>OY757939.1:17177337-17228875 GCA_963585895.1 Sepioteuthis lessoniana
TTGTTTTATAATAGACATTTATCAATATACTAGGATTCTTTCAATGAATTCAGCAGGAAATTGGAAACTGAGGTTCTACAATCATTGACACCCTTTTTCTAACCCTTTGCTTAGAAAGCAAACAGCCCCATCAAGGTGGTTTGAGAGTTTGAGAAATAAGGGCCAAACTCCATAAATTAAATGGAGATTTAAGAAATCTTTTACTGCTGGAAGCTTCAACAGTAAAAATAACGTTTACCTGGAGGAAGACTTAAGCATCATTAAATATGAATTTCATAAGCCAACTATTAAATAAACGTAATAAACTAATTTTTAAACACTCATAAAAATAAATTTAAACTCATATGATAAAGGTTAATAACAGAAAAATTGATTGTGATAACAATAGTATAATAAATATCAGAGTATCAGTATTACTATTGGTATTGTTGGTAATGTGATAATAATGACTAATTAGCAATAATTGTAATTATCTTTTTTATTATTAGTCATATAATTACTAATGATTAACTCTTGTAATCATGTAAACAATTTCAACAGTTATCAGAATAGTAATATTTTTGAGATAATAAATATTACGACATTAAATAAAGAGTAAATTTCAATCTTAAATAGAAATCAGATAAAATCCTAAAGAAATTTCTTTAAAGATAAGATAGATATTAGTAACAGTATTTATCGCAACGTTTTCCTTAATAGACTTTTTTCTTAAAATAAAACAGGTTGACTAATTTAAAAGTTTTTAGCTGCTAAAGGTTTTGTGAGCCGTCTTAAAAACATTTTTTTTAGATGCGTAAGGATACATGATACCAGACATTGACATTATATCCAGTTGTAACACCAACTTCTAGCCCATATATTTTTGTGTCCCACCGACCTCTATATATATATATATATATATATATATATATATATTGTCATCCACAGACAGACTGTTTCGTTCTATCAGAACTCTTCAGTGTGGCTAGACCCGCAGGACGCTCGAAGCCGGGATCGAAACCCTTCCAACTTTACGATAGACTAAGGCTTCAGACCACACAGCTACAAGCGGACTACATTGGCTAAGGGAATTTTAAGGTATTTTATTTTTAGCAACATATATATATATATATATATATATAACTATCTATCTAATTATCTATAGAGATATATATATATATTTAAATGAGTAAGAATCCATTAAAAGAATATTTTTAGAATTTCTTTTCTCTGCATTATGTGATGGTTCTCTGAAGAAGTTGGTTTCTCATATGGAATGACCAGCTGAAATTAATTTATAATTGCAAAATGACAGTTTGTTGAGTTTTTTCTTCTAATTACATGAATTTGCTTCATATGAAACCTATAAGTTTATATATTGTTTATCATACTCTTAGCATTCCTGGGGATTTATTATATAAGAATGGGATTTGAAAAAAATTCATTTTCATCTTTTTGAAAATTAAAATTTTATTTTTTAATTTATCTAATATTTTTTTTAATCAAGAAAAAAATTTTTATGTTGGATATATTATATTTATTATTTTCACTTACATAATGTTTACACAATCCTATTAAAAAAAGGTCAAATAATGTTTATACAATCCTATAAAAAAGGTTATATAATGTTCATACAATCCTATAAAAAAGGTTATATAATGTTTATACAATCCTATAAAAAAGGTTATATAATGTTCATACAATCCTATAAAGGTTATATAATGTTTATACAATCCTATAAAGAAGGTTATATAATGTTTATACAATCCTATAAAGAAGGTTATATAATGTTTATACAATCCTATAAAGAAGGTTATATAATGTTTATACAATCCTATAAAAAAGGTTATATAATGTTTATACAATCCTATAAAAAAGGTTATATAATGTTCATACAATCCTATAAAAAAGGTTATATAATGTTTATACAATCATATAAGTAAGTTGTATAATGTTTATACAATCTTATAAAAAAAATTTTTTTAAAGTTACCCCTACTTTATATACTGGTAAAATTTAAAAATCTAATTCCCGAAAAAGCAAATAGGATTATGTGACTTATCTAAATCTATAGACAATATTTACATTCTTACTTTTGCTGAGACTATTATGGTTTATCAATATTAAATAATATAATTTGTGTTATCAGTAAATAATAATTCAATGCTGATCTAAATTTATAAAAACTGATTCTAACTATTGAAATTATCGTAAAAATTCATGTTATTTATATTAAGAAATTAACATATCAAATGTTAAGTCAATCATAATAAACAAAGAATTAATATGTAATTCACATATCAAATGTTAAATAATCATAATATATAAAGAATTAATATGTGACAGAAATTTTAATAATGTAACTAATAATTCAAAATATGAATAAATAAAATATTCACTTCTTATTTTTTATTTATTATTATTCTATTATAAAAATATATATTTCCACTTTATTTATTAAATCTAATTGTATTCTTTATTAGAAAAATTTTGAATTAATTAATTAGTCTATTTAGTAAAAATTATGGATTAATGACGATATGAATGCTTTGGTCACCTTTCATGGTACCTTTGCAGAGCTTGTTTCAGCTATAAATGGTGTAAAAGAGGCCTGCGTTCTTCCATCACAACTATTTGGAATCTTCTTTGCAGTCATCTTTAAGATTACTTTAAAAACCAATATCAATGGCATTTACATTCATTAGGTAACATATTTAACATAAGACATCTAAAGGCACGTTTAAAGGCATCCATAGCTATTATGCAGGAGTGTGACTTTGTAAGCCACACACAAGATGAGATGCAGAACCTCATGGATTGTTTCTCCGGAGCCTGTACAGCCTTTGGTTTGACCATCAATGTAAACAAGATTCTAGTCATGAATCAACCTGCCTGAAACAAGTGCTTCATGGATCCTGCTATCTTCGCGTATTGTGAGCACCTCAAGGTTGTCAATCATCCTGTTTATCTTGGGAGTACACGATCTCAAGAAATTCTTTGGAGAGGGAAATTTCCCTCAGGTTTCAGAAAGCAACCAGATCATTTGTTTTGCTCGAGAAGAGGGTTTGGAGCCAACATGGTCTTAAGATTTGGTTTGTACAAAGGCGACATTTTAGGCATTTTAGAGATTCCATCAGAACTGCCATCACAGGATTTTAGGGATAAAGTGATTGTCCTCTACACTATATACCATAATACATGAAGGATTCCACCTACCAAATACTGATTGGTTGGTTGGTTTGTTGAATTTTATGGCATATCAACCTTTGTAGGTTATTTAATGCCAAATCCATTCTTATGTAAATAATCCGTTCTATTTAAAACAATTCAGTTTAGCATAAGTACACAGTTTAATTGTCAAAAACATTTCTATTTCAAACTATTCAAGCAGTTATATGTAACAATTCAGTTAAGTGTAAATACAGTTTTAATGTCGAAAAACAGTTCTATTTCAAATAATTCAGTAAAGCATAAGCACGCAGTTTAAATGTAAGTACAGTTTAATTGTCAAAAAAATATCTATTTCAAGCTATTCAGTTTATTTAAACAATTCAGTTTAACATTAGTATGCAGTTCTATTTAACCCATAGATAGGGCCCTATCAGGTGCTACCACTCCGGGCCAGAGTGGACCTGGGAGCGAATGTAATGAAGGGGTACTCCACATTCCCCAAAGCCCAAGCACTGCTGGAACCTCACCATCAGATTGTTTAGTGTCATATCCAGGACACTTGTTAGTGTGTGTGTGTGTGGGGGGGGTCTTACCCCTCTGCAGAGGTGCAGTCAGTGTATTCTACAGCCCCAGCTGACTGGGCAATACACAGAGTTAAATGTCAAACAGTTTTATTTCAGATAATTCAGTACAGCATAAGTACACAGTTTAGACGTCAAAACAGTTCTATTTTGAGCAATTCAGTTCAGCACTAGTATGCAGTTCCACTGTCAAAACAGTTCTATTTTAAACAATTCAGTTTAGCATAAATACGCAGTTTAAATGCAAAAATCAGTATAGTGAAAGAAACACGGTTTAGTTCTATTCAACCCATAGATAGGACCCTTATCAGGTGCCTGTGGCGTAATGGTTATCGTCACAGGATATGGACACGGCGATACGAGTTCAATTCCTGGACAAGACTGATTGCATTTTACATAGCACTAATACCCTTAGGAACGGTATGAATCCAATTATTCTCCCTCCAGCTATGGGTAAATAGTAGGGCAGACTAGGTTCTTCAGCCTTGGGGAAGCAACTAGTCTAGGAGAAGGTAAATTCTGGATTGAAACTTGCTAAACTCTGCTTTAAAAATTGACCTTGTGTCATATCCTGCCCGAGCGGAAGGGTTGGGTAAATAGGATCAGGTGCTATCACTCCAGGCCAGAGTGGACCTTGGAGCAATGGCAATGAAGTGGTACTCCGCATTCCCCAAAACTCCAGCATTTCTGGAACATCACCATCAGATTGTTTAGTGCCATATCCAGGACACTCGTTGGGGGTTTTACCCCTCTGCAGAGAAGCAGTCGGTGTATTCTACAGCCCCAGCCGACTGGGCAATATCTAATACTTGAGTGTTTAATCCTTGTATATCATCTTCGCTAGTCTGGTCATCTAAGAAAAAGTAAATAAAGTTGTCTCCCTTTAGTTGAGGGCAACCAGAAGGTTCCTTTTTCAATAGCTACTACACCGAGGTGTAGGGGAGGGTGCTACTCCTTTTCCTGGATTGCTCCATTTTACCCTTGATACGTACCTTATATTGCTGAGTGTTAAGCAAGGAGGTATCAAGTACCTTTTTTTTTTTTTTAAAGTCTTTGGTATGACGCAACCTGGATTGAACCCAGGTCTCCTGGACCATTGGCCAACACTCTACTCACTAGATCATTAGTTTGTATGAATGATTGCCGAATCCTGAAACCATTATTTTACAGAGAAATCTCAACTGGCAAACACCATCCATGCAAACCTAAATTGTAGTTTAAGGCTTCTAAGAGACCTGGCTGGAGAGCCTCCATCCATTGGTCTGTGGAAGAATTTGCATTCAACCGGATTAAACACCAATAATTAAAACCGGCTATGAGAAAGGATGGATTTGAGTCCAACATCCAGAGTGGAGAAGTTTCAACATGTAGTTTATGTGGAAGATTGTGTATCTCCAGGGCTGGTCTAGTGAGTCATCTGAGAAAACACAAGAATACAGTGCCAAATACTACCAGTACTCATGTATATTTACTATGTGGCAGATTCTTCAAAAGTCTCAGGGAGCTAAAGAGTCATCAATGTGTTCATAGACGCTTGGGAACTTGTTAATGGAGAAAAAAAAATATAAGGAATGGTCTTGCTCACACACAAGTTGACAGCCCATACACACACACATATATATATATATATATACACATACACACACACGCGCATATATACACACACACACACACACACACATATACATACACACACACAACCAAATATACAAACATGTAGTGTAGGGAATGTATACAAAAGAAACTTTCAAAAATGAATTTGAAAACCTACTGTTGCTTATACAACTGAGTTTTGTAGAGAAAGGAAAAGTTTGACTCCAACTTACAAGTGAATTTGTCCCTCCCTTTTCAGTTAATTTAGATCATCTAATAAAAGGTGGGAGGAAATCACAACACCTGTTTACTTCTATACATGAAGTTACAACATACCTTTCGGCACATAGTGTAATGGTTAGCAAATTGGGCAAGTTAGTGAATTCAATTCTCACAAGATGCCCATACTTCTAAACTTGTAGTAAACTAAGCTTTGTAAATCATTCCATATATATTTACCTTTTTTTTTTTTAAATTAAAGCTCTGATATTTCTTTGCATAATTCAATTGAGTCATAACAAAATTATTTTTCCTTAATCTATCTTCTTCAGACCAATATTTTAGGCAGATTTTTAAATTCCAGAATTCGAACTTGAAATGTTTCCAATTCATACTATAAGTGATTAAATATAGCACTGAAAGTAAACAATCACTTTAAAATAGATCAATTCTACCCAACAGAATTTTGCTTGTTTGGGGGGGGGGCACAGTTATTATAAAAATTTGTTCTTTTTTATTTCAGGCTAAAACTTTAAAATGATACTTTTTACAAAATTTAATTTATATTTTAAAATAAAATGTCAGAATTTGAACAATTGATTTTAAAACATGTCAATTCATATAGGGTTATTTTATGCCTAAAGGTTAAGGAATTGCATTCATCATACAGTCATATTTTCATTTTTGTATAGTTGCTTCTTTAGGGTTATTTGCACACAGCTGTATCGATTCAAGTAATTATTTCTATTCAATAATGATTTGTTTGCACATAGTTATGTTTTCAAATAACTAATGATAATCCTTAATAAACAAGTATAGCTTTAATTATTCTTAATACAAATAATTTACAGTAATATGGCAATAAGAATTCCAATCCAATATGAATAATCTTCAAACAGATCTATTTGATACAAATTTGGTTTCGTTTTATGGCATATCAACCATCATAGGTTATTTAATGCCAAATCCTCTTTATACATATATATTAAATATATAGGATTTGCTTTGGTTGAGTTTTATGACATAGCAATCATTGTAGGTTATTTAATATGCCAAACCCTGTTTATCATATTTACCAACCCCTCCGATCGGGCAAGATATGACACAAGGTCAATTTTTAAGCGGAGTTTAACAGGTTTGAATTCAGAGTTTTCCTTCTCCTAGACTAGTTGCCTCGCCAAGGCTGAAGAATTCAGTCTGCCCTACTATTTACCTATAGCTGGAGGGAGAATAATTGGATTCATACCTTTCCCAAGGGTATTAGTGCTATGTGAAATGCAATCAGTCTCATCCAGGATTTGAACTCGTGTCGCCATGTCCATTTCCTACGATGATAACCATTACACTACGGGCAACTTCTGATACATGTATATTAAATATCTATGATTTGTAAACAATTTGTTGATACCATTTTTAAATGAGTCTGAGCTCATTTGTTGGTACACAGTTAAATGGTTTCAAGTATTGCTATGTAACAGTAACAATTTAACATCGGTCATTCATTTGCACACATTTAAATAGATATAAATGACTTGTAAGGGAATAGTTTGTAGGTAATTTCATTTTTAAATAAGTTAGAACTAATTTGTTTCTACACGGTTAAATGGTTTCAATTATCTAACACTTAATATTCTATTCAATATCAACCATTTGTTTGGACACAGTGAAGTGGTTACAAGTATTGCAACACCAATCATCTTACTTAACACTATTCATTCATTTGCACAACTGCTATATTGTTGCACTACATGGACGCCGACGAAACAGATGGAGAAAAAGCTTGACAGCAACTACACAAGAATGCTGCGAGCAATTTTGAACAAGTCCTGGAGGCAACACCCCACAAATCAGCAGCTGTACGGCCACCTACCTCCCATCACGAAAACCATCTAAGTTAGACAAACCAGACATGCAGGACACTGCTGGAGAAGTAGGGATGAGCTCATAAGTAATATGAAAAATACCCCACCCACATTTTTTTGTCAGCATATTCTAAGCCCTACCAACAGGACGAATGGTAAGTATTTTTGCACCACCCTGTATATAAAATGCAAAATGTGTGTGTGATTAGGAAGAATTAAAGGGTTTTTATTATTTGACAAAAAAATAAAATAAAATTATTTGACAAGCCATGAAAATTTCAAAATTTTATTTTTTATTTTTTTAACTTTACTTTTTTAGTAGTTGAATGTAGAAATTACCAAAGTTAGTTTGTTTTTTTGAAAAACAAATAAGTAGCAAAATGAAGAATTTTGGCAAACACAGTTTGACAAGAAGTCAACAAAAAGAGAAATTATTTGATGGAAAAGAGAGGCATAGTGCCAGGTGCAAACAGATTTCAGAATAATCGTATTTATTACATTGTTTGCTAATAGAAATAAAGAGAGACACATACAATAGATAAACTAGGAGAAGCTTTGCAAATTTTCAGGTGTTAAAACAAAAATCTTTATAAGTATGATTAGAGTTCTAAAAATGGAAAGCTTTTCAGTCTTCTTAACAAATCAATGTTATTCAAAATAACTTTTAACGACTATTTTAAAACCATTAAATTTAGATTTTAGTAATTAGTTTATTTTAGCAAGAATCTCAGAAGGTGTATGTTGGCTAAATAGTTAACAACACAAAAACAAAACTGACAAGCAGGGTTCAATTTCTGCTTGAAACTGTTTGTTTTTAGTTTAAATTGATACACTTTGGAAAGGCTTGAATCTATTTCTTATTCTCAACCTCACAATCAACAGGTTGGCAATCAGTCTATGACAAAGACAACTGAATTCAAAACTAAAAATGGAACCCATTTGAAAATGTTCTTTTAGTAGCATTTTATATGCTAGATATACATACATAGATGAAATGCTCAGCCTTGATTGGCAATCAGTCTATGAGAAGGACAACTGAATTCAAAACAAAAAAAAGTAGAGCCCTTTCAAAATGTTACTGGAGAAAAGGAAGGAATTGATTTCTTATCTTAGCTTTGGGTAACTTTTATTAATACAGTGAGGTATAAAAGTCACTTAACATTTCAGAAAATTGTTTGTTTGTTTTTTTTTAGAGATATTATATTCCACAATTAGTTCAAGAGTAAAAATGAATATAATTAAAAAGAAAAAAAAATTTTTTTATTCCTAAGTTGATTAATTTTTGAAATAATGACTTGTTCCACCCTATATATAAAATACAACTATTATTAAAATTCTCATTATTGCTGTTTGTGTAAATATTAGCGGCAAATCTGTTGGGTAACCCAAGGAACTATTCTCTCGAGTCTATTCATTTAAAGCAATAAAATCTCTCTCAAAACAACTTATTTGTCCTTGATGGTGCGACTCAAACTATTATGAATATCTAAACTTGTTCACTTAGTGTTTGGCAATGGTCTAGGAGACTGGGGTTCAATACCAGGTCGAGTCATACCAAAGACTCAAAAAACGGGACTTGATGCCACCTTGCTTAGCAGTCAGCACTATAAGGTGAGGACCAAAGGTAAAGAGGAGCAATCCTGGGAATGGAGTAGCGCCCTCCCCTACACTTTGGGGTAGTAGCTATTGAAAAGGGAGCCTTCAGGTCACCCTCGACTAAGGGTCGCCAACTTTATTTATATATCCATACCTTGATATGTTCATTTAGAAAAATTTTGCTGACAATAATAGACAAAGAAAAAAATGGGATTAGTTACTTTCAGCCAATTAAAATAAAGACAAGTATCAAAATTAAATTTAAAAAATGATATATTTCTAATACCATGACAGACAGTTTTCTGACTGAAATAATTAGAATAAACTTTAAAAAGATCAAATGTGTTTTACTTATTTCATTTTTTCAACAGATAAATTTTCATTGTAAATAATTTTTTTATGTTTATTATACGATATGAGGGAGATTTAATAATAGGAAAATGCCTGCAAAGTTTCAAGTTCAATTTAAGTTCTCTCAATGCTTGCATATGTGTGGAGAGGGGGAAATGATCTGTTCCACTGACCCAGATCATGAGCAGTTAACATCATAGATACCAGTAGTAACTGAGACAGGTGATTAACCTAGGTCAAAGTTGTTTTGAAAAATACAACAGATAAGGAGAAAATACCCTTTTGGTTTTTGTAGACTGGTCAGTTGTCAAGTATCAATGATGCAAATCTGCACAGACACTAATACCCTTGAATTCTTCTATTTTTCCTTTAGCTATGGGCAAATAGGATATACTGTGCTCTTTAACCTTGGTCTGGAAACTGACCTAGAAGATAAACTGAATTCAAACCTGTTAAACTCTGCTTAAAAAAAAATTGAACTTGTGTCACATCCTGCCCAAGCAAATGTTTGGTTGGTTGGTTGGCATGCATATCAACCTTTGCCCGAGTAGAGGAGTTGATAAATACTTATAGAAAAATATGAGCCTGGTGTAACCTAACGAAAGGTTACTGAATGAGAAATAACCAAAACAGAGGTTTGAAAGGAAATGGAAATCTTTATAATATTAACAAAATACAATACTTGCCAGTAGCGTGAAGGTACCCATTGTTAATGGTGACTACTTAGTTAGCAAAATCCCCCCACCGCTCACAATAGTCTGACATACCCATTAATGTTCCTAGGTAGGGTATATAACAGAGCCCAAGTTAACAACAATAAATATATCTCTTCCTCTCTCCTGGGGATGGTATCAAAAAACTTCAAGTAAAATTAATCAGAAAGGTCACATTCAGAGAGAAAGTTCATAAAACTTTACTTTTATCTACACTAAGGAAGCCAAATTCATCCAGGAAAGAAATCTTTAAAAGCCTAGATAAGAGGACTCTTTATTTATTTTTTTGCAGCCTTTTATAGCACAGATCGATAGATGAAATGTTCTCTAGCCTTCATTGGAAATCAGTCTAGGAGAAGGAACAACTAAATTCAAAATAAGGAAAAGATCCCTTTTGAAATGCTCTTAGAGTAAAGGTATGAATTGATTTCTTCAATTTCTTCAATAACTAACAAATAAAAAAAATTTCTTTAAAGTTAGGTATGGGACAAACACCACTAACCAGTAGAACCTACTCACAACTGAAATAGAATATGTGGCTAAAACCACTCAGGAATAGACAATATCAAATTTAATTCTAAGAAATAAACAACCCACAGTAAATATCGAAAAAAAGTTTAAAATAAGAAAAAAATCTAAAATGATAAAAAATAAAAAAAATAAAAAACTGCTTTTGAGCAATTAAAGTCCAACTCACTGGAAGATGCAAGTGATTGGTTTTGTTTCATTATGACATATCAATTTAGATAAGTTAAATGGTTCCAAGTATTGTTATGTATCACTAACAATTCAATTAAACATCAGTCATTTATTTTCAAATGGTTTCTAGCATCACTATGTAATACCAATAATTCACTTTAGGCATACAGTTAAAGAGTTTCAAGTATTGCTATGTATCACTAACAATTCAAGTTGAGTTCAGTCATTTGTTTACACACAGTTAAATGATCCAACAGTTCTATTTCAAATAATTCAATTCAGCATTAATCATTTGTTTACATTCAGTTTAAATGTAAAAGTTCTGTTTGACCAATAGATAGGACCCTATTGTTTGCTACCACTCCAAGCCAGAGTGGACTTGGGAGCAATAGCAATGAAGGGGTACTCAACATTCCCCAAAGCTCCAGCATTACTGGAACCTTACTATCAGATGGGTTGTTGTCATATCTAGGATACTCGTTGGGGAGAATGATTACTCGTGTGCAGATATGCAGTCGGTGGATTCTACAGCTTCAGTCGACTGGGGTGCAATGTAATTGAGATATTTGAGCAAGAAAATCCCAAGTCATAATCATACAATCTTGACTCCTACCTCCCACCGGTCTTCCATAGACACAGAGGATAATCTAAGTGGATTAAAGAAAATCCAACTTAATAAAAACATACAATTCTTGATCTTTTTATATTTTCTATATATGAGAGTCATCTCACTCTCTCTCTCTCTCTCTATATATATATATATATATATATATATACACACACAAGAGATTGGTTGGAGTTTTATGGCATATCAACATTGTGGGTTTTTAATACCAAATTATATAACTTGTAAGAGAATAGTTTGTAGGTAACTTTTTTAAACAAGTTTGTGGAGCTCACATGTTCGTAGAGAAAAAGTTTCAAGTATTGCTATCAAATACTAATAATTCTATTTTAATATCAATCATTTGTTTGCACACAGTTAATTGGTTTCAAGTATTGCTACTTAACATTAGTAATTCTTTTTTTTGGGGGGGGGTGATTTTAAGGCTGTTGTCCTCCTCTTTATTGTGATAAGTTAAAACAATGTTTCGGCCACTGCATCCTCCATTCTCCCTCAGGTTCTCCTTGTTTATCTGAGTATAGAAATGATTCAAACCCAGGAAATTATTTTTAAAGTTTGACTGTTGATCAAACAATGCATTCAAGAATTATAAAGATTTTTTCAAACAATCATTTTTCACGCCTATCAATACAAGAAGTTTCACGAGAAATGTCATGAGATGAATTTGAAATGTAAAATCCAATGGCATCAATTATTCTTGATATTTTTAATTTTCCAAGTAATTTAATTTAAAAAACAATTTGATTTTGCCTTTTCAATTATTGATTCCCAGATTGTGTTTATTTCTATACTTGGTTTACTTTAGAGGTCACCATAGCCCAACATATTTGCTGCTTCTTTGAGACGTTTTCCTTTTCAATGTTCTTCCCTATCAACTATTTTAACTTTACCCCAAAAGAGTAGATGGTTTCCCTTTTCTTTCCATATATAGTTAATCATATCCGACTTTTCTATTTCCCCTCCTACTACTGCTTTTCGATGTTCCTGTAGTCTTACTTTCAGAGGATGGCATGTCTTGCCTTTGTATACTTTGCATTACAGTTAGATAAGATGGAATATATGCAATTCTTGGTCATAGTGTATTCTGTTGGGGGTTTGACTTAGAGGAGATGTTTACAAAGAGTTGCGCCATGCCTGAATGTTGTATTCTGTTGGGGGTTTGACTCTGAGGAGATGTTTACAAAGAGTTAAGCCATGCCTGAATGTTGTCCTAATATCATATGGACAACAAAGTTTTTGAATTTTTTCAATCAGAGCAGATAGCGGTAAGTTTTCTGGTTTTTGTCCTCTGTCTTGTGATCTAGATCTATAGGAGCTGATGTTATCCTCTTTGGGTAATTGTTTCAATGGAAAGTATCTCTTAATGCGTCCATTTTTTCTTAATATACATTGTTACTACTGATGGCTTTTGTGCGATGTTGTAAGCAACAGAGGATTCCCTTCTTTCCAACAAGAGATCTGTAGCTAACTTATCCTGTACCACTATCAGACTCTCATCGAGGGGTACCTTTGTTAATAGATTTAATACATCTAGACTAAACACCTGGTTGGAATGAATGGGAGCATTACCGATTTTTTCAATGAAGTGGGCGGAGTTCTTGACATACAATGAGGACTTATCAGTTAACGGGGCGACTATCTCCACAAAGAACCAGCTCAATAGGTGATATGCTGAACCTCGGTAGTTGACAGTGGGTCTAAATGGAATGCCATCCTCATGAATCCTAGGAAGGCCATACATGTGTGGTAGCTTACAGTTGAGTTAGCCATCTATATGTTCCTCTTTACTTTGCAGTTGCCACGACTTACAATTAACTCTGCCAATTTGTTGAAGTATTCCATTTTATCCATCACTACAGTAACATTGCTTTTGTCCGCAGGTAATGATATTTTTATCACATCATCGTGATTTGAAGGCCAGTCTTTTCACTTTTGCGATGTTTGGTTTTGAAGGCTTTGATTTCTCCCGTACTTGTCTCACTTTCAATCTGTGCTCATCTGCTAGGGGCTTAGAGATATCCAAGGATGCCTTCTCAATTGGGGCTATTAAATCCAAGTAGGGAGGTGCCCGTGGTGTAATGGTTATTGTCGTAGGAAATGGACACAGCGGCAAACAAGTTCAAATCCTAGATGAGACCGATTGCATTTCACATAGCACTAATACCCTTGGGAAAGGGTATGAATCCAATTATTCTCCCTCCAGCTATGGGTAAATAGTAGGGCAGACTGGGTTCTTCAGCCTTGGTTTTTAAGGCTTTGATTTCTCCAGTACTTGTCTAACTTTCAATCTGTGCTCATCTGCTAGGAGCTTAGAGATATCCAAGGATGCCTTCTCAATTGGGGCTATTAAATCCAAGTAGGGGGTCCACTTGATGGTTGTAGCAAAGTTGTGACCCTTGTTTAGCACGGTCTTCTCAGAGGTAGATAGCTGATATTTACTGATGGTGACAATGGTTTCCACTGGTGAGTAATGGTTTTTTTTCTTTTTTGGTTTGGGTTTTTATTTTTTGACTTCTTAATTTAGCAATATTTGACCTCTTGAATTTTAACTTACCACAATAAAGATGAGGACAACAGTCTGAAAAATCATACATATCAAACTTCATCTCAAAAATTCAGAATGAATAGTAATTCTATTTATCAAGTATTCCTATGTTATGTAAATTTGCACACATCTGTATGGTTTCATATAACTAATGATAATAATCCTTAGTGAATGAATGAACAGTTCTATTTGACCTATAGATGGGACCCTAACAAGTACTACCACTCTAGGTTAGAGTGGAGCTGGGAGTAATGGCAATGAGAAGAAACTCCACATTCTCCAAAGCTTCAAAACTATAGTCTCATCATCAGATGCAGTTTAGTGTCACACCCAAGACTTCTGTTAGAGAGAGGCCGGGTCTTACTCCTCTGCAGAGGCGCAGTCAGGATAATCTATTGCTCCAGCTGACAAGGTGGAAAAGAGAAGAAGATTTACTTACGATATCTTGTAAACATAGACGTCGTCTTCACCTGCAACAAAGAAAGAAGCGTTAATTAGGATAACAACAAAAAACTGATTTATATCCTATTATTTCAAATAATTTCATGAGTATTTTTATCTTCTACTTGAAAATGAGATGTAATAATTATTTACTCTACTTCTCTCCAGGGGGTGTCCTCGTGGTGTAATGGTTAAAGCGATGGACTGCGGAATCGTAGAACGCGAGTTCATACTCCAGTCACACTATTACGTTCACTTTTGGGCAAATACCCTTGGGAAAGTTATGAACCCCCTTATCCTCCCAGCTATGGGTTAAATAGTACCACTACTGTTCTTCTAGGAGAATGGCTTTGGCATTAAATAACCTAAAAAGAGTTGATATGCCATTAAACAAAGAAACCAAACCATCTACTTCTCTCCAGTTTATGTTAATCCCCACCAACAGAGTAAATGGTGACTTTTACACCACTCAGCGTCCTACATGTCTAGCCATACTGAGGAGTTGTGATACAACGAAACAGTCTGTCTGTGGATGACAGTATATACACTCCCCCACGGGGATTGAGCACTTTGGCGAAGGAATTTACAGCTGCCACTCACATAATGCCAAGCTCTTCGAATGAATTGAGCGCTTTGGTATCCAGTAAGGCAAAAATATAAACAAACAAACAAATGCGACTACTTAATGCCTAATAATTCCCAAGCTGACGTGGTTTGATTGTTGGCTGAGCAACAGGATACTAGGTCTAACGTAAAGTTGGATGGGTTTTGATCCCAGCTTCAAGTGTCCTACATGTCCAGCCACACTGAAGAGTTGTGATACAAAGAAACAGTCTGTCTGTGGATGACTATATATATATATATATATATATATAAAATGTGAGTGTGTATGTATATATATATATATAAAAAATGTGTGTTTATATATGAGGTTCTTGTGGGGTAATGGTTATTGTTATAGGAAATGGACCCAGTGAACAGAGTTCAAATCCTGGAAAAGGCTGATACCCTTGGAAAATGTAGGAATCCAATGATTCTTTCCCCAACTATGTGTAAATAGTAGGGCAGACTGTCTCTCTAACCTTCGTTTGGCAGTTAGTCTAGGAAAAGGAAAACTGAATTCAGACCTGTTAAACTCTGCAAACTAAAAATTGATTATATGTTGCATCCTGAGCATGGAAGAGTTGGGTAAAAAAACAAATAACTAAAATTCTTGTTTTTCTTATTTTGTGTGTGTGCATGTGTTTTTATACATATTTCTTTTTCTCTGCAGATGGTGGTGGGGTTTCAGAATTTTTTTTTTAATGAATTAATCAGAAAGACTCATTTGCAGAGTAAGTACATAAAATTGATACCTGAACCGAGGAAGTTTGATTAATCCAGGAAACAAATTTGAAAAAAAAATATTTAAGTAAGATCAGCCTTCACCCAAGTGTGCACACTAAATTTTTTGTAGACTTATATATCTTGGCTAGATTTCGCAAACAAAGATTTATGAAGGAGGCTGTCCACATCGACTGCAGGAATGCTGATGGCTGACTAGGCCGATGTGGGACAGGCAAGTCCGGCTACAGTGACTGCAATTAAATATCTGGTCTGGTATGGCTACGGAGGATCCATGGATCTTCCTCCCGCAGCATTTCTCTCTGAGATTGGCTCTGTAAGAGTCCTCAAAGATGGAGACAACCTGGTGGACGGTGCGGTGCCAGTGTCAACCACTGGTGGTGGTCAATGTGGCAGGTACTGAGGGTCTTCTTGAGGGAGTCTTTAAAAGGTTTCTTTGGTGTCCCTCTGTCACTGCAGCCAGTGGTGAGTTCACTATATAGGGCTATCTTGGGCACATGCCCTGCGCATCATAGCTGTGACCTCGGCAACATGGCCTCTATGCTGGTGATTTAGTCCTGATCAAGGACCTCAACATTGGAGACGTAGTTACTCCAGTGAATGTTGAGGATGGTGCGGAGACAGTGCTGATGGAAGCACTCAAGAAGTTGTAGATGGTGGCAATAGGTTATCCATGACTCAGAGCCATACAGCAAGATGGTGAGTATGATGGCTCGATAGATGCTGATCTTAGTGACCTTCTTCAGATGCTTGTTGTTCCATACTCTTTTGTAGAGTCTGCCAAAAGAGCTGTTTGCCTTGGCCAGTCTGTTGTCTACTTCCCTGTCAATCTTGGTGTCTGATGTGATGGTACTATTTACCAACCCCTCCGCTCGGGTAGGATTTGACACAAGGTCAATTTTTAAGCGGAGTTTAACAGGTTTGAATTCAGAGTTTTCCTTCTCCTAGACTAGTTGCCTCAACAAGGCTGAAGAACCTAGTCTGTCCTACTATTTACCCATAGCTGGAGGGAGAATAAGAAAGTGAACATAATAGCGCGACTGGAGTACGAACTCGCGTACTACGATTCCGCAGTTCATCGCTTTAACCATTACACCACGAGGACACCCCCGATGTCTGATGTGATGGTACACTCCAGATAAGTGAACTGATTTCAGTTCAGTTCCACCGATGGTGATGTGGGGAGGGAGGTACTCTTCTAGGGGTGCAGGCTGGTGAAGTACCTCAGTCTTCTTCAAGCTGACCTCAAGTCCAAAGAGCTGGGCAGCCTCTGCAAAGCAGGAAGTTAGGTGCTGCAGAGCTCTTTCGATGTGGGCAACAAGGGCAGTGTCGTCAGTAAAAAGGTGGTCATGGAACAGCTGCTCAAGTGTCTGTGTGGGCATGCAATCTCCTGAGGTTAGACAGATTGCAGTCAAGACAGTAGCAGATGTATACAGCACTGTCATCGTCAAGGTCTTCTGTGACCTGTTTAAGCATCATGTTGAAAAAGATGCTGAACAGAGTTGGTGCCAGAACACAACCCTGTTTCACACCATTGACAATGGGGAAGGATCCAGAGAGGTCACTGTTCAACCTTACTTGGCCACGCTGGTCTTTGTAGAGTTGGATAACCATGCTAAGGAACTTTGGGGGCCAGCCAAGGCACTATGATCATCCACAGTCCCTTTCCGCTTTGGTCATGTTCACAAAAACTACATACAGTCCTTTGTTTTGCTCCCTGCATTTCTCTTGAAGCTGTCTGAGAATGAACACCATGTCTGTGGTGCCCCTGTTGGCTCTGAACCCACACTGGGTTTAAGGTCGATGGACTTCAGCAATGGTGGGTACCAATCTGTTTAGGAGTACACAAGCAAGGATTTTTCCTGCAATGGAGAACAGAGTGATCCCCCTGATAGTTGGAGCAATCTGACTTTTCTCCCTTGTTTTTGTACAAGTGACGATGATTGCATCATGACGACCACTTGGAAGTTTGCCCTGCTCCCAACAACAGACAAGGAGTTTGTGGAGCTTACTGTGTAATGCTGTCCTCCTTTCCAGAGCTCTGGTGAAATCCAGTCGACTCCAGCTGCCTTGCCACTCCTCAAATGCTCTATGGCTTTGGTAATTTCTTTTATAGAGGATAGTTCATCCAATTCTGCTGGGTTCTGAATGACACAGTCAGCGCTAAAGAGGGATTCAAAGTGCTCAGAATGGAGGGCTTGTCTATAAAAAGCACTAGCCCATCTGCACTGTGCAATAGACTCTGGACCAGGTGAATTGGCCATACACTGCCTTGAGGCTTTGTAGAAACCTCTGTAGTTGCCTAGGTCTGTGTATTGCTGAGTTCTCTTTGCGAGATTGGTCCACAACTGATTTTGGATCTCTTGAATCTTGTGCTAGAGGATAATGCAAATGAGACAGAAGACAGTCTTCCTCACAGGATATGACGGCTGAGCTAAGTGGGCTTGGTGGGATGATCTCTTCTTCGTTAGCAGTTCCTGAAACTCTTGGTTGTTCTCATCGAACCAGTCTTTGTTCTTCTTGGTGGTAAACCCCAGAACCTCTTCAGATGTCTGCAGAATGACACTCTTCAGTTGATCCCAGAGCATTTCAGATGAAGTGTCTTCTGGGCAGCCACTGTTTTCAAACTTAGATTGTAGGCCTGCTTGAAAGTCAGTTTTCACTTCAGCTGACTTAAGTTTGCTCAGATTGAACCTTTTCTTGGGGACACCTCCTTTCTTGGCTTAGGTTTGAAGTGCAGTGTAAGTTTGCAGTGCAGTAGGCTGGTGTGGCATTCAGCACTGGGTATCACTTTGGTGTAAATGACTTCCTTGAGATCACATTTGTGCACAAGGACATAGTCAATTAGGTGCCAATGTTTGAACTGAAGATGCATCCATGTTGTTTTAAGTCTGTCTTTTTGCTGGAAGATGGTGTTGGTGATTACAAGTTGCTACTCAGTGCAAAGCTCCAGCAGCAAGCACCCATTGTCATTGCAGTTACCAACACTGCATCTGCCAAGTACTCCTTTCCAGAAATTTGCATCTTGGCCCACTTTAGCATTGAAATCACCAAGGATTATCACCTCATCTGCAGGGGTGCTTTGGAGACAGTCTCAAAAATCAACACATTTTAAAAATAAGATTAAAACTTTGTTTATTTTTCTCTTTTCTACACTCACCGGAGATCTCAGAACACTCCCCAGCTCTCAAATAATGGACCCAACTTTAAAAATGCAGGGGAAAGTTAATTTATGGTAGTGCAGCATATAAAGACTGGATTTCAAATTTATAAGGTATAGAACCCTCCATCCTCCAACAATGCCATTAATGGTCAATGAAATGTAAGGAACTAATTCTGGGGTGCACTCACCTGTGTAGCATTCATCTGTGTCTGCCTTCTTCCTAAAAAACCTGATTCCAATGTACGACAGCAGAACTAGCAGAATGGCAAGCAGCAAAAATATCTGCAAATATCAAAATAAAAATTAAAAATAAATAAATGAATAAAAATAAATAGAATAATAAATAAAATAAGAAAAGTGTGGATTATTTCTCAGTTTTTTGTTTTAACCTTTTGAACTTAGAAACCCAACCCTCCAATTTCAGGTGCCAGATATACCATTAATAAATATACAACTACATCAACCCTTCAAGTCATTTGCTTACAGAAAAGGTCAAAAGTTAAAAAAATAAACAAATGACAACATTTTTTTTCAACAGCAGATCATTTAACTTGACAACTTCTGCAGAATGATAAAAAGCATTAAAAAGTATTCTTTCTGGTAATAAACAAATAATCTACAAAGTCTTAAAAAAATTTGTCCAAAGACACAAAAAAAAAATTGTAAAGTATGCAAGTCAGTCAAAAGTTTCGTAACATTTCAAGCTGTCAGATTGAGTTTTTTGGAGGGGGATTTTCACTGATTTTGGACAACTTTTATCTCCCCATTTTATCATAACTTGTCCAATCATTGCTGAATTGTTTATTCTTTATTTTCATATATAACATAAAAATTATTTCTTCTTTATTTTACAGCTTTAAAAATGAATGATAAAAAACTTAGAGCTACTTTATAATACCTTTACGTAAAAAGGACTGATTGTAAGGGCAGTGGCATAAGAAATTAATTATGTGGAATAACCAGGAACTGTCAATGAAAATGTGGCACAAAACTAGTTCAGATGTTTCAAGGAAAGTAACACCAGCCTTAAAGACAAACCAAGTTCAGAGAGACTTTTTGTTATGGAATAAGGGGCCTTGTTTGAAATGGCTGAACAAGTCATGCACAAGCACTCAATACATTGGAGGCAGAACTTGGTCCTTCACAAAGCACCTTCAATTGACACCTTCATAAGCTCCGCCTTTTGGACTGACAATAAAAGAGTTGAAATATTGCTAAACATTTCAGTCAACCTGACAGCTTGAAATGATGCAAAACTTTTGACTCACCCTAGTATTATAATAAAAATTGTTTTGTTTTTTTTGGGGGGGGGGTTCAAATCGGATTTAATGACCACAGAGTCATTTTAAACTGAAAATTCTTTAATAATATGGTTTCTTTGTTTAATGGCATATCAATCTTTGTGGTTTATTCAATACCAAAGCCATCCTTGTAGAAAAACAGCAGTGATACTATTTAACCCATAGCTGGGGGGAATAAGAGGGTTCATACTTTTCTCAAGGGTATTAGTCCAAAAGGGAACGTAATAGCACAACTGAAGTTTAAACTCACTATGACGTTACAGTCTAACACGTTAACCACTATGTTATGAACACAACAATTCTTGAGTTACAAAGAGTTGGAATCGGTACAAATTTACCAAACTTAAACTCTTCTAATAAATTTAAGATGCAATATTAAATAATGGTAAAAATCTTTGACAGATAATTTGATAAACCTTCCTCCCCAAGATATAATTTCAAGTTCTTTGAAATTTTCAAAATATTGATATTTCTATTTAAATTCTTTCTTGCAGCATGCTTTCCCAATCAATTCAAGAAATAATCAGCATATCTATTATTGGTTATATTGATATATGAAACCAATTGAAGAGCCAGATCAGGCAGCACCCAAAATGCCCCCAATCCCCAGAGTCATAGCAGGGGTCAGAGGTTTTATATACTACCTCCACAGCCCTGACTGGGATTTTTGTAACTTGGAAGTAGTTTTATGAAAAACAGAGTTATAAGTAACAACCCAATTTAAAAATAAGAAATTTATCTTTTTTTTTAAAAGAAATAAGCCTCAGTAAATAAACCAATTGAAGATAAACAAAATTTATAAAAGAAAATTTATTAAATCATGATTTTTTCATAAATCTGTTGTAGCTTTTATTCAATAATCTATTAACAAACCAGCATCTGCATTTTGGTGATCATTATTCTAGACAATTTTTTAGTTGTCGTACACCTAGACTTTAAACTGTTCATCATAGCAAAAAACCTTTTAAGAATTTTAAATCAAACCCTCTATTCAATCCATAGAGGTAGATGTTAAAACAAGAACATTCTAGATTTAGAGAATATCTCATATCTATCATTAAGGGTTTTCGGACTATTGTCTTCATCTTTGTTATTTCCACAACAAAAATCAACAAGCTTCGTCTCAGAAATTTAGACAAGGTTTGGTTGGTTGGTTTGTTGGGTTCTATGGGATATCACCCTTAAATCTAGACAACTAATATCATATCTAACCTAGGAGATTAAAAAAAAAAGGCCTTGGTTTGAAATTCCAAGATGGTTACTAAGTACAACAGAAACTTGAAGGTGGACAGAAAGGACAACAGCCATAATCCTATGACCATGTAGGGATAAAATAAATAATTATCTCCCTTAGAGAATCTGCATGTCTCTAAGGAGCCACAAAACATGTCACATGACAATCTCAGAAACTTATTCCTGACCTTTTTTCACTTTTAATAAAAAAGACATTGTCTCAGACCTTGCCAGTGAATGGTAAAGCTATATGGTTAGCTTACCTACACTTAACAAGTAAGTCCTTTGCTATTTTTGTACCCCCTTCTACATACTGCTTGTTCATGAAACAATATGGGTATAATTCTATGTGATACATTAGTGTATTCTTTTGAGACACAGATAGGACTATGTGGTTCAAAGCGGATCTTGATGTAATATGTATAATTGAGTTTATTTTGTCTTTCCTTCTGTTTCGTTCAGTGTTAGTATATCACGGATATACTAATCTTAATAATGATGTTTGGAGAGTAGAGACTCAAGTAAATATCTTCCTGACCGTCAAGCATTTCATTAACTATAACAACAAAAATGAAGATGAATTATGAATTCACAGATGAATTTATCTCTGAAATTCAGGAAAAAAATCTTTAGGACTCATTAGTCAATTTTAGAAATTAAAAAATAAAAAAGAAAAAAAAACTCTCACAAAAGCTAATTGGTATTCAAGAAGGAGCATTACCAAACCTGCATTTAGAACATAAACACTAATGATTTGTTTATGTGGTTGAGCTTTTCTTATGTTTTGGGCAATTAAAAATATTGTGTTAAATGATAAAAATATAAAGATTCTAATTAAAGAAAAAAAAAAAAGAAATGAAAAATTTAAAAAAATAAAATAACACTGAATCTGTTCTTTATTTTTTCAACAAACAAAAGAACACAAAAACTTTAGCAAAACATTCATAAAATGAGAACAAATGCACTGAATAATAAATACAAAAAGATTTTATATCATTAAAAGAAAAAAAGACAAACAGGTTCCAAACAGACTGGAATGACAGAAATGGCGTGTGTGTGTGTATGTGTATATATATATGGCAGTTAGAAACAGGTATATGATGGCAACCAAATGATAGAAATGATTTCTCTCTTTATCATATATATATATATATATATATATTTATTGTAACTAGAAACAGAGATACAAGGGCAACCAAATGATAGAAATGATATTTTATATATGACAACTAGAAACAGTTACATGAGGGGCAACCAAATTACCCAGGTTTTACCCTGTCCATTCCCTTATAATTGTAAATATAACTTATTCATTGTTTTTCTAAATGGGTTTTAAGACAGACAAACCATAGAGGGCATGAAGTATTTTGGTGTATGAAGATCGCAAGGGATTTTACGAATGTATTTATTGAGTACAGTTGGTTGGGGTTTTATGGCATATCAATCTTCGTAGGTTATTTAAAGCCAAATTCTGTTTTTACTTATTTCTAAAATTTCTTAAATACATTGTAGATAACATTTAAAAAAGAAAAAAAAAAAAAACACCACACCTCACTTGTTCACAAATGGTTTCAAATATTGCTATATAATACTAACAATTCAATTTAACTTCAGTCATTTGTTTGCACACAGTTAAATGTTATATGTATGATATATAAGTGAATTGTTCGTAGGTTTTCTTTAGTTTTGTCATATCAAACATTGTAGGTTTTTGAAACACCAAATCCTGTTTATACTTATATGTTAAATATATATGATTAGTAAACATTTTGCTAATAACATTTTAAACACGCCTGAGCTCGTTTTTCTTCACAGTTAAATGATTTCAAGTATTTTTATCTAATATGAATCATTCCATTTACTTTTTATCATTTGTTTGCATATAATTAAATGGTTTCAAGTATTGCTATATAACACTAACAATTTAACATCAATCATTTGTTTGCACATATTTAAACAGATATATATGTTATGTAAGAGATTAGTTAGTTCATAATTTCATTTTTACTTTTTAAGCGGAGGGTTTGTAACATTTAAAAAAGGGATTGAGCTTATCTCTCAACACAGTTAAATAGTTTCAAGTATTGTGGTTATAGATTACACCTTCTAGATTGGTTTAGTGGCATAACAACCATTGTAGGTCGTTTATTGCCAAATCCTTTTTATATACATATGAATATATGATTTCTAAACACACTTTGTAGATAACATTTTTAAACAAGCATCAGCTCATTTTTTATGCAAACAGTTGAATGTTTTCACTTATTTCTATCTAATAAGAAATAACTATTAATCATTTGTTTGCACACAGTTAAATGTTTTCAAGCATTGTTATTTAACACTAAAAATTCAAATGAACATCAGCCATTTGTTTACACACAGTTAAATGATCAAACAGTTCTATTTCAAGTAATTCAGTTTAGCATAAGTCATTTGTTTGCACTCAGTTTAAATATCAAACAGTTCTATTTGACCCATAGATAAGACCCTATCAGGAGCAACCACTCAGGGCCAGAATGGACCTGAGAGTGATAGTAATGAAGGGGTACTTTGCAACCCCCAAAGCTCCAGCTTTACTGGAGCCTCACTATCAGATTGTTTAGTGTCATATGCAGGATACTCATTAGGAAAGTCCAATTCCTCTGCAGAGACGCAGTTTGTGTATTCTACTTCCCCAGCTGGCTGGGCCTTCATTGGGAGAGTCTTACCCCTCTGCAGATATGCTGTTAGTGTATTCTACAGCCCCAGCTGACTAGGCTCTTGTTGGACGAGTCTAACTTCTCAGCAGAGTTGCAGTTAGTGTATTCTACAGCCCCAGCTAACTGGGACAAAAATATGAGTCAATGAATTAAACTAGTTAAGATAAAAAAGTTAATTTAACAATGTCCATTAAAACCATCCCATATTCCAAAATACTTCTGGGTTATATTGTGGTACGATGCTAGTCACAGAGACCAGTGTGTTGTGACTACTAGTCACAATACTTGTGGCTATTTTGTTCATGACTACCAGATTAGCTTCTGACTGTTTGCTTTGTCAAATCATTCCATGTCCACACTGTGTTTGAAAGATCCACAGAGGAGAGTTGATAGAATTCAGCTGGATCTTCTTCTGACACTCAGGTAATATGAGTGGCTAGATTGTCTAGCAACTCAAAGAATAGAGAAAACCCGTTGTTTAACAATATGCCCAAATATTAATGTTAATCATTTATATTAAATGCCCCTGTAGTTCTAATTATCATAGCTGATAAAGATTACAATGGATTTTCCTGATTTCCCTCCAAATAAAATTGACAGAAAGGGTGGGGGTGTATGCACAAATCAATACTTGGTCCCCTTGAGTAGCACATCAAGCACTGAGCAATAAAACTCACCCCAGACTCTTTAAGCAAATAACATCTAACCCAAACTTACCCACTAAAGTTTATAATGCCCCATTTTTCAATTGTATCCAACTTGAAACTGAGAAAATTCTAAGGTTGGTTGGTTGGGTTTTATGGCATATCAACCTTTGTAGGTTATTTAACAACAAATCTATTTTTATACAAATAATCAGTTCTATTTCAATGAGTACACAGTCTAATTGTCAAAAACATTCCTACTTAAAGCTATGCAGTTTATTCAAACAGAGCTAATTCAGTTTAGTATAAGGACAGATTTAGTTTATACACAGTTAAATGTCACAACAGTTCTATATTAGACAATTCAGTTTAGTGTAAGTACAGTTTCAATGTCAAAAACAGTTACATTTCTAATAATTCAGGTTAGTATAAGTACGCAGTTTAAATGTCAAAACAGTTCTATTCTAAACAATTCAATTTAGCATAAATACGCAGTTTAAATGCAAAAATCAGTATTGTGAAGGAAGCACTGTTTAGTTCTATTTAACCTATAGTAAGGGCCCTATCAAGTGCTACCACTCCAGGTAAGAGTGGACCTAGGAGTGATGGCAATAAAGGGGTACTCCACATTCCCCAAAGCTCCAGCATTGTTGGAACCTCACCATCAGATTGTTTAGTGTCATAAACCAGGACACTTGTTGGTGGTGGTGGGGGGGTCTTACCCCTCTGCAGAGAAGCAGTCGGTGTATTCTACAGCCCCAGCCAACAGGGCAAGAGAAAATATTCAGAAAAAAATCAGCATGGATTTTGGAGGAACTGGTACGCAACTTGTCAGAATCAAAGGAGTACATGCAAAAATTCTTGAGGCAACACTTTTGTTTGTAGATTTCTCTCAAAGACATTTGATTCCATCCAAAGAAAAAAAAAGATAAGAGCAAATATTTCCAGCATATGGTTTTCCCAAAAATAATAATAATAAAAAAAACAAAAAAACTATCATTGCTATAATGATGCTTTACAATGACATGAAAACAAATGTTTGCTTAGCCAAAACAGTGACATTAATTTCTTTGACATTCTTACCAAAGTCTTGCAAAGAGATACATTAGCACCATTTCTATTTACAAGCTGTTGAGATGATATACTATGAAGCTCAGTAGATGAAATGATTGGTTTGGTTTGGTTTCTTTGTTTAATGGCATATCAACTCTTTATAGGTTATTTAATGCTAAAGCCATTCTCCTAGAAGAACAGTAGTGGTACTATTTAACCCATAGCTGGGAGGATAAGGGGGTTCATACCTTTCCCAAGGGTATTTGCCCGAAAGCGAACGTAATAGCGCGACTGGAGTACGAACTCACGTACTACGATTCCACAGTCCATCGCTTTAACTATTACACTATGAGGACACCCCCTAGATGAAATGAAAGAAAATAGTTTCACACTAAAAGCAGACAATATTGCAAAAGAAACTATTACATATGTAATATTACGGACGGGTGTTGTCGTCAATCAGTGAAGGCGTCACAAGACTAGCGCATGCGGGTAGAATGACCTGCAAAGTTAGACATGATTTTAAAATAATCCCAGATGAATTATCACGTGTTTCACGACAGTTTCACAGGTGACATCGAACATTCGGAAATCTTTGATTTGTTCTCCAAAATCTCTATATAAGAAAACAAGTAACGAGATTTTGGCAGAGTTGAAGGCAGTTTTCAAAACAGGCGAGTCAAAGGTTCCGAAGCCCAGACCTGTCCTACCCAGTCTGCTATGACAGGAGTGTGTCAATAGCCAGCTCTCACTCACACCGCTGTCACCACCAAGAAGAAGGGAGAAGAAGAACGTAACTAAAATGAACTTTTCGAGTTGCAGCGATCATAGCTGAATAATAAACGACTGCTATATTTTCGTCCCTTACCTTCGAGTTTGAGTATTTCTTTTTCAGCGGACTTCTTTCTTTACAGCACAACACGTTGGTCCTATGTTACACAGATGCTGACTGCACAGATGGTCTAGCGCTTCTTATGAATATACATGCCCAAGTTAAATCTCTACAGTAGAGTCTAGAGCAAGCAGCAAAAGACACTGTTCTTTAAAGGAACTCCAGATTTCATGTATTTTAAAGATGGAGCCATCTCAGCATTAAAGGAAAACGCTCTGAAATAACAAGACCAGTTCACATACCTCAGTACCAATATCTCATCAACAGAAAATGTCAATATACACATAGGGAAAGCATGGACAGCTATTAACTGGTTATCAATTATATGGGAATCTGATCTCTCAAATTAAGTAAAACAGGAATTCTTCCAAGTTATAGCCATGTCAGTACTACTATATGATTGCACCATATGAACTAATAAAATGCTCGGAGAAAAAGCTAAATAAAATCTACCCAAGGATACTATGTACTGTTTTCAACAAATCCTTGAAGTAGCACCTCATAAAACAGCATCTATATGACAACTTACCTCTCATAACACAAATCATCCAAGTAAGACAAAGACATGCTGGGCACTTCTTGAGAAGTAAGGATGAACTCTTACATGACATTCCCCGGCGGACTACTACACATTGGACACACCAGTGTTGGCCAATTGGCAAAAACTTATATTCATTCAGACTACCTCAGGCCTAAAGCAAGTTGTATGCGTTTCAGACAGAACTGATTCCTTCCACATGGCCTACATCAACCCAAGAGGATTTTCACAATCTTCTAGACTGGTTAATCACCCAAACTTAAAGAAACTATCCAGCCCTATTTACTTTAAGTCATGTGGAGAACAGATGGATACATGCCTCTCCTAAGGGCATTAGCACAAAGTGAAATATTAAACAGCCTTGTGCAGGATTTGAACTCAAGTCATTGATTCTATTTAAGACCACACCCATTACATTAAAGGTGCCTCTTCAAGATGAGATTGTACGAGTTTCCAGAATAACCGATTTCTTCAATGTGGCCTACATAACACAAGAATATTTTTCACTTTTACATTTGACTTAATGTGGCCTATTAGCTCTCTCAATCAGAATCCTCTGGATAACAACTTGTTGAAAGCTGCCAGAGTGAACGTGACTGATAACATGAATGAGAACCACTTGAGCTGGGCAGTTGCTTCTGAGGAGACATTCAGACACTGCTCAAGGCTGAGAGCAGTTTTATCCAAAAAAACAATTTTTTTTTCTAAATCCCCTAAATTGAACAAATACACAAGCTTTAGTGAAAATATACCATTTTTTTTACACTTGAATAACTGATTTTCTTTCTAATTTATTCTCAATTGCCTTGATGCCAGGCTTGAAATATGACGACGTATTCTTCTGCAAAAAAATGTTGGTTGGTTGTTTTATGGCACATCAACCATTGTGGGTAATTTAATGCCAACTCTCTCTCTATATATATATATATATATATATATATACACACACACACACACACAAATATATGATTTGTAAGTGAATAGTTTGTAGGTAACTTTATTTTTAAATGAGTTGTTACAGCACATTTGTTTGCACACTGTTAAAGGTTTACAGATATTGCTATCTAACACTAATAATTCTATTCAATTGATATTAATCATTTGTTTCCACACAGTTAAATGGTCTTAAATATTCCTATCCAACACAAATAATATTAGTTGATATCTTGTAAAATATCTTGTCAAAGATATGTTATTTCCAAGAAAGAGCAAAAATCAAAGGGAATTACATAAAAGAACAAAGAATGATACAAAAGTGAATCTTTAAACTTAAAATACAAGATAGCTGCACTTGGAATTTTTTCCAATAGATATCTTCATATACATAGAATAGAATGCTGATGTTATAGTGTGTGTGTGTATGTATATATATATATATGACACACTCTCTCACAAAATTAAAATTACAACACTCACAAATAAAACAGGGTGTCCTACATATAATCACACTGAACCTGATGAGGGTCCAGTATTAAAGCTCAGGGAAGTGTAGACTACCCCTTCATTGCTATTATACTTCGGTCCACACTAAACTGGAGCAATAGCATCTGTTAGAATCCCATCTATGGGTGAAATAGATGTCTGAAAATTATGAGTATTGGGGGGAATTGTCTAATGGCATCTCAACCATTAATAGTTATTTAATGCCAAATCCTGATTATACATGATTTTTAAGCAAATAGTTTCTAGATAAAGTTTTTAAAAAGTAAAGGCTTATTTTGTTTGCACAGTTAAATGGTTAAACAGTTCTATTTGACCTATCGATAGGACCCTAACAAGTACTACCACTCTGGGTCAGAGTAAAACTGAGAGTAATGGCAATGAAGAGGTATACCACATTCCTCAAAGGTCCAGAACTGGAGCCTCACTATCAGATTGTTTAGTGTCTTATCCAAGACACTCACTGAGGAGAGGGGGGTCTTACCCCTCTGCAGAGAAGCAGTCAGTATTCTACAGCAACCAAGTGGGCTGTATGAGTATTGGATAGGAATACATACCGGCTCATTGTCCTAGTGGGTAGAGTGTTCGCCAATGGTCCGGGAGATCTGTGTTCAATCCCAGGTTGCATCATACCAAAGACTTTAAAAACGGTATTTGATACCTCCTTGCTTAACACTCAGTAATATAAGGTACGTATTAAGGGTAAAATGGAGCAACCCAGGGAAAGGAGTAGCACCCTCCTCTATGCCTCAGTGTAGCTATTGAAAAGGGAGCCTTCTGGTCGCCCTCGACGACGGTCACCAACTTTACTTACATTATATGGTGTTAAATAGGAGTACATATAACTGTGCAAACATTTTTATAAACAAGTGCAATCGGAAATGACTGCAATAAAAAATACATCTTTTCAAAGAAAAAGCAAAAAAGGAACAAAGAACCAAGCAGATTAAGAGTAAAAAAATAAAATTTATATATATATAACTAAGATAAGAACAATTATGTAAATATCAGTAATATCCAGTCTATATCTGAGACTACAGGTGTACACTATTTGTATATAAGACATATGAGGGATTTCATATAAATCTATGGGAGTGCTAGATGTAAGGCTTTTGTTATATATTCCTTTTCAAGTTTATATAAGAAAACTCACATATGAACCGTATACAATGTAAATGGAAGAAAACTCAACCACAGTTAAATTGTCATCATAAATCTCGACAAAGAATACATCAACTGAAGAGGCGAAAATTATATTCTTCACCGAAATAAATTTATAATGACAATTTAACCATGGCTGAGTTTTCTTCCAGTTACATTATATATATAAAACCAAGATTAGAACAATTGTTTGAATAGATATATAAACCCAAATTGGTATTACAACTTTATTTACAAGCGAGTGACAGGTCATCTTGTATAATGTCACCTGATGATGGCCAGAAAACAAAATTAACTAAAAAGTAATACAAACAATAGAAGTGAAGTATTTCCTCTTATTATTTTTCCAGTGTCTGGCACCCCTACCAACCCACCTGCCTCACTTCCACTGCAGACACCAATTAAAAAAAAAAAAAAAAAAAAAAATCAACCTTTCCCTGCATCCTCACAGTAAGAAAGGCAGGGTGCAAAGGTGCACGGAGAGAGAGAGAGTAAACTGTCAATAAAGAACAAGTGCCATAGTCAGTAGAAGGTAATTTTCCCTCAACATTTTTTTAAACTACCCAAGAATTACGAGCAAAGCAATTAAAACAGGACACTTAAGAAGCCACGATGTATACATTTGTTGCCGTAGCAACAATTTGAGACAGTAATGAAAAGATAGAATTAAAGCAATGACCAAAAAAAATAAATAATAATCTATGATATGTATGCCAATCTTCCACTTCTAATCATACCAACAGTCAATAACTTTATAATGTAGATGTTCATAAAATTTGCTATAAGGCGAACTGACTTCATATAACAATACATTTGTTTATTTTATAAAACCTTGCACTGTTTTGTTGGTGATAAGTAAGCAAGAAAATTAATTATCTCCGAGACGAAAAACATAAGATGAACTCTTTAAACCTTTCGCAGGCTGACAATTTTTTAAAATCCTTAGAGTGAGAGAATTATTTTCTAAACATTAATGTTTAATAGATCAACAAGCAGCTAATAGGAAAATATCTTACTTATAGTTACAGCTAAAAAAACAAAAATATCACTCAGTTTTTATAATGTTGACAAGAAAAGTGCTGTTCTGTCCACAGGTAGGCCCAATATTTCAGGCTGGGTGATATTTTACTAAACACCAGCCACATCACAAGAACTAACAATAAGAAATTTATTCCAGCCTAACACTTTGGCAGTCAGACTAACGTTCAACACCTTTTTACCTATGTTGTATTATACTTTCGTTAATATACCTTGTTCCATGTAAACCCAAGTTCGTGTCTTTCTTCCGGACCCTTTACTGATCCACAACAGTTATAAATATATAAGTAAAAAGTAAAGTTGGCGACCATAGTCGAGGGTAACTCGAAGGCTCCCTTTTCGATAGCTACTACACCAATGTGTTGGGGAGGGCGCTACTCCTTTCCTGGATTGCTCTACTTTACCCTTGATCCGTACCTTATAATGCTGAGTGCTAAGCAAGGAAGCATCAAGTACCATTTTTTGAGTCTTTGGTATGACTCGACCTGGGATTGAACCCAGGTCTCCCGGGCCATTGGCGAACACTCTAACCCCTAGGCCAATGTCCTTTGGACATAAATATATAAATCACTTAATTTCTCTCGTAAGGGTCAAAACTGAGACGAGAGACAGTGAGAGAGACAGGGTAATGAGACAGAAGACTTGCCATATTGACCTTTATCTTAACCACTTTGTGCTATATTCAGGGCCCCACTTAGCACTTCTTCTGTTTTTCAGCCAGGGTGCACTGGGGCAACCGCCCCCACCTCCTCTGGGCACTCTCTGACCCCGACTCTCGTGACTGTTTGCCATGGGTGCCCATGTATATATAGTTTCCCAATACCCACACTTTCCAGTTACTACATGAGCTGCTTACACCCAAGTATCACTGTTCTTCCTTTTTATACAGCTGGAACATGATGGCTCTGTCAAAAGTCAACATGCAACAGAAGAACAGTAGGGGTACTATGTACCTCATAGCTAGCGGTGGGCGGGGAGGAAATAAAGAAGCCATATTTTACACAAGGGTATTAGTCCAAAAGTGAACATAATAGGGTTACTAAACTTGCTAACTACAATGTCGCAGTTAGGTAGATTAACCATTATGCCACAGCAACTCTTCCACCAAAAATTTGAATGTATTTTCTGTTTTATTTTGTGAAGTATTTGGCTTCCTACAAGGCCAGTTTAATTCTGTCAGCATCAGGTAAAGAAATATACTCAGCCCTGAACTTTTTTAGATATAAGGAAAGGTGGGTAGGGGATGCTGGGACAGAGAAAGCCCACAGTTACTAAGTTGATAATTTTATACAATTCTTATTCTCCACCCACCTTGCCAGTGCTAAATTTTGAAAATAAAAATCTTAAAAATTGTTTGATTCTAATGGCATGTCAACACTTCTGGGGTTATTTTATGCCTCAAGGTTGAAGACTCATATACATTTAAATCTTTTGTGAAGTTCTTTAAAGTTTTTTTGTTTTGTTTTTTTTAACAATTATACATTAACTATTTTAAAATCCTAATGGTGATGATGATATAATAATACCAAAACATTATAGCATTGACTTTCCTGCTTAATAAATTCATCACTTTCAGATGATTGTCTTTGTCAATTTTTCTCCAAAGTGTCAGATTCTTTTCCATTATTTACTTCCATATCAACAATTCCAATCTAATACAAATAATTTGCACACAATTATTTGGTTTGGTTTTATGTAATATCAACCACTGTAGTTCATTTAATGCCAAATCCTGTTTGTCAGAGGGTTTATCAGCTCGCCTTTACATCTACCATGCTGCTTCCCATGGCTTTTGTAAAAAAAAAAAAAATAATTTTTTTTTCTTTCCTCCTTTTCACCCCTCAGCCAATATTAAGTTTGAAATTACTTAAAGTTCACATTTACTTTCTTCTTAGATTTCATCAACATTCTATTTTGTGCTAACTTAGGTTTTTAGTTTCTAATAATGTCCAATAGTTATTAGCCTCTCTTAGCCAAGTTCAAATGCAACTTGGGATTACCATAAATGTCTTAGTATTTAAAGTACAGATAGTATAAAGCATTGATTTTACAAAAAAATAAAATAAATAAAATCATTCATGCATTTTTAAAGGACAATGTAGTAAAGACAATAAATTACTAACCATTTTTTTAAACTCTGCCTGTCTTGAAGTGGATTTGTTAGTATCATCAAAATATGGTTAACACCTTCCCTTTTCTTTAAGCGTCTGAACTTTCATACAGATATGTGTTTCTACTGCTTGAGGAGGAGGGGTCATTTACTTGTTCGTCTCCCCCCTTCTTTTTCTCTACGTATTTCAACATTATCATGAAATTCCAAATATTTTATTCCATCTTTATTGACTTGGTTTGGTTTGGTTTCTTTGTTTAATGGCATATCAACTCTTTTTAGGTTATTTAATGCCAAAGCCATTCTCCTAGAGAGAACAGTAGAGGTACTATTTAACCCATAACTGGGAGGATAAGGGGGTTCATACCTTTCCCAAGGGTATTTGCCTGAAAGTGAACATAATAGCGCGACTGGAGTACGAACTCGCGTACTACGATTCCGCAGTCCATTGCTTTAACCATTACACCACGAGGACACGCCCCTTTTTATTGACTTGGGTTTTCAGTCCAATCGCATTAGCTTCTCTTGGACAGGTTCAAATGCAACTTGGGATTGTTATATAATAGCCGAAGGATTTCGGTTCATGCCTTTGAGTTTAGTTAAGCTGAGAACCTTTCGGCTCAGCACATGGGTTAGTTAGGTGCAACATTGAGGCAGGTGTTAACGCGGGCGCGCACGGGCGGATGGAGGTGTCACTCAGATGTCACAATACTCCAAGACAAAACGGGTGACGGAGTGCGAGTGACGTCACGCACCGGAAGCGCGCAGAGGTTTGTGTGAGATTTGAAGAAAGTTAGAGAGTTGAGTACAAGACGCCAAACGAGAAGGACCGACTTTTGGAGCTCGTAGACGCGAGGCGAACTTGCGCCCTATGGGGGCCGCTCGAGATGGGGGCCAAATCAATAAGACAGCATAGAAGATTGTGTCTCTCTTCCTTACGTCGAAACCTTTAACTCAAAGTTAATAAAAAGGTTTCGTACCTGAACAAGAAGTCGTTACGTGTTTTCAAATTTCGAGATTCCTATGTTCTATCGTTATGAACATTCGATGTCCATTTCGCACATGACCATATTCGTGTATATGGCTATGTAACAGGATTACCGTAAATGTCTTAGCATTTAAAGCAGTGATTTTACAAAATAAATGTCATTTAAAACTGCAAAGAGGTACAATAAATGTATTCTAAGCCCCAAGGACAGGGAATGACTATGTCATATCTTAACAATAGGTAGGGAGTAGGTATATTCCTATTAGACATCTCAGACTGAGCTAGACAGTGACCTGAGAATAGGAAAGACTTGCTAAACAACATTAAGAGAAAGACAAGTTAAAATACACAAGTGACAATGACATGATAGTATTGCCTCCTCACTCTCAGGTTGTCAGGAAGTGAGACGAGGTCAAGCTTAATACAAGACATCTTCTTTAAATCACAAGTGAATGACCATTCTGGAATGTGAGGGTGATATTTGTCGCTGCCTCCCACCGGACACGACTTGACACAAGGTCAAAAGCCCGAAGGCCAATTAAAGTGGGGATAAAGGGGAGGGGAAGGTCGGGAACGGCCGAGACTGGAACCCTGCTGGTCTATGCTGCTCATCGGCTCACTTGGTGCAATGTGAGCCTGATGCCAACACTTTTTCAGTCAAGTCGCAACCAGTGGTGGGTAAAACCTCTTGGAACTGGATTTTAGGCAAATGTGCACATCCCAGTCAAAAAAGTTGAGAAGTGAAAACAAAATAAGAATTGCCAGTAACACATTGGGAGGTGAGGTGCTACACTTATGTAACCACCCTTAAGTCAGTGAGATTGGGGGAAGAATGAAGTAGTCAGAATTTGATCGGTTGTTTCATAGTATATCAAAACCTTGTAGGTTATTTAATACCACATCCGGTTTTTTTATATATATATATATACATTATATATGACATGGTTTGTAGGTAACATTTTTTAACAAGCCAGAGCCCATATGTTTGCACACAGTTAAACGGTTTCAGGTATTACTATTTATAATTTACACAGTTAAATTCTATTTATCAACAATTCCTATCTGATTTAATGCTAATTATTTGTTTGCACACAGTGAAATAGTTTCAGGTATTACTATTTATAATTTACACAGTTAAATTCTATTTATCAACTATTCCTATCTAATTTAATGCTATTTGTTTGCACATAGTTAAACAGTTTCAGGTATTACTATTTATAATTTACATAGTTAAATTCTATTTATCAAATATTCCTATCTAATTTAATATTAATCATTTGTTTGCACACAGTTAAATAGTTTCAAGTATAGTAAATGAATAAATATTTCAGTTTGACCCATAGATGGAACCCTGACAGTAGACCTGGCAATGAACGAGTAATCAACATTCCTTAAAGCTCCAGAACTGGAGCCTCACCATCAGATGTGGTTTAGTGTCATGCTCAGGAAAAGGTCAGAATTAATACAAAGATAAAACAATTAAGAAAGTGAGATAACTACGAGATAAACAGAGCAAAGATCTTGTGTGAGAGAGTACAGCCAAACTTAATCAAAATAACATGTTCAGATACCCACCACCACCACCACCACAAAAAAAAAAAAAAAAACACAAGGGTAAATGAAACTTTTTTTTTTTTTTAAATCTTACAAGCTGAAGAAATGTTTTGGTTTAGTTTGTTGGGTTTTATGGCATATCAACCCTTGTAGGTTATTTAAAGTCAAATCCATTTTTATGTAAATAATCTGTTCTATTGAAAACAATTAAGTTTGGCAATAGTACACAGTTTGTCAAAAACATTTCTATTTCAAACTATTCAAGCAGTTATATGTAAGAATTCAGTTAAGTGTAAATACAGTTTTAATGCCGAAAAACAGTTCTATTTCAAATAATTCAGTAAAGCATAAGCACGCAGTTTAAATGTAAGTACAGTTTAATTGTCAAAAACATTTCTATTTCAAACTAATCAGTTTATTTAAACAATTCATTTTAGCATTAGTATGCTGTTCTATTTAACCCATAGATAGGACCCTATCAGGTGCTACCACTCCGGGGCCAGAGTGGAACTGGGAGCAATGGCAATGAAGGGGTACTCCGCATTCCACAAGGCTCCAGCACTGCTGGAACCTCACCATCAGACTGTTTAGTGTCATATCTAGGACACTCGCTGGGGGCGGGGTTTACCTCTCTGCAGAGGTGCAGTCAGTGTATTCTACAGCCCCAGCTGACTGGGAGGAAGAAATGTTTTAAAACAGTTAACATTAACAACACAAGAAAAAGCGTTGATAGAAGAAACAGGATTAAAAAAAAAAAAACAATCATTTCTTTTTTTTTTAAATTCTAGTTGCTTTTTATCCCTACTCACTCCAGTCATAACTTCTACAACAGCAAAGAACAACACTCATAAAAAACAAGAAAGAATAAGCCTCCCAGTGAGATTCAAACTCTCAACATCTTTTTCTACCTCAAGAAATCCAAGTTCTACATAATTAGATAATTTTGAAAATACTTTTTTTTTTACACATACAACTTAGTAGGCATCTTTATTGATAAATTATATTCAAGTTTACTGTGAACGCAGATACCAATACAATTATCAAATCACAAATATGATTGAAAATTGTTATAAAGTTACAGAATTTTGATGCTATTTGCAATTTTTTTTCATGTGCAATTATACGTATTTTTCTCCAACAAGTTTTTTTTCTGTTTTATTTCTTAAGAAAATAAATTCAAAAATAAAAAAAGTAAAAAATACATATATATACACACACAACCTAAAATGTTAAGAGTTGTACAAAGCCTTTCATAATTTCAGGTTATATATATATATATATATATATATATATATAGTCATCCACAGAGAGATCTGTTTCGTTCTATCAGAACTCATCAGTGTGGCTAGACATATTAGCTTCCCATAGCTGGGATCGAAACCCGGTTGACTCAAACGCCAATCCAAGCTTCTAACCCTTCAGCCACGAGGAGCCATTAGCAGCGAAGTAAATTTTAAATATATATATTTACGTTTTTCGGACTATTGTCCTCAGTTTTGTCACCATGTTTATCACAGCGTTTTGGCCATTGTACACTCCGGCCTTCTTCAAATGGTTGGAATGTCGAACTTAACCCTTTATTTTGCTTACCGAGGTAGACTGTTCTAGTTCCACGAGCCATGTTTTAATGGATGTCAGTTATCCAACCATCTGAAGAAGGCTGGCGCATACAACGATCGAAACATTGTGATAAACATGGCGACAAAGATGAGGACAATAGTTCAAAAAATGTAAATAATGTACATAATATCTCATCTCAGATATATATCAAAATGCAGAGAATCGCAATTGAATCTGAATTTAGCGTTTCATATATTTGTGCTCAAAAACACATTTCAAATATAATGGTCCTCTTCAGGAAATAAGAGTCTTCTTTGTTTTTAGCTTTTATAATGAAGATTGTTTTGATATGGCGTGATTCTTTTTAATTCTAGGATTTGTTTCGTTTGGTTTGTTGGGTTTTATGGCACATCAACTTTTGTAGGTTATTTAACACCAAATCCATTTTTATGTAAATAACCAGTTCTATTTCAAACAATTCAGTTTAGCATAAGTACACAGTTTAATTGTCAAAAACATTTCTATTTAAAACTATTCAAGCAGTTATATATAACAATTCAGTTTAGTATAAGTACAGTTTCAATGTCAAAAATAGTTCAATTTAAAACGATTCAGTTTAGCATAAGCACGCAGTTTAAATGTAAGTACAGTTTAATAGTAAAAAACATTTCTATTTCGAGCTATTCAGTTTAGTCAAGCAATTCTACTTCAGCTAATTCAGTTTAGTAAAAGTACAGATTTTGTTTATGCACAGTTAAATGTCAAAACAGTTCTAAGTTAAACAGTTCAGTTTAGTGTAAGTACAGTTTCAATGTCAAAAAACAGTTCTATTTGAAATAATTCAGTTTAGTACAAGCACGTAGTTCAAAATGTAAGCACAGTTCAATTGTCAAAAACATTTCTATTTTAAGATATTCAGTTTACCATAAGTATGCCGTTAGTTCTATTTAACCCATAGATAGGGCCCTAACAAGTGCTACCACGCTGGGCCAGAGTGGACCTGGGTGCAATGGTAATGAAGGGGTACTCCGTATTCCCCAAGGCCCCAGCATTGCTAGAACCTCACCATCACATTGTTTAGTGTCATATCCAGGACACTCGTTGTGTGAGTCTTACCCCTCTGCAGAGGTGCAGTCAGTGTATTATTCTACAGCCCCAGCCGACTGGGCAATCTAGAATTTGTGTCAGTAAATGTCCTGTTGGAGTTGACTATCATAAAAAAACCTTTGGCCTCTATAGATATTGTTGCTGAGGCTTCAGTTCTGGAGCTTTGAAGAGAGCAGAGTACTCCTTCATTGCCATAACTCCCAAAATCCACTATGACCCAGAGTGGTAGTACCTGTTAGGGTCCCATCTATGGGTCAAATAGAAATCGTCTCCTGAGTATGACACTAAACTGCAACTGACGGTGAGGCTCCAAATCCTGAAGCTTTGGGGAATGTGAAGTACTCCTTCATTGATCCCAGAGTGGTAGTACCTGTTAGGGTCCCATCTATGGGTTAAATTGAACTGTTTAATCATTTAACTGTGTTAACAAATGATTGATATTAATTAATTGAATAAAATTATTAGTGCTAGATAACAATAATAGAAACATTTAATTGTTTGCAGACAAATGAGCTTTGGCTTGTTAAAATAGTACTTCTAAACTGTTTACAAATCATATATATATATGATTTGTGAACAGTATTTTGCAATTTTAAACATCCATCGTTGATTTAACATCACTAATATCTTCCCTCAAAGTCCTGATGATGGTTCACCTGAACTGAAACGCTATCGTGTCAACTTAGCTTTTCAATAAATCTCTCCTACTTGGATTACCTTTTTATCTATATACATACATACATACATACATATACACAGACTATGATTTAAAAAAAAAAAAAAGAAAAAGTACTTTATGTCTTGAAACCAAAACAAACCCAGGATAAAATCTATACTTTCACCATGACAGGATAGATCACATGCACAAGTCATCTGAAAATCCCCTTAGAGAAATTTATTCTTAGTCTGAGTTGCTAATTTGTCAATCATTTAGCAGTCTTGGTTTCATCATTGGGTAAGGGGGAGTGTGTGTGTGTGTGTGTGTGTGTGTGCATGCGCGCATCTGATGTTTTGATTTACAAATTTTTGAGTCAGGTGCTATCAACATTTCAGCAAGAGAAAACCCTCTGGGACAAAGCTGCCTTATTTCTCTGGGTCATTTCTAAATGGAAATGTCTCCCTCATATACATTCATCTTATTTCTCAAATAATTTATTATTAGGAGTTTAACTCTAAGAAAGCGTTGGGTTCTGTTTTTTGTTTGGTTTTTTTTTGGGGGGGGTATCTTTTCATGGGTTTATATATATGATAAACAAATAAACATTTATCTAATCTCAGCCTTTTCAATTATGATACTTTTGATTTACTTGGAAAATCTAAATTAGCTAGTGACCCTATGATTTTTTTTTAGCTAAGTGGGGTTAGGTTTGGATAGCACTTGGGATTCCTTCTGGACACTAGTAAAGCAAAGAGATGTTTCAATAAAAAATTTTAAAATTATGGTCAATGATAAAAAAGCCAAATGCTTGAGGAGATAATTTTCTTATTTTGATTGATCACTTCTAAAGTACTTCATAAATTTTTTTTTTTTTCGATTTCCTTAAGGCAGACTGAGTTTTTTTAGCCTTGGTTAGGGAACTAGTCTAAAAGAAAGAAAACTCAAAATTGAAATAAGCATTAATCCCCTTAAATTGACCTTGTGTCACATTCTGCTCAAAACGGAAGGGTTTTAAAATCAATATTTGTTCGATTGACATGAGCAGGACATGACACAAGCTCAATTTTAAGGGGAATACTAATAGTTTGAATTCTAAGTTTTCCTTCTCCTAGATAGGTTACTTAACCAAGACTAAGGAACCTAGTCTGGCCTAATATTTACACTGAACTAGGAGAAGAGATGAATTCCTACTTTTCCCAAGGGCATTTGCATGAAATGGAACACAATCTCATACCAGAAATTGAACCCTGATCATCAATTCCATTTCTTACACTGATAGCATAGATTCCACTGACTCTCTCACTATCCATCTCTACCATCCATTGCTTTGAGCAGGTCTTCCAAACTACATCCAGTATCCACACAGAGCTGACGTAAATAAGTTCTTGCTAGTCAGCAAACACTAGCAGGTCCATGTGAAGAGGCCTATAAGTTTGCCCTTGCTTCTCCAGTAGTGTCCTGCACATTTTGTTAATCTTATTTAGAGGGGTTTTGAGATGGGAAGTAAGTGGCCATACAACTGCTGTTTTGTAGAGTGTTGCTTTCAGGATTTGTTCAACATAGTTCCCATCTAGCTTTTTCTTCACACATTTTGTTAGTGTTCATGTGGTGCAGCCATAGAGTAGTATCAACACAGCACAGAAGAAATCTTTTTCCAACTTTCTCAAAGAGACCAATGCCTCCTGCCGCCTGCTTTAGGCAATACAAGAGAGATTTGGCTTGGGCTGGTGTATTTGTGAGAAGCACTAGATTATCTGCATAATCTGTCTGTTATAGTTTCGACAGGATATCATCAACTTCTGGTGGTGGGGTGGGGGGGAATTTGGGGGGGATGAAAAATGTAAAGCCATCTTCTTTTATAAGATCTATGGATGTTCGAAGCACATAGTCAAGGAAGATTATCTCCTGGCAAAATTCCAGCAACAATGTCAAAGAAGTCGGTGTTGCCATCAGGTGAGTGAACCATTGCTTATTTGTTTCTATAAAGCATCATTATAGTTGTAAGAATTTCTTTGAGGAGACCAAATGCAAGTTGTATTTACTCCATCTTCTCTGTGTGTATGGAATCAAATACTTTGGAGAAATCTACAAACAATATTGTAGCTTCAAGATTTTTTGCATGTACTTCAACAATATAAACCCATTCATTAATATATCTTGACAACACAAGAGTTTGGTTTGACTTGGTTTGGTTTCTTGGGTTATGTGGGTTATTTAAAGCCAGAGTCATTCTTGTATAAGAACAGCAGTGATACTATTTAAACCAGAACAGGTGGGATAAGGAGGTTCATACCTTTCTCAAGGGGATTAGTCCAAAAGTGAATATAATAGCACAACTGGAATTTGAACTTGCTTACTTCAAGGTTGCAACCGGGCACTTTAGCAATTTCACTACAGTGACTCACACAAGAGGTCAGAGTGACACAAAAGTCACCCACACAAGAGGTTAGCGTGACACAAAAGTCCTGAAAATAATCACGGCAAACATTTTTTTGTTTATCTTTTCGAAAAACATTTTTCTCACACTCACCAAGTTCGTGATTTTGATGTTGAAGATATTTATACAGATATTTTTATGATTGTATTTTCAATATAAAGGAAAAAAAAAGAAGAAAAAAACAATGTGAACACAACACCATAAAACAAAAACAACATACATACTGTTAATAAGTTTGACATATTCAAAGAACACGACAAAGAAACTTTGTAAACTCCCAAATGGTTCTTCAATGTCTCAAGTCAATTTCCCATGTTCAGCATTCTTAGTCAAGCAAAAGTGTTGTAGAGTGGCTAAACACTCCTTCCGCACTCTACCAGATGGACTGGCTCATAGCCATAAATAGCCTACAATTAAAGACTTTGAGGGTTGATTTAATAGTTTGAAATAATGTTTTTGACAAACTGTGTACTTATGCTAAACTAAGTAGTTTTAAATAGAACAGTTCATTTATATAAAAAATGGATTTGGCATTAAATAACCTACAAAGGTTGATATGCCATAAAACAAACAAATTTATAAAAAGAATAGTTATTTGTAACTATAATGTAATAGGATTAAAGATGGTAATTAATTATTCCTAATTCTATTAATGGCCACCCAAAAAATTCTGCTCTGACTTTTTAGTGACTCCATAATTTGTTAATAAGTAACATCTTTAATGTCTCAAGTCAATTTTCATTGTTGAGTATTCACAGTCAAGCACAAGGCAAACCTCAAATACAAAATTTGAAACCACATACCTGACATTTTATACTAATTGGAGGATTTATTTTTCCCCAATTGTCAAACCGATATAGATATCTCAGACTAGGAACTGTTTAAAGTATGTACCACTTCCACAATAATAATCCAACACAAAACAATAAGTTTTGGGGGTTTTGGGGTTGTTGTTTTTTATCTAATGGCATATCAACTCCAAACGAGTTATTTAATGCTGACATTAATTTATGAATGTTTAATTATAATCCTAAATTTTTATATTTTTAATGTTCCATAGCAATTTTTTTTAAATCACTTTTTAAAAATAATTTTCAAGCAGATTTATTTGGTCCATCGATAGAACCTGAGCAGTTATTACCACTCCAAATGTGAAAAGAGATGAGTTCATGCCTTCTCCAAATTAGCACAAAATAAAAGGTAAACAGCCTTGTCCAGGTTTTGAATTCTGATTGCCAATTTAATTTCCAACAATGATGACATTAAACACAATACAAAGATTATCTTCCAAATCCTTTTAAATGGATAAATGTTTCATTGACTTGTGTTGGATATTGACCTTCGACCCGGCCAAACATGCCATTCCAAAGTGATGCACCGAAAGGAAGTGACACATTGCAATGCCAGTTATGAGAAGAAATCACGTAGGCGGGCTTGGCTGAAAAAAATGGGACAAGGTAAAATCCCATGGTACACTCAGACTAATGCACCGAAAGAGAGGGACCTGTGAACGGCATGACAGTTATTTCCGCTTGATGACGATCAAACATGCCATTCCAAAGATTGAGTGGGCAATTGAACTATTATATAACTCGGTGTTGACAGGAAGTCAGTGAGTTGTAGTCCAAATGAGTTAGAGACAAGATGCGGTAGAGAAAGCCATCATCCAGCAGAGAGCTGGGCCCCTGGGCCTCCGGTTGGACAGCCCTGGAGAACGAGAAGGACAATGCTGATGGCCATAAGAGTGGGGGTCAATATGTTGCAGTTTTGTTCGGTCTCCAGCTCCTTCTCACACGCAAATCTTACAATAAAGGGAGAGGTATATTTTTTTAAAGAAGTCTTCGCTCGTCCTTTATTCATTGCATCTATGTATTCTATATGTGTATCTATGTAAATGTATTTGTATAGTTAATCATGGTAATGGCTATACAACACTTGAACAGATTTATTTAAGCCATAGGTAAGACCCTAACAGGTGCTACTGCTCTAGGTCAGAGTGAAACAGGAAATAATGACAATAAAATAGTAGTCATCACTCCCCAAAGCTGCTGAACTATATATAACCTCACCATAGGATGCAGTTTAGTGTGATACCCATGACATAACATTTTGGGGTGGGGCATTTACTCCTCTCCAGGGGATACAACAGATGTATTCTAACCCAAATTGACAGGGTCAAACATCTAATTAAAAATTAACTTCAGAAACAAAAGCTTAAAGTTTATAATAAAAAGTTACCAGGTTCTGGTTAGTTGGTCTTTCTTTAATGGTATTTCAACCCTTGTGGGCTATTTAATACCAAATCTTTGGTTCTCTTTGCATGAATAAGTAAAAGTAAAGAAAGTTGGCAACTGTAGTCGAGGGTGACCCGAAGGCTCCCTTTTCAATAGCTACTACACCGAGGTGTAGGGGAAGGTGCTACTCCTTTCCCTGGATTGCTCCACTTTACCGTCAATATGTACCTTATATTGCTGAGTGTTAGACAAGGAAGTATCAAGTACCATTTTTAAAGTCTTTGGTATGACACAACCTGGGATTGAACCCAGGTCTCCTGGACCATTAGTGAACACTCTACCCACTAGGCTAATGAGCCGGTATAATCTTGTGTATTAATAAATTGGTAGAAAAAATTTTTCATTAACTGTTACTCTCAACACCATTAACCCTCAGCCACCAAGCGTTCCAACATCTTTAAGATAAAATAGGTTGAGTATGTGCTCACCACACAAGCAATTTGAAGAATACATCTTGGACTTCATCATATAAAGGCTTGACATAACCAGAAGATTGATTGGCTTGGGTATCTCCAACCACCCATCTAGCCCAAGTAAGGACTGAAGTGGAATATTGCTGGTCATGTGACCACCAGGATCCCATCCTCAAGCATTATGTATCCCCACCCACAGTCAGCTCCATTAATGGGGTCTTACACTTTTGCAGAGGCACAGTCAGCGTATTCTAAAGTATGTTTTGGTTTTATGGCAGATCAACCATTGTAGGTTATTTAAGGCCAAGTCATATATATATATATATGATTTATAGGTAACATTTCTTAAATGAGCCTGAGCATTTTTTTTTTTTTTTGCAAAAAGTTGAATGGTTTCACTTATTTCTATCTAATACAAATAATTCAATTTACTATTAATCATTTGTTTGCACACAGTTAAATGTTTTCACATATTGTAATTTAAACATCAGTCATTTCTGTAGAAGTCTCTGCTCTAACCTGCAGAATAAACAAGAATAATGACACTTACCGGCTCAGTGGCCCCAGCTAGCAAAGAAAAAGTAGAACAGGTGTTAACTCAATACCAAACCTATAACACCTGAAGCATGACAAAAGCAAGCTGGTGTATATATACACACTAATATGCCCACTCACTGGGCCAGCAGCTAATCACTGTGCAGGGAATGGATTTGGCCACCTTTGAATAGTGGAATGTCCCAACATCCATATAATCTCACTTCAACTCATAGTTCATTACACATGTGAGCACTGACTCATTGCTACTGAGCCTTACGATATAATTCCAAATATTTCTTTACACACAGTTAAATGATCAATTCAATTTAGCATAAGTCATTTGTTAGCACTCAGTTTAAATGTTACAGTACACAGTTTAAATGTCAAACAGTTCTATTTGACCCATGGATAGGTTCCTATCAGATGCTACCACTCCTGGTCAGAGTGAACCAGGGGGCGATGGCAAAAAAGAGGAACTCCACATTTCCCAAAGCTTCAGTATTACTGAAGCCACACCCACAGATTGTTTAGTGTCGTATCTAGGACACTCATTGGGGGAGTCTTACCTCTCTGCAGCCCCAGTCAACTGAGCCAGCATATTCTATAACACAATCTGACAGAGTAGAAAGGTTCTAGAGACGAGAATGTGATATGACCACCCAGTAAACAATACATGTATAGGTTATTAAATGTTAAGTGACAAAGGAGATTACACATAAAAGTACAAACCAGCTAAAGAGAAATAAAGATAGATAAGATTAAAGTTATAAATAAATGTCACAAAGTTGTTGGACCAGATCAATTCAAGTGTTTTAAACGTCCCATTCATAAAGTATTCACTAAGGTGAACTCACAACTGTCCAGAGGTTGACACATTTATTAGATAATATTTTTTAATGTATATTTTTCATTCTAATTAAGACTCAGTTTATGAAAGAAAAGCATTTGGTTCGAATAGTTTCTTTAAAAACGTATATAACTGACCCCTTTGCCACAAGTACAACTGTACCATAGCCAGATAGGGCTATATGTGAAATGGTTTGGTTTGGTTTGGTTTTATGGCATATCAACCTTTGTAGGTTATTTAACGCCAAATCCATTTTTATGTAAATAATCAGTTCTATTTAAAACGATTCGGTTTACCATGAGTACACAGTTTAATTGTCAAAAACATTTCTATTTCAAGCTATTCAGTAATATATAACAATTCAGTTTAGTGTAAGTACAGTTTCAGTGTCAAAAATAGTTCAATTTAAAACAATTCAGTTTAGCAAAAGCACACAGTTTTAAATGTAAGTACAGTTCAATTGTAAAAAAAAAAAAAAAAAAAAAACATTTTTATTTCGAGCTTTTCAGTTTAGTCAAGCAATTCTACTTCAGCTAATTCAGTTTTGTAAAAGTACAGATTTTGTTTACACACAGTTAAATGTTAGAACAGTTCTATGTTAAACAATTTAGTTTAGTGTAAATACAGTTTCAATGTCAAAAATCAGTTGCAGTTATATGTAACAATTCATTTAAGTATGAATACATTTTTAATGTCGAAAAACAGTTCTATTTGAAATAATTCAGTTATGCACAAGCATGCAGTTCAAACGTAAGTAAGGTTTAATTGTTATATGTGAAATGTACATGGAATATTCATAACATATATACATAGAACATAGGAATCTCGAAACACGAAAAACACTTACGACTTCTTAGTTCAGGTACGAAACTTTTTATTACCTTTGAGTTTAAAGGTTCTTCGACATAAGGAGAGAGATACACATTCTTTCTATTCTGGCTTTTTTATCTGCACCCCCATCTCGTGTGACACCTGCCCAAGGCCTCTGCGAGCAAGCAAAAGTCTTCTTTCGAGGCAGGACTCAACTCCACTAACTGACTTTTTCAAAATCCCCAAAATCCTCCACGCGTGCTTCCAGTGCATGACGTCTTTCACATCCACTGGTAAACCTTTCTATCGGATTTTTATTTTGACATCTATGAACGACACATCCACGCGCGTTAACACCTGCACTCAAGTTTGCACCTAACTAACCCATGTGCTGAGCCGAAAGGTTCTCAGCCTAACTAAACCCAAAGGCATAAAACGAAATCCCATGGCCATTATATTATACAACACAATATCATTTTTGAAACAGAGTACATAGAACTGGTTTGAAATTTTTTTTTTTTAACTTTTATTTCTCCAAGATTAAATACCACAGCAAGGCTAAAGAGTTTGCCCTATTATTTTACCTATTGCTGAGGAACAGAATAGATGGATTCATGCCTTTCTCAAGAACATTAATGTGAAGTGAAAAGCAAATAACCTCATTCAGAATCTGAATTGGGTTTGAAAAGTTTATTTCCAATAATAACCTTTACATGCACGTTTCCTCTGTGTGTGAGTGTGTGTGTGTGTGTATATATATATATATATATATATACACACACACACACACACACAGATTGAACACCATTTTATACATATAAATATATGAGGATCATTAAATAAGTTTCCAGACTTTTTTCGTATGGGCACTTTTATTGATAGTACACACATGAAACTCTAGTCCTCTTCGAAGTAATCTCTTCCAGCTGCAATGTACTTATTCCAACAACTTCTGGAAGGCCCCATGGAAGTCCTCGTGTGAGCGTGTCAATGACCTTTGTCACAGCCTCTTTCATCTCAATTGTCTCATAACGACAGCTTCTAAGTTTTTCCTTGAGCTTAGGGAATAACCAAAAGTCACAGGGAGCAACGCCTGGACTACAAGAAGGCTGAGGAACTGTCTTGATGCCCATCTTGCTCAAATAGTCTGTGACAACAATGGAGTTGTGGACTAGTGCATTGTCCTGGTGGAAATGCCACTGACCCGATTTGAAGAGTGCTGGCCTCTTCTGATGGAATCTCTTCCTGAATTCCCTTAAAACCTCAACATCGTAACCCAAACCCTTTGGCCCAGCAACTCTGGTGAATTAACTTCCTTACTCCTCCCACACCTCACATCATCCCTCACTCCCTGCCTTCTTTGAATCTCTTATGCCACTCAAAAACTGATGTTCGATTCATGCAAGATACTCCAAAAGCAGTCTGAAGCATTCCATACGTTTCTGTGGCATTTTTTCTAAGTTTAAAACACAATTTTTATTGCATATCGTTCTTGCTTATGTCCAGATTGCATTTTTGAAATGCACCAGCTGTGACAATCAGGTTTTAGTAGAGTGTATTCCAATTCCTGCAGTAGCTGTTCATTTGAACTAGAAATCATAAAAAATGGTCAGTCATCTCATAAGATGTATAGCAACAACATACTGAATTTTCAAGAGTCTATGGCAATTTTAAATGCCTGTACCAAAAAGTCTGGAAACTTATTGAATGCACCACGTATATACACACACATTGAATACCATATATATATATATATATATATATATATACACACACATACATACACACACACACACACACACACACACACACACACACACACACACAGAAATAAAAAGAGGGAGACTGACATTGATATATAGAAATAGATGTGATATGAAGTGAACTAAATAGGCAGATATGAACAGATTGAAATAGATGTGAACATGGACACTTTTATGATTTTTAAAAGGAAATTTATTCTTAAAATAAACTTTGAACACTTAGAGTTTTGAAATAAAACCCAATATTAAGAGAATGTTTAAACTCTTCTCTTTTTTTCGTTTCATTTACCAAATGAAAAATTTAATTCAAATAAAATTCAAAAGATATAATATCACATACTTAAATACCCTGATGAAAGTTTAAAGTAAAAAAAAAAAAAAAAAAAAACGTTTAACGTTGGCAAATAATTCAAAAATAAATAAAATCATCCTCTGAAAGGCTTTTCTTTTCATATTTGTATTATATTGAATAATACAGTTAATTTGTTTTTAACAAATTAACTGTATTATATCTGCCTATTTAGTTCACTTCATATCACATCTATTTCTATATATCAATGTCAGTCTCTCTTTTTATTTTTCTGTGTGTGTGTGTGTGTGTGTATATATATATATATATAAATAAATGGTATTCAATGTGTGTGTATATACGTGGTGCATTCAATAAGTTTCCAGACTTTTTGGTACAAGCATCTAAAATTGTCAGACTCTTGAAAATTCAGTATGTTGTTGCTATACATCTTATGAGATGACTGACCATTTTTTATGATTTCTAGTTCAAATGAACAGCTACAGCAGCAATTGGAATACTGAGCTGGGTCCCGTGACTAATAATCATTTCGTTAAAAACATTTTCTCTAATATACCCTCACGCACTGGCACATTTTTGTTTGTTTCTTCCTCCTTAGCTTTTATTATGATGGAAGTGTAGTATCAGTGCATTCTGGGGAATGACTATGATCCTAAGCAGTTTGATTAAAAAACAAAATTGCCAATTTGGTTTAATGAATTAAGTAATTCTCTTCTGTGGATCAATATATTTTATCTTATTTTTAAGCAAAAAATTTTATTCACTTTTTAGGTGATGGTTAAATTTGCAAATGTTATAGATTTAAAAGTATAAGGCCAATAGCACCACAATCGAAACATACTAATTATAAAAAGCTATCAACAAAATATTTTTTTTAAAAATACATACACACAAACAAACAGATATTATTAAAAAAAATATTGAAAAATGAATAAAACATCCAAAAGTTGATTGGGTTTTTTTTGGGGGGGGTCTTTTTTTGAGAGGTGGAGGTAAGAGGTCGATAAAATATGCAAATAAGTTAACCCAATTTAGAAAAATAACAAAAGGAAAAAAAAAAAGAAAAATACACACAAGATTTCACAAGTCTTTGATTTATTCAATAAGTAAACTAAAGTTGGCGACTGTAGTCGAGGGCGAACCGAAGGCTCCCTTTTCAATAGGTACTACACCGAGGTGTAGGGGAGGGCGCTACTCCTTTCCCGGGATTGCTCCGTTTTACCCTTGATACGTACCTTATAATGCTGAGTGTTAAGCAAGGAGACATCAAGTACCATTTTTTTAAAGTCTTTGGTATGACTCGACCTGGTATTGAACCCCGGTCTCCCAGACCATTGGCGAACACTCTACCCACTAGGCCAATAGGTTATTTAATACCAAAAGTTAATTCATTTGCAAATGTCGGATTATAATGATTATATATTCAATGTTCCAATGCAATCATTTTTTAATCACTTTTTTTTTAAATCAATAATCATTTGTTTACACACAAAGCAATTTTTTTTAATATCAAAAATAAACTTGGCAATCCTAGTCGAGGGAGACCAGAAGGCTCCCTTTTCAATAGCTACTACACAGAGGAGTAGGGAAGGGTGCTACTCCTTTCCCTGGATTGCTCCACTACCCTTGATCCATATCTTATGCTGAGTGTTAAGCAAAGAGACATCAAGTACCAGTTTTGAGTCTTTGGTATGACAAGACTTGGGGTTCAACCCTAATCTCCCGAGCATTTGGTGAACACTAACCGCAAGGCCAATGGACCGGTTAATCAAAAATAAAATGGCTTAATTATCGGTTTTTATTTCCATCTCATTTTTTATGAAGTTTTTTAATTATTTTTTATTAATTTTGAATGAATTATGATTTTGCGGATAGCTATACATAGCTATGAATAAAATCGTTTATTCAAAATAAATAGATGGAAAAAAATTTTAAAACAGGACACAAAAAAAGAATTGAAAATGAATAGTAAACCTGTTTTGTTTTTGCTGTTCTTCAATAAACAATTTTTAAACCTAAATATGCACATTTGCAAAAACCAATTATGAAAAATCGCTACCTTTGTCATGTTAAACATTAGGCTACATAACCAATTGTTTTTTTTTATGAAACACTCATGTTGAACAATACAAACAGACACAGCAGTTGAGAGAGAAAGAGGGGTGGAGGGACCAAAGGAGGATTTAGGGTCAGACAAACTTATATAAACTATCATCAGTAAAGAAAAACTTAAAACACAAACGAGTGTAAGGTATTTAGGTTAAAAATTCCACAATAATGGAATATATATATATATATATATATATATATATATATATATATTACTTTGGCGAAGGAATTTACGGGTGCCGCTAGCAATGCAAAGCTCTTCGAATGAATTGAGTACTCTGGTATCCAGTAAGGTACAAAATGTGAAAAAAAAAAAAAAAAACAACGTTGCTACTTAATACCTTATAATTCCCGAGCTGACGTGGTACGCTTGTTGGCCGAGCGGTACGATACTAAGTCTAACGAAATCCTAATAAAACTTAGAAACTGTAAATTAATAAGAAATAAAAAAAGATTAATACCGACGGACAACCGAAAGTATAAGACTAGCGTATTTACCTATTATATATTGGAAGATTTTCTAGGGCGGTATTTGTCGCTGCCTCCCACCAGACACAACTTGACACAAGGTCAAAAGCCCGAAGGCCAATTAAAGTGGGAATAAAGGGGAGGGGAAGGTCGGGAACGAGCCTAGACTCGAACCCTGCTTGTCTGTGCTGCTCATCGGCTCACTTAGTGCAATGTGAGCCTGATGAGGCAAGCAGTTTCACGAACACAAATGTGGGTCCGGGCACGTATGCCAGTTTGCGGCTTAAACTAGACGCATGGTCTAGTGCCGTCCAAGGGGGACAAATGAGACAAAAATGCAGCTCGCCCACCCGAAGGTAGCCTAGTCGAAACTAGGTGCCTAATTAAAGGCCCCAAGTCTGCCATTTTCTAGGGCGGATGTATATTTAAATTATAATTCCTTAAATACCTTGCTTAAGGTGAAATGTATTCCCCAATGTTAACGGTAAAAAGAAACTTCCTTCTGTTCAAACGTCAGTTGAGGAGCTGGTGAAATAAATCTATGAGGGAGTATATCTTCAATTTTCTTGCTATTAAAAGAGATATATATATACATATATATATATATACACACACACACGCACGCACACAATATACATAATATATACACACGCACACAATATATATATATATATATATATATATACACACAC
>OY757939.1:17229075-17594075 GCA_963585895.1 Sepioteuthis lessoniana
AAAAAATGGTATTTGATGCCTCCTTGCTTAACACTCAGCATTATAAGGTACGGATCAAGGGTAAAGTGGAGCAATCCTGGGAAAGGAGTAGCGCCCTTCCCTACACCTTGGTGTAGTAGCTATCGAAAAGGGAGCCTTCGGGTCACCCTCGACTATGGTCGCCAACTTATATATATATGAATATTATGTATATATATATATATATATATATATATGAATATTATGTATATATATATATATATACATATATATATATATATATGAATATTATGTATATATATATATATATATATATATATATTATATATATATATGAATATTATGTATATATATATATATATATATATATATTTATATATATTATGAATATTATGTATGTATATATATATATATATATATATATATATGAATATTATGTATGTATAATATTATATATATTATATATATGAATATTATGTATGTATATATATATATATATATATATATATATATATATATATGAATATTATGTATATCTATATATATATATATATATATATATATATATATATATATATATGATTATTATGTATTATTTAATGTATATATAATATATATATATATATGAATATTATGTATATATATATATATATATATATATATATATATATATGAATATTATGTATGTATATATATATATATATATTTATATATATATGATATTATGTAAGTATATATATATATATATATGAATATTATGTATGTATGTATATATATATATGAAATTATGTATGTATATATATATATATATATATATATATATATATGAATATTATGTATATATATATAAATTAATATATATATATGAATATTATGTATATATATATATATATATATATATATATGAATATTATGTGTATATATATATATATATATATATATATGAATATTATGTATATATATATATATATATATATATATGAATATTATGTATATATATATATATATATATATGAATATTATGTATATATATATATATATATATATATATATATATATGAATATTATGTATATATATATATATGTATATGAATATTATATATATATATATATGAATATTATGTATATATATATATATATATATATGAATATTATATATATATATATATATATATATATGAATATTATATATATATATATATATATATGAATATTATATATATATATATATATATATATATATGAATATTATATATATCTATATATATATATATATATATATATATAATATTATATATATAATATATATATATATATATATTATGAATATTATATATATATATATATATATATATATATGAATAATTATATATAATATATATATATATATATATATATGAATATTATATATATATATATATATATATGTGAATATTATATGTATATATATATATATATATATATATATATATATATATATATATATGAATATTATATATATATATATATATATATTTATATGAATATTATATATATATATATATATATGAATATTATATATATATATATATATATATATTTATATGAATATTATATATATATATATATATGAATATTATATATATATATTATATATATATATTTATATGAATATTATATATATATATATATATATATGAATATTATATATATATATATATATAATATATATATGAATATTATATATATATATATATATATATGAATATTATATATATATATATATATATATATGAATATTATATATATATATATATATATATATGAATATTATATATATATATATATATATATATATGAATATTATATATATATATATATATATATATATATATGAATATTATATATATATATATATATATATATATATGAATATTATATATATATATATATATATATATATATGAATATTATATTATATATATATATATATATGAATATTATATATATATATATATATATATATATGAATATTATATATATATATATATATAATATATTGAATATTATATATATATATATATATATTTATATATATATATGAATATTATATATATATATATATATATATATGAATATTATTATATATATATATATATATAATATATATATATATATATGAATATTTTATATATATATATATATATATTATATATATATATATATATTTATATATGAATATTATATATATATGAATATTATTTATTTTATATATATGAATTTAATATATATATATATGAATTTTATATATATATTTATATATGAATATTATATATATATATATTTATATATTTATATGAATATTATTATATATATATATATATATATATATGAATTTTATATATATTATATATATGAATATTATATATATATATATATATATATATATGGATATTATATATATTATATATATATATATGAATATTATATATAGTATATTTATATATATGATTATTATAATTTATATATATTATGAATATTATATTTAGTATATTATTATGATATTATATTATATATATATATATATTTGATGAATATTATTTATATATATAATATATATATGAATATTATATATATATATATATATATATATATATGAATATTATGTATATATATATATATGAATATTATGTATATATATATATATATATGAATATTATGTATATATATATATATATATATATATATATTATATAGAATATTATGTATATATATATATATATATATTATATATATATATATATATGAATATTATGTATATATATATATATACATATATATATATATATATATATGAATATTATGTATATATATATATATACATATATATATATATTATATATATATGAATATTATGTATATATATATATATATATATATATATATATATATATGAATATTATGTATATTTATATATATATATATATATGAATATTATGTATATATATATATGAATATTATGTATATATATATATATGAATATTATGTATATATATATATATATATGAATATTATGTATATATATATATATATATATATATATGAATATTATGTATATATATATATATATATATGAATATTATGTATATATATATATATGAATATTATGTATATATATATATATGAATATTATATATATATATATATATATATATATATATATAAATATATATATATATGAATATTATGTATATATATATATATATGAATATTATGTATATATATATATATATGAATATTATGTATATATATATATATATGAATATTATGTATATATATATATATGAATATTATGTATATATATATATATGAATATTATGTGTATATATATATATATATTATATATATATATATGAATATTATGTATATATATATATATGAATATTATGTATATATATATATATATATATATATATATATGAACATTATGTGTGTATATATATATATTATATATATATATATATATTGTCCATATATATATATATATATACATATATATTGTCCATAGTTGCATGTATCCCTAGTACTTTCTGCCTGACTTTGGGCCATCATCAGGGGAGGATCTACTACAAAAGTGATGTAACTTTTGTTTTAGCATATTACAACTGTGTAAGGGCGTCTTTGCCGTTGAAGGTTTTGGCGTTTGTTTTTGAATGTGATTCTATATTTAGTGCCAGTAGCTAAAGACATTTAAGTACATTAGCACTGGTTTGAAAATTAATTCTATTAAGTGTTGGCTGCAGGTTTCTGACATGTACATACATGTATGTATGTATGAATATTATATATATATATATATATATATATATATATATATATATATGAATATTATATACATATATGTATGATTATTATATAGATATATAGATATATATAATATTCATGCATATATATATATAATATTCATACATACATACATGTATGAATATTATATATATATATAGATATATATATATAATATTCATACATATATATATATATGTATGTATATATATATATATATATGTATGAATATTATATATATATATATGCATGAATATTAGATATATATATGCATGAATATTAGATATATATATATATATTTATATATATATATGAATATTATATTATATATATATATATATATATATTTATATATATGTATGAATATTTTATATATATATATATATATATATATATATGTATGAATATTTTATATATATATATATATATATATGTATGAATATTATATATATATATATATATTTATATATATGTATGAATATTATATATATATATATATATATATATATATAAGATCTGTATATATATATATATATGAATATTATATATATATATATATATATATATATAAGATATGTATATATATGTATGAATATTAGATATATATATGAATATTAGATATATATATATGTATGAATATTAGATATATATATATAGATATATATATATATATGTATGAATATTAGATATATATATATATATGTATGAATATTAGATATATATATATATGTATGAATATTAGATATATATATATATATATATGTATGAATATTAGATATATATATAGATATATATATATATATATGTATGAATATTAGATATATGTATATATATGTATGAATATTAGATATATATATAGATATATATATATATGTATGAATATTAGATATATATATAGATATATATATATGTATGAATATTAGATATATATATAGATATATATATATATGTATGAATATTAGATATATATATAGATATATTTATATATGTATGAATATTAGATATATATATATATGAATATTAGATATATATATATATATATGTATGAATATTAGATATATATATATATATATATATATATATATATATATACTTTAAGAAAAACAATAAAACCGGTCACATAGGATTATAAATTTATTTCCATCCTCTTACACATTTTTGAAGTTTCCAAAAACACGAAAAAAAATAACAGGACTTCTTCAGATCTTTTGGATAAAAAATTTAGAATAGACAATTGGTAGTGGGAGGGGATAGTGGTAGGGAGTCGAAGAGGGGTGTGGAGTTACCTCTTCACTAAGCCCACTTCCGTTTTAAATTTAAATTTCGGTTAGCAATGTAGTAAATATTGTTTTTTTTTTTTAAAAACTTTCCCTTAATTAATAAATTTTTTAATTAAAGAAAATAATAATTACGATCAAAAAAATAAAAATAGAAAAAAGGAAAATTATGTGGTTTAACCCCCCTTTTTGTAAACTTGCAAATATAGATGTAGGTAAATATTTTTTTGAAACTGATAGATAAACATTTTAAACAAGATAATATATTACAGAAAAATATTTAATAGGAAAACCTTGAAAATAAGTTATTCTTGCACAAAAAATATTTCTCAAATAAATAGCCATAATAATGAATTATTTAATAAATTTCGTAACCGAATAAAGAATAATAATATTCATAGTAAAAAAATAGAATGTAATTGTAAATCTCGAAGTGATTGTCCAATGAATGGTTTGTGTAATTTAGATAACGTAGTATATCAAGCTATTATTTATCCAAAAGAGGACATAAATGTTAAGAAATATTATATTGGCATTTCATCTACTAATTTTAAAATTAGGTATGGAAATCATAAATTTTCCTTCTCCCATGAGCATGAAAAAAATCAAACTGCTCTATCCAAACATTATTGGGGATTAAAAGTTAAAGGGTTAACCCCGGAAATACAATGGTCCATATTGAGAAGATCTAGTACCCTGAAATCTTTCGATAGTAGGTGCAACCTGTGTCTTGAAGAAAAAATGCACATTTTGCTTTTTCCTGAGCCAAAAACATTATTAAATAAGAGAAATGAACTAATAGCTAGGTGTAGACATAGGGCTAAATTTAAACTATAAATAATTAAACAAATTTTTCTATAAAAACATAGAGCTACTTTTGAGAATAATTAAAATAAATTGTTAGATAGAAAATTGTAAAAAAGAATATATACGTACTACGCATAAAAAGTGGAATGAATTAATGCCTTCTAAATATTTTTGAAATGTTAAAATATAGTAAATAAATTAAATATTTGTTTTTATTTTTAATATATCTAATACTGTATCTTTACGTGAGGTTATTATTTAAAGTTTAAATCTTAGTCAATAAAAAATCTGTAAGTTAGGTCTAAATATAAATTTTTAAAAAATTTATTAATTAAGGGAAAGTTTTAAAAAAAAAACAAAACAATATTTACTACATTGCTAACCGAAATTTAAATTTAAAACAGAAGTGGGCTTAGTGAAGAGGTAACTCCTCACCCCTCTTCGACTCCCTCCCACTATCCCTTCCCACTACCATGTGTCTATTCTAATTTTTTTATCCAATAGATCTGAAGAAGTCCTGTTATTTTTTTCGTGTTTTTAGAAACTTCAAAAATGCGTAAGAGGATGGAAATAAATTTATAATCCTATGTGACCGGTTTCGTTGTTTTTCTTAAAGAATTTATTGCTCTGTATTATTGGTACATTGAGCTCTTTACCAGGAAAATTTTAAATATTCATGCTTGAATAACTTCTTGTCCTGATGGAATTACTCCCAACTCCGGTTTAACTGGACCAAATATATATATATATATTTATCATTAAGGGTTTTTGGACTATTGTCTTCATCTTTTGTTATTTCCTTAACTTCATCCTGTAAGGGCAGATGGTTTCCTTTTCCTTCCATATATGGTCTGCCATAACCGACTTTTCAATCTCACCTTGTACTACTGCCTTCTGATGTTCTTCTAGCCTTACTTTTTGTGGGCGACCTGTCTCACCTTTGTATTTTTTATCACAACTGCAAGGGATGGAATAAACACAGTTCTTGATCATGTTGAATTCCGTTTGTGGCTTGACCTGGAAGAGATATCTCCGTAGAGTTGAACCACTTGTGAATACTGTCCTGATGTCATATGGACTACATATCTTTTGGATCCTTTCGCCTAGTCCTTTGACATAGGGCAGACAGACTGTGGTGAGTTTTCAGATATTGTCCTCTATCCTCCTATCCAGATTTCTTGGAGCCGATGTTATGTGCTCTGGGTAGTTGTTACGATGGAGGTTGTGTCTCAGACTAATCATTTCTTTTTCATATGCATCAGTATTGCTACTAATGGTTTTTACTCGATGTTGTAAGCAGCGGACTATTCCTTTCTTTACCGTATATGGATGATGGGAGTTGAAATTGAGGTGCTGTCCATTGAAGGTAGGCTTATGATACACAGATGACCTGAATCCTTGCTCTGTACGTGTTACTAATATATCAAGGGAGGGAAATTTGTTATCTTGCTCTTTCTCCATAGTGAACTGTATAGATGGTTAGATTGAGTTCACGTGATCAAGTAATGTCTGAACATCTTCCTGATGAGGCCAGAGAATAAATGTGTCATCTACGTATCTAAGCTATATAGATGGCTTTAGTGATGTAGATCCTAATGCTATTTCTTCGAAGTATTCCATGTATATGTTAGCCAATATTGGTGGCAATAGTGAAAAGAGAAACCATTTGCCCTCATGGGATGATGTTGAAATGATTGATAGGGCTGAACATTGGAAGATTAGACGCCTTAAGGAATCAGCACATATGTTGGGCTACAATGATCTGCTGAGTAGACCGAGTATAGAGATGAATACAATATGGGAACTGATAATTAACAAGGTTATATGAAAAAAAAAAAAATCTGAATAGGTAAAAATCATACATTATTGAAGTAATCCTAGTCAAGTAAGAACATTCAGTTTATAAGTCCCAAAAATTCACTGTAAACTGTCCAGCAGGACATATAGTGTAACGGTTATTGTCGTTGGTTCCCTGAGTTTCTAAGGAGACAATCATCTGGAAGTTACAGGTTCAATCCTGACGAGTAACAATACAGGAATACTTAACACTTGTACCCGGTTATGGCTAATGGAATCGGAATAGGCGACCTCCATGGATTCAATAAAGGACGTAGTTTGAAGTTCTGAGTAGGTTCCTGAGTTCAACAAACACCTGAAGAAGGCTGGAGGACATATCGGCCAAAACGTTGTGGAAATAACAATAAAGATGAAGACAATAGTCTGAAAACCCTTAATGATAAAAATCATCAAGCTTCGTCTCAGAAATTTAGACAACTAATATATATATATATATATATATATATATATATATATATATATATATAAAATTGTGTATGAATATGTGTATGTGTGCATGTGAATTGATGTATATATGTGTTTGTATGAATATTTATATGTTTTTGTGTATGTATGAATGTGTGTATATATATATATATATATATATACACCTGTGAATCTTATCTATATATATGAATATCTTAGACATATATATAATTATTTGATCCCTTTTTATTTAAAATAAAGGGAAATGTATTGCACAAAATATTTATTGATCATAACTCTATTAAATATGTGAGACTACTTAAAGAAAAGCAGAATTTTGCCTGTTTTTATCATGTGTTATCAAATGTGGCTTGTACCAGCATCCACAGCAGATCAAAATGAATATGGTGATACACAAATATATATGTACATAAAGCTGCAGTATCTGTTCGTTGGTCTTAGTTCTATGTAGAATTATATTGTCAAAACAAGTGCTTCTTTCGGCTTCAAAGAAATTTCTGAGTAGTGTTCTCTATAACATGACTAAAATAGTATTTTTTTTCTGATAGGTGTTTGCATATTTTGTTTTAACAAATCGCTTATTGAAAAAAGAAAATAAATTATTTGAAAAAAATAAGTTTGAAAAGGAACAACTGTTTTGAGTATTAATTTTTTGCAGACTTTGGTCCTCATCTTGGTAGTTTTTGTTGTTTTTCTCTCTATGTTTTGGCCAAATTTCACCTGTGGCCATCCTTAGGTGATTTGTTCTCCTTATCTGGTCTTCCATAGTCGGTTCCGTACTGAATTTGTAATTGTCTTTATTGAAGACGGCCAGAGGTGAAATTTGGCGAAAATGTAGTGAGAAAAACAACAAAATCTACCAAGATGAGGACAAAAGTCCGCAATAAAATTAATACTCAGATTAAGAAGCCTCATCTCAAAAAGGATTCCCAATAAAGTCAACTGTTTTGTTATTAGTTTTGATTTTATTTTTTTGTTTTTTTCCCTACATTTTTTTTTTCATAATTAGTAGTTGTTTTGTTGATAGTTTTATTATTATTCTATGTTTTAATCAGCCTTGACCTTCTTACAAACTGGCAACCTTAGTCTTATTGTAAATAGAATCATTCACCTGAAAATTCAACTCAGTTTTTCCCCAAAATAAGATCAATATTTTTACCTACAAAACCAAGCAACTTATTTCACACAGCGGCATCTTCAATTTTTTTTTTTCTTATTGTAAACTTTTATCTAATAGATCTTTGTTAGCTTTCTTCAGGATTCATCAAATTTTGGAAAAGAAAATGGAAAACAAATTTTATTCATTGTTTAAATGCGTGTTTATTATGGAATTTCCAGAGCGTATCTCATTATTATTTGATAGTATAGGAAGGTAAGAAAGAATTATGCCTGTCTGAGATGAAAATAATATGACTAGGAGGAAAGAAACTAGTTGCTTTATTTATTTATTTGAATTTTCTAATTTGCCAATTTGTTTTTCTGTATTGTATTGTCTCCCTTTTTCCATATTGAATTGTCTCCCTTTTTTTCATATTGTATTGTCTCCTTTTTTTTCATATTGTATTGTCTCCCTTTTTCTAACATGTCATTTTATAAAATCTGTATATATTGATGTTTTTTTCTTTCTCTGTGTTGTCTCCCAGGTTTTTTTCTCACTCTCACTATGTCATCCAACTGCTCGGGGCACTTCCTTTTGCTGTATGGGTCAGAGACTGGTCAAGCACAGTCAATAGCTGAGATGATTTTTGAAGAGGCTGAATGCCACAGCTTATCTGCCACAATTCATTGCCTTAGCACTTTCGATAGAGAAGTAAATGCTTATACCAACAGATATTGCACGTACAACACCTATGTTCTGACGGCCAATGGTTTGATTTTTTTTTTTTTCTAACTAAGAAAAATTTTAATCTTGACAAAACAATGAAAGGAAAATTAAAATTCTATTGTCAGTTTGGTTTGTTTGGTTTTATGGCATATCAACCTTTGTAGGTTATTTAACGCCAAAACCATTTTTTATGTAAATAATCTGTTCTATTGAAAACAATTCAGTTTAGCATAAGTATTATGAATTATTTGAAATAGAACTGTTTTTCAACATTAAAACTGTATTTACACTTAACTGAATTCTTACATATAACTGCTTGAATAGTTTGAAATGGAAATGTTTTTGACAATTAAACTGTGTACTTATGCTAAACTGAATTGTTTGAAATAGAACTGATTATTTACATAAAAATGGATTTGGTGTTAAATAACCTACAAAGGTTGATATGCTTTAAAACTCACCAAACCAAACCAAACTGATACCCTTGAGAGAAGCATGAATCCAACTATACTCCATTTCTCAGCTATGAGTAGATAGTGAAGCAGACTAGCCTCTATAAACTTAGTAAGGTAACCAGTCTAGGAGAAGGAAAATCAAATTAAAACCAGTTGCATCTTGCTTGTGGCAGAAAGGTTGGGTAAATATATAGCTGGCTTTTTCTAAATGTTATCTCGTGTTAGTATCCATTGGTTTCATGAGGTCATCAATCTGAGGACGAGACTAGCCAAGGTAGTATGGAAAACTGATAACAACGCCACCAATGGTGGCACTCATAGTGTAATGGTTATCAAGGTAGGACATGGAGACTCTCAAAAGAAAGAGAACTCTGAATTCAAACCAGCTTTACTCCACTTAAAAAAAATTGATCTTTTGTCGCATTCTGCCCATTCGACTAATATTGATTGAGCTAAGAACAAGACTGATAATTTAGTATTGGCATTATGGCAATATTGGTAGAATGAAGATGAAGACGTCACACTGCCTTACGGACCTCAGTGCCTGATTTTGAATTTGGTTATCCTTACTTCTGAGCTATCTAGCCTTGGTGGGCCACCAGCCTAGAACAGATCGTCAAGCATGTTTGAATTGGCTGTTGCTCACCTCCGACTTCACATGGGTTATTTTTAGAAATGATTTCCTCTTTTTTCGGCCTTTCTAGTTAAGTCCAAAGGAGAGACTGGTCAAGCTGCAAGAAATGCTGAAAAGTAGTTTGATATTGTCTCATCTAAGTGTCTCCGACTCTGTCATGTGATGGATAGCCAGTGATTCTCTAAGAGAGATCATCCTGTCTACGGGGCTTAGAGTATGCTGACTGTATCCCCTGCAGAGGGGTAAGACTTCCCCCACCAAAAAAGTGGTGTCCTGGATAGGACACTAAACTGCATCTGGTGGTCAGGATCCAGTTATGAAGGTCTTGGTAGTGTGGAGTACCACTTCATTGCTATTACTCTCAGGTCGACTCTGACCAGGAGTGAGTAAAAAAAGTAAAGTTGGCGACCATAGTCGAGGGTAACCCGAAGGCTCCCTTTTCGATAGCTACTACACCAAGGTGTAGGGGAGGGTGCTAATCCTTCCCTGGATTGCTCTACTTTACCCTTGATCCGTACCTTATAATGCTGAGTGTTAAGCAAGGAGGCATCAAGTACCATTTTTTGAGTCTTTGGTATGACTCGACCTGGGATTGAACCTAGGTCTCCCGGGCCATTGGCGAACACTCTGACCCCTAGGCCAATGTCCGGTTAGGAGTGATAGTAAGGGAGGATATTCATGGTGTAGTGGTTAACGTGCTGAATTGTGACATCGTAATAAATGAGTTCAAACTCCAGTTGTGTTATTATGTTCACTTTCAGACTAATACTCTTGGGAAAGGCATGAACCCCCTTAAGCTCCTCAGCTGTGGATAGTTAGTACCACTGCTGTTCTACGAGTATGGCTTTGGCATTAAATAACCTATGAAGGCTGATATACTATTATACAAAGAAGCCAAACTAAACTGGAGGGTTAGTATTTGTTACGGTTCCAGCATTGTGTCAAAAAATGTTTAAAAGTTTTTTGTATTTCATAGTATTTGTGTGCAAACATGACCCTTAAAAAATCGACTACACAAAATTGTAAATATGAATGTTCAATGAATGTAATTTCCTAACCTCTTGACATAAAATAACCTTAGTCAATCCAAGAGAGAGTTTATCTGCTCTTTATAGACAGGTATTATTTTTAGTCCTGCCAAGGTGTCCATCTATCTACCACATCCCAGGATAGGCTCTCTATGTCAGTTAAGGAGGTAAAAGGAGCTTATCTCTTCGTTATAGCAATCCACTCCTTCAAAATAAAAAAATTGGAAAAAAAAACAAGATATTGAATTTCTGTGTAGAAAATAATTCTAAGATGTCGAAAAATTATGAGAAATGATTAAAAAAAAACTATAGAATTATGGTGGAATTATTGAACAGAAAAAAAATATTCTTGAATTAGAATTAATTTTATTTGGTTAATCTAAACTTTAACTTCTCCAGTCTTTTGAACTGTTCTTGTTGGAAAATAGGTGTTGTACTCTTTCTCTTTATCTCTCTCTCTCTTTCATACATACACATGTCCATATATATATATATATATATATATCAGTGGCGACTCTAGCCTATTTTTGCTACTCGTGCCCCCCGCCCTCTGTCAACTTCAGTTCCCAACCCGTGGTCCGTGGACCCAAAGTAAGTCATCATAGTTGCTATTGCGGGATTCTCCATTGTATAGCACAGATTGACAAACGTACCTTGCATGGTGTTTTTTTTTTGTAAACAATCAAGATACTATATAATTTGTAGTCTTGTTAATACAGTAGATAAGATAATTTTTTTTCCTTTCAAAAGTATAGAAGAAAAGAGAAGATGTTCATTACTATGATGAGAAAAATATGTTTATTAGAATAAAGAAACTGATGACAATATACACAGACACAGCTAGTAGTTTCAATTTCGCTTAAAATAAAGATTATTTTTTGAAAATCTATTCAAATAAACAAATTTTAGTTACAGAATGTAATATATGCAACATTCATTAAAGAAATAGAGATCTGTTAGTGAAAAAACGAATTAAAACACGCCGTTTAACCAACATTTACCATAGCGATGATGATGACGTCGGCGACGGCTATACTCTGCTATCCCCCCCTCTCTCTCGGTCCCTCTCCCTCTTCCCAAGACAGTTGTCAGCACTCACATTGTGCTAATTTTTTTGAGCACGGTATTCTGGCTTGCTTTTTCTATTGGCTACAGCCAAAAGCGAGATTTCGCTAACATTACTGTTATTATTAGGGTCTAGTGCCTGGCACGGATTACGCGTGTTCAACATTATAGCCGATTTTATGGGATGTTCAATGGATCTGACAGTGGCAGGACAAAGACCACCCGTTCAAAACAGCATCGTTGTATTATTCCCAGTTATATTTATGAACTTTTGGCTACTTAGTTATCGAAACTTGAATAGATACATAATTTAATTGAGATCAGACTAAGTATGTTTGCTTGAAATTAATGGATGATTTTTAATCCATTTTGAATAACATTGACCGAGTTATTGGTCATGCCGGGCACGAGTAGCACTAGTCCCATCTCCGCCCCTGATATATACACACACACACATACACACACACACTGTTTGATCTATAAGAACATTTCAACTTATTTTTTAAAAATATGAAGTTAATTTTCCTAAAACCCCCAAATATCTAGACTTTTAACAAATTTCTTGTGAAACATTATTCAATCAATATGGATATTATCATGTATTATTTATTACTTTGCAAGCTTGGAGTTTGATTGAGGCCTTCGGGTTGTAAATTTTATATTTGAGCCTCTTTAACTGACAATAAGAAAAGTTATTGAGTCTGTCTCTCCTTTAAATATTTGCAGGTTGGTTGGTGTGTACTTACTTATAGGCAATATTTTATATATATATATACATATATATATATATATATTGCTTATAGTCAACCTTATTTAATTTTATAGGATTGTGCAAAAGTCATTTACTATTTTAAAAATTGAACAAGGGGGTGTCCTCTTGGTGTAATGGTTAAAGCGATGGACTGCGGAATCGTAGTAAGCGAGTTCATACTCCATTCGTGTTATTACGTTCACTTTCAGGCAAATACCCTTGGGAAAGGTATGAACCCCCTTATCCTCCCAGCTATGGGTTAAATAGTACCACTACTGTTCTTCTTGGTGAATGGCTTTGGCATTAAATAACCTAAAAAAGATTGATATGCCATTAAACAAAGAAACCAAACCAAACCAAAAATAGAACAAGTTTTTTAATATAAACAGGTAAAGAAATTTTTCTTTTAATTATATCTATTTTGACTCTTAATTACTTTGAATAAATTGTAGAATATAATATCCCTCAAATGCCTTTCTAGCCCAATATTTGATTCAGTGTTTAATCATGACAACTTCGTATTTTTGATATTTCTTTGCAATCACTTGTTTTTAAATCATACGTTTTATTTGTCTATTGTAAGTATTTGTTTGTATCATTGTAAGGAATCAAATTTTCCCATCTAATACAAATAACTTTGTACCATTATGTTTGAAGCCTTCTTATCTAGTAATAATTCATACCCAATCAAGTAACTAATAATCCTTAGTAAGCAATTATGGCTTCAACTAACTATTCTTGATAAAAATAATATTGCTGACAGTTATAAAGGTATCTAGTATTTCTTTCTAATGAAAATGATTTACAAATGGATCTATTCGACCCATAAGTGGGACTCTAACAGGTACTAGCACTCCAGGTCAGAGTGGATCTGGGAGTGGGGCTTCAGAACTGGAGCCTCACCAACAGGAGTAGCTTAGGGTTTAGTGTCAGCCCCCCCACTTTTAACTGTATAAACACAGATGATTACTCTTGACAAGTAAAAAGTGATTTAAAAAATGATTGCAGTGGAATGTTAAAAATATTAAGTTATGATTATAATCAAACACAGAATCAAATTTTGGCATTAGATAATCTATATGGGGTTGATATGCCATTAAACAAGGTTACTAAATCAAATTCCTTCTATTTTCAGCTTCACAGAGCTTTCCTTTTTTAAAATGGTGACTTTTGGACTATAAATTGTTCAGTTGTATATACATCTTTGAACTCAAATTAAAAATTTCAAAATTAAAAAAGTTCAATCTTTGGTCTTGATACTTTTTGATCAAACACACTTTATATAAATAAAGTGTCAAATATTAATTTTGTGCATTGTATTTAAATGAAAGTAATGTTTATGACAATGTTATTTAAAGAGAAAAATGTTACTACCTCAAAATGATTTTCATCAAAACAGACACCATTTAAAAGGGCATAGAATGCAATTTAATTTTATCTATGAGGTGTGTTAAAAAAAAGAAAAACTTTTTTGAAAAGAATTTTTTTTAACCTACAAATGGCACTGTTGGCATGTTTTGTATAATATTTATTGTTGAAGGGAATGGAATCAGGGATCAAAGTTCAAATCCTGTACTAGGCAGTTTGCATTTTAATTTAACACTAATGCCCTTGGGAAAGAGGGGAGCTGTCATGATGTAATTGGTAACATGTTGAACTGTTGACACCAGTGCACTCTTATATTTTGGACTAATACCCTTGAAAAAGGCATGAACCCCCTTATCCTTTAGCTATGGGTTGAATTGTACGACTACAGTTCTTCTATAAGGGTGGATTTAGCATTAAACATCCCACAAAATTCAAACTTGCTTTCTTGGATGTTGCAGTTCTGCATTTGTTTGAAGTCAGGACGAATCCTGTTTTATTCTGTTGTTAAGATATCATGACATTGCTTCGTATTCTTGTACATTAAGTGCTATATTTTACTAATTTAGACTGTTTTTAGCAGCAGATTTTAAATATGATTTTATTTAATTACAATTGTGTGTGCATATAGATACACACACACACACACACCCCTGTTTGGCGGCTGATGAGGGCAGGGTATTGCACATGCTTTCACACGTTATATATATGTATGTAGTATTGCCCATAAACAAGTAGTCCTACCAATTACTTTTATAACAAGTTAATTTTCTTCTTAACAGGATTTTATTGTTCTTAGTGGAATACCATACAATAAAATATGTATTATTAGGTATTATTATCTCCAAAATTTCCAGTAATGAAACATCAAAAATATGATTGTCACTGTCCAAAAATGAGTAGACCCTCCTTTATATATATATATATATATATATATATATATATATATATATAATTACAGAGATTCAATGCTGTTGATTTTGATAATAAAAAATACCTAATAATGCCCATTTTGATTTAATAATGTTCAGCTGGAAATGAGAAAATCTCCGTATCTTTGGTTTTGATGAAAATTAACTTATAAAAAATTTGTTGGTTTTGTATTTATTTCTGTGTGATGTTATACATGCAAGATGGCACAAGTCTTTTGCCATTTTCAAAAGAATTTTTTTTTTTCATTTATAATCTTTTTTATTTGAGGGATATTGTCTACAACTAGTTCAAATTAATTTTTAAGAGTCAAATATGGTAAAAACATTTCTTTATCAATTTTTTTCTTTTAAAAAAGTTGTTTTTAAAATGATAAGTGACTTTTGTGATGCCTGCCTTGTGTGTGTGTGAGGGTTGTTCAAAAAGAACTAAGCCTCACCCAGAAAGATGAGATTTAGGTGAACATTTTTGTTGTTGCAATAAACTACAACTTTTTACAAAACTAGAAAAACTAATTCAGATTTTTGTCTTAATTTCTGAACAGGTGTATGACAAATTTAAAATCTAGGTGAGGCTTAGAACTTTTTGAACAACTCTTGTATGTATGTGAGTGTGTGTGTGTGTGTGTGTGTATATATATATATATATATATATGTTCAAGAAAAAAAACAAAATTTGGTCTCATTAGGATTATAAATTTATTTCCATCCTGCTAAGAGTATCGATATGAATCAAGAACGCCAAAAAAAATTATGGCTGTATTCATTTATCTCCATGTTGGGTCTGAAGAAGTCATGTTAAATTTTTTTTGGAGTTGTTGATTCATATCAATGCTCTTAGCAGGATGGAAATAAATTTATAATCCTAATTTGACCAAATTTTTTTTTTCTTGAAAGAATATTTGTTCTGTGATATCATTTACATTGAGCTCTTTACCAGGAATATCTAAATACTCGAATTTTGAATAATTTAATTGTCCTGACGGAATTGTTCCCTACTCCGGATTTACTGGATTGAAGAATATCTTGTATATATATATATATATATATAAAACACATCACTCAATAAGACCCAGGTCTAACTAATAAAACAACAGCTTTTAGGCAAAATTTGACTTTATTGATCAACATAGTCTCGTTCTAGAGTGATACACTGATTCCAATACTTCTCTAACAATTCAATGCCTTTTGTGTGGAACAATTTGTCTTTGACCTCAAAACATGCCTCAGTTTCTGATATCACTTCTTCATTGGAGCCAAATCTCTTTTCCTGGAGCATTCTTTTGATATCTGCAAACAGCCAGTAGTCACTGGGGGCTAGACCTGGAGAAAAAGGTGGGTGTGGAAGCAATTCGAAGTGCAATTCATGTAGTTTTGCCATCGTTGCGATTGATTTGTGACACGGTGCATTGTATTGGTAAAAAAAAACCTTTTTTCTTCTTCATTTGCGGCTGTTTTTTGAGATTTCTTCCTTCCTTCAAATGCATCAATAATACTATATAATATTCGCTATTGATGGTTCTTCCTTTCTCAAGGTAATTGATGAACAAAATACCGTGTGCATCCCAAAATATGGTGGCCAAAACCTTGTCTGTTGATGTTTGCCTTTTTGGTCTCTTTGGATAGCTTTCACCTGCTACTGTCCACTCAGCTGAGTGCTGATTTGACTCCAGAGTGAAGTGGTGGATCCATGTTTCATCCATTGTCACATATTTATGCAAAAAACTCTTTTTTGTTGCATTTAAACAGTTGCAAACAACACTCTGAATTGTCGACCATTGTTGTTTTGATTGACTGTGAGTAAATGCGGCAGCTGCTTTGAACACAGCTTTCTTGTTGATAAATGTTCATGCAAAATGGTGTATACACTGCCTTCTGATATATTCATCTCCTCTGCTACCTCACATAACTTCAATTTATGATCGGCCAAAAGGACTTTGTGGAGTTTTCTGGAACAACTGCCGAATTTGGGTGACCTGAGTGTTCAGTATCATTTGTGTCTGTATGACTGCGTTTAAAGTCAGCGTACCACCTCTTAACCATTGTTTCCAATAGAGCAGAGTCTGAATAACACTTATCAAGCCATTGCTTTGCTTGAACAATATTTTTCTCATTAGAAAGCAATGCTTTATCAAAACATGAAATTCAGATTTTTCTATTGTTTTGAAAATTTGTAACTAAGTAGTTGGCGACCTTAGTCAAAGGTGACTCGAAGGCTCTCTTTTCAATAGCTACTCCACCGAGGTGTAGAGGAGGACTCTACTCTATTCCCTGGATTGTTGCACTTTTCCCTTGATCCTCACCTTATAGTACTGAGTGCCATTTTTTGAGTTGTTGGTATGGATCAACCTGGAATTGAACCCCAGTCTCACAGACCATTGGTGAACACTCTACTAATTAGGTCAATGGCCCGGTTGCAATTGTATCATCACTTAAATAACTAATTTGTAAACTAATAATCCAATTGGGCTCAAATTTTGACATGTGCCACTCAAAGGTTAGTACTTTATAGTAAAGTTGGCGACCATAGTCAAGGGTAACCCGAAGGCTCCCTTTTCGATAGCTACTACACCAAAGTGTAGGGGAGGGCGCTACTCCTTCACCGGATTGCTCTACCTTACCCTTGATCCGTACCTTATAATGCTGAGTGTTAAGCAAGGAGGCATCAAGTACCATTTTTTGAATCTTTGGTATGACTCGACCTGGGATTGAACCCAGGTCTCCCGGGCCATTGGCGAACACTCTAACCGCTAGGCCAATGTCCGGTACTTTATAAACCGGCTCATTCGCCTACTGGGTAGAGTGTTCGCAAATGGTCTGGGAGACCAGCATTCAATCCCAGGTTGCGTCATACCAAAGACTTTAAAAATGGTACTTGATACCTCTTTGTTTAACACTCAGCAATATAAGGTATGTATCAAGGGTAAAATGGAACAATCCTGGGAAAGGAGTAGTGCCCTCCCCTACACTGCGGTGTAGTAGCAATTGAAAAGGGAGCCATCTGATCGCCCTCGACTATGGTCGCCAACAACAACTACTTTATAAAAATCATATGGATTTTTTATTTGTGGCACTATCTATATGTCAGGCTTGGGACTTATTGAATGATGTGTTTTATATATATATATATATATATAAAGCTCAATATTGGTGATAGAGCATATGTAAATCTTTGTTTTAATTACCTAGATACAGTTAATGACGCTGGGTAAGAATTAGTTTCTCATTTATGCGATAATTAGATCTAGGCAAGAAACTGTCATCAAACACTGATGACTCTGTCTATGCTATCAAAACACGTGTGTGTGTGTGTGTGTGTAGAAAAAAGGTAAAAACGGAAGAAAGATATATGTTTGGTGGTTCGTTTTTGTGCTGATGGGGTTTGACTTTTCTTGGTTTTGTCTGAATACAAAAATATTTTATCAAAATTAATTTTTTTTTGTATGAGAAATAATTATTACCGATAGATTTTTTTTTTTATTCAGTTGGAAGTCTTCATCAGGGCCAGTTGATGATGTTATGTAAAAAAACAGAATCATACTTGCTGATATGTTCTAAATATGTTATGTCATGTGATGGAATTTTTAAAAAAAGTAAATGACGTTTTATGGTTTGAGAAACAGATTTGAAACTTTTGATAAAATATTTTTGTATTCAGACAAAACCTTGAAGTCGAAACGTATCAGCACAATAAACAAACCACCAAACATATATCTTTCTTCCGTTTTTGCCTTTTTTTCTAGATAAATTCTGTCGGATTCAGTTCACTTCTTCTCGCATGTATATATAATGTGTGAAAGAGAGAGCACTTTTTATTAATTGTAATTTTTGTTAGCCACACGTTTTTATGTAAATGTTATACAAATTAGGAATGCCTAAATATTTTCTACTGCTCCTCTCTTTTATCTTTCCAATACTCTATCTCTTCATAAAGCATTTAAATGTGTGGTTATTTTTATATCTTTCCACCCCTACTTGCCTTCTTGTCTCACCATCCTTGTTTCTTGACAATAATCATCTCTCTCTCTCTTTGTTTTATCTCTATCCCATTCCCTTTTTGCTATTCATTTATAAGTTTATTTTTCCCTTTGGAGAGTGTCCTTGTGGTGTAATGGTCAAAGCGCTCGACTGCGGAATTGTAGTAAGCAGGTTCGTACTCCAGTCGCGCTACTATGTTCGCTTTCAGACAAATACCCTTGGGAAAGGTATGAGCCTCTTTTTCCTCCCAGCTATAGGTTAAATAATACCACTACTGTTCTTCTGGAAGAATGGCTTTGGCATTAAATAGTCTACAAAGGTTGATATACCATTAAACAAAGAAACCAAACTATTTTTCCCTTTTTACCTGGTTTTCTTTTCCTTTCACTTTCACCCTTTTCTCCTTTACTTTCTTTATTAACATAAATTTCTTAGTCAGAAAGCATAACTCATTTTTTTTTCTTTTGTTTCTTTCTTCTACCTTTTTCCTTTTTCTTTTTCTTTCTTCTCTTGATTTCTTTTTATTTCCTTCTTTATTTTTCCTTTTTTCCCCAATTCTTTGTTGTCTTTTCCGTTTTCTTTCTTCCTGTCTACTCAACTTTGCTAGTGAGAAGAAAAAAAGAAGAAAAATAGTAAAATTCTTCCTTTTTTCTTTTTCTTTTTTTCTTTGTCTTTTTCTATTTTTTCTTTCTTCCTTTTTTCTCTTTCCATGTTTCTTTTTTGTTATCTTTTTTCTTTTCCCTCTTTTTTTCCTTTTTCCTTTTTTTCTTTCTTTCTGTTTTCTTTCTCTCTCTCCTTTTTGACCAGTCAAAACAACTAAATCTCATTAAATTTTTTTCAAATTCAAATTTGAATCATTTATCGATGAGGCTTTGAATTAATCCTTTTCCGTTTCTCATTGGCCAAATGCTTGCATTTATTTACAACAGTTATATCGCAACGTTTCAGCCCATATGTTCTCCGGCCTTCTTCAGTTGTTTCTTGTCGAACTTGGGAGCCTACACGGAATTTCGAACTATGTCCTTTATTTAATCCACGAGGGTAGCTTGCTCTGATTCTGTTAACTATAACTGGGTACAAGTGTTAAGTATTCCTGTATTATTACTCACCTACAGTCAGGATTGAACCTGCCACCTCCAGAAGCTTCTAAGTGACAATCATTGGGAGGTTGTAGGTTCAATCCTGACTGCAGGCAAGTAACGATACGGGAATATTTAACACTTATACCTGATTATGGTTAACGGAATCTGAGTAAGTGACCCCCATGGATTGAATAAAGTAGAGTGTTCAAAGTTCTGTGTCAGCTCCCGAGTTTGACAAGAAACACCTGAAGAAGGCCGGAGGACACATCAGCCAAAACGTTGTGAATATATATAACTATAAAAATGAAGACAATAGTCTGAAAACCCTGAATGATAAAAATCATCAAGCTTTGTCTTAGATATTCAGTCAGCTAAATCTATCGGTCAGAGAAGTTAGCTTGATATAAATTCATTCAAAATTAGTTCTAAATTCAAATTTGTGTTGATGGTTAAATTACAAATAAATTCAGTCTGGGAAGAGTCACATCTGCCCCAAAGTAAGGCACATGCTCAAGGCTCTTCCCTGATCGATTTAGAATTTTGACTGGAGTTGATAGCAAGATACCGCATAGCTTTGTATATTTGTTGATATAAAGTGATTTAAAATTCTTCAGTTTAAAATCGAAAATGAAAGTTGTGTTGTGCTGGTTGTCTCAACAACTGGGGATGGAGAAGTTCCTAACACAGCCCTAAAGTTCTGGAAAAAGTTGAGGAAAACGCCAAGGACAACGCCATATTTACAGCATTTAAAGTATACAATTCTAGGTGAGCAGTTTATATTTATTCTTAAATATTCACCTCGGACTGCTCTCTATTCTTCCGCCCTTGAGCTGCTAATTTTCTTCTGCTTGGGAAAGGTCTTTTGAATTCAAGCTTTACTCCTGCTTTTTAGGATTCTTTATTTATTTTTTGATTTTTGCTTTCTATATCTAGCTCCCGACATATTAATTTTTGAAGCCCTAACAAACAAACCAAAATAGCTTGTAGTGAATAATGACAAATAACATTTTACTTCTCCCAGGGCAAGTCATGTCCTTACTGTTTTCAAAACAACACTTCCAAAGAAAACCTTGCTTTCATTTTCCTCTCACTGACAAAGTCAGATGGAAGTTATTTTTTTTTTCTCTCTTTCACACAGTTCCACTCTCTATGCTCCATCCAAGTGTCAATCTTGTTTTGATTGTCGGCCACTGGTTGTTGATGAATGGTGGTCTGTCACTTTGGATGAGTATTTTCTGTACACAATAGCTCATGCATACTCATAAATGATAGTAATATTAAGGACTCAAACCTGCATAGCCCAGTCGGCTGAGGCTGTAGAATGCACTGACTGCATCTCTGCAGAAGGGTAAGACTCCATGAGTATCCTGTTAATGGCATTAAACAATCTGATGCTGAAGCTCCAGTTTTGGAGATTTGGGGAACGTGAAGTATCCCTTCATTACCATTGCTTCTAAGTCCACTCTGACCCTGAGTGGTAGCACCTGATAAAGTCCTATTCATTGATCAAATTGAACAAACTATGTGTTCAAATAAATGACAGATGTTAAATTATGACTGTTATATAGCAATACTTGAAACCATTTAACTGTGTGTTAAAAAGAGCTCAGGTTCATTTAAGAAGGTTATCAAGAAAATGTGTTTACAAATCATATATATATTTAATGTATATGTATAAAGAGTATTTGGAGTTAAATAATCAACAATAGTTGATATGCCATAAAACTCAACCAAACCAAATCATATATATTTAATGTATATGTATAAAGAGGATTTGGCATTAAATAACCTACAATGGTTGATATGCCATAAAACCCAACAAAACCAAATCATATATTTTATATATACGTATATAGAGCATTTGGCATTAAATAACCAACAATGGTTGATATGCCATAAAACACAGCCAAACCAAATCATATATATTTAATATATTTGTATATAGAAGATTTGGCATTAAATAACCAACAATGGTTGATATGCCATAAAACTCAACCAAATCAAATCATATATATCTTATATATACGTATATAGAGGATTTGGCATTAAATAACCGACAATAGTTGATATGCCATAAAACCAAACTAATCAAACCTACACATGCATTTAAATCACTCTACAAATATTTACAAACATGAAAGACATGTTAAGCAGCACATTATTTTTATTTTAGGTAAATGAAAGTCACCTAAGAAGATATGGGAACTACACCAACCAAAATGTTGGTTACAAATTTTGAATGTTGTACTTGACCATTGGGTTTTCACAAACAAAACAAAAATGAATCAACACAAGCTAATTTTATAATATAGTGTAACCCGGATATAAGAGACCGGAGAAGAAGTCTCTTATATCCAGGTTTGGTCTATTTTATATACATTAACACAGGCTCTAATTTGGGACCGGAGAAAATCTCTCTTATATCCAGGTTTCACTGTATTCATATGACTGCTGATGATATGCAGATGATGTTTAGAGCAGGTCAGATAACAACTAAATCAATTAAAGAGTTAATCACAATCCAATAGTTATTTCTTCATTTTAGAGTCAATTTCAAACTGACAGCTGGATATAAGTACATGGAAATCAAGTCAGTACTTCAGAAAGAATAGTGAAGCCAATTTAAATAGTTGTCATCATAGAGAGGGATTTTAAAGTTTAATATTCATACACCCACACATTCTTTCTTTCTCTCTCTCTCTTTCTTTGATATATTATCAGTCAACCTGCAAAAACTTTAGCAGCCTACCAGCTAGATAATTATTATAATATATACCACACATACCTATGTGGTGCATTCAATAAGTTTCCAGACTTTTTTATACAGGCATTTAAAATTGTTGTAAACTCTTGAAAATTCGCTATGTTATTGCTATACATCTTATGAGATGACTGACCAATTTTGATGATTTCACGTTCAAATGAACAGCTACAGCAGGAATTGGAATACACCTTACTAAAGCCTGATTGTCACACCTGGAGAATTTATAAAAATGCAATCTGGATGTGAGGACACTATAAAATTGTGTATTAAACTTGGAAAAATGCCACAGAAACGTATGGAATGCTTCAGAATGCTTTTAGAGCATCTTGCATAATTGGGCATCGGTTTTTGAGTGGCATAAGAGATTCAAGGAAGGTGGGGGAGTCTGTGAGGGATAATGAGAGGTGTAGGAGGAGTAAGGAAGCCAATACACCAGAGTTGATTGACCAAAGGGTTAGGGTTACTATGTTGAGTTTTTAAGGGAGTTCAGGAAGAGATTTCATCAGAAGAGGCCAGCACTCTTCAAATCAGGTCAGTGGCCTTTCCACCAGGACAATACACCAGTTCACTACTCCATCCTTGTCACAGACTATTTGAGCAAGATGGGCATCAAGACAGTTCGTCACCGTCCCTATAGTCCAAACCTTGCTCCCTGTGACTTTTGGTTATTCCCTAAGCTCAGAGGCTGTCGTTATGAGACAATTGAGGAGATGAAAGAGGCTGTGATGAAGATCATTGACACGCTCACACAATAGGACTTCCATGGGGCCTTCCAGCAATTGTTGGAACGGTACAACAAGTGCATTGCAGCTGGAGGAGATTACTTAGAAGGGGACTAGAGTTTCATGTGTGTACTATCAATAAAAGTGCCCATACGAAAAAAGTCTGGAAACTTATTTAATGATCCTTGTACATGGGAGAGTCTTCGTGGCGTACTGGCCAACATGGTGGATAGCAACATCATAGTAAGCAAGATCAAATCCAGGTTTTTATATTCAGTTTTGGGCTAATATCCTAGGAAAATGTATAAACTAATTTATCTCCCTCAGTTATTGTTTAAATTGAACTCTCTTTCTACAAAGATGGCATTAGCTTTAAATATCCCATGAAGGTTGATATGCCAAACTGCATACATATATATATATATTTCTATTATCAGATTTTTTTGGTTACTTTTTTCAGGATTATAACACGTGAAAGAAAAGGTATAACTAAATAATATTAGTAATGATATACACCTTTTTATCATTTGATAAATGTCAGCCATTTATAGCCTGACTTTAACCAAACTTTTATGAATTGTTAGTGTCATGTCTGAAATGGTTTTAAACTCTATTCCGTTAAAATCATTTGATGATTTTTTTTTTGAAAAATTCTACGCATACTCCTGTTTAAGTTTATTGTGAAAAAGTTTCCTTGTAATTTTTTTTGATTTGAACTAATTAGACCTTTATCTTTACTGCTGTCTATATTTTTATCAAATAAAACAAAAATTTACAAAACAATTATTTTACCTTTTATATGGGTGTTCACTTTCACATTTTAATTCAATGTAGAATGATCACTGATTTCTGGAACAGTTAGTGTTAAAAAAGAGAAGTAACCAGACAGGTTGAATTATTTTAATTTTTTTTTTTGTTTGGGGTTTTGTGTCTTTTTTAATACTTGTTTCAGAAATAGGTGATCATTCTCCATTGAATCAGAATGTAAAAGTGACTGCCCCTACCTTATAAAATGTAAAATGATTTTTTTTTTCAATTTGTTGTCTTTTTGAGGATCTATTTAGTTCAAATAACAAAAAAACTTACTAAAAATCTTTTTTCTGGTGAATTTGAACATATACGTAGAATAATACCAATTTCGTTTTTTATTTTTTTAACTCTCCAAAATGAAATTACCCCTTATACCAATAAAAAAAATGAAGAAATAGCTTAGAAGCCATCAGCCCAGTTGGCTGGGGCTGTAGAATACACTGACTATATCTCTGCAGAGGGGTAAGACTTCCCCAACGAGTGTTCTGGATAAACCATCCTATGGCAAAGGTTCAGCCTTGGAGATTTGGGGAATGTGAAGTACCTCTCCATTGCCATTGCTCCTTGGTTCACTCTGACCCGGAGTGGTAGCGCCTGATTAGGGTCTTATCTAGGGGTCAAATAAACTCTTTAACTATTTAAACTGTGTGTTAACAATTGACTTATGCCAGATTGAATTGTTTGAAATAGAACTGTTTGATCATTTAACTGTGTGCAAACAAATGACTGATGTTTAATTGAATTGTTAATGATACATAGCAATACTTGGAACCATTTACCTGTGTACAAATGAATTAGTTGAGGGTGACCCAAAGGTTCCCTTTTCAGTAGCTACTGCACCAAGGTGTAAGGAAGGATGCTTCTACTTTCCCTGGATTTATTCTTAATCCATACCTTATAAGTTGGCGACCTTAGCTGAGGGTGATCTGAAAGCTCCCTTTTCATTAGCTACCACACTGAGGTGTAGGGGAGGGCGCTAATCCATTCCCTGGATTGCTCCACTTTACCATTGATCCTAACTTTATAATGCTGAGTGTTAAGCAAGGCGGCATCAAGTACCATTTTTTGAGTCTTTAGTATGACAACCTGGAATTGAACCCTGATCTCCCAGGCCATTGGTGAACTCTACAAATACATAAGAATTTTAATGTTGATGGACTCTGAACCAATGTTAATTGTGTTTTGATTTTTTATTGTTTTTTTCCTTTTCTTTTTTTTGCAGGTTTAGGAGATACAAATTATTCAAACTTCTGTAACGGAGGCAAATTATTCCATCAAGAATTCATAGAACTTGGTTCTCAGACGTTTTACCCTTGTGCTTGGGCTGATGATGCAGTGGGGTGAGTTTCTGAGGAGATCCTAAGAAATTTTCTGTGAAAACTATGTATATTATTAATCTGTTTTATCATCTATTTGAAAAAAAAAAAAATTCTTTTTTGTGGGGTGGGGGTCAATAATCAAGTCCAATGCTTACTGGCAGAGTAATCTTTCTTCTCCTTTCCTCTTTCTTCTCCTACTTCTCTTTTCTTTTTTTCGCTTCATCCATCTGTCTCTCTGTCTTGCTACTTGGACAAACTGCCTCCTCCCTGATCTGCCAAAGTTTTTTCCATTTATTGAAGCCAAAGCCCACCCATCCGGGCAGTTGGTGGCATTATACCAGAACCAACCAAAAGAGGGGGTGAAAAAGAATGGACGCTCTCTTCCTCTCTTCTAAGTTGTCTGTTTCTGGTTCAATTCCGAGTCTCTCTCTGATAGATGTTGCATGGTGCGACCCTTATCCTTTTTTGTCATGAGTTAGCATCGTGGCTACTACACTATTATCATAGATATGTACAACGCTCACTGGGTATGACACTAAACTGCATCTGATGGTGAGGAGCTTTGGGGAATGTAAAGTACCCCTTCATTGCTATTACTCCTAGGTCCACTCTGACTCTGATTGTTAGTCAGCCCAGTTGGCTGGTGGGGCTCTAGAATACACAAACTACATCTCTGCTGTTGGGTAAGATCCCCACCAATGAGTGTCCTGGATATGACACTAGACAATCTGATGGTGAGGCTCCACTAATGCTAAGTACCCCCTTTATTACCATCGCTCCCAAGTCCACTCTGACCTACAGTGATAGCATCTGATAGAGTCCTATCAATGGGTCAAATGGAACTGTTTGACATTTAAACTGCCTACGCAAATAACTGATATGTAATTGAATTGTAAGCGATATGTAGCAATACTTGGAAGCATTTAACTGTGTGTAAATGAATGAGCTTAGGTTCGTTTAAAATTGTTATTGACAAATATGTTTACAAACGTATGCATTTATTATACATGTAAAAAGAGGATTTAGCATTAAATAACCTTCAGTGGTTGATATACCTTAAAAACCAAGCCAAATCAGATTGGTAGTACCCATTACCGTTCCATGTATGGGTCAAATAGAACTGTTCAATCATTTACTAAAAATTATTATTATACGTTATTTCAAACCATTATTCCTATTATATTGGAATACTTGGTAAATAAAATTACTAATATTAGATAGCAATACTTGAAACCATTTAACTGTGTGCAAACATGATTAATATTGTCTGTCCATAAAAAAGAAGAATTACTAATTAAGTCAGTTGGTTATCAAACATGATTACATTCTTTCTGTTGCATTCTGGTTAGTGAACGCTTGTAATATTAAATAAAGGACAAACCACGATATTAGAGGAAATAGAGATATATTCTCAGGAAAAAGTATATACAATAGAGAGACTATTAGTAGACAAGAACATAGGATTAGTGAATACAGAATAAAGATATAGTTCAACGATAGTATTGGCTTCTGTTATTACAGTAGCAAGTAAGGTGATCTAGTGTGATCTCCAGTCTCCAATGCTCTAATACTATTCCTATAAGAAGCTGCTCTTCACCTTCTAGTTTGCCCTGGTATTAGTAGCTACTGCTATATATGGCAGATGGACTAGTTCATTGTGTGGAAAAAGGTGGGTGATACCCAACAAATGTTAAATAGAATTATTGGTGTTAGATTGGAATACTTGTAACTATTTAACTGCAAACAAATTAAATAGAATTAATTGTGTTAAGTAGCAATACTTAAAACCATTTAACTATGTGCAAACAAATCAGCTCTGACAACTCGTTTAAAGATAAAGTTACTTACAAACTATTTGCTTACAGAATTTGACATTAAATAACCTGTTCATGTTGATATGGCTTAAAACACCAACCAACCAACAGTACACATTTGAAAGAGTTCTGAGTTGTACTTGGCCCTACCAAGAAGGGAATTTGGGGTGTCCTCGTGGTGTAATGGTTACAGCGATGAACTGCGGAATCGTAGTACGCGAGTTCGTACTCCAGTCGCGCTATTATGTTCACTTTCGGGCAAATACCCTTGGGAAAGGTATGAACCCCCTTATTCTCCCTCCAGCTATGGGTAAATAGTAGGACGGACTAGGTTCTTCAGCCTTTTTCCTTTTTTTCTTTCTTTCTGTTTTCTTTCTCTCTCTCCTTTTTGACCAGTCAAAACAACTAAATCTCATTAAATTTTTTTCAAATTCAAATTTGAATCATTTATCGATGAGGCTTTGAATTAATCCTTTTCCGTTTCTCATTGGCCAAATGCTTGCATTTATTTACAACAGTTATATCGCAACGTTTCAGCCCATATGTTCTCCGGCCTTCTTCAGTTGTTTCTTGTCGAACTTGGGAGCCTACACGGAATTTCGAACTATGTCCTTTATTTAATCCACGAGGGTAGCTTGCTCTGATTCTGTTAACTATAACTGGGTACAAGTGTTAAGTATTCCTGTATTATTACTCACCTGCAGTCAGGATTGAACCTGCCACCTCCAGAAGCTTCTAAGTGACAATCATTGGGAGGTTGTAGGTTCAAATACCCTTGGGAAAGGTATGAACCCCCTTATTCTCCCTCCAGCTATGGGTAAATAGTAGGACGGACTAGGTTCTTCAGCCTTGTTGAGGCAACTAGTCTAGGAGAAGGAAAACTCTGAATTGAAACCTGTTAAACTCCGCTTAAAAATTGACCTTGTGTCATATCCTGCCCGAGCGGAGGGGTTGGGTAAATAGTACCAAGAAGGGAATTGGTTCATGTTTTTAAAATTTTAATGATTTTTAAGAATTAAATGAAATTTTTTTGGAGGTTTTAGAAACTTGAGAAATAATATGCTAAGTGTGTGGAATAGTGTGTTTCATAGGTCAAGACTGTTCTCTTCTTGGTTAGGCTGAGAACTTTTCAGCCCCTCCTCTAATATCTAATATATATATATATATACACACACACACACACACACAACTAAAGTTGTTTTTTCTACAGTGTTTAATATTTAGGCCAAACTTACTATAAAGTCAAATACTGACTGTAGATAAAATTGATTTGAAATGTTTTTTAAAAAAGGTGATTTTTATCTACAGTCATTATTAGACATATCACGTCTTTAGTCATATCAGGTACAAAAATGTATCTTCACAATCCTTTTAAATAGTTAAACACTTCATAATTAGTTGCAGTATAAAAGTTTTTAAGAGCCAGTGTAGTGCAAAATCATTTTAAACATTATCTCAAACTGTTCTTCACATATTAATTCCATTATTTTCTTTTTTTTCTTTTTTTTCAGACTTGAACTAACAGTCGAACCTTGGGTAGAAGGTTTATGGCCTGCCTTAAAAGACGAACTCAGTTCTAATTGTTCAATGCTAAAAGAAAATCTTGAAACAATGGACCCTGCAAATCAAGAACCTAAAATATCTTCGGATACACCCGACCCGGAACCCAATGCCAAATCATCAGACGCTATGCTCAATACTGAATCTGGGAACTCTGAACTTTCAAATCTTCTTTTGAATAATTCTATAACAGACATTCCTTTGGGTGTAGAACTTATGCAACAGGCGCCACATTCTAATTACATAATGGATTTGGCAGATAAACCTCTTGACATTATGTCCAAGGTGAAAATTATTGTACAGCCCGAGTTAGAGAATGGTTTCTCTAGTATGAATTCGGGTCTTTATGCACTACATCTGGAAGAAACAGCCTTAACTATACCTACATTGTCACCAGCATATCTAGTCATGACTTTCAAACCTGAAGAAAAATTGGTGAGTTTATTTTGGTTCTACAACTGAACAAGCTGGTACTTATGAAATAAATAGAATCCGTCCTCTTTTAGGATTCATGATTTTACCATGGTGTGCTCTAGGCTTGCTCATAGCCTGACTGAGAGTCAGAACTCAAGACCGATTGAAAAAAATGTTTGATTTCCAGAAATTATGGAAAAAACTTAGATTAACTATTTTTGAAAATATTCAGTATAACATTTTAACCATACCTGAACGTGTTGAAAGTTAAATGAAAATATGTATTTTTGTTGTGGATACTGATATATATTTAGCAAAACGAAGTTGCAGTTAAGATTTCTTGTAAACGATATGATCCACGTAATATTGAAACAAAAATATTCACACTATTTACAGGCCTCACCGGACTATTTATTCAATCTACCCCAGGGATTGAATAAAGATTATGGTTCAAATTTTCATTAGATTTATTTAGTTCAACAAGTAGTAGCTGAAGAAGAAGGCTGGAAGACATCAGCTGAAATGTGTATACGACAATTATTTCAGAAATATAGATTGCCTAGTTGGCTGGAGCTGTAGAATGCACCGACTGCTTCTCTGCAGAGGGGTAAGATCCCCCCCAAATGAGTGTCTGGGATATGACACTAAACAATCTGATGGTGAGGTTCCAGCAGTGCTGGAGCTTTGGGGAATGCGGAGTACCCCTTCATTGCCATTGCTCCCAGGTCCACTCGGGCCTGGAGTGGTAGCACCTGATAGGGCCCTATCTATGGGTTAAATAGAACTAACAGCATACTAAACTGAATTGTTTGAATAAACTGAATAGCTTGAAATAGAAATGTTTTTGACAATTAAACCGTACTTACATTTAAACTGCGTGCTTATGCTTAACTGAATTATTTGAAATAGAACTGTTTTTCAACATTAAAACTGTATTTACACTTAACTGAATTGTTACATATAACTGCTTGAATAGTTTGAAATAGAAATGTTTTTGACCATTAAACAGTGTACTTATGCTAAACTGAATTGTTTTAAATAGAACAGATTATTTACATAAAAATGGATTTGGCATTAAATAACCTACAAAGGTTGATATACCATAAAACCCAACAAACAAACAAACAATCAGAAATATAGACAGATAAAACAAAATTATTCTAGGAAAGTTTCAAAACTTTTAAAATTGGTTCTTTGTCTGATATGGGTGTGTAATGTTTGCGAAAGTTTTTCAAAACTATATTTGCAAAAATCTGAGCATATTTTCTTTCCATATTGAAAAAATAAAACTAAGAAATAACCATAAAAATGTTAATAATTTGTAACTCACCTTTTTCTTTATTGTATGGAAAAGAAAGAAACAAAAAAAAAATGACCAGTGAAAAGAAGGAACCTTTAGTTTTCCATGGTCAACTGAATTAGTCTATTTTCAAATATTTTAGAACCTGGAAAAATGACTAAGCTGCAAATCATTTTTATTAAATATATTAAATTTTTTTATATAACATTAGATTTATGTAAAAACATTTTTAAATGGATTTTTCATTAATTTTGTAATGAAAATATGATATTTGGGTCTATTTTACATTTTAAAACAAAAATTTAAGAAATTCACTTAAAAATTAACATTCGTTTATTTTACTTTAAAAACATGATTAATAAAAAAAAAAATGACATTTGGATCTATTTTACGCTTTAATGGAAAATTTAAAAATTCACTTAAGTATTAATATTCGTTGGCTAGTGGATAGTGTTTGCTAATGGCCCGGGAGACTGGAGTTCAATCTCAGGTTGAGTCATACCAAAGACTCAAAAAATGGTACTTGATACTTCCTTGCTTAACTCTCAGCATTATAAGGTACGGATCAAGGGTAAAGTGGAGCAATCCAGGGAAAGGAGTAGCTTCTTCCCCAACACCTCGGTGTAGTAACTGTTGGAAAGGGAACCTTTGGGTCACCCTTGACTATGGTTGCCAACTTTACTTACAAATTTACTTATTTTACTTTAAAAACACTACTAATAAAAAAAATATGACATTTGGATCTATTTTATGCTTTAATGGAAAATTAAAAAAATATAATTAAACACTAATGTTCAATTATTTTACTTTAAAGACACGGGTGGGGGTGTCCTCGTGGTATAATGGTTAAAGCGATGGACTGTGGAATCGTAGTATGCGAGTTCGTACTCCAGTTGCGCTATTACGTTCACTTTCGGGCAAATACCCTTGGGAAAGGTATGAACCCTCTTATCCTCCCAGCTATGGGTTAAATAGTACCACTACTGTTCTTCTAGGAGAATAGCTGTGGCATTAAATAACCTAAAAGGTTGATATGCCAATAAACAAAGAAACCAAACCAAACCAGACATTTGTTTGAACATATCTAAATGGATATACTTGTTTTGTAAGTGAATAGTTTGGAGGTAATTTCATTTTTGAATAAGTTATAACTGATTTGTTTGCACACTAGTATTGCAATTGTTTCTACACAGTTAAATGGTCTCAGTTATTACTATTTAAAACTTATGATTCTTTCAATATTAATAATTTGTTTGCAGACAACGAAGTGGTTACAAGTATTGCTATTTAACATTAATTATTCTATTCAACACCATTCATTTGTACACTGATGGTTCCAAGTATTGCTATGCATCACTAACAATTCAATTAGTTATTTGTTTATACACAGTTAAATGATCAAACAGTTCTACTTCTAACAATTCAATTCAACATAAGTCATTTGTTTGCACACTCTTTAATTGTCAAACAGTTCTATTTGACCAACAGACAGGACCCTAACATGTGCTACCACTCTTGGTCAGGGTGGACCTGGGAATAATGGTAATGAAGAGGTACTCAACATTATCCTAAACTCCAGGATTGGCCTAATGAATAGAGTGTTTGTCAATGGTTTGGGAGACCAGGGTTCAATCCCAGGTTGATTCATACCAAAGACTCAAAAAATGGTACTTGATACTGCCTTGCTTAACACTCAGCATTATAAAGTTAGGATCAAGGGTAAAGTGGAGCAATTCAGGGAATGGAGTGGTGCTCTTCCCGACAACTCGGTGTAGTTGCTGTTGAAAAGGGAGCCTTCGGGTTACCCTCGACTAAGGTTGCCAACTAACTTATAAAGAGGATTTGGCATTAAGTAACGTACCGAGGTTGATGTACCATAAAACCCAACCAAACCAAATCATCTTTAACACACTGTACTTTTTCTCTTGGATGTAATAGCCCTGTGTCTTTGCGTTTGAGATCCCTTGTTTAAAAGAAATGTTACTACTTATCAAAAATTACTAAGGTTATACTTATTGATGGGTTGTATTATATATCTACTTTATTGTGACACAAGTTACTAACAGACAAAGAAATATTCAGAAAGTTATACTTTGCCAATGACTCGGGAGACATGGGTTCAATCCCAGGTCGTGTCATACCAAAGACTTTAAAAATGGTACTTGATACCACCTTGCTTAACACTCATCAATATAAGGTTAAGAGTAAAGTGGAGCAATCCAGGAAAAGGAGTAGTGCCCTCCCCTACACTTCGGTGTAGTAGCTATTGAAAAGGGAGCCTTCTGATCGCCCTTGACTACGGTCACCAGCTTTACTTACTTTATATTGTTTGTATTGTATGTTTTGTTTTTTGTAATCAATTTCTGATTTACTTTTTTGACTGTGAGGTTGAATGGCTATTTCATAGAATTTCCCTTGCTATTCTTCGTGGCCATCTATTTTCTATTCTTTCTGCAAATCAGAAATAACCGTCTTTCAAAACTAAACAATTTGTTTACTAATTAATTTTTTCTTTTAAGGATTTAAGTTCTCTCCCTTTGCAAAATGATGCTCCTTTTCCGAGTATGGGTTGTCCAGTACAAAACGCCACTGTGCTTTCTTCCTGTCTTGTTACCACTCCCGGTGCTGTTAAAACCACATTAGACCTGGAATTATTCTTCGAGGTAAGCAATTAATTCTCTGTTATGTCTGTGCATTTTCTTAGAATATAAAATTTAGCATTTCTTTTCAGATCACTGCTTCTTATGCAATTTTTATATCTAAGTGTGGCCGACTGATTGCATACCTTTAACACATGTGCAGATACCGTCAGTTCTCTTATTCTGTATTGCTGCTGTCAATCATTCAACTTGAATCTATCTTATCTTCCTGCAGCTATGGGTAAATAGTAGGCCAGACTTGTACCTTTAGCCTTGCAGCCCCATCAGCTGGAGCTGTAGTATATGTTGAAGGGATCTCTATGGAAGAGTAAAACCCCTTAACCTCAACAAGAGTCTTGGACATTACACAAAATCATCTGATGGTACTATTTACCAACCCCTCCGCTCGGGCAGGATATGACACAAGGTCAATTTTTAAGCGGAGTTTAACAGATTTGAATTCAGAGTTTTCCTTCTCCTAGACTAGTTGCCTCACCAAGGCTGAAGAACCTAGTCCGTCCTACTATTTATCCATAGCTGGAGGGAGAATAAGGGGGTTCATACCTTTCCCAAGGGTATTTGCCCGAAAGTGAACGTAATAGCGCGACTGGAGTACGAACTCGCGTACTACGATTCCGCAGTTCATCGCTTTAACCATTACACCACGAGGACACCCCCGAAAATCATCTGATGGTAAGGCTCTAGTCCTGGAACTTTGGGGATTGTGGAGTACCCTTTTATTGCCATTACGCCCAGGTGCTCCAATTGGAGTGGTAGCACCTGTAGGGTCCCATCTATGGGTCAAATAGAAATATTCATTTTATGTACTTGAAACCACTTGTGTGGAAATCACTGATTTTAAACTGAATTATCAGTATTATATATTGACTTAACATCGCTAATATCACCCCTCAAGGTCCTGATGATGGTTAAGTAGAACCGAAACGCTATAGTGTCGACTTCTCAATAAATCTCTCCTTTTACTTGGATTAACTTGTTATCAATTTTTCTCTACAAATCAAGTCTTGGAACCGTTTAACTGTGCACAAATAAAACTATTAGTGTTGGATAGCAATACTTGGAACCATTTAACTGTATGCAAACAAATGAATAATGTTAAAATGATGGTTCAGTCGAACTCAAACGCTATAGTGTCGACTTCCCAATAAATCTCTCCTTTTACTTGGATTACCTTGTTATCAATTTTCTCTACATATCAAGTCTTGGAACATTTAACTGTACACAAATAAAACTACTAGTGTTAAATATCAATTCTTGAAATCATTTAACTCTGTACAAACAAATGAGCTCTGGCATATTTAAAAATGTTATCGACAAACCATTTGTTTATAAATCAAATATATTCAATATGTATATGTATAAACAGGATTTGGCATCAAATAACCCTCAAGGGTTGATATGCCATAAAACCAAACCAACCAACACCTAGCCTTGGAGGTAGGCAAACTCTGAATTAGGGGAAGTTTCAATGGCGTAATAGATAACGAGCTGAAGTACGCCCTTGAAGTAAGCGAGTTAAAACTCCTGTCGTGCTATTATGTTCATTTTTGGACAAACATCCTTAGTCTGGCCTCTACCCACCCAGCTTTGGATTAAACAGTATCACTGCAGTTCTTTTATATGGATGTAATGAAAAAAGGGGTCGGAACTCCTTCACACCAACTATGCTGCTCGCACCAACTTTCAGAATAACACGACTCTGCAACTCGCACCCACTCCTCTTAACTCAATGTCTGCTCTCTGCTCTCAGAATAACACCCCCTGCCTCGCCAATTCGGTCTTTTTATAGCCTCTTCGCCTCATATGCAAATTACTGCTACTCGCATATAAGGATTCCACAAACTCACATTCCTCTTTTTTTCTTTTCCCGATGGTCAAACGCAGACTCGTTATGAGTAATCTATTCCATTACTTTTTAGACCACAGCTTTGGCATTAATTAAACCACAAAGGTTAATATGCCATTAAACAAAGAAACCAAAATACTAAATGCAGAACCAATAGTTATGGGACTAGCAATGCCATACATAAAAATTTACTTTCCAGAGAAAAGAGTACATCTCTGTATTGTGGGATGTTGGTATGTAGTAGTTGCAAGCTTCAAAAGACCAGTACCATACATCACTACATCTTCTGCTTCATTAGATCTCGTTAAGACTATACAAGGAGATTTGTCTGGGAGATGAGTTATCAGAACTTTTGGTGTGTCCCAATTTGGAAAATTTTTAGATCTCACATATACCACTACAGTTATCTCCCTTGTCTTTCTCTCTTTAGAGATAAAATCTACACTGAAAACATTTCTGCATGAGAAAATATTTATATTTTTTTTATAAAGATAACTCCTCAGGCGAATTAAATTGTCAAAAAGATTTTGAAAAATGACAGCTTTTATTTATTTTTTTTAAAATCTGCCCTGAATTGTAAAATAAAAAATGCATTTAAATTAGAACATGTTTTTTTTCTAAATTTAGCAGGCTATAATGATTAAAAAGAATTATTAGTGTTAGATAGGAATACTTGTTACCATTTAACTGTATGCAAACAAATGATTAAAAAGAATTATTAGTGTTAGATAGGAATACTTGTTACCATTTAACTCCGTGCAAACTAATGATTAATATTAAATAAAATTATTTGTGTTGGATCACAATAATTGAAACCGTTTAACTGTGCACAAACAAATGATTAAAAAGAATTATTAGTGTTAGATAGGAATACTTGCTACCATTTAACTGTGTGCAAACAAATGATTAATATTAAATAGAATTATTAGTGTTGGATCACAATAATTCAAACCGTTTAACTGTGCACAAACAAATGTTTAAAATAATTATTAGTTTTTTTTTGAGAAAAAAACTTTGATTAATGAATATTTAAAAAAATCTTATACTTCATTTTACTTTTTATTTTCCAAAATTAAAAAAGAAACTGTTTATGCATGGATAAGTATTTATAATTCTCATTATTTTGATTAAGATTTTACTAAGATCCGCATCAGTCCAATTGGCTGAGGCTGTAAAATATGCTGAGTTCATCTCTGCAGAAGGATAAACCTTCACTCTCCAGTGAGCGTCTTAGATATGACGCTAATGGAGCGTAATGGAGGTGCCCGTGGAATAATGGTTATCGCCGTAGGAAATGGACATGGTGACACAAGTTCAAATCCTGGACGAAGCTGATTGCATTTCACATAGCACTAATACCCTTGGGAAAGGTATGAATCCAATTATTCTCCCTTCACCTATGGGTAATTAGTAGGACAGACTAGGTTCTTCAGCCTTGGTGAGGCAACTAGTCTAGGAGAAGGAAAACTCTGAATTCAAACCTGTTAAACTCCGCTTAAAAATTGACCTTGTATCATATCCTGCTCGAGTGGAGGGGTTGGTAAATATGCTTAGATATGACGCTAAACTATCTAATGGTGAGGCTCTAGTCCTGGAGCTTTCGGAAATGTGGAGTACCCCTTTCATTATCATTACTCTAAGGTCCACTCTGATCTGGAGTGGTAGTACTTGTTAGGCTACCATGTAAGTGTCAAATAGAAATATTTAATAATTTTCTAAACTTTAAACCATCTGTCTAAACAAATTACTGATAAATTGAATTATTAGTATTATATATCAAGTCTAAGAACCATTTAACTGTGTGCAAACAAATAAGGTCAGGCTCATTTGAAAATGTTTCCTAGCAACCATTTTTTTACAAATCATATATATTTAATAATATATATATACAAACAGGTATTGGCATTAAATAACTTACAAGGGTTGATATGCCGTAAAACACAATCAGCAAAGATCTATTTCTAAGTAAAAATTAAACAAATAAAAGGAATAGATAAATAAATTCATTAATTCAGAAAAAATACATTATAGGGAACATTTCTTACAATGCTGTTCTTACAAATGTAATTCTTTCTTCCCGGGTAATGCTGGGTAAGCCTCTTAGTAGATTTCTATATTCCTAACACAAGATACTATGTTAACAACAAAACTCTGCAATTCTTTAAAAGTTTTAATTTTGATTTGGCATCTTCCAGAATTCCAGTGCCATTTCCTACCAACCTGGTAATTCCATTTCTGTGATATGTCCAAATGATGACAGAGAAGTTGACGTTCTTATTCACAGGTAAATAAAAAAGTTTCTTTTATTTCAACAAAAATGTATTGATTGTCTATAATTTTATTTTTATTTTATTTAAACTTATTTTCACCTCAAGCTAAACTGTATCTGATGGTGAGGTTCCAGTCCTGGAACTTTGGGGAATATAAAATACCCTTTCCTTACCATTACGCACAGGTTCACTCTATTTCCTGTTAGGATCCGATCTCTAGGACAAATAGAACTGTTCAATCATTTACTAAAGAATATCATTATTAGTTTTTTGAAACCATACAGGTGTGAGCAAATTGTTCATATTAGATAGGAATACTTGATAAATAGAATTACTTGAAACCATTTAACTGTGCACAAACAAATGATTAAAAGGAATTATTAGTGTTAGATAGGAATACTTGTTACCATTTAACTGTGTGCAAACAAATGATTAATATCAAATAGAATTATTAGTCTTGGATCACAATAATTGAAACCATTTAACTGTGCGCAAACAAATGATTAAAAAGAATTATTAGTTTTAGATAGGAATACTTGTTAACATTTAACTGTGTGCAAACAAATGATTAAAAAGAATTATTAGTGTTAGATAGGAATACATTTAACTGTATGCAAACAAATGATTAATATTAAATAGAATTGTTAGTGTTAGATTACAATACTTGACTGGCCCATTGGTAGAGTGTTCGCCAATGGCCCTGGAGACCGGTCAAGTCATACCAAAGACTCAAAAAATGGTACTTGATACCTCCTTGCTAAACACTCAGCATTATAAGGTACGTATTAAGGGTAAAGTGGAGCAATCCAGGGAAAGGAGTAGCGCCTTCCCCTACACCTCAGTGTAGTTGCTTTTGTAAAGGGAGCTTTTGGGTAGACCTCAACTACGGTTGCCAACTTTATTTACTTTACAAGACTTGAAATTGTGTGTAAACAAATAAGCTCTAACCCATTTAAAAATGAAGTTACCTACAACTATTTGCTTTCAAATCTCTTTCTCACTCTGTGTGTGTGTATGTGTTTGTGTGTGTATATATCATCATCATCATGTCGTGCCGATAGCAGGGATATCCCTGACCCTCTCTCGCCACTTCTCCCTATCGTTCATCGCCTCGGCAGGTCTTTAGGGCTACATCCCATATCCTCACATAGCTGCTGAATGTATGTTCGAGTTGGTCGTTCTGCTTTTGCCCGGTCATGTGTGGGGGTCCATAGGAGTACATCACTTATGAGCTCGTCCTTGCTTCTCCAGCAGTGATGTCTAGCTCGTCTAACTTGGATAGTTTTCGTGATGGGAGGCAAGTGACCGTATAGTTGGTGCCTTGTGGGGTGTTGCCGCCAGGACTTGTTCAATATTGCTTGCAGCATTCTTGTTTAATTGCCGTCTAGCTTCTTCTCCAGCCGTTTAGTTAGCGTCCAAGTAGTGCATACATAGAGCAGTATCGATACGATCGCTGCCTGGAAGAAACTGCGTTTCATTTTATCGGTCAGGTCTGATATATATATATATATATATATATATATATGTAAAACAGGATTTGGCTTTGAATAACCCACAAGAGTTGATATGTGATAAAATACCAACCAACATAATTAATTTATACATATACAAATTTTGACATTGTGATCCTGCTGTTTTTAATGTTACACTGCTCAATAGCCAAGAAACTTAATTAAATTCAAAACTGAATTTAGAAATTAATTCAAAACTGTTCTTAATTTCAGTTTTGAAGTTATTTTACATACAGGGTGCAGAAATAAAATTAGGAATATTTTAGTGTAATAATAATAATAATAAAACAAGATTAATTTCAATTAAAAAAATAAACATTAAAATAAAAAGATAGACACAAAACAGTAAACTCATTCAATATGTCCACCATTTTTTTCAATTATTGTATCAACATGCCATTCTATTCCTCCTCAAGAGAAGTCTTAAGTGAACCAATATTTGAATGGGAAGTTGTATTTGTTTTGCTTTCTAAAATGTCCCATCGAATGTAATCAAGGGGTTAAGGTTTGGGCTTAAATCTCTTTTAATTGCTGTCTTCACAGTTTTCTTGTAGACTTTCAATTCATTAGCGTGCTTTCTTATTGATGTTGTGGGGTCCTTAATTACTGTTGTGAGCGCAGTTAAAAAGCCTTTTTTCATTTTTTTATCAATCATCCACTTTCCCTTTTCCTTAAAAAGCTCTTTTTCTGAAAAAATTTTTCTTTGCTTTGTATATGGTAGACAAAGAAACTTTGGGTTGGTTTTGGTGTTAAGCAAATCGTAAATTCTTTGTCGTTTCTTTTCTTGCTCACTCATATTGGGTTGAATTTTAATAAAAAAAAATGTGTTTGAATAATAGAGCTATCCATAAAAGTTTAAATAAAAAAAAAAAAATTGGACTAATCAGACAAAAAAATGTTTTCAGAATTATTCTATATTTAGCTTCCACACCATATATATATATATATATATATATATTGTCATGCACAGACAGACTGTTTTGTTGTATCACAACTCTTCAGTGTGGCTAGACATGCAGGACGCTTGAAGCTGGGATCAAAACCTGCCCAATTTTATGTTAGACTTAGTATCAGACCGCTCTGCCAACAAGCGAACCCGTCAGTTCGGGGATTATAAGGCATTACGTAGTCGCTTTTATTTATTTACATTTTTGCCTTACCGGATACCAGAGTGCTCAATTCATTTGAAGAGCTTTGCATTATATGAGTGGCAGCCGTAAATTCCTTCACCAGAGTGCATTATGTAGTCGCTTTTATTTATTTACATTTTTGCCTTACCGGATACCAGAGTGCTCAATTCATTTGAAGAGCTTTGCATTATATGAGTGGCAGCCGTAAATTCCTTCACCAGAGTGCATTATGTAGTCGCTTTTATTTATTTACATTTTTGACTTACCGGATACCAGAGTGCTCAATTCATTTGAAGAGCTTTGCATTATATGAGTGGCAGCCGTAAATTCCTTCACCAGAGTGCATTATGTAGTCGCTTTTATTTATTTACATTTTTGACTTACCGGATACCAGAGTGCTCAATTCATTTGAAGAGCTTTGCATTATATGAGTGGCAGCCGTAAATTCCTTCACCAGAGTGCATTATGTAGTCGCTTTTATTTATTTACATTTTTGCCTTACCGGATACCAGAGTGCTCAATTCATTTGAAGAGCTTTGCATTATATGAGTGGCAGCCGTAAATTCCTTCACCAGAGTGCATTATGTAGTCGCTTTTATTTATTTACATTTTTGACTTACCGGATACCAGAGTGCTCAATTCATTTGAAGAGCTTTGCATTATATGAGTGGCAGCCGTAAATTCCTTCACCAGAGTGCATTATGTAGTCGCTTTTATTTATTTACATTTTTGCCTTACCGGATACCAGAGTGCTCAATTCATTTGAAGAGCTTTGCATTATATGAGTGGCAGCCGTAAATTCCTTCACCAGAGTGCATTATGTAGTCGCTTTTATTTATTTACATTTTTGCCTTACCGGATACCAGAGTGCTCAATTCATTTGAAGAGCTTTGCATTATATGAGTGGCAGCCGTAAATTTCTTCACCAGAGTGCTCAACACCCATGCGGGGGGAGTGTATATATTGTCATTCACAGACAGACTGTTTTGTTGTATCACAACTCTTCAGTGTGGCTAGACATGCAGGACGCTTGAAGCTGGGATCGAAACTTGCCCAATTTTACGTTAGACTTAGTATCGTACCACTCAGCCAACAAGCGAACCACGTCAGCTTGGGAATTATAAGGCATTACGTAGTAGCTTTTGTTTGTTTACATTTATACCTTACCGGATAGCAGAGTGCTCAATTCATTCGAAGAACTTTGCATTATGCGAGTGGCAGCCGTAAATTCTTGTGCCCTTTCTTTTTGTTAAATCTAAATATTAACCTGTTGCATCTGAAAGTTGTATTTTTTCAAAATACTTTAGACTTAATCATGAAACTAATATGAGAAAGTGAGAAAACAAATTGTTTTAAATTTTATCATGTTCTACTGGTCAGCATTTGAGCACTTTTCTGATTTAAGGAAAAAAGTTTTTATAACAATTTGTTCATTTCATTGTGTGTGTGTGTGCATATATATATATATATATATGGACATAACTTGGTCTCATTTTATGAAATATATATATATATATATATATATATATATATATATAGGAGTGAGAAAACAATTTATTTTTATATGTTCAGGACTTGTTCAATATTGCTCTCAACATTCTTGTGTAGTTGCTGTCTAGCTTCTTCTCCAGCCGTTTAGTTAGCGTCCATGTAGTGCATCCATATAGCAGTATCGATACAACCGCTGCCTGGAAGAAGCTGCGTTTCATTTTATTGGTCAGGTCTGATTTCCACATGATTGAGAAGGACATAACTTGGTCTCATTTTATAAAATATACGTAGGAGTGAGAAAACAATTTATTTTTATATGTTTATATATATATATATATATATATATATATAAAGAAATAACTTGGTCTCATTTTATGAAATATATGTAGGAGTGGGAAAACAATTTATTTTTATATGTTTATATATATATATATAAGGAAATAACTTGGTCTCATTTTATGAAATATACGTAGGAGTGAAAAAACAATTTATTTTTATATGTTTATATATATATATATAAAAATAAGGAAATAACTTGGTCTCATTTTATGAAATATATGTAGGAGTGAGAAAACAATTTATTTTTATATGTTTATATATATATATATATATATATATATATATATATATATATATAAGGAAATAACTTGGTCTCATTTTATGAAATATACGTAGGAGTGAAAAAACAATTTATTTTTATATGTTTATATATATATATAAGGAAATAACTTGGTCTCATTTTATGAAATATACGTAGGAGTGAAAAAACAATTTATTTTTATATGTTTATATATATATATATATATATATATATATATATAAAAATAAGGAAATAACTTGGTCTCATTTTATGAAATATATGTAGGAGTGAGAAAACAATTTATTTTTATATGTTTATATATATATATATATAAGTACATAACTTGGTCTCATTTTATAAAATATGCTTTTCTCATTATGTTTATCTTTGAACATTGACTTTATTTTCTGTTTAATCTCCCTCCTTTAGACTTGGCCTTGTGGACCATGCAGATATTCCTTTTGAACTTTCCGTTTCTCCGACTACAACCAAAAAGAAGGCATTATGTCCGAAGTACATTCCTACTAAATGTACCATAAGGCATACCTTAACACACTGCCTTGATATACGTGAACCTCCAAAAAAGGTAAGGATTTTTATTTATTTTTATATATTATTTAAGTCAAGGTTGTCATTCATTGCTATTATTTATTGGTGTGATGGTTAGAGTGTTCGCCAATGGCCCGGGAGACCTGGGTTCAATCCCAGGTCGAGTCATACCAAAGACTCAAAAAAATGGTACTTGATGCTACCTTGCTTAACATTCAGCATTATAAGGTACGGATCAAGGTTAAAGTGGAACAATACAGGGAAAGGAGTCGTGCCCTCCCCTATACCTTGGTGTAGTAGCTATTGAAAAGGGAGCCTTCTGGTTGCCCTTGAATAATTATCCTAAACTTTAATAAAAGCAACACTACATCCTTTACTTTTAATAATGACTGTTTTGGATAAGTACAGTTAGTAAACATTGAAAAAAGTGACTCCAGCTATGGGTAAATAGTAGGACAGACTAGGTTCTTCAGCCTTGGTTAGGCAACTAGTCTAGGAGAAGGAAAACTCTGAATTAAAACCTGTTAAACTCCGCTTAAAAATTGACCTTGTGTCATATCCTGCCTGAGCAGAGGGGTTGGTAAATAGGATAAAAGTGACTCTATGTGCTTTATTTTTAATAATGACTATCTTACAACTAATACGTGGTATATGTAAGTACTAGTAATGAATAACTATCGTAGACTTTAATAAAAATGAATCTAGGTCCTTTATTTATAATGATGACCATCTTGCAACATCTCTTAGCATTGTAAAGTATTGCTAGGATGATCTTGGTTGGGGTAAGGATGCTTCATACCCCCCACCAAAAAAAAAAAACATGACTGACCTCAGAGTTGTCATTAGATGAAGATTTTTAAAAAAATTTTATTAAACAGAACAAAATAAGTAAGTAGAGTTAGCAACCTTAGTCAAGGGTAACCTGAAGGCTCCCTTTTCAATAGCTACTACACCGAGGTGTAGGGGAGCACGCTACTCCATTCCCTGGATTGCTCCACTTTACCTTTGAACCTTACCTTATAATGTTGAGTGTTAAGCAAGGAGGTGTCACATAGCATTTTTTGAGTCTTTGGTATGATTTGACCTGGGATTGAACCCAAGTCTCCCAGACCATTTGTGAACACTCTACTCATTAGGCCAATGGCCCAGTATATATATATATATATATATATATATATGAGAGAGAGAGGTATACTTCTTTATAGATATAATTTATAGGTAGAGGGACAAATCTCTATATTTTGGGTCATAAGGGAAATTTACAAAAAAGCAAAATAAATGTTTTTTTCCATAAATGTAAACTCAGCATTCTTTGTAATTGTTTTATTGCAAGAATTATTTTAATCTGGTTAATATATTTATTTTGAGGCTATTCAAAATGGCAGCAAATCTAGCACTAGGCTTGAACAGAGGTCTGTCATGAGATTTTTGGTAGGTGAAAAGTACAAACCATGTGAAATTTACAGAATAATATGTGATGTGTACAGAGAAGCATATTTCAGTCAAAAAAAATCTTTTCAAATAGCCTAACATGGGTTGGACACTGCGAGCCTGAGTTAAAAAAAAAAGTGTTTGGAGAGGAAACACACTGACTCTCTGGTAAAGAAAAAGTACTGTGCACAGCAGTTTGTAAAAAATGTCATGAAAGTCTTCTTGGATATGAAAGGACTCATCATTATTGATTCCCTTGATAAAGTTGCAATTGTATACAGAGCTTCCTGTTGCAGACTCCTTAGACAAATTCACTTTACTTATTGAATGAGCCTTGAGTGTGTGTGTATATATATAATATATATATGTGGTGTATTCAATAAGTTTCCAGACTATTTTTGTACGGGCATTTAAAATTGTCGTAGACTCTTGAAAATTCAGTATGTTATCACTATACATCTTATGAGATGACTGACCAATTTTTATGATTTTAGGTTCAAATGAACAGCAACAGCAGCAATTGGAATACACCCTACTAAAGCTTGATTGTTACACCTGGTGAATTTCAAAAATGCAATCTGGATGTGAGGAAGAACGATATGCAATATAATTGTGTTTTAAACTTGGAAAAAATGCCACGGAAACATATGGAATGCTTCAGACTGCTTTTGGAGCATCTTGCATGAATTGAGCATCAGTTTTTGAGAGACATAAGAGATTCAAGGAAGGCAGGGAGTCTGTGAGAGATGATGAGAGGTGTGGGAGGAGTAAGGAAGTCAATACACCAGAGTTGATTGGTCAAAGGGTTAGGGTTAGGGTTACTATGTTGAGGTTTTAAGAGAGTTCAGGAAGTGTTTCTGTCAGAGAGGCCAGCACTCTTCAAATCAGCTAAGTGGCATTTCCACCAGGACAATGCACCAGTCCACAATTCCATCCTTGTCACAGACTATTTGACCAAGATGGGCATCAAGACAGTTCCTCAGCCTCCCTATAGTCCAGACATTGCTCTCTGTGACTTGTGGTCATTCATTAAGCTCAGAAGCTGTCGTTATGAGACAATTGAGGAGATGAAAGAGGCTGTGATGAAGGTCATTGGCATGCTCACACAAGAGGACTTCCATGGGGCCTTCCAGAAGTTGTTGGAACAGTAGAACAAGTGCATTGCAGCTGGAGGAGATTACTTCGGAGTGGAGTAGAGTTTCATGTGTTTACTATCAATAAAAGTGCCCATACGAAAAAAGTCTGGAAACTTATTTAATGATCCTCGTATATATATAAAATTAAAGTTGGCGACTGTAATCAAGGGTGACCTGAAGGCTCCCTTTTTGATAGCTACTATACCAAGGTGTAGGGGAGGGTGCTACTCCTTCCCCTGGATTGCTCCATTTTACACTTGATCTGTACCTTATAATGCTGAGTGTTTAGCAAGGCGGCATCAAGTACCATTTTTTGAGTCTTTGGTATGACTTGACCTTGGATTGAACCCTAGTCTCCTGGGCCGTTTGCGAACGATCTAACTATTATGCCAATGTCCGGTTATATATATATATATATATATATATATATATATATATATATGAAACTTTTGTTCCATTTCCAAAAAAACTCCAATTAGTATGTTATATAAGTACTTGCTTGTTTAAATATTTTCCATTTGAAGATTTTTCAGTGCATAATCCTTCAAAAAGATTTTTCAAACTGTTTGGTTAACTTTTGCAACAGATTTGGCATATGTTTATTTACCAAAAAAAAATAAGATCACATTACCAGGAAATCTGTAAATGAGCTCCATTTGAAACAAAACTTAATTAGACTGAACATTAAACTTTTTTTTCTTGGAAAATGTATGCTTAAAAGCCGACTTTGGCAGAATTCTTAGAGTGCTTGTTGAATATTTTATTTATTGTATCTACGTAGGTTCTAAGATTGCTCGTTGAATATTTTATTTTATCTACGTAGGTTCTAAGAACACTTGTTTGATATTTTATTTATCATATCAACATAGGCTCTTTTTAGAATGCTTGTTGAATATTTTATTTTATCTACGTAGGTTCTAAGAACACTTGTTTGATATTTTATTCATTATATCAACATAAGCTCTTTTTAAAATGCTCGTTGAATATTTTATTTATTGTATCAACATAGGCTCTTCTTAGAATGCTCGTTGAATATACGACTAGGGAGACGGAAAAGCACCGACTCCAAGAATTATGCAGTAAAGAAGGAATGACGGAATATACAAAATATATTCGTGAACCAGAAATCTCTCTTCTTGATCTTCTTTTAAGTTTTCCGTCAATAAAGTCTCCACCATTTGAACGTTTGCTCGGTAAGATGTTAAAGTTTTTTTTTATATCTTCTTTTTGAAACTTTACTTCCTCATTGACATTAAAGACAATGTGCTATGTATCACTCATTGCTTGAAAGCTATGGACAGCAATAAAAGTTTTCTCTTTGTTTTTCCTTTTCAACTTTTTTTTTCTATGTTTTATTTTGTATATTTTTATAATTACAAGGGTCGTTCAAAAAGTTCTACGCCCCATCTAGATTTTAGATTTGCTGCTCGTCTCTCACCTTTGTATGGGTCTCACCCGCACAAAAATTAAGATAGAAATCTGAATTTTTTTTTTTTTCTAGTTTTTTAAGAAATGGTAATATATTGCCATAACAAAAATGCTCAGTTCTGGTTTTTCCTTCTTGGTAAGGCTTAGAACTTTTTTGAATGACTCGTATATTTCTAATGGTAATTTATTTCAATTTTCTACTTTTGGTATTAATTAATTTATAAAATGATGAAATTCTATAATCTTTTTATTAAATCTGAGAATTTTTACTTGAGAATCAAATCAATTCTGATATTTATATTTGACCAAAAAAAAAAAAAACAATCCAAAATTTATATTTCCACGTTAAATTATGTTTTTGTAACTAAAATTTCTACTCTTTATATTTTTCACCGCAATTGGAAATTTGTCATGATTATATAACGATTCCTTTCAGAATTTTTACCCAGACTTCTGCCTCGGCCATATTCTATTGCTTGGTGAGTTGAATTTTGTTAATTTCTATTAAAGAAAATTTTGATTTTATTTAATTCTTTGTCAGATTTTTTAAGGATTTGATTTTGGGGAATTTTGTATTTGTTTTTTTTGTCTGTGCATTTTTGTGTTCCTGTGGATTCTTTGTTGGACATAAGACTGCAACCAGGCAAGATGATATGATTGGATAGGAATACTGGAAACTATTTAGCTTAGTGCTAATGAATGATTATTATTAAATCGAAGTATTAATGTTAGATAGGAATACTTGAAACCATATAACTTTGCAAACAAACGATTATTATCAAATAGAATTGTTAATGTTAGATAGGAATACTTGATACGATTTAAAATGTTTGCAAACAAATAATTATCAAATAGACTTATTAATATTAGATAAGAATACTTGAAACCAATATAACTGAAAACAAATGATTATTATTAAAAAGATTAATTATTGTTCGATAAGAATACTTGATACCAATATAACTGAAAACTAATGATTATTATTAAAAAGATGAATTATTATTAGATAAGTGTTATATCGTTGGTTCAATAAAGGTATTCCACTGGTAGAAGCCGAAGAGTTGGCAAGTCTATCAGAGAGCGATTAACGCTTTTTTCCCCTGAGGTAGTCAGACACTGTCCATTTATATCTTTACCGGTGTCATACTAAAAAGAGTCCCTGAGTGAATAGTTCCGGTATAACAATAAGAATACTTGAAACCAATATAACTGAAAACAAATGATTATTATTAAAAAGATTAATTATTGTTTGATAAGAATACTTGATACCATATTACTATATGCAAACAAATTATTGTCAAATAGAATTATTAGAGTTAGGAATACTTGAAACCATTTAACAGTATGCAAATTATTTGTATTAAGAATAGTTAACTGAAGTTACCATTTTTTTTTTACTCAGGATTTTTATTAATTACTTAAAAAATTTAAATTACTGGTAAATTATTGGTGTTAGATTGGAATACTTGAAACCATATCAACCCAATCATCTGGAGCTGTGGAATACACTGCCTAGATCTTTGCTGAGAAATAAGACCCCCTCTCCAACAAGTGATCTGGATATGATACTAATCAATCAGATGGTGAAACTCCAGTCTCGGAGCTTTGGGAAATGTGGAGTACCCCTTTATTACCATTACTCCCAGGTCCACTCTGGTGTAGTGTGGTAGTATTTGTTAGGGTCCCATCTATGGGTCAAATAGAACTGTTTAATCATTTACTATACTTGAAACCTTTTTTACTGTGTGCCAACAAATGATTAATATTAAATTGAACTATTAGTGTTTGATAGAAATACTTGAAACTATATCAGCCTTGTCTAGCTGCAAAGGGGTAAGACGCCCCCCAACGAGTGTCCTGGATATGACACTAAACCATCTGATGGTGAAACTATATCAGCCTTGTCTAGCTGCAAAGGGGTAAGATGCCCCCCAAAACGAGTGTCCTGGATATGACACTAAACCATCTGATGGTGAAACTATATCAGCCTTGTCTAGCTGCAAAGGGGTAAGACGCCCCCCCAAAACGAGTGTCCTGGATATGACACTAAACCATCTGATGGTGAGGCTCCAGTCCGAGAGCTTTGGGGAATGAGGAGTACCCCCTTCATTACCATTTTCCCCAAGTCCACTCTGACCTGGAGTGGTTGTACCCAATAGGGTCCTACCTATGGGTCAAATATAATGGTTTGACATTTAAACAGTCTGCAAACAAATGACTGATGTTTAATTGAATTGTTAGTGATATATAGCACGGATATCCCTGACCCTCTTTCGCCACTTCTCCCTATCGTTCATCGCCTCTGGCAGGTCTTTAGGGCTACATCCCATATCCTCACATAGCTGCTGTATGTATGTTCGTGCTGGTTGTTCTGCTTTTGCCCGGCCATATGTGGGGGTCCATAGGAGTACATCACTTATGAGCTCGTCCTTGCTTCTCCAGCAATGGCCGTATAGTTGGTGCCTTGTGGGGTGTTGCCGCCAGGACTTGTTCAATATTGCTTGCAGCATTCTTGTGTAATTGCCGTATAGCTTTTTCTCTAGCCATTTTGTTAGCGTCCAAGTAGTGCATCCATACAGTAGTATCGACACGACCACTGCCTGGAAGAAATTGCGTTTCATTTTATCGGTCAGGTCTGATTTCCATATGATCGAATGCTTATCGATAGCTGTCCACGCCTTCGTTTGCCGCGTGTCGATTCACCTACCTAGGAAGCAGTATCTCATCTCTTGTATCTATAGTGGATTGTTAATACCTATTTATGTATCAATTTCACTCTGATCATATCTATCTGTTTGTTCTGATATATCTATTTACATCTGTATGTATGTACCTATGTTTTTCTCTCTGTGTCTTTATTTGATGCCGCCTTATTTAAAACTGAGCATTATAAGGTACGGATCAAAGGTAAAGTGGAGCAATTCAGCAAAAGGAGTAGTGCCTCCCGCTACACCTTGGTGTAGTAGTTGATGAAAAGGGAGCCTTTGGGTCACCCTCGACTATGGTTGCCAACTTTACTTACTTAACTGAGTATTATGTAAAATTAGTTCTTACTTCCTCGATTAAAGGAAGTAAAATCTTATCAAAACAATATTGTCTTTGCGTCTTATGACCAGAGAACATATTTTTTTTTTTTTTGAAGTAGCTTTAATCCTCTCTTCTTTTTTATACTTTTAAAAATCTAAATAAAATGATAGAATTGTCTATCTGTCTACTTTTCATGCTTTTTCCATCAACTTCAGATCTTAAGATGCTTATCCACCCCCAGCTATCATTTATACAGTACCGTTACTGTTCTTCTCCAAAAATGGCTTTAGCTTCTAATAACCCATGAAAATCAGCATGTCATTAAAATAAGAAACCAAACCTAATCAAACCTGCCTAGCAAAGCTCAGCTGGCTGGGGCTGTAGTAATTTACGAAGGTCTTTACTTCGATTTAGCACAAGGCCAAATGAATGGGGCACCCAATGAGACTCGAACTCACTCGTGTAGGTTTGCTAGTCTAACTTGCTAAGCATTACACCACCAGAGGTGCCCTGGCTGGGGCTGTAGAATATGCCGACTGCATCTCAGTAGAAAAGTTAGACACTCCGACAAGTGTCCTGGATATGACACTAAACTATCTGATGGAGAGCCTTCGGTCCTGGAGCTCTGGGGAATGTGGAGTACTCTTTCATTGCCATCGCTCCCAGGTTCACTCTGACCTGGAGTGGCAGTACCTGTTTTGGTCCCATCTATGGGTCAAATAGAACCGTTTAACCATTTAACTGTGTGCAAACAAATAAATGATGTTAAATTGAATTGTTAGTGTTGCAAAGTAATACTTGAAACTATTTAACCGTGCAAACAAATGAGCTTTGGCTTGTTTAGAATGTTACCTACAAACCATTCATTGACAAAACATATATATTTAATATATGTGAATATATATATGTCGGGGTTAGACTTCCTGATGATCCGATAAGGTGAAACTTTAGTAGAAGATTTTCGACTCGCGATTTATGTTAATTTTATAATTAGCTCCACTTGTATCGAACACTCTTGTAATTGTAGCATTGCAGTGTTCGCGGAAGGTTTTAGTTTTCTTTTGACCAACTGACTGCATATCCCTTGATTTTTTTCATAGAGTCTGACGAGGTTGGCCTTTTCTTTCTTTTTGACCTATAATATTTTTTTCTTTTTCCCCCGGGCGGTGATTCGAGATATTCTTATGTCTTGTTCCTGGTGTTTTTTTTTTTTTTTTCTGGTACCGTGAATGCTGGTAGATATTAGATTAGTAAATATTTAATATTTTTGTATAAACAGTATTTGGCATTAAATAATCTACTAGGGTTGATATGCTATAAAACCAACAAACTGATTAACCCAATCCATTAGTTTCTCATGCAGGTTGGTCAGTGAGCATGGATGTAGTAGTTCTTTAATTTGATTGAATTTTATTTCTATGTTGGTATGTGTCCAGTTGAATGACATTAACTTCTTTGATTGTTAATACTTAGGGTTCCAGATGTTTTGTTGGTTGGTTGTTTTATTTTATGGCGTATCAACCCTTTTCAGGTAATTTAACATTGAATTAGGTCATTTCGATAAAAGTTATTAACAATTCAGTTTAGTGTAAGTACAGTTTTGTTTACACACATTTAAATGTCAAAACAGTTCTATTTCAAACAATTCAGTTTAGCATAAGTACACAGTTTTTTGTTTACACACATTTAAATGTCAAAACAGTTCTATTTCAAACAATTCAGTTTAGCATAAGTACACAGTTTTTTGTTTACACACATTTAAATGTCAAAACAGTTCTATTTCAAACAATTCAGTTTAGCATAAGTACACAGTTTTTTGTTTACACACATTTAAATGTCAAAACAGTTCTATTTCAAACAATTCAGTTTAGCATAAGTACACAGTTTTTTGTTTACACACATTTAAATGTCAAAACAGTTCTATTTCAAACAATTCAGTTTAGCATAAGTACACAGTTTTTTGTTTACACACATTTAAATGTCAAAACAGTTCTATTTCAAACAGTTCAGTTTAGCATAAGTACACAGTTTTTTGTTTACACACATTTAAATGTCAAAACAGTTCTATTTCAAACAATTCAGTTTAGCATAAGTACACAGTTTTTTGTTTACACACATTTAAATGTCAAAACAGTTCTATTTCAAACAATTCAGTTTAGCATAAGTACACAGTTTTTTGTTTACACACATTTAAATGTCAAAACAGTTCTATTTCAAACAATTCAGTTTAGCATAAGTACACAGTTTTTTGTTTACACACATTTAAATGTCAAAACAGTTCTATTTCAAACAATTCAGTTTAGCATAAGTACACAGTTTTTTGTTTACACACAGTTAAATGTAAAAACAGTGAATTTAAAACAATTCAATTTAGCGTAATTACTGTTTAGTTTTATTTGACCCATAGATAGGATCCTATCAGGTGCTACCACTCCAGGCCAGAGTGGACCTGGGAGTGATGGCAATGAAAGAGTACTCCACATTCTCCAAAACTCCAGCATTACTGAAGCTTCACCATAAGATTGTTTAGTGTCATATCCAAGACAGTTGTTGGGGGAGTCATACCCCTCTGCAGAGATACAGTCGGTGGATTTTAAAGCCTCTGCTGACTGGGCCAGTTAGCATTGTTACTTGTCACTGCATCTTTGTGTGTGTATGTGCATATATATATATATTTATTTATTTTCTACTTTTCATTCTTTTGTAGTTCTCAAGAACTCAACAAAAACAAACTTCGTATTGTCTTTAATGTCATCGAAATTCCTGCTGGTCAGGGTCGACGTTACCGGCGTCAAGGTGTTTGTAGTGGTTGGCTTGAGCAGATTACCCGCTGTATCCGTACAACTAAGAATTCTTATAAATCTCTTGAGGAAGATATAACTGGATTATCCTTGGCAGAAAAACCACAGGTAACAATATGCCACGTATCCCATGGTGGTGTGTGTGTATATATATATATATATATATACACACACTAGGCTAAGTCAAAAGTTTTGCAATATTTTCCTCGTGTAAAGCACAGTTTGCTAGCTCCATGTGCATCACATATTCTTTTCTAAACTTCACATGGGTTGCACTTTTTAGCTACCAAAAATTTGATGACAGACCTCTGTTAAAGCCTGGAGCACTGTTCGATTTGTCACCATTTTGAACAGCCTTAAAACAAATATTTTTATAAGATTAAAGTAGTTTTTGTGATGAATCAATTCCAGAGAATGCATAGTTTATATTTTATAGAAAAAAATTCAGAAAAAACTTCATTTTTTCAAATAAATTTCCATTATTTGTTGTATGACTCTTGTATGTGTTTGTGTGTGCATATATAAATATATATATATATATATATATATATATATTTAATCTTACATCAATTAATCAGTAATTCATTATTAAGATTTTATACACTGACTTTGCATGTGAATTTCATGTTGAGTAAAGTGAGATGTCATTTAGTCGGTTAAAATCTTAGATCATTAGAGGTGCCCGTGGTGTAGTAGTTATCGTCGTAGGAAATGGACACGGCGACACGAGTTTAAATCCTGGACGAGACTGATTGCATTTCACATTGCACTAATACCCTTGGGAAAGGTATGAATCCAATAAGAGTCCCTCCAGCTATGGGTAAATAGTAGGGCAGACCAGGTTCTTCAGCCTTGGTGAGGCAACTAGTCTAGGAGAAGGAAAACTCTGAATCCAAACCTGTTTAACTCCGCTTAAAAATTGACCTTGTGTCATATCCTGCCTGAGCGGAGGGGTTGGGTAAATATGGTTAAAATCTTAGATCATTGAATTAACTCTTTTCTTATGAATACATCAAAGATTATACAAAAAACCTGTATTTTGATCTGGAATTTCTATGCTCTGAGAAAAAGGCAACAAAGTTTGGTGGTATTATAAGCTGCTGCTGGGACACTCTGGACAAGTGTTAATGATGCTTCATCATCATCATCATCATGTCGCGCTGGTAGCACGGATATCCCGGACCCTCTCTCGCCATTCCTCCCTATCGTTCATCGCCCTAGGCAGGACTTCAGGACAACATCCCGTATCCTCACACAGCTGCTGAATGTATGTTCGTGCTGGTCGTCCTACTTTTGCACGGCCATGTGTGGGGGTCCATAAGAGTACATCTCTTATGAGTTCGTCCCTGCTTCTCCAGCAGTGTCCTGTATGTCTGGTTCGTCTAAACTATGCCAGACTCTAGCATCATCATCTGATAAAAGCTTTGTTGGCTGCACCAATGTGCATATGTATTTACCAACCCCTCTGCCCGGGCAGGATGTGACACATGGTCAATTTTTTTAGCATTGTTTTTAACAGGTTTGAATTCAAAGTTTTCCTCCTTCTAGACTGGTTGCCTCAACCTAGACTAAAGAACCCAGTCTGCCCTACAATTAATCCATAGCTGAAAGAATAATTGGATTCATATTTTCCCAAGGGTATTAGCACTATGTGAAATGTAAACAGTCTCATCCAGGATTTGAACTCGTATTGTCTATTTCCTAATATGATTACCATCACACCACTGGTGTCTCCATATATATATATATATATATATATATATATATATATATATATAATGATCTGTTACCAGTTCATTTTTCATTGCTTTTTTTGTAGCATATCAACTCTTTGTATAACTATTTTTGGAATTTTCTAAAAATACTTTTCTTCACAAAAACTTTTCTCCTAATAATAATGTTTTGTTGAAAACTAGTTGAGAATAATCAAAAAATAAACGACTGTAAGGAAATATTTCTAGTTGTTTTATCACTTTGATATGAGAGTCATTCAATAAATAAGGGGATTTTTTTTTTTTGAAAAAAAGCAAAATAAATTTTTTCTTCAGAATTTCTGCATTGTTTGGAATTGGTTTATTGGAAAAATTATTGAATAATCATCATATATATATATTTTTTTTGTTGAAATACAAGAAAATTAGAAATTGTTTTCTATAATAAATTCATTTTGCTTTTTCAATTTCTTCAGATGGATTTCAATATATATATATATATATATATATATATATATATATATATATATATATATATATATAAAGTCTGTGAATAGACTTAAAAGGAATAATGTCTAAAGAATATTTAGTATTAATATATTCAAATAGATTGCTCAATGCATACCTATTATATAAGTGTATATATATATATATATATACAAAAAGTCTCACATGCTGAGCAAATATATCAATAGTATTAGGTAAAACTTAACAGATTAGGTCCATTATAAATTTATTTCAACAGGACATTTAAATAAAAAGGTTGTTTCATTAGATGGAGTTTAAGATTTGGTAGTTTTTTCCTTTAACACCAGGTAATATAATTTATTTTAAGTTAGACATTTAAGTAGTTATAAATCAATGTATTTATATATATATATATATATATATATATATATATATATATATATATATATAAAAGAGACATGTTATATTCACAAAATATATCAATCCAATAGATTATTCATTAGAATTTGGTCCATTAATCTAGTATTGTACCAAATTTTTTTATTCATAAACCAACTTCACTTTAAAAAGTTTTTAAATTTCAATACTTTTTAAATATTTTTTGTAAATTTTTTTATATAAAAAATTAAATTCTGAGAACCTAATTATATTATCATAATTCAGTTTTTTCTCTAATTTGACTCTAATCAATTATTTAATTGCTTTTTTAAATAAATCATAAACATATTTATGAAAATTACTATGTAATATAGGACTGGCTCATTGACCTAGTAGGTTGTGTGTTTGCCAATGGTTTGGGAGACCTGGGTTCAATCCTAGGTTACGTCATACCAAAGACTTTAAAAATGACACTTGATACCTCTTTGCTTAATGTTCAGCAATATGAGGTACATATCAAGGGTAAAATGAAGCAAACCAGGGAAAGGAGTAGTGCCCTTCCCTAAACCTTGGTGTAGTAGCTATTGAAAAAGGAGCCTTCGGGTCACCTTCGACTAGGGTCACCAACTTTACTTTTACTTACTATGTAATATAATTGCTAAACTTAATTTTATTTGAATTTAGAAAGTCATCAGTTATGTTATGTGATTTTATATCCATCAAGTTAATCAGATGATATCATAATATAGCCTAAAAGTATAATTTTAGGGTGATTATATACCAAATTATTGAGTGAGATATATATATATATATATATATATATATATATATATATATATATATACATATAATGTTTCTTAAAACAAGGTGAAATATGTAATTGTTAAAAGTTAACTCCCTTGAAACAGTAAATATTTAAATTGATATAAAATTATATCAATTGAAATATACAACATTAAGAATTTCTGTTTAAATTTAATTATTTGTCCCACTTAATGAATTAAGTAGTATAGAACTAAAATTTGTTTTGGTTTTGTTGTTTTAATGGCATATCAACTTTCTTGGGTTATTTAATGACAAATCCATCCTTCCTGAAGGACAGTAGTGGTACTATTTAACCCATAGTTACATTGCTGGACTGTGGAAACGTAGTAAGCAAGTTCGAACTCCAGTCGCACTATCATGTTCGCTTTCGGACAAATACTCTTGGGAAAGGTATGAACCCTCTTATCCTCTCAGCTATGAGTTAAATAGTACCACTACTGTTCTTCTAGAAGGATACATTTGGCATTGAATAGCCCAAGAAGGTTGATATGCCATTAAAATAACAAGCAAACAAAAATGTATCATTAAATCATGCTCAATATCAATGATAGAGCTGTTATCTATATATAGGAATCTCTCTCTCTCTCTCTCTCTCTATATATATATATATATATATATATATATATATATATATATGATGGTCAGTGACCCTGGGTTTCATGCTTTATGCATTCATCAGACAGAGTCAAAGGTTTTTCCAAAAACTTTCATTCTATTTGATGAATGCATAAAACATGAAACTCTGGGTTACAGATACCACCATGTAATATATATATATATATACTTCAAACAGCATCTATGATAAAAAAAATAAAAATAAATCAAAGTTATGATAGAATTTGAACATTATTAATAATAATAATAATAATAACCAACTTTTAATATTAAATAAAATGTGCAATTTTCATTATCATATTTGCTCACTGTACATTTCAAAGCTTGATAGTTTAGTCAGCCTTGAACTGTATTCTTATAATAAATTCTTCTTGATGGTGTCAAAAAATTCATATGATTCAACCAAAATTCATATGATTCTCTTTTTTTTTTTCAGGTGTCTATTTTTACCAGAAATTGTGGACATTTCCACCTTCCATCTGATGCCAGCACTCCTCTAGTTATGATCGGTCCAGGCACGGGTATAGCTCCTTTCATCGGATTCCTTCAGCACCGTTCTTGGATGCTAGATCAAAAAAGTGAAAAGATAAATCTTGGAGATGCATGGCTCTTTTATGGTTGTCGGCACCAAAAGAAAGATTTCCTTTTTGAGTGCGTAACTATTTTTCTTAATTGGTCCCCAAAGATTCTTCAGAGTCTTTTGAGAATTCCTTTTGGCATTAGGAATGTAGAAAAATGAAACTGAATGTGTTGGGTTTGAGGGAACACTAGAAGTAATTCTTCATGAAAATGTATCGCTCAATAAGGGCCAGAATAGAGTGTTGCAGGTTGTAGTGTACTAATGTTAATGAATGAAAAGACAATATTAACAATAGTGCTACAAAAATAAAGAAATTTGTTGGGAGCTGAATTGTTGAAGGGTATACAGCGATTCGTGTATCAGGAAGCGACCGTAGAGACCAGTTCTGAGACCAGCATGGATAAAGATCTTTATCCAACTTGAAGTAGTTCAAACGAGCATGGCACCACTAGTACATATCACTCTGGCGTGAGTAACTGATCTGTGTTGTCTGGAATATTGTGTGTTTTTATAGCATCAATTTAGATCCCATGCGCTCACGTTGACTTTCGAAAATTCTTTGGGTGTGTATTTTAGAGACCTCCTATTGGTCCTAAAAACCATTTTCCATTTGTTAATTTTTATAACATCTGCGTGGGCGTTAGTTAGAGATCTTTGCGCCAATTTTGGTCTGTTTTTTCCAAAAAATTCTTTTGACAACGAAATTGTATCATTTCCTATACAGGTCATGTGATCACTTTGGCTGCTGGGTGCTGGACTGCTCAGCCACCAGGATCCTGTCCTTTCATTTTCGGTCCCCTTATTGCAGAAGTCCAGTTGGTGTATTCTACGACCTTTGTTGACAGGACAAAATTATTTGTATTATATTGGAATACTTGATGTCATATAACTGTAAATTATTTGTATTAAAAATAGTTACTTGAAGCTATAATGAGTAGAGTGTTCGTGAATGGTCCAGGAGACTGGGGTTCAATCTCAGGTTGAGTCATACCAAAGACTCAAAAAATGGTACTTGATGCTGCTTTGCTTAGCACTCAGCACAATAAGGTAAGGATCAAGGGTAAAGTAGAGCAATCCAGGGAATGGAGTTGTGCCCTTCCCTACACCTCGGTGTAGTAGCTATTGAAAAGGGAGCCTTTTGGTCACTCTCGACTAAGGTTGCCAACTTTACTTACTTACTTGAAACCCTATAACTTTGTCTAAACAAATTAAATGAAAATAATTACTTGAAACCATATAATTGTTAGTATTAGATTGGCATACTTGAAACTATATATCTGTGTGCAAATTCTATGATAGTGCCATAAAATCCCTTAATTTTCTTGTCTGTGATTTTGTAATTCTAAATATTTTTTCCTTTTTTTTCAGAGATGAAGTGAATGATTTTCTTGCAAAAGGCTGTTTGACTAAGTTCTTGGTTAGCTTTTCACGCGATGAACAGCCTGAGGGCTCCCCCCGTTATGTACAGGACAATATGCGCACCTACAGCAAAGAACTAATCAGTTTAATTGACAATGGAGCTGTTCTTTATGTCTGTGGAGATGCTAAAAATATGTCCAAAGATGTAAATGCCACATTGATTGCAATTTTGGCAGCAGAGAAAGGTAAAGGGATTTATAAGATTTTTCTGTTATTTTATTCTTATTTTAGAATTATAGAATGAAGAGTTTTTAAATAATAGGAAAGTTGCTTCATGTATATTTTCTGTAGAAAGTAAGAGACGTGTTTGTAGAGAGTAAGAGACGTGTGCGTCTTTCCCTTTGAAAACGTTTTAAAACAGTTCTGTAAAAAAAAACATAGTGAAAGCACCACAAACATCAGTTCTTATCTATACATGAATCACCTCAACCTCACTATGAATATTTCAAAACTAAAACTAATGAAAACTAGCTAACATAAGGGTGCCTTTGGGTTACCAACTTTACTTAATAAAGAAATATATATATATATACACACCAGGGGCGGAGATGGGACTTGTGCTACTCGTGCCTGGCACGACCAATAACACGGTCAATGTTATTCAAAATGGATTAAAAATCATCCATTAATTTCAAGCAAACATACTTAGTCTGATCTCAATTAAATTATGTATCTATTCAAGTTTCGATAACTAAGTAGCCAAAAGTTCATAAATATATCTGGGAATAATACAACGATGCTGTTTTGAACGGATGGTCTTTGTCTGGCCACCGTCAGATCCATTAAACATCCCATAAAATCGGCTATAATGTTGAACACGCGTAATCCGTGCCAGGCACTAGACCCTTGTAATAACAGTAATGTTAGCGAAATCTCGCTTTTGGCTGTAGCCAATAGAAAAAAGAAGCCAGAATACCGTGCTCAAAAAAATTTGCACAACTGACAACTGTCTTGGGAAGAGGGAGAGGGACCGAGAGAGAGAGAAAGAGAGAGGGGGGGTAGCAGATTATAACCGTCGCCGACGTCATCATCGCTATGGTAAATGTTGGTTAAACGGCGTGTTTTAATTCGTTTTTTCAATAACAGATCTCTATTTCTTTAATGAATGTTGCATATATTACATTCTGTAACTAAAATTTGTTTATTTGAATACATTTTTAACAAATAATCTTTATTTTAAGCGAAATTGAAACTACTAGGTGTGTCTGTGTATATTGTCATCAATTTCTTTATTCTAATAAACATATTTTTCTCGTCATAGTAATGAACAATTTTCTCGTCATAGTAATGAACAATTTCTTCTATACTTTTGAAAGGAAAAAAAATTATCTTATCTACTGTATTAACAAGACTACAAAGTATATAGTATCTTGATTGTTTACAAAAAAAACACCATGCAAGGTACGTTTGTCAATCTGTGCTATACAATGGAGAATCCCGCAATAGCAACTCTGATGACTTACTTTGGGTCCACGGACCACGGGTTGGGAACTGAAGTTGACAGAGGGCGGGAGGGGGGCATGAGTAGCAAAAATAGGCTAGAGTCGCCACTGATACACACACACTAGGGTGAGTCAAAGGTTTTGCAGTATTTTGGTAACGTGACTCCCAATTTGGCAGCTCTGGATGCTTTGGCTGAGATTGTGAATGTGATGAACAACATGGGACTGTAAGATGCCAAGCTCGCCTGATACTCTCTGAGTGCTACTCACCTGATTTGCCTCTATGGCTTGGGGCATGGCTTTGGATGTGTTAGTGTACCAAAGAGCTTGAACTGCCTCAGTCATGTACCACAAATGAACACGTCCAAAAACCTTTGACTTTTGTGAGTTTATGTAGGCAGGTCCTGTGTGCTGATTGGCCAGTATTTTGGCCTATCAGCAGTGGTCTGTTAAGAGAAAAGCTGGAACCTAGGATGACTATTTCTTCTTTTCCACACCACATTCTGTCACTCTCACATTCAGTCTGAGGCATGCCCATTTGCAGTAAAAAAAATACATGCAACCCTGACTCTGTTCGTCCTAGGAAGTAACTCTTCACTACAAGTTCTTATCTTGAAAAGAAAAAAATTTAGTTATGATTATGATTTTGAATATTGTTTGTTTAAAAAATATAATGACGAGAATGATGAATGATATTTAAGAAGTAAATATTGGCCAGTTTAAAGTTTGTGTAATGAGTATGATGTTGGATAACCTTTTCAGCCACTTCATATTTTTTTTCAACATACGATGTGTGAAAGCACGTGCGATTCTCTGTCCTCATCAGCCGCCAACCAGGGTGATAACACAGTTTCGGTAGCTCAAGGTGGTACTGCCACTCCTGGCGCTACCAAGTAGCTTTTGCCACCAGACAGGGTATTTAAAAGAAATATATATCTATATATACACCCGATCAACTAAAAGTAGACATTACATTGGCCGTTCGTTCATCTTCATTTTAGTGCAGTTTGTGATTTAAAAACACGTTTACTTACGGCCGTTGATGTCATAGCAACCGTTTCTTGATTTTGTGAAATCACACGAGAAAGGTGGTTCCGCGTGCATATCATTCATGTTGAAATCCTTTCTATATCCGTCATCTATTCGGTTTGTTTTCTTTCAGTTTTATCTTTTTTATGCGTTACTGCAAAAAAGCACTTGAGACAAACGTCATATATAATTCTGCTGAAAGATGTTATTTGTTGATCAATGGGGCCCTCAAAATGGCTGGTGAGTAAAAAGAAAGCTCCTGGTCTAAGTTTGTCCTGGTAGCTATCTGATTACCCTTGGGCCACTAAATTCTTGGCTTGCAAGGAATGTCTCCAGGATGCTGATGCTCAACAATGGGCTCGTGAATACTATGGGGTAAACCTGATTCATAGGCCCATCATTCAATTTACATTCTCCGGTAGGAGAATTACATTGTTTGCTCCAGCGCACCTTGTGGATTCGTGATCCTTGCAAGCTGTTGAATTTTCTGCCGCAATCACACGTAGCCGGGTACATATCCAGATCGTTACCATATGAACAAGTATGATGGGTGATATATTCTCCCTCCCCGCTACAGACACCCTGAGGGCATTTTTCTTTCATTGTACTGTCCATATTTGTTAAATTCCTGTCTTTTCAGGATGTCACTCCAACTTTCTGAAGAGTGACTTCAGAAAACCTTTTCAGCCACTTCATATGAATATTATCATCTGATCAATTGTTTTGGGGTTTATTAGGTAAAAGTCAAGAGTCAAATTAGACAAATTCTGTATTTAAATATTTACTTCTGGCAGAACTGTAGTTTTAGTTTTGGTTTCTTTGTTAAAATAGTATATCAACCTTCATGGGTTAATTAATTCCAAAGTCATCTTTGCAAAAGAACAGTAGTGATAATATTTAAATTATAGCCTGGAGGCTAAAGTGGTTAATACCTTTCCCTAGGGCATTGGTTCAAAAGTGACTGTTATTGCATGACTGGAGTTCAAACTTGCTTACTTTGTGGCCACAGTCCAGTACTTTAACCATTTAGCCTCTGCGACTCCCAGAATTGTAGATTTAATTCTCTACTAGATTATCATTTGTTGGTAAATGCCAAATTTAGAATTTTTTTCATTTGTTGGTAAATGCCAAATTTAGAATTTTTTCCATTTCAGAGAGTAAACTGTTTCCACATTTACGAGTTTTTTATCTACCAGGTTGACTAAATTTTTATACTGCTCTCCTTACAGGCATTAGAGCACTTTGATTTTATTTCCAACACTTGCTTATTTGCATTTTCCAGCTCATTGGCCTCATGAGTAGAGTGTTTGCCAATGGCCTGGGAGACCAGAGTTCAATCTCAGGTCGAGTCATACCAGACTCAAAAAATGGTACTTGATGCGGCCTTGCTTAAAAATCAGCATTATAAGGTATGGATCAAGGGTAGTGGATTGTTAGTGAAAGTAGTAGTGCTCTCCCTTACACTTCAGTGTTGTAGCTAATGAAAAGGGAGCCTTTGGGTCACCAACTTTACTTAATAAAGAAATATATATATATATATATATATATATACACAGATTAGGGTGAGTCAAAAGTTTTACAATATTTTGGTAACATGACTCCCAATTTGGCAGCTCTGGATGCTTTAGCTGAGATTGTGAATTTGATGAACAACATGTCACTGTGAAATGTCAAGCTCGCCTGATACTCTCTGAGTGCTACTCACTTGATTTGCCTCTATGGCTTGGGGCATGGCTTTGAATGTATTAGTGTACCAAGAGCTTGAACTGCCTCAGTCATGCACCACAAATGAACACATCCAAAAATATTGGAAATTTCTAGAGTGGGTAGAGTGTTCGTCAATGGTCTGGGAAACCTGGCTTCAATCCCAGGTTGTGTTATACTATTTACCAACCCCTCCGCTCCGGCAGGATATGACACAAGGTCAATTTTAAGCAGAGTTTAACAGGTTTAAATTCAGAGTTTTCCTTCTCCTAGACTAGTTGCCTAACCAAGGCTGAAGAACTTAGTCTGTCCTACTATTTACCCATAGCTGGAGGGAGAATAATTGGATTCATACCTTCCCCAAGGGTATTAGTGCTATGTGAAATGCAATCAGTCTCGTCCAGGATTTGAACTCGTGTCGCCGTGTCCATTTTCTACGATGATAATGACTACACCACGGGCACCTCCGAATGAATGGGGTGCCCAGTGTCCTGGATATGACATTAAATTATCTGATAGCAAGGCCCCAGTCCTGGAGCTTTGGGGAACGTGGAGTACCCCTAAATTGCTATCACTCCCAGGTCCACTTTGACCTGGAGTGGTTGCATCTGATCAGGTCCTATGTATGGGTCAAATAGAACTGTTTGACATTTAAATTGTGTGCTAAATTGAATTGTTTGAAATAGAACTGTTTGTTCACATAACTGTGTATAAACAAATGGCTAATGTTTAATTGGGGTGATAATATAATAGAAATATATTTCTTTTAAATACCCTATCCGGTGGCAAAAGCTGCTCGGTAGTGCCAGGAGTGGCAGTACCGCCTTGAGCTACCGAAACTGTGTTATCACCCTGGTTGGCGGCTGATGAGGCTAGGGTATCGCACGTGCTTTCACACATTGTATGATAAAAAAAAATGTTTAATTGCTGGTGATAGATAGCAATAGTAATTTACTAAGCTTTTTGCTTAGATATGGCACAAGGCCATATGAATGGGGCACGAAATGAGACTCGAACTCACTCGTGTAGGTTTGCAAGTCTTGGTGATAGATAGTAATACTTTGTTGACTTATGCTGCTATGCTGAATTGAATTGTTAGAAATAGAATTATTTGATCATTTCACTGTGTGTATCAACAAATGACTGATGTTTTAAATATATTTTTAGTGATACAAAGCAATACTTGGAACCATTTAATTGTTTGCAAAAAAATGAGCTTAGGCTCGTTTCAAAATGTTATCAACAAAATGTGTTTACAAGTCATATATTTGATATATATGTATAAGGAGGGTTTAGCATGAAATAACCTATAATGGTTGATATGCTATAAAACCAAATCAATCCAGTTTTGCTATTACTTTCACCCTCTGATTAATACTTTCGGGAAAGATATGAATTCTATTATCACCCCAACTATAGTACCACTACTGTTTTTCTACAAGGATGGCTTTGGTACTATGTGCTATTCAACAAGGAAACCAAACCATTTTTCTTTTTGATTTAATCCCTTTTTTTCTCCTTTGGTACTGTTGTGCTATTAAATGAGGAAACCAAACCAAACCAAACCATTTTTCTTTTTAATCTAATCCCTTTTTTTCTCCTTTGGTATAGATGTGCCATTAAACAAGGAAACCAAACCAAACCATTTTTCTTTTTAATCTAATCCCTTTTTTTCTCCTTTGGTATAGATGTGCCATTAAACAAGGAAACCAAACCAAACCATTTTTCTTTTTGATTTAATTCCTTTTTTCTCCTTTGGTATAGATGTGCCATTAAACAAGGAAACCAAACCAAACCATTTTTCTTTTTAATTTAATCCCTTTTTTTTTCTCCTTACAGAATTGAGTGAAGAAGCTGCAGGGAAAATGCTCACAGAAATGCGGATAGCAAAACGATATTTAGAAGACATCTGGACTTGAAGAATTTTTAATTTTTTAACTTTTTAATTTGATGTGATTTTATAACTCAAACATTTTTAAAGAATATATTTCTTGATTTTAAAAAGGAAATTTTTTTTAATTATTTGTATTTCTTAAAGAAGGAGTGATCAAAAACTGTTCTGTCTCAAAATGAAAAAAAAAAAAATTCCCCTCATTATCACCCCCAACTTTTATCTCCTACCTTCTGCACCACATACACACAGCATATTTGGTTTTGTTTGACCTCTGTTTTTTATTCTTTCGAGCAGAATTCCCATAAAATATGACGGCATTATTTACGTATGAAACAACATTTATACTTGCTTATAGATTCATAGTCTGTTTGTAAATAAACTCTAGGGGTTGTCTGTTAGTAGATAATGTCTTGTTGGAGGGAGTCTATTAGTAAACACTGTTTTGTTTGGGGAAGTATATGGGTAGATAATGTCTCGTTGGTCAGGGGGTGGAGTCTGTTTGTAGATACTGTCTTGTGAGAAGTAAATTCCTTTTCAAGGGAATTTATTACATCTGATCATCCCATAAGTAATGTCTAAGTTTAGGGTAAAAGAATGTTAAAAATTAATATTTGATATAAGTTCTATCCTCTTCTTGGTTGGATTGGGAACTTTTTAGCACAAACTTATCTCTCTTTTTATTTTGGTAGTTATTTTTGAGGAAGTATGAAAACCCTTCAAAGGAATTAGTTTTTATCACTATATTTTATAGATCCTATTTTTATGTGGGGTTTTCAAGGATATACAGGTACTACACTCTGATCCTGTGTAGAAGTACCTGTCCATATGTCATTTTTTCATGTGAACAATTTCAGTAAATGAATTAGACATAAGTTGGTTTCATTTGGTGTAATAATCTGGAAATGGAATATTTTGCTACGGCTAAAAAATTTTTTTTTTGCGAAACACACCCTGAGGAATAATATTGGATCTATCAAATTTTGTTTTGCTAGTCATTTGTTGTGACCTGAACTTAAAATCAAACCAGTCAATTTTGAATTTTTTTTTCACCATAGCTCTCTTGAGAGCTCCATTTGGGGCCCTAGGGAATCCTTGCCCATGTCAACAAGAACACATAGATAGAAATTCATTTATTAGGGACATCAAAAATGTTGAATGTTCTAATATACAAGGTATGTCAATATACATGGGGCCCTAATAACTCCACTAATAATAATGTTGTGTCCTTTTTTTGTTTCAGATTTGAAATTAGTATACTTTAACAACTACTAATTTTTTATCACAATACCTTGGACTAGAGAGTAAAAAATATTTTGCATCACTACTTATATGGAGACAAAATCATTCAAAATTGTCTCAAAATAGATACAACCCATTAATATGATAATGATTTATTAATGAGACAAGAAGCTCAAAAAGTGGAGGTGCCGGTGGTGTAGTGGAGGTGCCCGTGGTGTAATGGTTATCGTCGTAGGAAATGGACATGACGACACGAGTTCAAATCCTGGACGAGACTGATTGCATTTCACATAGCACTAATACCCTTGGGAAAGGTATGAATCCAATTATTCTCCCTCCAGCTATGAGTAAATAGTTGGACAGACTGGGTTCTTCAGCCTTGGTGAGGCAACTAGTCTAGGAGAAGGAAAACTCTGAATTCAAACCTGTTAAACTTCGCTTAAAAATTGACCTTGTGTCATATCCTGCCCAAGCGGAGGGCTTGGTAAATATGAAGAAGCTCAAAAAGATTGCATGTCCTGGAAGCTGATATAGTATTAAAAAACATCGATTTCATGTCTCTAGCTCAAAGTATGTATTTTTTACAAACTGTGTTCCAAATGACCACCATTGCGCTTGTCTCAGTAATGAATCATAATCATATTAATGGGTTGCATCTATTTTGAGACACTGTATACTACTCCAAACTAATAAAAAGTCTGTATGAAAATAAGTATCTATTAGATATGTGAATATTGGATCATGGTGCTATTTTGTTTCAATACAAATTTGAATGTATGGTAATCAAATAGGGCAAAAGAAACAAATCCATGGTAAAGATCTTTATTGATTTAGATTAATTGATTGTTTGAATTTAATTTTCGGGTTATTTTATACCTAGATTTTAGAGAATCACATTCATTGTATGTTTGTATTTACATTTTTTGGTGTAGTTGCTTCTTGAGATATAAAAAATTTTTTTTTAGTTGCTTCTTGAGATTTAAAATAATTTTTAAACGGATTTATTTGAATCATATATAGGACCCTAACTTGTACTACTGCTCCAGATCTAATGTCTAAGGGGATTTTTTTTCTTCAAGGTTAGGGAATTGCACACAATGTATGTATGTGTTTATATTTTTTGTCTAGTTGCTTCTTGAGATTTAAAATAATTTTTAAACGGATTTATTTGAGTCATATATATGACCCTAACTTGTACTGCCGCTCCAGATCTAATGTCTAAGGTGATTTTTTTTTCTTCAAGGTTAGGGAATTGCACACAATGTATGTATATGTTTATATTTTTTGTCTAGTTGCTTCTTGAGATTCAAAAAAAATTTTTAATACTGTCTGGTTAAATACGAAAAATTTTTAAATGGAGTCATAGATGAGAGCCTACTACTCTGAGTCAGCAGACCAGGGAGTAACGAACAGGTACTCCACTCTTTCCAGAACTGGAACCTCATCAGATACAATTTAGTGACATACCCTTTTTTGTTGAGGGGGAAATCTTGCCCCTCTGCAGAGGATAGAGTTAGCATATTCTAAATCCTGCCAACTGGGCATACCAATTAAGGGGTTCATGCAAATTTCTCATTTTGGATCATAAAGGAAAAAGAAGAACCAGTGAATGGATTGTATGTTATATTGGAATCAAAACAATTATGATTAGGATGCTTGTATAATTCATAGAATAATCCCCTTTTTTCATTTTGTTGAGTTTTGTGTTGTGTAAATTTTTAATTATTTGATAGGAAAGTTATTTTGTGGTTTTTATATCTGCACCTGAAATTTTAGGATTTTTTTGCAAAATTAAAAAAAAAAGATTTATAAAATTTACTTATGTGCCTTTTTCTTCACTATTTTTTCAATCAAATTCTTTTTAAATAATTTGATGTTTTAAGATAATTTAAAGTTTTTTTTAGTAATTTAATTTTTTCAATAATTCAAAATCTTAAAATAATTGAATTTTTTACATTTAATTTTTTAAAATTAATTCTTAAAAAATAATCTTATTTTTTAAACAATTTGAATTTTTGATAATTTAATTTTTTCATAACTTAATTTCTTTTTAATAAATTGTTTTTTGATATAATTAGACTTTTTTGTGTATTTTTTTTTTTTCTTTAGCATAAATTTTTTTAAATATACACTCGCAAAAGAATTACCCCCACTCTCCTGTGCTCCCCACTCCTGACCTATTGCCAAAAACCTGTCATAAAAATTAATGAATAAAATTATTTTTTGATTGGTTGAATATTTGTAAAGCCTTTCTTTTTAAAAAAAAAAAAAAAATTTTCTCAATTTTTTTTTTCTTTCTTGAAGTGCCTTAAAAACATTTTTAAAACTGAAAGAAAAAGAAAATTTTTTAATTATTGTACTTATCAATTTTTAATCAAGTGGCAAAAATGTCTTTCAGGTTTTTTTTTCTTTAATTACTGGAAAATTCCAGAGAATTTGTAAATAAATGAATTCTGTTGGGCAAATGTCTTTACGCACTATTTTTTTCCCTTTTACTTGTTGATTTGACTTATTTATAATTCATATTAACCCTTTCTCAGCCAAACACTTACATTTTTGTACAACCAAATCTAATGAGACTGGTTGACCAGCTATTAAGGAAAAACTGATTTTTTTTTCTAGGACAGAAAAGAACTAGACATCTGACAAAAAAAAAATTTCATTGTGATAATTTATGTAGTTTGTGACAAGAACAAGCTCATTGCCCTAGTGGGTAGAATGTTCGCCAATTGTCTGGGAGACCAAGGTTCAATCCCAGGTCGAGTCATACCAAAGACTCAAAAAATGGTACTTGATACCTTCTTGCTTATCACTCTGCATTATAAGGTACATATCAAGGGGAAAGGAGTAGCATCCTCCCCTACACCTAGGTGTAAAAAGTAGTAAAAGTAGTCGAGGGTGACCGGAAGGCTCCTTTTTCAGTAGCTACTGCACCAAGATGTAGGGCAGGGTGCTACTCCTTTCCCTGGATTGCTTTACTTTACCCTTGATACGTACCTTATATTGCTGAGTGTTAAGGAAGGAGGTATCAAGTACCATTTTTAAAGTCTCCCGGACGTTTGGCAAACACTCTACTCACCAAGGGAGCTTTTGGGTAGCCCTCGACTATGACGACTAGGACAAGTCATGCACAATTTATAACCACTTAATATTTGATAGGGTATCCATTAGCATGGTGTAGTCGTTATCGTCGTAGGAAATGGACACGGCGACACGAGTTCAAATCCTGGACGAGATTGATTGCATTTCACATAGCACTAATACCCTTGGGGAAGGTATGAATCCAATTATTCTCCCTCCAGCTATGGGTAAATAGTAGGACAGACAAGGTTCTTCAGCCATGGTTAGGCAACTAGTCTAGGAGAAGGAATACCCTGAATCCAAACCTGTTAAACTCCGCTTAAGAATTGACCTTGTGTCATATCCTGCCCGAGCGGAGGGGTTGGTAAATAGTATCCATTAGCTTTGATTTCAAAGTTATTGACAAAACATTTAATTTCAACTTATCTTTTTGTTGCATTGTATTGCTGCTTTAACAGTTTTCGTATCTTTAGATGCAATTTTTTTTTTTTCTTGTGGCCACAACCTTCTTTTTAAAAATGATTTCCAGTTTCCTTGTAATTTTTGAGAAAAACGTCATTTGATAAATGATGGTGATTCCACAATCATTGTATGGTACAATTTGACCTTTTTCAAACTTATACAAATGCTTACGAATTAGCTGCTTATGGTGTAATGGGTTTTGTGGAAAAAGGACACAGCTAACAGAGTTCAATTCCTGGATAAGGCTGTATTTCACTTATCGCTTTTACCCTTGGGAAAGGTATGGATCAGATTATTCTCGCTATGGATAAATAGTAGGGTAGACTATGCTTTTTCACCTTGTATGGTAACCAATCTTGGAGAAGGAAAACTCTGAATTCAAACCTATTAAACTCAGCTTGAAAAAATATTAACCTTGTGTCACATCCTTTTTGTGCAGAGGGGTTAGTAAATATATACAAATACTTACTAGCCATAAGAACGAATCATCAATTTGGATATCTAATCAGAGAAAAGAAAATTCTAAGAAATTTTTTATTTTTTGATATTTTTAAGAATTTACTTTTTAGAAAATTATGATTTTTTTTTTGTTACTATTGAGGGAACTTTGACAATAATAATTCAAGGAAAATAATTACTTCCTATGTATATCTAAGCCATTGTAGTTTCATTAAAATTTGTGGCAATAATAAAAAATGGTTAAGTTTTTTCACTGTTTGTTTTTTTTTTTTTTCATCCAGTTACCTTTTTTAGCAAAAGAAATGAGCCATTTAGCAAAAAAAAAAAAAAGAATCTGTTTGTTTATTTTTATAAAGAAACAGTAAGTGTTAGATAGTGTGCTATGGTCATTCAGAATTGTAAAATTTTTTGTGTTCATGTTTACACATAAATAGAGAAACAGAATGTATGGATATGTTGAAAATAGAACAATAGCTATTAGCCAACCTGTGATAAACATCCGTACCATTTCGGAGATGCTTTTGAATTTTCCCTTTGCGACTTAACGCAGTAAGAACTTTAAAACTTGACTTTCAAATGACAATGATTTGAATTTCATGATGGGGAAAAGGGATTTTTAAGAAGGAGCTAAACACCAAAATGTTGAAAAGGATGAGTGAATGTGAAATTGCAAAGGAATTTTCCCACTACAGATATGAAGTCCTGGCGGCAACACCCCACAAAACACTAGCTGTACGGCCACCTACCTCCCATCACGAAAACTATCAAAGCTAGATGAACCAGGCATGCCGGACACTGCTGGAGAAGCAGGGACGAGCTCATAAGTGATGTTCTCCTATGGACCCCCTCATATGGCCGAGCAAAAGCAGGACGACCAGCTCGAACCTACATACATCAGCTATGTGAAGATACGAGATGTAGCCCTGAGGACCCGCTAGAAGCGATGAACGATAAAGAGGAGTGTCGAGAGAGGGTCAGGGATATCTGTGCTGGCGGCATATGATGATGATGATGACAGAAGTGAAACAATACTCGATCCAGGTTTTGTTGGCCTTTTGTCTAGTGTAGACTCCATTATTAACTTTCACACCCGGCCGTGTGGGCATTTCACAGGTTTTAAAAAAAAACCAAAAACCAAACAAACAGAGGGTGGAAGGAAGAAACCGACAAACATGGATTCAGAACCGAAATGCAGAAAAGGGAAGTGGGAACTTTTTAGCATTCTAGTATGTATTTACATTCACGGCCATTGCCGGAACTCTGTGAAAGTCCTACACAGCTACCAAAAATGCTGACTCATCTTGTCATTGTCCTAACTTTCCAACTTCCTGCTTCAGAGTCTCACTCCTACCTAACTAACCTTCTGCTCTGGACTGACTTCTTCGGGGGTCTCACCCCTAACTGACTAATTCTCTTCATTCTTCTCTTTCGGTCTTGAAGGTTTTTGCTGGCATAACTCTTTGTGTGGTCTTTACACTAAAGTAGACAAAGGGGTCCCTCTAGACACTCTGATGCTGATCAAGGATGACAAAGATAAGATCCCTTCTTTGGCTATCCATCCACATACACACACACATCCATATATATATATATATACTCATGAATGCTCATTATCGTGCCACACGGTTTGGAAGCAAAATTAGGAATATTCTAGTATAATAATAAATGATTCTATTATAAAAGAAGATTAATTTGAATTTAAAGAAATAAACTACAAAATAAGAAAATAGACAAAACAGTAAATTTACTCAATATGGCTGCCATTTTTTTTTTCAATTATTGTATCAACACGCCTTTGAAATGATTTGCATGCCTTCAAAATAAATTCTTCATGCATTTTATTCCATTCTTCCTCAATAGAAGTCTTAAGTGAACCAATATTTGGATGGAAAATTGCATTTGTTTTGTTTTCTTAAATGCCCCATATAGTGTAATGAAGGGGGTTGATGGAAGCCATAAAGAAACTGCCATTATTTTTTTGGCTTGGTTTCGGCATAAAGCAAGTCATAGATTCTTTATTGTTTCTTTTCTTGCTCACTCATATTGGGCTGAATTTTAATATAAAAGTGTTTGAATAAGAGAGCTAATCATGAAAATTTAGATTTAGTGCATTTTTTAAAAAATTGGTCTAATCAGACATTTTAAAAATTATTCTGTATTTTGCTTCTGCACCTTATAGTAAAGGCATGAATTCAATCCTCCCTTTTCCATATTTTGATTCCACACTCTGTATATGTATTAACCCAACCTTTTCAGCAGGATGTGACGCAAGGTTGAGTAAAGCTGATTGGAATTTAGTTTTCTTTCTTTCCTAGACTGCTTACCTAACCAAGGCTAAAGAACTCAGTCTGGCCTGATATTTATCCATAGCTAGGCACCTCTTGTAGTGCAATGTAGCAAACTAGATTAGCAGACCATTGTTAGTGAGTTTGATTCTTACTGGGTACCACATACTTTTAGCTTTGTGCCATAACTAAGCTAAGCTTAGTAAATGACCATAGAGAAGATTGTTGGGTAACTCACAGTTGGTTTCATGCCTTTCCTATGGGTATTAGCATAAAATGAAATGCAAACAGCCTCTTCCAGGGTTTGAACGCAGATCACAGAGTCTATTTTCTACAATGATCATAGATATGCTATGCATAAACTTGTCGTATGTTACTGAATTAGTCGTACCAACATGATGGCTTAAATGACTGATATAATTTATTAATCCTATTTACCCAACCCCTCCGCTCGGGCAGGATGTGACACAAGGTCAATTTTTAAGCGAAGTTTAACAGGTGTGAATTCAGAGTTTTCCTTCTCTTAGACTAGTTGCCTCGCCAAAGCTGAAGAACCTAGTCTGCCCTACTATTATTATTGATGGTATTATTTTACTCATTTGAGAGTTTTTTTCATACCAATGTATGGTTTTCCATTAGAGTCTGAATGATAGCAAGTCTCCTCGTGGAGGTCTGATACCAAAAGTAAGGGCGGAAAGGACCAAGGTTGGTTTGGTTTCTTTGTTTAATGGCATATCAACTCTTTTTAGGTTATTTAATGCCGAAGCCATTCTCCTAGAAGAACAGTAGTGGTACTATTTAAGCTGGGAGAATAAGGGGGTTCATACCTTTCCCAAGGGTATTTGCCCGAAAGTGAACGTAATAGCGCGACTGGAATACGAACTCGCGTACTACGATTCCGTAGTCCAGCGCTTTAACCATTACGCCACGAGGACACTCCACAAGGACGTCGGTCAGTTGAGTCTAAGATTCGGAGTTGAAGAGACCGACAGTCTAATAGTCAGACTGTCAGGAGTGGGTACGCAGACAGAGTTGGGTGTCGGGAGTCAGAATTGCCACGTTGGGAGACAAGGCAGTACGAGAAAGCGGTGAAGCGTGAATCAGTATTTTTAGTAGCTGTTGGGAGTTTCACAAGGCATTTGTGATAGCCAAACGCAGAGTACCGAAAAAATGCCACAGACCTCGCCGCATTATATTGAGCTGTCTCAAATCTGTATTTTGTATTTTCTTCCTTTCTCTCTCTGTTTGTTTTTTTTATAGCCATTTTTTGTTCAACTTGTGAAATGCCCACCCAGCCGGGTGTAAGATTAACAACGGGGTCATCATGAGACGGATGATTCACGGCCAACCATCCCACCGTGTGGATTCATCTCATGGCTTGGCTTCGTGAAAAAAAACATCATTCATCTAGGCAGCTTTTAAATCACAGAGTGAAGCAATGCATAACATGTCAACGCTCCCACTACCATCATACTACTGACCACAGCTGATAACTACCACGGTTTAAACTGTTTTGTTCCTATTATATTACAAACACAAAATAGTCTGTACCAAAATATTACAAAACTTTTGACTCACTCTATACCACCTCCGGGCCCTTCCCCTCGATTACGGCACCAAATATAACCCCGCAGGGTCACAACCTGGTTTAAACGATACCACTTATGGTACCCCTTTGCCACAACCTTGTCCGCCTCCTTCCAATCTCTCTGCTACAGCGTGGAAAAACAGATCGAAAGTTCCCTCCAGGAAAGTGACCATACACTGCCCTGCCCCACGTTGTGATTCTTTAAAAGAAAGGCCGATGACCACGTCTGAAAGGAAGAGGGTGTACCGGCAGCTGAAGACTGAAATCCGAAGGGTATATGTTGTAAAAAAAAAAAAAAAAAAATACAACTCCGATTTCTGTAGTAGGTAATAATAAAAAGGTTTTATAATCTTCAAAGTTACAGATGGCGACAAAAATCTGCGGTTCTGACTTATAATGGTCTAAGGCGGCGGTTTGACGAGGGTTAAGTTTTCTTAGCAACAATTTGTCCCAGCGGCGGACTGGCGATGTATGAGTTGGCAGCGCAAAGCACAATTCCAATTTGTTGGTCCCTGTCTGGTCTTCGTCTGCTTCGTCTGGTCCCAACTGCTTCGCTCTTTGCCGCCAACTACTGAGTTCAAAAATCAGCTCGTTTATATAATAATTGCAAATATTCTGGGGTAGGTTCTGACTGCGGCAGGGGTGATCTCTATAACGTCCTTTTCAACTCATTAGACATCCGTCATGCCTTTGTTTCAACTTTCGTCATCAGAAAGTGTCCAACCCCCTTTTCACTACTTTCACAGAGTCGTCCCTCTCACTACCCTCGTAGTGAGGACTACGGGAGGATAGATTTCCTCCTACCACATAGTTTCTCTCATTTTACGGCTCATGACGTCAGAAAGGGTCCAACCCCCTTTATGCCCAGATATGCTGGACTGTCACTTTTGATGGAACTGGTTTCAAACCTACGTAGGCGAAAGGGCTGGTCTTCGTCCAGGCTAATTGATAATTCCCTTTCAGAACTGATAAGTAATTTCGGATAATTTTGTCATCCCTTAGCTAAAGCATTTCCCTAAAGGCCAGCTGGCCTTCCTCTCATCAACAAAGACTTCTTTGTTCGTTTCTGAGTCCCATCTTTTAGCTGGAGTGCACGTCACACCTTATCTGATCCTTTGTGCTGTCAAATCCTCAACTTTAACTTTTTCCAGGCTCGAAAATTATCTTAGTATTAGTACTCTTTTCATTTTTAATAACAATATTTTTCTTCCTTAATCTCTACCTGAGCTCTGTAAACAACCTAATCTTCTGTACCTGTCAACATCTTCCCAGTTCCTGTTTTGACTATTGTCAAAAGTTCTTTCTTAGAATTTTCAATTCTTCTTCCCAGAAATTTCAATTTTACACTTCTTGGCAATTATATTTGGCTGTTCAACTTTTTGCTTAACCCTTCATGTACCGCCATAGACAAATAGTCACAACTCTAGTGATAATAATGATAATAATAAGTGACAAAACTTTATAAGTAACTAAAAAATACTCACTAAAAAATTGTAAGTAAAGTTGGTGGTCGAGGGCAGCCTGAAGGCCCCCTTTTCAATAGCTACTATACCGAGGTGTAGCGAAGGGCGCTACTCCTTTCCCTGGATTGCTCTACTTTACCCTTGATACGTACCTTATAATGCTGAGTGTTAAGCAAGGAGCTATCAAGTACTATTTTTTAAGTTTTTGGCACGACTCGACCTGGAATTGAACCCCGGTCTCCTGGACCATTGGCGAACACTATTGTTTTAAAAAGATTTAAACGTAGGTTAAAGAAATAAATTAAAAAAATTGAATGATTTTTAAATGAAATAAGATTCTTTCTATCATTCAGGGTTTTTGGATTTGACTTCATCTTCGTTGGTATATTTACAACATTTCGGACATAGCATAACGGTTATAGGCGTTGATTCCTAACGTTTCTGAGTGACAATCATCTGGAGGTTTCGGGTTCAATCCTGACTGCCGGCAAGTAACAATAAGGGAATTCTTAACACTAGTACCTGGTTGTAGTAAACGGAATCAGAACAAGCGAACCCATAGAATAAGTTAAGGAGGTGGTTCGAAGTTCCGTATAGGCTCCCGAGTTTGACATTTACTGAATTTGTTCTGTCGATGGGCTTAGAATGCAGTGACTTCCCCTCACCCTGCAGAGTGGGTATGATCCCCTCCAAAATAAGAGGCTATCTTGGGTATGACACTAAACTGTATCTGATGGTGAGGCTCCAGTTCTGGAGTTCTGTAAAGTACCCCTTCATTGCTATTACTCCCAGGTCCACTCTGACCCCGAGAAGTAGTACCTGTTAGGGTCCTCTTTAGGTGTCAAATAGATCTGCTTAAAAAATCATTCGTATCCGGTAAGACAAGGTGCAAAAGAAAAACTTCTTAAGACTCTTAAGAAAGAGCAACACAAAAAATGTAAATGTGAATATGAGACCCAAATTTATAATATATAATAATATAATTTATAATATATATATATATATATATTGTCACGTGGTCGACCACTGAGGGGAGAGAGATAAGGAAGGTCCCCTACCCCTCCGTGTTTGAATTAGCAGACCGCCCGAAGAATGACCGTCAAGAGAGAATAGTAATATCGGTCAATTCCTCACGGCCTGTCGGAGAAAGTAAAGAATGTGGGTCAGGCTATCTGTACTCTGTGACCGGGTGAAAGAAATAGTAGTCCGCACGGATCGCCAACAGAATGAAAGCCAACAGGTGTTTGCATGCTGTGACCGGAGGGAAGAAGATAGAAGCTAAATGATTAGCTAGGACCCTAAAATGGAAGTGGCACCTTCTTTCCGTCTGCGGAAATAGGGTAAAAGAAAATTAGTTTTGGAACAGATGTCGTCGTGAACAGATGGGGGCGAATCTCGCACCAAACTCCGGGTAAATAAGCGGAAATAATCTTGGACAAGAAGTACCAATGCCTTCAAGCCAGAACTATAAGTAAATTCGCCAGCCCGTATAAGAGAAAATACTCTCCGAAGGAACCCGTCAAAAGATAAGTAAACGTTAAGACTGTTTCTCCCTACTCCCTTCTTAAGCATTGCAATTACTCTCTCTCTCTCTCCCTCAATGTAAAAAAGACTAAAGAAAAGAAAAAAGGAAGAAAGACATTTATCGTCATGTATTATCCACTGATAATATAGCCGACACGTTGAATATGTGTATCCGCGTGTGTATTAAAAAGATTGTTATATTTTAATGTTTCCACGTGTTGAAGTTTGTTCATTTGTGTCGTTTACTATCAAATTGTCTGATTCATGTTTGTTTTTAGCTTCTTTCGTCTTATGTTGTTCTCGCCTAAATTGTCCTATTCTTTCCTCTAAAAATATTATACGGGAAACCGGAGTTGTCGACTACTATAATTAATATTATTACATCTAAACCTAGAGGTTTATATCTTCCATTGTTCTATGGGTAGGAAGAGCTAGTGGCCTGGTGGGTGTGTGTGTTAGCGTGAATTTTGGAAACCCCTTGCCAGCGGCGGTCAGTCTACCTCTAAATTAACCCCCACATAATATGCCAGTTCCTATATGCCCGAGAAAGGACTCTGAACAAGGACTTATTCTACGAGGGATCAAGTGCCAGATAGCCCCGTCTTCACACGTGCGAAAAATAAATTCCCGTCTTAGGATTTTAATAATTTTTGCCGTCACAATATATGTATATGACAACTCATTTAAACAACACTCTTTACACATGCAAGCAACTTTTGATGATGGCCTATGAAGTGTCTGAAAGCGCTCGGGACAATTTTGGTAAATTCATCCACCAATTCCGACTTGAACCAAGACACTTATCAGGAAACTCGAAAGGATCTTAATTAAATTATACAGACAAAATGTGTCTTTACTATTTAATGAAACATGCTTAAATGCTGCCTAACGACACACACACAGACATATATATATATATATATATATATGTATAAGAGATTAAGAATGATAATGGTAAGAAGAATAATGATAGCAATGTTGCCGGATCGATAAATGCCTCGATCCCACAAACGTTTGTAAATAAAGTGTTTGATTGACAGAGGACTTGAAAAATGACAAGGACAAGTGGGTAAGTTTAAATGTCAGGTGTTTATTGTATGAATCGTACGCGAAAGAGGTGCATGGGTTTAGAATTGTAGTTTCTATATAATGTCTGTGTAGTCTCTGCCGCGTTGAAAGTCGGTACTGTAGAATGTCGTAGACTCGGCTGTCTATAAGTTCTTGGCGACAGTGTGTTTAGAAGATCAGAATGGTCTCGGTACTTGATGCAGATCATTGGTGTATCTGTATGGTTAGGTCGTAAAAATAGCTGGAGACGGTCGAAGATGTAGATGGATATGTCGTTGAGGCTGGATGATCGATGTCCCGGTTTATTCAGTCCTTGGTTAACAGAGGGGGATGTCAATGTGGCCTCGGAGTGCTAATGACAGTCAGCAGTATTGTTGCTCTTGGACTAGGTTGCTGTTGCATGATCTGGTCTGCTGTATCGAAAATGCGGGTGTCTGCTTCTTGGTGATGCAGGTGTCTGCTGCTTGGTGACATCGGAGCTGGTCTGCAGGTGTCTGCTGCTTGGTGATGCCGGAACAGGTGCAGCAGTTAATGTAGGTGTCTGCTGCTTGGTGATGCCGGAGCAGGTGATGCTGGTTTGCTGCAAGTGTGGCTGGCTGCTGCATCGTCGTCTAGTAGTATCTGCAAAGGCGTGTAGTAAGGAGACTAAAGGTGATTGTCAGAAGACTTTCTGAAATTAACTCTGAAAAGGGCTGTTTTATAACTTTCTGAAATAAACTTTGAAAAGGGCTGCTTGAGAGAGAGAGAGAGAGAGAGAGAAAGAGAGAGCAGCGGTGATTGGTTAGAAGCTGGCATCGGCTATGCTGGGTTTGCGGTGGTAGAGGCGCAGATCCCACGTTGGCCACTGTTTGCTGGGAGAAGCACAGATACCTCTACTACGGGCACGTATGTCAGGCGATATTTGTCTCTACCTCCCACCTGACAGGACTTGACACAAAGTCTTTTTTAAAGTGGGGACCGGGCCTTTGACCTAATGAGTAGAGTGTTCGCCAATGGTCCGGGGGACCGGGGTTCAATTCCAGGTCGAGTCATACCAAAGACTAAAAAAATGGTTCTTGATTCCGCCTTTCTTAGCACTCAGCATCATAAGGTACGGATCAAGGATTGTGGAGCAATCCAGGGGAAGGAGTAGTGCCCTTCCTTACACCTTGGTGTAGTAGCTATTGAAAAGGGAGCCTTCGGGTCACCTTCGACTATGGTCGCCAACTTTTACTTTTTATGCTTACTGGGCTTATCATATTTACCAAGCCCTCCGCTCGGGCAGGATATGACACAAAGTCAATTTTTAAGTGGAGTTTAACAAGTTTCAATTCAGAGTTTTCCTTCTCCAAGACTAGTTGCCTCACCAAGGCTGAAGAACCTAGTCTGCCCTACTATTTACCCATAGCTGGAGGGAGAATAATTGGATTCATACCTTTCCCAAGGGTATTAGTGCTATGTGAAATACAACCAGTCTCGTCCAGGATTTGAACTCGTGTCACCATGTCCATTTCCTACGACGATAACCATTACACAACGGGCACCTGCTTGCTGGACTTATGCTTGTCATCAGCTCACTTTGTAATGTGAACCAGCTGAGTCTGCTGGACCCATTCAATATATTACGCGAGTCCGGCACGTGTGCCAGTTCATAGCTTAAATTAGACCAGGAGTTCGAGTGCTCGGCTTGCTTGACATTGATTCTTTGTCCGCCCAAAGACGGCCCAGCTGGAGCCGGAGACCAACAGGCCGAGGATGCCCGGCGACACTGCTGTGTTAATATACAAGTAATACGCTGCTTCTTTTATGCTTTAAGTGAAGGAAATTCGGTGTTATCTCAAACAAGAAGTTCCTCTTAAATATAAGTACGAATGGGATATCTCATTGTACTTCGTAGAGGAGCTTTTAAATACGATGTGTTTTATCCTGTGGTTAAAAACTGTGCCCGAAACAGCCGGTAGAATTAATCTATTTCGAAAAATAGTTCTTGTGTTGATTAAAGAAATTCACTTGTAAACGTAGGGTTTATGTTTCGTTAGCTGATGTCACGGGTAACTGAGCGTTTTTCTTTCACCGAGGATTTTAGGTTTGAGTATCCGGGGCGGCTACGATAGTAATAATAATGATAATAGTTCATAGCAATAAGAACTGAAATTGAATGAAGAAACTTGCAGTCACTTGTGTTCTCGGAAAGGCCACAGCATAAAATATCTAGAGATTGCTAGTGTAACAACTCTTAGAACTAATTAAAGCACTGGAAGCAACAAGTAAATCTTCAGTCACATTTCACTACTAAATGGTCTGCTCCCATAGATAAACAGCTAACCCCAGTCAAACGCTAAGCCATAAGTACCATCGTTTAAAGAAAAACCCTTTGATCTCGTGGGATTTTTATCTTAACAACATACTTAGCGTTTTCTAAAAGGACTAGACATTTATCTGAAAAAAAAAAAAACAAAAAAAAAAACAACTTAAATTATGATCCCCCGTCACTAGTTCTTGTATATCTAATTTTCCCCTACTTTTGGTTAGTCAGTTGTGCATAGACCCTGGAAATGTGAACATGTACGGGAATGGACCTGTATTTAGTATTTAAGTTCCCTGACTATTTTGATGTTGATTTTTGATATTTAAAATAAGGGTTTAATACTTCCCACACGTTTAATGCTTTAGTTTTGATATAGAGTTTGGTGTTTTAGAAAAAAGGTTGAATAGGCATATAATATAGGCATAATATAGGCACGTGGATAAAGTGGTAAATGAAGGGAGTCAATGAAACAAATGAGTAAAAGATATGAAACAAAGGTTGTAAAACGGCGCAGACAAAATGAACATTTAAAACAAGGCGACGAACAAAAACAAATTTATATTCTACAACAATAAAACTTACATTGATACATAAAAGAAATTACTAACTCTACTAATAAAATAATAGTGTGTGTATATGTGTGAGTGTGTGTGTGTGTGTGTCTAACACAACTAAGCTACAAAAGAATTACATGTTAAAATGTCCTTTTTTTTTATTAGAAACGGGCAGTTTCTCAGAGACTGGAAAGCGTCTCATAGTCATTGTATATGAATGTCTGCGAGGCCCATTCATTGTGTTGCTTTTCTCTCCTGTTGATTCACGCTGAAGGGAGTGTGTTGCTGCTGCGAAGAAATTTCGTAAAAGAGAACAAGCGTGTTTGAAGACGACGTATTTATAGAAAATACGCGTCTTGTAGGTGGCTCAAAAACGCAGGACTTGAATTTACGTGCCGACGTAGTTTTAAGCATGTCACGTGGTCCTCCTGGCCAATGGTTTCCCGAGACTGAATATGTGAGCGTCCGCCATCTTGTGGGAACAAGTGGCATACCGCCCAAAATAATTTATAGAAGTGTAAAGTCCTATAAACACGAAAAAACCCAAAAGTAAGAAAACAAAGAACTTGGAATGGAAACTATCCTTCTTCGATCTGAATATAAATCTGTTGGGAATAAATTAAAAAAAAAAAAATAAATTGAATTTGAATAATTATTGAAATATTGCGATGAATCGGATGAAATGATTGGAAATAAAGGACGTCCGTAAAAATGGTTGTTTGGTGGCGTAATGCTCTGATTCTATTCTAAAATCATTTAAATTTTGATGAATGGGATGATATAACGGGAAATAGTAAAGGACATCTGTTATAATGGGTAAAGTAATGCTTTGATCTTTCTCTAAAAATATGTAGCAGAAAGAAACTTGTATTTTTTGTTTGGCATGTAATTTAATTTGACCGTTAGAGTCGCCGAACATTTTCACCCAATCAGGATGACCTGTCCTATTCATCCCGAACCATATTTCCTAGCAGCACCAAAAATTGAAGAAAGCCCGCGAATCTCTCTCTCCCTCAGAAATCCTCAATGGGAACGGACGTCCTATTGTCTGCTCCTGAATAGCAGTAGCAGCATCATACACTATGAGGAGTTCCATCTAGTTTATGGACCCCTTGGGTCTATTCTTCTAGACCAAGGGATCCTAGTTAAAAACAAATTAGATGATACACTCTAACAACTTCCTACCTTATTTCCTTACTACGAGACTTGCAGCATACCAGCGTAATCTCCTTACTTCATGCTGCCATTAAAACCTTGATACAAGACCTAACGACGTCTTCATTCTTCTCCACTACCTTTATTTTCCATCAACATTTAGTGAGGGGATAACAACCAGCGCTACCAACGAAATACCAACGCTACCAACGAAATAACAATACAACCAACGTAATATCAACACAACCAACGAAATACCAACGCAACCAATGTAATACCAACATAACCAACGCAAAACCAACTTAAACCTAAAAACCCAATAATAATAATAATAAATCCCCCATCGCTAAAAATGGCGAACTTCCGACTTGTGAGAACTCGCAACCACATACAAAAACAGATTAAATATACCACTATAAAATGGAAATTAAATATTAGAACACAATATCTCCTCCTACAAATATATTCATTGTGAAGAATGGGATGAAATGATGGAAAAGATCTCCATAATAAAGTGTATCTAATAAGGAGATCTTCCGATAGTCTTCTGAAGGCTTTTACATTGTGCTGTTTTGGATTCAATGATATGACATTTAAGCGTAGAAGATTGTTTGTTATTTTAGGCGAGTGAGAATTTTGTTTATGTTTAGCGAGGAAAAGTTGTAACGTGCGCGTGCATGTTTGGTTACTTCCTTGCTAAGTTTTAAAAGTAAATAAAGGAGAAGGTTCAAGATGTCGTTATGTTTTTATGATAGTGTCACATGATAGCCCACGGAGACGATAGAGGTAAGATTAATACTATCCTCCCGTTGAATTAACAGTATCTAGCCGTCAAAAAAAAAGTGACCGTTAAGAGAGAATGTGGGTCACAGAGGGGTATCAACAGGTGTTGGTACTTAGTAACCTCAGGTTGCCGGACACCAAGGGGGAGAAGAGAGAAGCCAAATGATTGGCTGGGACCCCAAAACGGAAGTGGGACTCCCCCCCCCCTCAGCGGAAGTAAATAATAAGAAAGTCAGTTGTTTGGCAGGATTCGTAGCGGGCAGACGAATCAAAGCCAGTATTCCGGGTTGAAGACAAAAGAATATCTGAGACATGAGGGACCCCAGGTTCTTCAAGCCAGTGTAAAAAATAGAACAAAGTCTATTAGCCCGTGAAAGAAGAAAGATTCTCCAGTGGAACCCCGTCGTAAAATAAGATAAGTAACTTTGGGGACATTTCTCCTTTATACCCAAATTTTGTATACCACTCTCTCTCTCTCTCTCTCTCTCTCAATTTGAAGAAAAGCAAAAGTCAAGAAAAGACATTTATATTCGTGGACTGTCCAATTATTATATATATAAAGTGTATATAACTGTAGTAACGGAATTCATGTATTTTTATGTTATCACGTGGTCTATGTTGTTCTTTGTCGTTCTACTACGAATTGGTTGTTGTCACATTTCCTTTTCAGCTTCTATTCGCCTTATGTTATCTTGCTTAGAATTGTCCTATAAATTCCTAAAATATCACACGGGAAACCGGAGTTGCCGACTACTACAATATAATACTATTACGACTAAAACCTATAGGTCCATATTCTTCCATTATCTAGGGGAAAGAAGTTTAGCGGCCTGGTGGGTGTGTGATAGTGTGAAATTTGGAACCCCTTGCCTGCGGCGGTCAGTCTGACCCTAAATTAATCCCTCACGTAATATGCCAGGTCTTATATGCCTGAGAGAAAAACTCTGAACGAGGACTTATTCTATAGGGGATCAAGTGCCAACCTGCCCCGTCTTCACACGTGCGAAAATAAAGTCCCGTTTTGGGATTTTTCGTCAATTTGCCGTCACAATAGTTTTTAATGGCAGCATGGAATATTGAGTTTGCGTTTGTGCTGCAAGCATCGTGGGAAAGGAAAGAAGTAAAGAGACGAAATGGAGTTAAGATAGAGCTGAAATAGCAGCGTGTGTGGTTGGACGTGCAAGGGAAGTATGTTCGCAGTATGTAGCGTTGGAGGAAATAAACTTTGGAGTCACCGTGAGTTTGTGTTTCTGGTTGTTTCGGGGAGAAGCGGAATGTCTCCAGAAAATGTTGGTAGGTGAAGTAGTCGGTAGGTGCCGCAGCGGAATTAGACATTGCAATCGACATAGCCAATTTTAGGGGTGAAATAAAGTTGTTCCTGTGTGTGGCATATTGATTTTATCTTATTCATATTCAACTGGGATCCCTTGGTCTAAGAGAAATAGACGCAAGGGATCCATAAATTAGATAGGTTCCCTCACTGGGTCCATGCTGCTGCTGCTGTTATTTAAGAGCAGGCAGACGGGACGTCTGTACAGAACCAAGTCGTTCTGCGAAAAAGGGCTGTGTTTGGCAGCTTCCCCAATTTCTGCTGCCCGGCAAAGAAGTTCCGGTTTGAATAGGATAAGTCATTCTGATTGGGTGAAATTATGCGTCGAATTAGATTACGCGCTAAACCAAAATACGAAAATTCCTTCTGCAACAACATCGTAAAGAACGTCTCTAATAATGGCTATATCATAAGATCATGCTCTGATCTTTCTTTGAAGGAATATACATTTAGTGAGGGAATATTATTAGGTTATGTTGGTGTTATGTTACTTCCTCACTAAGAGTAAAAGGTAAATAAAGGAGTGAGAGGGATAAGTAAGAAGATGAAGATGCCGTTAGGTTTTATATGAAGGTTTTTAATGGCAGTATGAAATAAAGGGTTTACGTTTATGCTGCAAGTCTCATAGTAAGGAAAGTTGTGAAGAAGTGAAGTTGTTATAGAGTTGAGAAAGCATTTTAGCAGCTAAATGCCTGAGCGAAAAGTGCATCGTTAGGTTAAGGCATTGTTGAATGTGCGAGGGAAATATGTTCGCCATAGTGTAGCAAAAGTCGTGTTTGCTGTTTGTGGACAGAAACGTTTGTAGTCACCGTGAGTTTGTGGTTCTGGTTGTTTCGGGGAGAAGCAGAATGTCTCCAGAAAATGTTGCCCAGAGGTGAAGTAGCTAGACGTCGGAGCGGAATTTTGCATCGCAGCCGACACAGCCAATTTTGGGGGTGACGTAAAGTTGTTCTTGTGTGTGGCGTATTCAATTCATCTAATTCATATTCCACTGGGAACCCTTAGTCTATGAGAATAGACGCAAGGGGTCCATAAATTAGACAGCTTCCCTCATGGTGGTGTGATGCTGCTGCTGCTATTGAAGAGCAGACAATAAGACGTCTGTCCTGAACGAAGCATTTCTGAAAAAGTCTGGTGTTTGGCAGATTTCCCCAGTTTGTGCTGCCCGGAAAGATTATCCGGGATGAATAGGATAAGTCATCCTGATTGGGTGAAATTATGCGTCGACCCTAACGGTAGAATTAAATTACGCGCCAAACAAAAATATGAAATTCTTTCTGCTACATACATTATGAAGGATAAAATGTAATGAGAAATAATAACGGACGTTTGTAATAACGAATTTTTGGTAAGATTATGCTCTAATCCCAATCTAAAGGCATATACACTGTGATTTGTAGATCGAAATGATGAAAAGTAGTGTCAGATACCCACAATGACAGCTGGCGTGCTTTTTCTAAAAGGGGGGTACTTTTTCTAAAAAGCACCCCAGAGCCTGTTCTGGACTTCGGTCCGGAGCGTGGCTCTGCAAAAGGAACAATGGCAGACTTGAGGCCTTTAGGCTCTTAGTTTCGACTAGGCTACCCACGGGTGGGCGAGCTGCACTTTTGTCTCCTTTGTAACCCATGTATGGCACTAGACCTCACGTCTAGTTTAAGCCGTAAACTGGCATACGTGCCCGGACCCACATTTGGGTTCGTGAAACTGCTTGCCTCATCAGGCTTACATTGCACCAAGTGAGCCGATGAGCAGCATAGACCCGCAGGGTTCGAGTCTCGGCTCGTTCCCGACCTCCCCTCTCCTTTATCCCCACTTTAATCGGCCTTCGGGCTTTTCACCTTAAGTTAAGTCGTGTCTGGTGGGAGGCAGCGACAAATAACACCCACAATGACAGCTATTTAGCAAGATTATACACTCACCCCAATCCGAAGATTGTGATAAATAGGATCAAATCCTCAGCTATTGTTACGGGCGTTTGTAATAAGAATTTTTTGGAAGCTAAAGCTTTGATCCAATGGTTAAGGCAGATACATTAGTGTGACAGAAAGAACTCTACCCCCCCCAGACTGATTGATTAGTCGACGATTCTAGGGAAATAATCAAGGAAAACTCACATATTTTTCTTTCTCTCTTCGTCTTATCATTTCATTTCCTATCCTATTTTATTTATTTCTTTCTTAAACTTTCGACCGATGTCTCAAGATTCGTTAAATTGAATCTTGCGATAATATAAAAGAAAATTGTAATGAACTTTGTACAGGCTAAAGGGGTGAAAAAGGTTCAGATGGGAAATAAAAAACAACTTAAGTGGATGTTATTGTAGAGATGGTAATAGAGTCCATATGGTTTAGAAAAGTGAGGGAAGCTTCAAGCTAAAGATGTAACCAACTTAAGTGTATCTTGCGGTGGAGACAGTAATAAAAATATGTGTGGTCAAAGCAAGAATAAGTTTAAGCTACAGATTGAGACCATGTAAGTGAATTTATCTAAATTTTAAGTATCTCTTTAAACGTAGCGTCGGCCATATGTGGAAAAGGTTGGTGATTTACATATTATGCATAGGCGTGCCCAGAGATCATCGAAACTCCACCTCCAATTTATATAAACAAGGCACGACGCCCATAGATCAGTACAGATCAGATCGAGGAAGACGAGAGATCCAGAGAGACAGAGAAGGGTCCAGTGCAGTATCCATCCGAGAATAATCTTAGAACTTCGATTCGAAGCCAAGATTAGTCTAGAACTGAGAGTTCGAAGTAAAAGCCGAGACAACTGATTATTTTTCTGCTAAGAAAACCAAGAGCAATAATTGCCTCCCTTATACCTGTTTGATCTGTCACATTTTCCGAACAAACGAATAAATTCGTAAGACCTTTTTCTTTTTCTTTCTTCTTTATTGTATTCTACACATTTTGTAAATACCTACATCATAGATAAAAACAATAGCTTGGAGAAATTTGAAAGCGTTGTTTTCCTCCTTCTTATGCATTTTGTGAACCGCAACAGGTACAATCTCTCTCCTAACAACAATTTTATTTCGGCGTGGATTCCAGCCAAAATTGGAAACGATCTGAGGTAGCTCGAACACTGCCATTCGAAACAAAAGACACAACGTGGGGAATGGTAATAGTTATCTTGAATTGGCCAGCAGAGCCGAGGAATCGAATGTCGACGAAAATTCCCAGGCGGAACGAGACGCATCGGCCAAGGCTGGATTCACAAGGTCAGATTAGAGGAATCGGATAAAATACTCGGTAATAGTAAACGAGGCTTTTAATCATGGGCATTTTCCTACATAAGGCTCTGGTTTTAATCTTTATACATATTACATGTCTTATTTATTTTAAACACACACACACACACATATATATATATATATATATATATGGGGATTTTGTATGTGTGGGGTGTGTTGATCAGTAGGATAGGGGTGTATAGTTGTATATTATAGAATGTTCGGAAGTAATTTGGGACGTCTGCAATAACGGGTATTTCGCAAGATAATTCCCCGGTCATACTATGAAGACATGTACATTCTAATGAAATGCTGCGAAATAGTTAAAGGATGTCCGTTAAAATGGGTATTTCCTAAGCTATTGATTTCATCTTATTTCAAAGGCATCTATATTGTAATGAATAGGATTAAATGATGGGAAATAGTAAGGGATGTCTGTAATAAGGGGTATTCGATAAGATTATGATGAAGGCGTGTACATTGTGATGAATAAAATTAAATGTTGAGAAATATTAACTTGAGTTCGCTATAACAGGTATTTGGTAAGATAATCCTTTTGTAGCAGAAGGTATTTTGTTTTGGCGCGCAATTTAATTCGACGCATAATTTCACCCAATCAGGATGACCTATTCTATTCATCCTGGATCTCTTTCCAGGGCAGCAGAAACTGGGTAAGCTGCCAAACACAGTTTCTTTGGCTGAACAACGCCGTCCAGTGCAGACGTCCCACTGGCCGTTCTTCAATAGCAGCAGCATCATGGACACACGAGAGAACCTATCTAATTTATGGATTCCTTGCGTCTATTTCTCTCAGACCAAGGAATCCCAGTTGAATATGAATTAGATACATTCAATACGCCACCACAAGAACAACTTTATGTCACCGCCAAAATTGGCTATGTCGATGCGATGCCTCATTCCGCTCTCGGCACGTAGCTCTCATTTCACCTCTGGGCCACTTTAATAGAGACAACTCACGCCTCTCCCTCAAATCCACCAGACACACAAAACTCACGGTGACTCCAAAGTTTATTTCCTCCAACGGCAAAGAAGACTTTCGCTAAACTACGGCGAACACAATCTCTCGCACGTCCGACGGTACGCGCTGCTTTCTCAACTCTATCGTATCTCCATTTCGTCTTTTACTCACAACCTCCCTACGAGACTTGCAGCACAAACGCAAACTACATTTTCCATGCTGCAAATAAAAAAACTATTTCTAAAAACATTTCGACTTCGACATCTTGAACCTTTTCATACCTTTATTTACATTTAAAACTTAGCGAGGAAGTAACTAAACAACACACAAACACGTTAACACTCTTCCTCGCTAACAATAACAACTTTTCCTCGCTCAAAAATAACAATTTTATCGTGGCTAAACTTTTATCTTACTCTACAGGCATATACATTGTGATGAATTACATGAAATGAAGGTGTAGTGGGAAAATTTCGTATTTTAGTTTGGAACGCAATTTAATTCGACACTTAATTTCACCCAATCAGGATGACCTATCCTATTCAGCCCGGTCCTTCATTTCCAGTCAGCAAATTGGATAAGCTGCCAAACACACTCTCTTTGGCTGGAGAACGCCATCCAGTGCAGACGTCACACTGGCCGTTCTTCAATAGCAATAACAGCTCTTTAGCTGGACAACGCCGCCCAGTGCAGACGTCTCACTGCGGCTCTAGAATAGCAGCAGCAGCAGCATGGACACACGAGGGAACCCATCTAATTTATGGATTCCTTGCATGGGATCCCAGTTGAATATAAATTAGATACATTCAACAAGCTTCGCACAGGCACAACGTTATGTCACTCCAAAATTGGCTATGTCAATGCGATGCTTTTATTCCGTTCTCGACACACTAGCTATCCTTCACCTCTGGGCCGCTTTAATGGAGATAACGCATACTCTCCCCCAAATACCAGACACGAAACTCACGGTGACATCCAAAGTTCAATTCCTACAACTGCAACATGTCTTTCGTTAAACTACAACGAACACAATCCCTCACGCGTCCGACGACACACGCTGCCATCTCAATCTTCTCAACTTCTCATAACTCAATTTCGTCTCAATACTCACAATATTACTCACCATGAGTCTTGCAGCACCAAAAGCAAACCCAATATTCCATGCTGCAAAATAAAACTTATTTCTAAAAACACCTTTCGACTCTCGCCATCTTACTTCTTCCTCCTTCGTTTAATACCTAACTACAATTAGCTAAAGACCTTCCAAACTTAGCGAGGGAATTACACTCTTAGCGAGGAAACAACTCAACCTAAACACACGAACATTACAACCATCTTCCTCGCAAACAACAACAAAAACTCCGGCTAAAAACCCAGGCTGCAAAAAAAGGAAAACGGTTACGGACATCTGCAATACCAGGTATTTAATAAGATAACGTTCTGTTCAGTCTCTGAAGTCAAGTACATTATAATAAATGGCCTGAATTGATGGGAAATGGGGACAAGATATCCCCGTTATGCCGATGCTTTTGTCTTATAGTCACATATTTCTCTAAATATATGAATATTCTAATGATTAATTTGAAATGATTGGAGACAGTAATGTGAGTTTATAGGACTTTACACTCCTATAATTTAATTTGGGCGGTATGCCACTTGTTCCTAGAACAAAGATGCACACATATTCAGTCTCGGGAAACCATTGACTGGGAGAACCACGTGACTTGCGTAAAACTACGTCCGCGCGTAAATTTCGTCTTGCGTTTTTTTGAGCTATTTCAAAGACACGTATTTTCTATAAATACGTCGTCTTCAAACGCTCTATCTCTTTTTCCCAATTTCCATTGCAGCGCTGACACGCTCTCTCTTCAGTGTGACACTCTGCTTATTCACCAACGGACTTAAAAGGCAAAAAAAAAAAAAAAAAAAAAAAAAAAATGGGTGAGCCTCGCAGACATTCATTTCTTCAATATACTTTGACTCTGAGACTTTTTCTAGTCTCGGAGAAACCGACTGTTTCGAATCACAAAAAGAAATAGACATTTTAGGAAACCATTGGCCAGGAGAACCACGTGACCTGCGTAAAACTACGTCCGCGCGTAAATTTCGTCCTGCGTTTTGAGCCACTTCCAAGACACTATTTTCTATAAATACGTTGTCTTCAAACACTTTTAGCCTTTTTACACAAATTCTTCGCTGTGGATACACACTTTCTCTTCAGTTTGATATTCTTCTTATTCATCAACAGGAATGAAAAGCAAAAAATGGATAAGCCTCGCAGACATTCATTTCTTCAATATACATTGACAATGAGACTTTTTCCGGTCTCAGAGAAACCGACTGTTTCGAATCACAGAAAGAAAGACATTTAAATATGTAATCTAACTTAATAGGACGTTTCCGTCATTAACCTTTTTGTAGTTTAGTTGTGTTAGTCACACGCACACACACACACACACACACACACACGACTATCTTTGATGTATCAATGTCTGTTTTATTATAGTATATAAATTTTTGTTCGTCGCCTTGTTTTGAATGTTCCTTTTGGCCGCGCCGTTTCATATCCTTCACTCATTGGCTTTATTCATTTACTACCTGTATCCATCTGCCTATATTATGCCTATTCTACGTCTTTCTAAATATACCACTAAGCAAACACTATATAAAACTTAACATAAAATTATGGGGAATTTGAATACCAAAAAACATATACACCTACAAGTTCTAATTAGTGGGTCCTCGTCCTATACTATTTCCCTTAGTTTGTGGAATTTGAAGGCTTTTGAAGGTCAGGAGCAAAGGGCAAGGCTGTGTTGCCGTAAGATATCTGACTCCATATTTTGGTTACACAGTTTCACCCCACGTTGACTTGCCGGCGCAATGCCTTGCCCAAAGAAAGTCCCAAAAGAAATATACAAAAAGAAAAGATAGAAACAGATAAGAGACGAAAACATTTCTTCAATACTTTCCTTTATTCACTTGGTGAAGGGACTAACGTCTTGGGACGTAGCGTGGTGCCCAAAATACCAGACAGCAAAATGGTGCTATTGGTTCGACCGACACTGCCCTCAAAGAGAAAGATGATATCGTTTCCTTTTTCAAGGGGAAAATCCTTTTTTTCTTTTTACGCATGCGTCATCTCCTTTTCCGTTAGAGACCTCTGGGAGTTTCTTCAAATTTAACAGTTTTCTTTTTATCTATTTATTTATTTTTTAAAATTCAATTTTTATTTATTTATTTATTCGTTCCCTACAAGTTCAATGGCCATAAGATTTTATGAAAGCACGGATGTAATAATACATTTGTTTAAATAGAAAGAAAACTCTAACTGAAAAACAAAAAACAAAACAAAAAATAAAGGTGAACGATAAAAGAAGTGAAAAAATTTAATTGAAGTATTTATGCCCTAAAAGAAAACCAGTTTAATGAAAAATATGATAATTCATGAATGTAAATAAAAGAAAGAAAGAAAAAAAGAAGAGAAACTAAATTTTATGAAACCTTTTTTGAATTGATATTCTGAATGATTGAATGTGTAGTGGTAACATGTATTTAGTTGGTATTTATGCTTCCCCACAATTTTATGTTGAAGTTTGATATTTAGTGTTTAGAAAAAAGGTAGAATAGGCACATGGAAAAAACAAATGAATGAAGATAACCAATGAGTGAAGGATATACAACAAATGAGTAAAAGATATGAAACAAATAAAGGTTGTAAAACGGCGCGGACAAAAAAAAAATTTAATACAAGGCGACGAATAAAACAAATTTATATATTATAACAATAAAACTTACATTGATACATAAAAAATATAACTAATTCTATTTATAAAATAATAGTGTGTGTATATGTGTGAGTGTGTGTGTGTGTATGTGTGTGTGTGTCTAACACAACTAAACTACAAAAGGATTACATGTTTAAAATGTCCTTCTTTTTATGATTAGAAACAGGCGGCTTCTCTGAGACTGGAAAAAGTCTCATAGTCAAAATATATGAATGTCTGCGAGGCCCATCCATGTTGCTTTTCACTCCTGTTGATTCACACTGGAGGGCGAAGAAATTGGGTAAAAAAAGAAAAAGGGTGATTGAAGACGACGTATTTATAGAAAATACGCGTCTTGTAAGAGGCTCCAAACGCAGGAGTAAAATTTACCCGCGGACGTAGTTTTAAGCAGGTCATGTGATTCTCCTGTCCAATGTGGGCGTCCGCCATCTTTGTTGTGGGAACAAGTGGCATACCGCCGAAAATAATTTATAGGAGTGTAAAGTCCTATAAATGTAGGATTACATGTATTTTACTTTTGACAACAACAAGTCAATTTGAGTGAAAAGTTTCGCGTAAATTTATCTTTGAATGAAAAAAACGATGTACGACAGAATATCCATATTAACAAGAATAAATTTCTGTTGCTTTTGAAAGTTTTTTTTTCATAATGTGCATGACTATTATGGAAGAAAAATGAAAAATATACATAGATTTTTAAATTCAAAATTTTCACTCTGAGGTTATTCAAGGCATTATTTTATTTTTAATTAGTGCATGAATCAAACACTTGCAGATCGGTTGTAGAATAAAATTCCAATAATTTTTTATATCTGGAATTAAATGTTTAACACGTATAATGTGTTTAGTAGATTTTTGATCCGTATACGTTTTTCAAGGGAGGTAACCTTTGTCTAAAATGAAAGTTATTTCCCTTTAACACATTTAATATTTTTAATCATTTATTTTTTCCTCGTCATACCGTTATGAAAAACATGATGATGTTGATTACGGTATAACGGTAACACAAAAAGGCTAAAGTTGCAAGCCTGGTGACCGGGATATTCAGAAAAAATAAACTATTTTAAAAATGAAATAAGAGATTTAAACAACCAAAGTTCCTTCATAGCCCAAAGAAGAAGAATTATAGATGAGGGTCCGCATAGATCATGCACACGTTAAAGATTATAGGACTTTACACTCCTATAATTTAATTTGGGCGGTATGCCACTTGTTCCCACAACAAAGATGGCGGACGTACACATATTCAGTCTCAGGAAACCATTGGCCAGTAGAACCACGTGACCTGCGTAAAACTACGTCCGCGCGTAAATTTCGTCCTGCGTTTTGAGCCACTTCCAAGACACTATTTTCTATAAATACGTTGTCTTCAAGCACTTTTAGCCTTTTTACACAAATTCTTCGCTGTGGATACACACTCTGTCTTCAGTTTGACATTCTTCTTATTCATCAACAAGAGTGAAAAGCAAAAAAATGGATAAGCCTCGCAGACATTCATTTCTTCAATATACATTGACAATGAGACTTTTTCCAGTTTCAGAGAAACCGACTGTTTCGAATCACAGAAAGAAAGACATTTAAATATGTAATCTAACTTAATAGGACGTTTCCGTCATTAACCTTCTAGGACGTTTCCGTCATTAACCAATACTTAGAAAATTCGCCAGAATTTTGCGAGGAGAATCTATGTTCATGAATAAAACGTATTGGGCGCATCCTACACAAGACATTACCATAGCATCCGCAATGTTATGGAATTGCGGAAAAAAGGGTACGAACAGTGAAAATGATGTTAAAGGCCCTCCCCTCATTTAACGAAATCATAGAAGCCTACCTACCCAGATTGCTCCAAGGTTACTGTATGTTTCCACATGTAGGAAGATAACAAAATTCTGTATTAATTGAGAGACATATCAGAATCTTCCCCATAACCAAATCATTTTCGACAAAAGAAAATGTTTGGCTTAGATAAGATAAAGAATCAGATCCAGAAAGAGGAAAATTCCTATTGCAAAAAGCAGCTTGTTGTTGGCGATCGTAATCAAGGGTGACCCGAAGGTTTCTTTTTCACTAGCTACTAGGAGAGGATGCTCCTCCTTTCTCTGGATTGCTTCATTTTGCCCTTGATCCGTACCTTATAATGCGGAGTGTTAAGCAAGGAGACATCAAGTACCATTTTTTGAGTCTTTGGTATGACTCGACCTGGGATTGAACGCTCGGTCTCTTGGGCCATTAACGAACACTCTACCAATTAGACCACCGTTCGGTTACTGAAAATGAGCAGCACGTACTGGCTCAGTTTAGATCTAGAATGAAACCCGAAGATGTAGAAATGGAGGAAGATTTGGGGAAGGAAGAGTACAAGAAGATCTATGATTTCGACTGTGAAACAGAGCCGAGTATGGAAGAAAGTGATAATAAACCGCTGAAAGAGACAGACGAAGAAAATGAACTTAGACCTAGATCCCTCAAAGTGTAACATATAATGGGTCCACGAGATCGACCAAGGTATGAATACGTGAAATAGACATATTCATACGGATACGGAAAACGTTCACAAATGTTCATAAACATATAGGAATCCGAAAACACTCGAAATTGGTTCAGATACGAAACTTTTTATTACCTTTCTGAGTTTAAGGTTTTTCGACATGAAGAGAGAGAGACACAAACGCGCGGTACATTTCGTAGACCCCAACTGGTCTCGCCTCGACTACCTTTCTTTAGACTCGAATCTCAACTCACCCATTCGGAGTTTAAATCTCAACTAACTGTTTTTTTTTCAAATTCCAAAATCTTCAGCTCATCGCTTCCGGGCATGATGTCATTCCCATCCCCGGTTCATTTCCTATTTGGGGTTTTTATTGTGACATCTCTGATTGTCACATCCACCCCGTGCGGATATTTTGAATATCATCATCATCATGTCGTGCTGCTATCACGGATATCCCTGACCCTCTCTCGCCAATTCTTCCAGTCGTTCATCGCTTCTGGCAGGTCTTCAGGGCTACATCCCGTATCCTCACATAGCTGCTGAATTTATGTTCGAGCTGGTCGTCCTGCTTTTGCCCGGCCATATGTGGGGGTCCATAGGAGTACATCACGTATGAGCTCGTCCCTGCATGTCTGGTTCGTCTAACTTGGATAGTTTTCGTGATGGGAGGCAGGTGGCCGTATAGTTGGTGCCTTGTGGGGTGTTGCCGCTAGGACTTGTTCAATATTGCTTGCAGCATTCTTGTGTAATTGCCGTCTAGCTTCTTCTCCAGTCGTTTAGTTAGCGTCTAAGTAGTGCATCCATACAGCAGTATTGATACGACCGCTGCCTGGAAGAAACTGCGTTTCATTTTATCGGTCAGGTCTGAAAAAAAAAAACCCTCACTTACTTAGAATATTTTAAAGCCAATCAGCAAACATATAGATTAGATTATTCTAGAAAAAACGGATCAAACACTAATTTGCCGAAAGATTTTTCACAGAACCAAAAAAATAGGTACCTCAATAAATAAAAAATTTCTACGATTCTTAGAGGTTAGATGAGGTCACAAGCTGTGTTTACTCATACGTCCACACATTTGAACTTTAGTTGACCCGCAATAAAATCTACCCGCGTAAACTTAAAATATATCATTTCGATCCACTTAAATAGTATAAGAAGCCAAAATTTTTTAATTCAAGGGAGAGACAGCACATAGGCGGTACACAGAGACAACACACGGTGTACAGAAAATCAGACACGCTTAAATACACTAACACGCCAACAGTAGGCTTGAATGACAAATAGATTAAATGACGTATACATACCAGAACACATACATACCCGCACACATACGCATATATGTAAGTACAAGTTGACCTCTCTCTTTTTCCCAGTTATTCCTGACTAGAAATATTCTTTTTTTTAAACACACACACACACACCTCTATATATTGCAGAATTTATGAACATTACTACTTTTGTATTTTTGTTATTTGTCCAGTTGTGATGAAGTAAAAATTGTTTGTTTTTTTAACATTTCTGTTTTTGTAAATTTTCTGTCGTCTACGTTTGTTTATAGAAATTGAGCTGAATATAGTGGAACTGACGCTTGGGGTTACATCTGAGAGTAATAATCATTCCTCCACAAGTTTTCTTTATTTCTTTTACTCACCTTTCTTTCTTTCTTTCTTTCTTTCTTTCTTTTCCCACATCTATCTATCTATCTATCTATCTATTAATCTAAATTTTTCAAATACTAAAAAAAAATGTTTTCAGAGGATGATTTTATCTCTTGCTATCATCAAGGTTAGTGAATTTTTAAAAAAATTCTCTCGCTTTGATAAAGTTTGAATGTTTTCTCATTTAAAAACTGAATGCAGTCATATTCAAAGACTTTGGCAACAAGTAAAATCACCCAATGAAGACTTATTTCCAGTTCTACAATATATATATATATATATATATATAGCACTAATACCCTTGGGAAAGGAAATAATTCTCCCTCCAGCTATGGGTAAATAGTAGGACAGACTAGGTTCTTCAGCCTTGGTGAGGCAACTAGTCTAGGAGAAGGAAAACTCTGATTTCAAACCTGTTAAACTCTGCTTAAAAACATTGACCTTGTGTCATATCATGCCCGAGCGGAGGGGTTGGGTAAATATTATATATATATATATATATATATATATATAGGGTATCTCAATATGCATAGGACCCATGTGACTGCTAATAACTCTACTACTAATAATGTTGTGTTTTTTTTGCTTTAGATTTGAAAATAGTATACAATAACAACTATTAATCGTCGATCGAAATGTCTTGGACAAGAGCGAAAAAATATTTTGCTTCACTACTTATGTAACATATTGACCCTCGACTGAGCTGTCAAGTAAGAGATGCACCTGTGTAAATAACAGGTAGATCCGGTTGAAGATATCAGGGTATAACCTTGACGGTGGACGGGTTGAATTGGGTGCAGATGTGACACCTACAAGAAGTAGGTGGACGACAAACAATTATATAACCCGGTGCCACAGACAAATTCAGTTACTTAGAGATAAGATGCTGTAGAGAGAACCAGCACCCAGCAGATGGATGGGCCCTCAGGACCCCCGGTTGAGCAGCCAAGCAGAATGAGAAAGAAGCGCTGCTAAAGTCAGAGGAACTTGGGCTCAATATGTTGCAGTCTGTGCAGTCTCCAACTCACCACTCATACATAACCCTTTCGCAACCCTTTCGCAACCATTTCGAATAAAGTGTGAGAGGTATATTTTTCTAAAGAAGTGTGTTCGTTCGTCATTATTGTTGATTTTGTTTCCGCATGTATAAGTATATGGCTGTGACTGTACAGTTATTTAGAGACCAAATCATTCAAAATTGTCTCAAAATAGATGCAACCCATTAATATGATAATGATTTATTACCGCGGCAAGAATCTCAAAAAAATATTTCCTGTCCTGAACGATGATACAATTAAAAAAAACAACATTGATACAATTAAAAAACAACAACATTGATACAATTAAAAAAAACAACATTGATACAATTAAAAAAAACAACATTGATACAATTAAAAAAAACAACATTGATACAATTAAAAAAAACAACATTGATACAATTAAAAAAAACAACATTGATACAATTAAAAAAAACAACATTGATACAATAAAAAAAAACAACATTGATACAATTAAAAACAACAACATTGATACAATTAAAAAAAACAACATTGATACAATTAAAAAAAACAACATTGATACAATTAAAAAAACAACATTGATACAATTAAAAAAAACAACATTGATACAATTAAAAAAAACAACATTGATACAATAAAAAAAAACAACATTGATACAATTAAAAAAAACAACATTGATACAATTAAAAAAAACAACATTGATACAATTAAAAAAAACAACATTGATACAATAAAAAAAAACAACATTGATACAATTAAAAAAAACAACATTGATACAATTAAAAAAAAAAAACATTGATTTGATGCCTCCGGCTCAAATGATGCATTTTTCCAAGATGTCTTCCATTTAACCGCCTAGTCAAACAGTTCTATTTCAAACAATTCAGTTTAGTAACTGGAAGAAATCCAGTTTTTTATCAGAGAGATCAAATTTCCATATTATCGAGAACCTGTCAATAACAGTGTCATGTATTCCCCATAACCTCGCTTTTCAGTAGATATTGCTGCCGAGATGTGTTAAGTCCTCACTCTGTCTGTTTCTCTCTCTCTCTTTCTCTCTCTCTCTCTCTCTCTCTCTCTATATATATATATATATATATAGCATTTTCTCTTTTAAAGATGCTTGATTGACTGGAAAAAACACTCCGTATTTGCCAATTCTATATTTGATCCGTTTAGAGCTATATTTTAGTAGTTTGACTTGGTACTTGGGAAAAATACGGCGTCCTCCTAAAATAATTCCACCCAAAAGTCAAATGACTCATATGAAGACTTGAACGGATAAAATAGGTAGACACATGTCCAATTTAATCAAATATGCTTGAAAATACAAGAACGGGATAATTTTACCTGTGGGATAATTTCAAATTAATTCTATCATGTAAGTAAATCAGATGTAGAAAATAAATAAATATCCCAGTTGTTATAGATACCACTTTAGACGCATTTACTATTCTAGAAACAATTTAGCGAGATTTATTTTGTTTTTTTCTTGGACTGATAAATATAAGTACTGAAAAAAAAAAAAAAAACAATGTAAAAAACGAACGAACGAACGAACGAACCAGCAAAAACCTGCGTAGTCGAACCAATCTGTATCCCGTCGAAGCAGACGAACACAAAGACAAGAAAAAGGTATTCAAAATGGAACAGCAGAATTGTTGTCCTTAGTAAAGGGAATGTGAGAAAAGCAATCGGGACACTACCAATCTGCAATATATCCAATCTTGCCGGCAAAGCGGCCTCTCATCACGTTGCGTCCGATCAAACAAAAAGAAGCCAGCCGCCGGTTTTGGTCGAATCTATAGAAGTCACGTGTCAGTTTAACAAGAGAAAAATAGAAACAAAACTAAGTCGTATATCGAGGGTCTGACAGTCGTCATTATTGATGACTGTGACTACTTCTGTCAAAGGGATTTTGGAGCGGCGTGTGTGATATCTAGCTTTTCCACCAAAATCAAGTAGACTCTAATTATATAAAACGGAAGTGGGAGAAAGTGGATATTTATAGCTTCCTTTATCCGGACATTGGCATAATGGTTAGGATTTTCGCCAAGGGCCCGGGAGACCTGGGTTCATTCCCAGGTCGAGTCATACCAAAGACTCAAAAAATGGTACTTGATACTTCCTTGCTTAACACTCAGCATTACAAGGTAAGGATCAAGGGTGAAGTGGTGCAATCCAGGGAAAGGAGTAACGCCCTCTCATACACCTCGGTGTAGTAGCTATTGAAAAGGGAGACTTGGAGTCACCCTCGACTAAAGGGAGACAACTTTACTTACTTTTATCCATAAACCGTACATAACTGTTTTTGTTATGAAGATAGATGGGTGGTTTCCCATGAACTTTTCAACGGACTTGAATTTAGAATTGTCATCCTCCTAAACTAGTCACCCGTTATAGAAAATAGTTTGCCTAACATTTTCTTTGTAGCTGCGGGAAAAATGTATTTAGACCTTAGTGAATTGACTAAGTGTAATATAAAAGTAGAAAGTCTTAAGCCCAATTTTGAGCTCACTGATTCACTTTTTGATGGTGTAGTGGCAAATGGGCATATTTGCAAAACCATAGTTATAGAGTTCGAACAGTCGCGCTATTACGTTCACCTGGGAAAGGTATTAATTACTTAATCCACTCAGCCAGGTGTTCTTCTACCAGGATGACTTTGGCAATAAATAACACACGAATTTTAATATGCAATTTGATAAATAAATTGTAGAAATTTTGGTAAGGAACTGGTGATCTTGTTTCACCGAACAGCAGCAGTCCCTTGGGGTCATGTGGCGCCCATCATAAAAAGGAGCTCGACTGGAGACTCATTCTCTTTTGGTTCCACTACCAACAACTGTTAGCATCAGGTCCATTGTAGCAGCCCCTTGACGGCATACGTATTTTGGTACCGTCCACCACCCGGGACCCAAGAGCAACGAACGCACGTGCAGAGTTAAAAGGAACAGGACACACAGAGTTAAGTTCCAGCAGGCATTTTATCTGCAAACCAACTACTTTACCCACTACCTTATCAAACCTACTTTAGAACAACCTTGCAACTAAACCTTACAAAACCCTTCCAGCTATCGGAACCATGTGAACTCTTTTTTGAACGGTTACTTACACATTCGTTGTTTATTCCATTTGGTGTAAACCCCTGTTTATTTTTGTTGTTGTTGTTGTATATAAATTTTGTTGCACGTACAAGTAGTTCGTCTTCCTTTTTTCAAAAGCTCTCACCCAAATCTCTACCGCTGGTTGAGAACGGTTTATTCTTTTACAAAACGTAGGAATCAACCGGGCTTTTCGGGGTATATAAAATTCCCCATAAAATAAACCCAACCAAACCGAACCATTTTCTGTTCCGATATTGGTTGTACCTTGTAAAAGGACTCTAGCCGACTTTTCGATGAAATACTCGGGAAGCTCACAAAGGAGAATAACAACTTTCAAGGTATTTTGGTTGTAAAGAAGAGTTAAGATGAATAAACAAATAAGAAATTTAGTGAATATGTGAAACTGCCAAGATGATGTGTAAAACTGTATATCGATCAGTGACGAGAAGAGCAAAGTGGGTGATTTTTTTTGGTGGGGGAGATTTTACCTCTCCTCAAGGGAGGTATTCAGATATACTAAGCGTCATCGATAGGGCGATGGAAGAAAAAAAAGAGAGTAAGAAGAAATAAGATGAGAATAAACGGAAGTAGACTGAAGAGAGAAAGATTTAGGAAAGAAAGAGAGAAAGAACAAACGAAAGAAAGAAAGAAGAAAAGAGCAGTCAAGAGAGAGAGAGAGAGAGAGAGAGAGAGAGAGAGAGAGAGAGAGAGAGAGAGAGAGAGAGAGAGAGAGAAGTAGAAAGAAAGAAGAAAAAGAGCATCAAAGAAAGAAAAACAGGAGCAAAGAACGAAAGAAAGCGATTAGAAAAATATGAGGAAAGAAAAAAATTAAGTAGAAAAGGAATAAATAAATAAATAAATAGCTAGAAAGAACGAAAGAAAGAAAGAAAGAAAAAGAGTAAGTGATTAAAAAAGAAAAAAGAAAGAAAGAAGAGAAAGAAAGAAAAAAGAGGATGAGAAAGAAAGAAAGAAAGAAAGAAAGAAAGGAAAAGAGCATGAGAGAAAGAAAGAAAGAAAGAAAAAGAGTAAGAGATTAAAAAAAGAAAAAAGAAAGAAAGAAGAGAAAGAAAGAAAAAAGAGGATGAGAAAGAAAGAAAGAAAGAAAGAAAGGAAAAGAGCATGAAAGAAAGAAAGAAAGAAAGAAAGATATAAATAAAGAAGAAAAACAGCTAAGAAAGAAACAAAGAAAGAAACAAAGAAAGAAAAAAGAAAGAAAGAAAGAAAAAAGAAGGAAAGAAAAAAGAAAATAAAACAGCAGGAATGAAAAGAAGAAAAAAAACTACCAAAACAAAAGAAATAAATAAATAAAGAAAGAAAGAAAGAAAGAAAGAAAGAAAAAGAGCATGAGTGTAAAAAGACAGAAAGAAAAAATAAAAAATAAAAATAAAAGAAGTAAAACAGCAGGAATGAAAAAAGGGAAGAAAAAGAAGAGCTGTAAAGAAAGAAATAAAAAAAAGAAAGAAAGAAAGAAAAGGCATTTATTCAGAGATCAGTACAAGAAAATCGATGAAAGAACAGTGCGATGTAAATAAAAAAACAAACAAAAAACAATAACGAAGCTAGGAAAACATGGTGACCCGATCGAACTGTCCAATTGCACTAGAAAATGATGGAATAAGAAAATATGCAACCAAACTTAGAGGGAAAAGTAAGTAAAAAAAAAAAAAAAAAAAAAAAAATCAATAGATAAATAAAAGAAAAAAAACGAAAAAAAAAAAGAAGACGTAAACATTTATAATTTAGAATCGAATTCTTCTGGGTGCTTAGGAAGTTCGAGATATTCCCCTTTGAAAGTGAGGAGATTATTATTATTATTATTATTATTATTATTATTATTATCTTTTGGTTGTTGTACACCGAAGAAGAAGAAGAAGAAGAGAGAGAGAGAGAGAGAGAGAGAGAGGGGGGGAGGAAAAGGAGGAGGAGGAGGAGAGAGAGGGGGGTTTCTGTGTGTTTATAAGGGACCAAAGTCCTTTTACTCGATGTGTTTTTTCAGTTTTTTCCTCCATCGAATCTAGCATCGTTATTTAAAGACGAAAATAAAGTTCGAAGTTTCTAAATAAATCAAATCAAAGGAGATATTAAAACAATCTTATACATTCATTGCCCAGATCTATCTATCTATCTATCTATCTATCTATCTCAGCAAGTCTGTCCATATCTATCTATCTATCTATCTATCTATCTCAGCAAGTCTATCCATATCTATCTATCTATCTATCTATCTATTTACGCCACCCAACTAATTATACATCTTCATTTGAATTTAAAAGAAGATCATATTTCGATTCTACTTAATTGGTCAGTTGATTAATTTTATGGCATATCAACCCTTGTTGGGACATTTAATGTCGAATCCAAAAGTTTTTGCCTGCAGTTAAATGTTTTCATGTAGTAAAGTAAAGTTAGCGACCGTAGTCAAGGGCAACCAGAAGGCTCCCTTTTCAATAGCTACTACACCGGGGTGCAGGGGAGGGCGCTACGCTTTACCCTCGATACGTATCTTATATTACTGAGTGTTAAGCTAGGAGGTATCAAGTACCATTTTAAAAGTCTTTGGTATGACGCGACCTAGGATTGAACCCAGGTCTTCCGGACCATTGGCGAACATTGATCATTAATAAACAATCACAGCTTCAAGTAACTATTCTTAATACAAATAATTTGCTCAATTATATATCTTTAATTTTTGGTTTGGTTTTATGGCATATCAGTCATTGTTATTTAATGCCTAATCTATTTTTATACCTATAACAGTTCTATTTCAAACTGTTCAGTTTAGCAGAAGTACACAGTATAAATGTCAAAAACAGTCCCCTTCGAAGTAATCTCCTCCGGCTGCAATCCACTTGTTGTACCGTTCCAACAACTTCTGGAACGCCCCATGGAAGTCCTCTTGTGTGAGCGTATCAATGACCCTCGTCACAGCCTCTTTTATCTCCTCAATTATCTCATAACGACAGCCCCTGAGCTTAGGGAATAAGCAAAAGTCACGGGGAGCAAGGTCTGGACTATAGGGAAGCTGAAGAAGTGTCTTGATGCCCATCTTGACCAAATAGTCTGTGACAACAATGGAGTTGTGGACTGGTGCATTGTCCTGGTGGAAATGCCACTGACCTGATTTGAAGAGTGCTGGCCTCTTCTCTAGGAATCTCTTCCTGAACTCCCTTAAAACCTCAGCATAATAACCCTAACCGTAACCCTTTGGCCAATCAACTCTGGTGTATTGACTTCCTTACTCCGCCCACACCTCTTATCATCCCTCACAGACTCTCTGCCTTCCCTGAATCTCTTATGCCACCCAAAAACCGATGCTCGATTCATGCAAGATGGTCCTAAAGCAGCCTGAAGAATTCCATACATTTCTGTGGTATTTTTTTCTAAGTTTAAAACACAATTTTATTGCATATCGTTCTTCTAAAGTGTCCTCACGTCCAGATTGGATTTTTGAAATTCCCCAGCTGTGACAATCAGGTTTTAGTAGGGTGTATTCCAATTGCTGCTGTAGCTGTTCATTTAAACCCGAAATCATAAAAATTGGTCAGTCATCTCATAAGATGTATAGCAATAAGATATTGAATTTTCAAGAGTCTACGACAATCTTAAATACCTGTACAAGAAAAGTCTGGAATCTTATTGAAAGCACCACGTAACAGGACACTCGTTGGGAGAGTCTTACCGCTATGTAGAGATGCAATCGGTGTATTCTGTGGCTCCAGCCCACTGGGCTAGAAACTTTGAAATACTTACGGATCACCCAATCCTAGCCTGAAAATCAGATCTTGTTTTGATTCACGAGAACTTGTCAACTAGTTGATTTTGCTTTTCCGACAAACCTCAAATAAATTAAAAATAAAAGAAAGCGAAAAGATTGCAAAACACTTGTGGTCATAAGTTGAGTTTCATGGCGTTTCATCCCTTGTTATGCTCTGTAAGTGAATAAGTAAAAGTTCACGACCTTAGTCGAGGGTAACCCGAAGGCTCCCTTTTCAATAGCTACTACACCGAGGGCGCTCCTCCTTTCCCTGGATTGCTTCACTTTACCCTTGATCCGTACCTTACAATGCTAAATGTTAAACAAGGAGACATCATGTATCATTTTTGAATCTTTTGTATGACGCGACGTGGGATTGAACTCCAGTCTCTTGGGCCTTTGATGAACACTCTACCCATTGAGCCAATGGACCGGTAAGGGAATAAGTTGTGGGTATTTTTATTTAAAAAAAGAGCGAATTTATTTTCTCAACATCAAGTATTACTATCGTTTACACACAGTTGAATGGTTGCATGTATTTCTATCTAACACTATTAATTCTATTTACAATTAATCATTTGCTTGCACGCAGTGAAGTGTTTTCAAGTATTGCTATTTAACACTAATAATTCTATTCAACATTATTCATTCATTTGCATACAGCCAAATGACTGCTAGTATTGTTATGCAATATCAATAATTCAATTAAGGCACCCAATTAAATAGTTTGTACTGCTAATCAACTCTAATGATTCTATTCAACATTACTCATTTGTTTGATCACATTTAAATGGTTTTAAGCAGTCACATCGATACTGCTATATGGATGCACTACACGGACTCTAACAAAACAGCTCGAGAAGAGGCTAGACGGCAATTACACAAGAATGCTGCGTGCAATCTTGAACAAGTCCTGGCGGCAACACCCCACAAGACACCAACAGTACGGCCACCTGCCTCATATCACGAAAACTATTCAAGTTAGACGAACCAGACATGCAGGACACTGCTGGAGAAGCAGGGACGAACTCATAAGTGATGTACTCTTATGGACCCCCACACATGGCCGTGCAAAAGCAGGACGACCAGCACGAACATACATTCAGCAGCTATGTGAGAATACGGGATGTTGTCCTGAAGACCTACCAAGGGCGATGAACGATAGGGAGGAATGGCGAGAGAGGGTCAGGGATATCCGTGCTACCAGCGCGACATGATGATATAACACCAACAATTGAATTTATACATATTTACCAACCCTTCTGCTCGGGCAGTAAATGACACAAGGTCAGTTTTTAAGCGGAGTTTAACAGGTTTGAATTCAGAGTTTTCCTTCTCTTAGACTAGTTGCCTCACCAAGGCAAAAGAAACGTCTGCCCTACTATTTACCCATAGCTGGAGGGAGAATAATTGGATTCATACCTTTCCCAAGGGTATTAGTGCTATGTGAAATGCAATCAGCCTCGTCCAGGTTTTGAACTCGCATCGTCGTCTCCATTTCTTCTGACGATAACCATTACACCACAGGCACCTCCACCACAATTGAATTTAACATCAGTCATTTGTTTGCTCACAGTTAAATACTTATACAATTCTATTTAACCAATAGGTGGGGTCCTGTCAGATACTACCACTCCGGCCAGAATTGACCTGGGAGTAATGGCAGTGAAGGAGTACGCCACATTCCCCAGAGCTCCAGGACAGGAGCCTCACCATCAGATGCAGTTTAATGTCATATCCAGGACAATCGTTCAGTGGCGGGGGGTATCTACCCCTCTGCAGAGATGCAGTCAGTGTATTCTACTGCCCCAAACCAGTTGGGCTCGGAGGTATCAAATACAGATTAAAGCAATAACCGTATTTTGAATATCCTCATCATCATGTCTTGCCGATAGCACGGATATCCCTGACCCTCTCTCGCCACTTCTCCCTATTATTCATCGCTTCTGGCAGGTCTTCAGGGCTACATCCCGTTTCCTCGCATCGCTGCTGTATGCATGTATGTTCGAGCTAGTCGTCCTGCTTTTGCATGATCATATGCGGGGGTCCATGGGAGTACATCACGTATGAGCTCGTCCTTGCTTCTCCAGCAGTGTCCTGCATGTCTGGTTCGTCTAACTTGTATAGTTTTCGTGATGGGAGGCAGGTGGCCGTATAGTTGGTGCCTTGTGGGGTGTTGCCGCTAGGACTTATTCAATATTGCTCGCAACATTCTTGTGTAATTGCCGTCTAGCTTCTTCTTCAGTCGTTTAGTTAGCGTCCAAGTAGTGCATCCATATAGCAGTATCGATACGACCGCTGCCTGGAAGAAACTGCGTTTCATTTTATCGGTCAGGTCTGATTTCCATATGATCGAGAGCCTATCGATAGCTGTCAATGCTTTCGTTAGCCGTGTGTCGATGTCTTTTTCGGTTGATGAGACGCTGCTTCCTAGGTAGGTGAATTTGTCTACGAGTTTCCTAGAGCTTCCGTCTAGTGTGGAAATGTCGCCTGTTTGGTTATAACACATATATTCAGTTTTGTGTGCATTGACATGGAGGCCAATGCCTGCGGCGGCTCGTTCCAAACTATGCAGTAGTGTTTCGGATTGGTTGGGTGTATTCGCCAGTAACGCTAAGTTAGAAATGAATCCAATTATAGACATTACTAACATACCAGAATTGGCATCCGGGAGTTTGTAATCTCTTGAAACAGGTGCTGAGCGTTAATTTCTTTATATAGACGAGTGTGGCAGGAATGAACTCTCATTGGCTAGGGCTGACGATAAAAGGTTCGTGCATTTGCAGTTAGGAGGCGGGTGAAGAAAAAATACGTAGCACAAAGCTATCTTGGAGGCAGCCTGGGAATTCCAGACCCAGGTCGGGGTTGTTGTATCGATATGATGTGCAACAATCTAGAATCAGCAATGAAGGCAGTACATCACCGCAGATCCAAATGAGGTATCTGGAAATGTATTCTTTGAGTAATTATTGTTACGGCCATCGGCCACGGTTTTCGAGCCCTAGCAACAGTGAAGGACCAACCGAGAAGGGCCAAAGGTCTTGACCCAGATAGGGAAAAGACATGCCATTGGTCGAGGCAGGGAGGGCGTTTTACCGCCAAAAAGAACGAAAGCCAAAAAGTCAGTTTCGAGCTTCGCCAAGAAAGAGAAAGGTCGCCTTTTCACGTGGTCCGGTGGAAAGTGAAATTCTAGTCACAGAATGGGCCTAATAGAAGCCGTCAACTCCGTTGGGTAAGAAACTGAGGCTCAACGTAAAAGAAAACAAAAAAACTGGTGCCTTGCGACTCGTTAATAAGAAATTAACGAACATAAGAAAAAAACAAAACAAAACAAAACAAAAAAAAAAAAAAAAAACAAAGGAAAGGAAAAAGAAAAGGTTCGTAAAAAATTTTATTACAAATAATATACGTAACCTAAATAAAGGTCCGTATCAAGAATATCCAAAGAAAAATTTTTGAAGTTGTTCATTAGCAGCTAATTTCGGCGGAAAACATATTTATTTAAAATTGTATACCCACTTTAAAGACGAAGAGGAGAGAGTTTGGTTCTTCGCTAAAAGAAGGGAAGAAAAAAAAAGTAAGTGAACAAATATTGGAAAGAACGAGTAAGTTCCCTCCCTTTAATTGTAAAGGGGACAAGGATACGGGTGTAATTTCAAGACGCGTTGAAAAAAGAAAAAAAAAAGGAGAACTTTGTCTTATTGGAAGGACATAGTCAAATACTATTAGAAGCGCCTTGCCCTCCACATTTCTGTATTTTTTTTTGTTGTATTTGTTTTGCTTTTTGCTTTTTGTTTTTCTGTTGTTACAATTGTGCTTTCTTTAAAATAAAATATGTAAGAAAGATACATATATAAAAAAAAGAAAGAAAAAAAAACAAAAACAACCACGCGTCATATTGTTTGTCCGGTTCGGAATTCCTCACGAGTTCATTTATATCACGTCGACCTCTTTACCCTTGACACATCCTCATTCGTCCGTATCTCGAAAAATTAAACCTATACGCAAGCTTTATACTTAACTAGTTATATGGGCTTTCAAAGCTATCAATAAAATATAACTAGCCACAGAGAATATTTAGAGCTCGGGTGGTACGGTACTGTCGTCGGACATTCTCCCCGACATTCCAGGATAATGTAACCTCGGAACGAAGATACAATAACCGTCACATTATATATATAAATAAAAATGTAAACGTTTGTTACTAACCGATAATCTCCAGTTTTATAGCTGTAATTGGTTTAAAATTTTCAGAGAGTGTTTTATTCGAATTCAGGAGTGTTTTTATATACTTAATATCCAAAAATATTACAATAATTAAAAAAAAAATTTTTAATAAGTCGTTTTTCTCCGACAACAGCCGAACACGAAAAAATAACTTCCGTTTAACAAGAATTTTACACGTGACTTATTTATTTTTTTTACTTTGTAATTTCTTTCTTTTTCGGTTGACTTAAACAGAGACACTAAACTTTAAACCATATTTCGTTGGTTCAGTAGTAAGTAAATTTATTTATTATAACGAATTGTTTACAAAATATTTTTGCTTAGTCACTTTTCTTTCTTTTTCGGTTGACTTATTTTCTTTCTTCAATATGACATTTTTTTTATCTTAAAGTTCAACGAAAGACATCTATATAAATAAAAATGTAAATGTTTGTTACTAATCGATAATCTCCAGTTTTATAGCAGTAATTGGTTTAAAATTATCAGAGAGTATTTTATTCGAATTCAGGAGTGTTTTTATATACTTACTAGCTGTACCCGGCCACGCGTTGCTGTGGCTCAGTTTGTTTAAATGGAAAAAAAGAGAAGAAAATGCATGTTTCTAATATGTTTAATTTTCTAATACTAGGATAATAAATATATAAAAACACTCCTGAATTCGAATGGTATAAACTGGAGATTATCGGTTAGTAACAAATATTTACATTTTTATTTGTATAGATTATCCAATTATTGGAAAATTAAACATATTAGAAACATGCATTTTCTTTTTTTTCCATTTAATCAAACTGATCCACAGCAACGCGTAGCCGGGTACAGCTAGTATATATATATATATATATATATATATATATATAGCCATGGCCAAAATTATGAAACACCTATAAAAAATTGAGATAATTGTTTAAACCTATGCATTTAAAGGTTAAGAATTGTACAGTGAAAAATTGAGAGCAAATGTAAAATATTTAACAGTAGATTGTTGTATTTTTTTGCTTTAAAGCCTCTCTCAAGAGTTTTAGCTGAGTTTCGTACTAAATTCATTCCAATATTCAAAATCATTTATAGTCATACTAAAGGTTGTTTCGTAATTTTCGGGTAATATTTGATTCCTACCAGTGCTATAATAGTATATTTAATTGAAAATACCTCCAAAGAAGCAGCTTTCAGAGATTAAAAGGGCACAAATTGTTGCTTTATCTGGTGAAGGATATTCTCAGGTAGAAATTGCCAGGAAAATGGAATGTTCATGGAAGGGGGTTCAAACAACGATTAAAAAGGTACAAGGAAACCAAGTCTTTCAAAAACAGAAAAGGACAAGGCTGTAAAAAGTCTACAACCGCCAGGGAAGACAGATCTTTGAAAAGAGCATCCCTTGCAGATAGGAGGAAAAGTTCTTCAAAGCTTGCTGCTGAACTTAATGAGGGCGCAAACAAAAACATATCAGTTCGAACAGTGAGAAGAAGGTTATTAGAAGTGGGATTAAAAGGATGCAAAGCCAGGAAGAAGCCATACTTGTCTCAGGCCAACAAGAAAAAACGACTGGAATTTGCAAAAAAACATGAAAATTGGACCCCTGATGATTGGGGCAAAATTGTTTGGTTTGACGAAAGTAACTTCTATTTCCTAAACTTTGGATGTAATAATTGAAATTTTTATGTGAATACACATCCATAACATTTATTCAAAAATTGTAACAAATTATTTTTTTTTCATCAGATTTTTGGCACCCCTGGAGCGGTTTATGTTCGCCGTAGGGAAGGAGAGGCATTTCATCCTGATTGTGTGGTTCCAACGGTAAAATTTGGAGGAGGAAGCGTAATGGTTTGGGGCTGCGTGGCTTCCTCAGGCACTGGAATGTTGTACACATGTGAGGGCAAAATGAACTCCACAATTTATACTAACATGCTGGACCAGGTTTACCGAACCTGTTTGACTAAAATATTTGATAACATTTCAAGTGATGTAACCTTCCAACAATGCTCCATGCCATACGTCAAAAGTTTCAATAGGTTGGTTTGAGAAAACAGGGATTACAGTGATGAAGTGGCCCCCTCAATCTCCAGACCTAAATCCCATTGAAACTTTGTGGTCCCATTTAGGGAAAAGAGTGAGAATGCACAAATGTTCATCAAAAAAAGAATTAGAGACCAAACTTCATGAAGAGTGGCAGAAAATAAATCCTACCACCTGCAACAACTTCGTCAATAATATACAAAAACGAATAAAAGCTGTTATTAAGGCGAAAGGAGGACATACCAAATATTGATTGTTGTTATTAATGTTTACTTCAATATTCTTAACCTTTAAATATATAAGTTTGAATCATAATTTCGATTTTTCATTGGTGTTCCATAATTTTGGCCAAGGCTGTATATATATATATATATATGAGACAGCCCCCATTGCGTAATAGGTGATATGCTGAACTGTGACATCGTAGGAAGAGAGTTCGAACTCCAATCTCACTATTATATTCATTTCCGGACGATTAACCTTAAGAAAGGCATGAAACCCCTTTTTCCTCCAAGTTATGGGTTAAATGATACCACAACTCTCCTTCTGCAAAAATTGTTTTGGCATTAAATAACTCACGATGGTTTTGGCATTAAATAACTCACGATGCCATTAAACAAAGAAACCAAACCATATATAGTAAAAGCTCTTCTTGCTCGAATGTGGAACAATTGAAATAAAACAACGCTAGACAGCTTAACAAGGTGATTTTATTTATTCATATTTACCAACCCCTCCGCTCGGGCGGGATATGACACAAGATCAATTTTTAAGAGGAGTTTAGCTGGTTTGAAATCCGAGTTTTCCTGCTCTTAGACTAGTTGCCTCACCAAAGCTGAAGAACCTAGTCTGCCCTACTATTTACCCATAGCTGGAGGGAGAATAATTGGATTCATATCTTTCCCAAGGGTATTAGTGCTATGTGAAATGTAATCAGTCTCGTCCAGGATTTGAACTCGTGTCGCCGTGTCCATTTCCTACGACGATAACCATTACACCACGGGCACCTCCTAATGAGGAAGGCACGATCAGCATCAGCCACAATTTACGGTCTGAGAGCAGAAGTGCATCAATGTTTTTTTTTGATTTGGAAGTCTTTTCTTTTCTTAGGTTTGTTGCCTCATCCAAAGAAAAGAGCGTAGTATGACCTACTATATTACAACTTTACTTATGACTGCGACGAGAAGGAGAGATGGATTCACACCTTTTACAAGAGCACCAGTACCAAGTGCAAACAGACTAGTAGGATTTGAACCCAGGACTCCGATTCGATTTCCTTTGGCGATAACAGTTACGCTAAGCGTGCTCCCGAACAATGACTTGTGAGACATGTTATTTTCAAAAGAAAACTTTTATTACAACCATAATCATTATCAAAGAGACGACATCTCCACACTAAGGGGTGGTCCTTTTAAACCAAAGGACAAGTTCACCTACCGCGGAAGCAGTGTCTCATCAACCGAGAAGGGCATCAACACGCGACTAGCAAAGGCATGGACAGCTATCGATAGCCTATCGGTCAGACCTAATCGATAAAATAAAACGCAGTTTTTCCAAGCAACGGTCGTGTTGATACTGCGATATGGATACACAACATGGACGCTAACTAAACGTTTGGAGAAAAAGCTTGACGACAATTACACAAGAATGCCTCGAACTGTATTGAACAAATTCTGGAGGCAACACCCCACAGAACAACAGCAGTACGGCCACCTACCACTCACCCGGAAAACTATCCAAGTTAGATGAACCAGACATGCGGGACACTGCTGGTGAAGTAAGGACGAACTCATAAACAATATACTCCTGTGGACCACTTCACATGGGCGAGCAAAGGCAAGACGACTAGCAAAAACCTATATACAACAGCTCTGTGCCGATACGAGATATAGCCTGGATACACCCCCAGGAGCGATGGACGATAGAGATAGGTGGTGAGAGAGGTTCAGGAAGATCCATGCTGGGCAGCGTGATATGATGCTGATGATATCACAAAATCCGATCTCACTAAATAGTTATTTGATTTAATGGCATATCAACCCTTGATGGTTGTTTAATGCCAACTCTTTGTTATACTTACATGATTTGTTAGTTACTTTGTTTTTAAACGAGTTGTTAAAGTTTATTTGTTTGCACACAGTTAAATGATTACGAGTATTATTATTTGTTGCTTGCACACAGTTAAGTGGTTTCAGGTATTGTTATGGAGACTAATAATTCTATTTGTACGCAGTTGAATGGTTTCAAGTATTGCTATGTGTTGTTTGCACATAAATGATTTTAAGTATTTCTATATAACATTAATAGTTTGATTTGCCCATAATCAAATGGTTTCAAGTATTTCTATTTAACGCTAATACAGGGTGGAACGATAAAATTGTCACCCTAGAAAAGATGACATGATTCTATTTCCGTTTAATGAAAACCGGTTTTCTTTTTTTTTTGTTGCAGACCATCTACTATTTGACCAGTTGTGTACAAATACCAAGAGCTTTCTACAGGGTGGAACGATAAAATTGTCGCCCTAGAAAAGACGACATGATTCCATTTCCGTTTAATGAAAACCGGTTTTCTTTTTTTTTGTTGCAGATCATCTACTAGTTGGCCAGTTGTGTACAAATCCTGAGAACGATAGGAGACTTCTATCGTGTCTGAAAGTGACACAATGTTCAACGAGTGAGATCGGAGATGCACTGCTGTACAATGCATGCTCTCGACCGATCCAAGTTATGACAACAGGACCATTGCCAGCACCCTCAAAATGCAAATCCGGACGGTTCAATGCTTGAGGGCACAGCTCAACGCATCGGACGACCCTTCGGACGGCTACGGTCTTTGGAGTGGTTTCAAGTGAGGGCCACATCATGCCACCTCATATCTTCGAAGTCGGCTTGAAAGTCAACACCAAAGTGTACCTGGATGTGCTGAAGAGTGTGGTGATCCCCTGGTGCAATCAGGTGGCCGGTGGCAGACCCTGGCTGTGGCAGTAGGACTCGGCGCCGGCCCACAAGTCCAAAGAGACCCAAGCTTGGCTTAAGAAGGAGTGCTACGACTTTGTACCCTTCTCTCACTGGCCCTCCTCCTCCCCCGACCTGAACACGCTGGACTACTTCGTTTGGTCATACGTCGAGAACATCACCAACATGACCTCCTACAACATCAAAGCTAGCCTGATCCCCGCCATCCGCCGATTATTCGCTGAGCTCCCGCCGGCGCTTGTGGAAAAGGCATGCTCCCAGTTCCGGATCCGTATCGAGGCAGTGATTGCGGCTAAAGGCGGCTACATTGAATAGATGTCAGCTCTACTACATAATCAAGTTAGCTGAATTGATTTTTTCAATAAAAGTTTTAAAATAAAGCTGTAGTGTTGTTTTCTTTAGGAAGACAATTTTATCGTTCCACCCTGTAGTTTGATTTGCACATAATCAAATGGTTTCAAGTATTGCTGTCTAACACTAATAATTAAATTAAATGTAAATGATAATCCTTAGCAAAAGATTGAACAATTTTATTTGATTCTTATATGGAATTCTAACAGGTACTACCACTCTGGGTCAGAGATCTTACTATACAATAAAGAGAAATTCTATGACAACGTCTTGAATAACTCTTTGCAAATTTGGCCCAGTCGACCGGGGCTATAGAATGCACCAACTACATTTCTGCAGAGGGGTAAGACTCCACCAATGAGTGTCTTGTTATATGACACTAAACAATCTGATGATGAGGTTCCAGTAATGCTGGAGCTTTGGGGAATGCAGAGTATCCCTTTATTGCCATCGCTCCCAGGTCCACTCTTGTCCGGAGTGGTAGCACCAGATAGATTCCTTCCAATGGGTCAAATAGAACTAAATTATGTACTTATGCTAAACTGAATTGCTTGAAATACAACTGCTTTGATATTTAACTGTGTGTAAATCGATAACTGATGTTTAATCGAATTGTTTGTGATACATAGTAATACTTGGAACCTTTTAACTTTGTTGGCTAAACTGAATTGTTTAAAATAGAACAGTTATATGTTCAAAATTGATTTGACATTAAATAACATACAACGGTTGATATGCCATAAAACCAAACCAAACCAAACCAAACCAGCCTTTGCCACTTGAAGCAAGAGAGAGAGAGAGAGAGAGAGAGAGAGAGAGAGAGAGAGAGAGAGAGAGAGAGAACAAGGAATGAAGGAAGAGAAAGAAAGAAAGAAAGAGAGTGAGAGAGAAAAAGAGAGATGGATATAACAAGACAAAGACAGGTAAACTACACAACTTAATCTCTCTTACCGTTTCTATTTTTCCTTCTCTCACGATAACTTTCTTCACGCCAGTCTTTTTCTTGGATATATCTCTCATGTCCATATTTCTGAATCCATTGAAATATCAATCAGAATTCTTCCAGGAAAACATTTTGTCTTTTATCCTGTTTCCCTAGTAACACGGAACATCCTTGCTCGGGACACGTAAAGGTAGAATATTTTGTAAATCACTTTTATTTTTATTGTATTTTTGTGGGTGTAAACTATCATTTGCGCCACCTTTCGGTGGATTCTGGGACGTAAACTCGATTAAAAACGAGTACTTTGGTGAGACATCGTATTCAACGGTATTCTTTTCTTTTTTTAAAAAACGTATTACGACAAGAAGATCTGCAAGATCTATCATGACACAAACCAGTAGAGGCCATAAAATTCGATTTGAACGGATATAAATCTCAATTGCTGTCTGTGTACAAGATTTTGCCAGACGGAGGACGAAGATCTTGAGAGGAATTGACATGAAACTTGCAAAGTTGTGTTTTGAATACAGATTATATATGATTCTGATTTGTGTGTAATTTTATGCCTTTCTTAGTGATAAAGCAAACACAGAAAATAAATATTTATAACATCACCATAGAAAGAGAAAGAGAAAAAGAGTTTTCAAAGACAATAAGTAAGAGCTGTGTGAAAAACGTGTTCAAGGCCTTGAATTCTCAATAGGAGCCATTCTCCTAGCGTTGTGGCTAACGTGCGACATCGTAGTAAGCGAGTTCGAATTCCAGCAGTGCTATTACGTTCACTTTCAGTTTCAAGAACTTATTTACATAAGCTCTGTACGGACACAGGATGTAGTTTGGAAGAACTACGTGGAGCGAGGAATGATAGAGGGGGATGGAGAAAACATCTAGGAAATCCGTACTTAACCCTAACATCTGCTCGTTTAGTTATTTAAGTTGGATTCCCAATAATATTTAAATAATCAGTATTATTTAATCTTTGTAAGGATTTTATTTATTAAAGTCTAGCTGAATTAGATTTGCCATAAAACATTCCATATTATAAATGCAGTTTAAATCCTGCAATGTGTGATACATATATAACTAGGAAATAAATTTGGTTACGTTTTATGGCATATCAACCATTGTAGGTTATTTAATGCCAAACTCTCTTAATACATATATATTAAATATATATGATTTGGTTTGGTTGGGTTTTATGGATATCAACCATTGTAAGTTATTTAATGCCAAATCCTCTTTATATATATATATATTAAATATATATGATTTGGTTTGGTTGGGTTTTATGGCATATCAACCATTGTAAGTTATTTAATGCCAAATCATATTAATACATATATATTAAATACATATCATTTTGTTAGGTTTCGTTTTATGGCATATCAACCGTTGTTGGTTATTTAATGCCAAATCCTGTTTATAAATATATACTAAATATATATGATTTGGTTGAGTTTTATGGCATATCAACCATTGCAGGTTAGTCAATACCAAATCCGGCTTATACATATATATTGAATATATATGATTTGTAAAACACTTTGCAACGAGCCTGAGCTCATTTTTTCTTCACAAACAGTTAAATGGTTTCAAGTATTGCTATTTAACAGTAACAATTTAACATGACTCTTTTGTTTGCGCACATTCAAATAAATATACATGATAGGTGAGTGATTATTTTGTCGGTAATTTCATTTTTAAATGTGAACTAATTTGTTTGTACGCTAGTATTGATATTGTTTCTACACAGTTAAAATGGTCTTAATTATTGCTATCAAGCACTTAAAATTCAATTCAATATTAATCTTTTGTTTACACAAAGTGAAGTGGTTACAAGTATTGCTATTTCATTGAACATTACCCATTCATTTTCAGACACTTAAATTCAATTAAACATTTGTTTACACGCAGTAAAATGATCAGACGGTTCTAGTTCTAAAAAATCATCTAAGTGTGACGACACCCCCTCGGCCCCACCCCCGACACGTCAACTTCTTCGAACCATTTCCCTTCTTGGCCGGTGATCAACAAGTGGTTCCGATAGGGGTATCGCACATTTCTTCATAGCTACTAGAAATACAATCAAGGGAGCGGGAGGAAAGAGAACAAACGAACAAAATACTTGGGTTAACTTAAGGTGCAAGAGAGGGATTTATGTAACACTCTGCATTTCCTGTGTGCATATGTAGACTAACACTAGCGTGGATTCTAGCAAAATTTCTACAAAGCTACTAGGAATGCCAACCCATCTTGACCGGTCTTCCTTACTGCTCTGGACTTTCTCTCATGCCGACCGGTCACTTCTGCTGTCCAGTGTCGACTGGCCTTCGCCAACTGCTTTCTCCTCAGTCCCTTTGTCTCACTCTCTGACTAGCGTCTCCTTCCTACTTCCGGTCATGTCGAGATCTCGAGTCCAAACCCTTTGTTTGGTTTCGCGCCAAAACAGACAAAGGGATCGTCTGCTTGGCGGACCACATACATAGTGTTACATAAGCATAAGCCATTTGTTTGCACCCATTTTAAATCTCAAAACGTTCTATTTGACCCATAGAAAGGATCTAATCAGGTGTTACCACTACGAGCCAGAGTGGACCTGGGAACAATGGCCATGAAGGAGTACTCTGCATCCCCCAAAGCTCTAGCATTATTGGAACAGCACGTAGCATTTTTGAGTAGTTCCCAGTTAGTTTTTTCTCAAGACGTTTTATTTGTGTCTAGGTGGTGCATCCATATAGTAGTACTAACTCTGCCGCAGATAGGAAGATATCTCGTTTTATTTTATCAGAGAGATCAAATTTCTATATTGTCGATAATATGTCTGTAGCAGTTCAGGATTTTGGATGGTCCATATTGACATCACTTTCAGTCGATGAGACCTTGCTACCGAGGTGTGTAAACTGGTGTACTGATTTCAGAGGCTTGTCACTTAATATTTTATTTATGTTCATGTTGAGACCAGTGTCCCCAACTGCTTGTTCCAAGCTAGGCAACAGAGATTCTGCTTGAGCGAGAAGTGCTAGATCATTTGCGTACTTTGCGTTTAATTCAGTTTTCTGTCTAAATATGAAAGTGTTGGGTATCACCTACCTTTTTCCACACAATAAACTACTCCATCTGCCATATATAGCAGTAGCTACTACTACCAGGGCAGACTAGAAGGTGAAGAGCAGCTTCTTATAGGAATAGTATTAGAGCGTTGGAGTCTGGAGATCGCACCTTACTTGCTACCGTAATAACGGAAGCCAATACTATCGTTGGACTATATCTTTATTCTGTATTCACTAATCCTATGTTCTTGTCTACTAATAGTCTCGCTATTTTATATACTTTTTCCTGAGAATATATCTCTATTTCCTCTCATATCGTAGTTTGTCCTTTATTTAATATTACAAGCGTTCACTAACCAGAACGCAACAGAAAGAATGTAATCATGTTTGATAACCAACTGACTTAATTAGTAAATCTTCTTTTTTATGGACTACATCACACTACCGTAATTGTACTAACCCCGCCACACACATAGACTCATACTAATTAATCAGAACCGTGGTTAGTATAACGGTAATTATTGACCAAACCCCTCGGCACAAGCAAGGTTGACTCGAGGTTAGTTAGTTAAATCATATAAAAGCCGGTTCGAATTCAAACTTAGCTCCGTCTGTCCTGTTTCTTAAAGTTTAATCCGACTTACGTGGTGGTCATTTTGGAAACAACTATAAGGTCAAACGCAATTTGAGAAAGGCATGAATTTATCTATTTAACCCCTCCTGCTACCGGAAAACAGTGGGACAGACTTGGTTTTTTAGCCTTGGTTATCAAACGAAAAGAGTGAAGAAGTCGGGTGAGTTTGGCGAATGGAGTAACATTTCAAAGCCACAGTTGGCTGCTTCAGCTTCTGCAACCTGAGTAGTCTGAATGGGTGCGTTATCCTGGAGCAAGAGCATACCTCTTTCTGTATTTCGACTTGATCGTTTTCTTCAGTTGCTTTAGTTCTGCTGCATACTTCTGTCCATTGATTATTTTTCTCTTCTTCAGGTGGTCTAGAATGATTAAGCAGAAGCCATCACCTTGCTTACCGTCACTGTCTGCTTGAAGTTCTTCAAGATGGAGAATCAGAGTATTTCCACTGTTTACTTTGAAAGTTTGATTTTGGTTAGAATTGGTAAACCCAGGTTTTATCTTGAGTTACTAATCTGCGGTGGAAATTCTTTGGGTTTGCGTGGAAGCGAGTCAGAAATGTCCAGGAAATGTCAGCACTTCTCAATTTGTTCTCTGGCATTAGAATTCTTGGGACCATTTTGCAGACAGATTTATGGCTGCAACTGTTTCGTCAAAGAAAGAAAGGAACCAAAAAGTGAAAGAATATGCTGAAAGACAATGAATAATTGTCTCGCGTAGCGAGTGGATGCGTCCATTATGCCCCTTTTAGAGCGTTGTAACACTATGTAGGTGGTCTGCCAAGCAGACGATTCCTTTGTCTGTTTTGGCGCGAAACCAGACAAAGGGTTTTGGACTTGAGATCTCGGCGTGACTGGAAGTGGTAAGGTGACGCGAAAAGAGAGTTAGACAAAGGAGCTCGAAGTTGGAGTTGGCGAGGGACGACGGAGAGAGGCAGTCGACACCGGACACCGGAGCGGAGAGACCAGTCGGCATGAGATAGGGTCCAGCGACAGTGAGGAAGACCGGTTAGGATAGGTTGGCATTCCTAGTAGCGTTGTAGAATTTTCGCTAGAATCCACGCTAGCGTTAGTCTACATATGTACACAGGAAATGCAGTGTTACATAACTCTCCTTCTGCACTTGAGTTAACCCCAAGTGTTTGTTCGTTTGTTCTTTTTTCTCCTGTTCCCTCGATTGTATTTGATGTAGCGGTAAAGAAATGTGCGTTACCCCTGTCGGAACCACTAGTTGATCACCGGCCGTAAAGAAGTGGAATGGTTAGAAGTTAATATAACGTGTTGGCCGAAGGGGAACGTCACAGCGTCACATGACGGTCTCAGAAGCCTATGCCATTTTTTCCTGCCTTGCCACACTGCACAATAAAACCAACATGGCTATGACCATTTTACTATCCAACGTCGTCAACTAAGACTTTTTCCGTTTTTGTACCCTTTCATATACTACTTGTTCATAAAACAATATGTGCTTTTTTATCTATTGCGACACGTTTATGTATTCTTATCAATATATCTTTTACGTATATATCAAACGTTTCTGTATGTGTAAATGAGCTTATGATGTATTTCCTTCCGTTGTGTTCAGATTTGATATCTTACAGATATAAGTAAAGTAAAGTTGTCTCCCTTTAGTCTAGGACGACCAGAAGGCTCCCTTTTCAATAGCTACTACACCGAGGCGCAGGGGAGGGTGCTACTCCTTTCCCTGGCTTACGGATATAATACTGCTAATATTGATCCTTGGTGACTGGGGACGCGACTGAATATCTTCCCTAACTTCAAATAACCGAATGAATAAATGAATGAGTAAAGCTCAAACCATAAACAATTGTGAGTTGTTTAATTACTGCAAAACATTTTAATCTAATAGAGAAGACAGATGGTATATACGAAAAGAAAGAAAGGATAGAAAGAAATGAAGAAGGAAAGATAGTACGAACGAAAGGAAGTACATGAAAAGGAAAGAAAAAAAAAAGAGAAAAGAAAAGAAGAAATATTGACGAAAATGAATAAATAAATAAATAAAGATTAAAAGATTAGAAAAATATAAGCTAATCAATGATTTAAAACAAGATCAACATAATTGTTAGCTGAAGCTTTTAAAAATTTATTGAGAAAGACTTGAATTATTAAAATCAATATTTTCACTCTTTAAAAATGCTTACAGTTTTAAAACCTTTCAGACGCTTATCATTCTTTCAAATAATGAATTGATATTACAAAAGAAAGAAAATTACGTTGAAAGAATCGCGTATCGTAAAGCAACTGTATTATATTTTGAGTCTAATTTTTTTTTTACACCGTCTAATTTTTACACCATCTGGCTCTAAAACGCAGACCGTGTAAAATGTGCTTCTTCACCGTTTTTCTTTTAATTTGTTATGTATCCATATTCCTCATCCCTCAGAGACGTCTGTGTCGTTCCTATGAACCATTTCCTCAGACAATGGTTCGTTTCGGTTCATTTCTTTGTTTAATGGCATATACTGACTCGGCGTGGTGGAACCTGTTAGGGTCTCATTTATGGGTCAAATAGATCTGTTTCGCAAATTATTCGTATTTGATAAGGATATTTGATACCTTTCTTGCTTTCTTTTTTTCTTTCTTTCATAGTACATCAATGCCAAAGTAATCCCTGTAGGACAGTTGTGGTATTATTTAACTCTTTGTTTGAGGGGGTAAGGGAGTTCATGCCTTTCCGAATAGTATTAGTCCAGAAGTGAACGTAATAGCGCGACTGGGGATTGAACTCCCTACGATGTTATAGTCAAGCACATAAGCCGCTACACCACGAAGACTCTCTCCTAAACTAAACAGTGGGAAAAGACAGAGGTAAGAGAGAGAGAGAGAGAGAGAGAGAGAGAGAGAGAGAGAGAGAGTGTAAGTGGGAGAGAAAAGGTAGGAAGAGAGAAGGATAGATAAAGTATTGAAAAATAGAAGGAAATAAGAGAAGGAACACAGTGGGAAATGAGAGACGGAATAGAGAAAGAGAGAGAGAGAGAGAGAGTTAAAGAACGGGTTGGTTTGGTTTATTTGTTTTAATGGCATATGAAATTTTGTGGCTTATTCAAGGCCAAAGAGATCCTTATAGTAATTTACAAAGCTCTTTGCTTCGATGTGGCACAAGGCCGAATGAATGGGGCGCCCAATGAGACTCGAACTCACTCGTGTAGGTTTGCTAGTCTAGCTTGCTAACCGTTACGCCACCAGAGGTGCCCCAGAGTTAAAGATAAGAAAACAACAGGGCAGTTAGTTTAAGATAAGAAAACAACAGGGTGTTAGTTTAAGATGAGAAAACAACAGGGCAGTTAGTTTAAGATAAGAAAACAACAGGGTGTTAGTTAAAGATAAGAAAACAACAGGGCGTTAGTTTAAGATAAGAAAACAACAAGGTGTTAGTTTAAGATGAGAAAACAACAGGGCAGTTAGTTTAAGATAAGAAAACAAGGCGTTAGTTTAAGATAAGAAAAAAACAGGGTATTAGTCAAAGATAAGAAAACCACAGGGTGTTAGTTAAAGATAAGAAAACAACAGGGCAGTTAGTTTAAGATAAGAAAACAACAGGGCAGTTAGTTTAAGATAAGAAAACAACAGGGCAGTTAGTTTAAGATAAGAAAACAACAAGGTGTTAGTTTAAGATAAGAAAACAACAGGGTGTTAGTTTAAGATAAGAAAACAACAGGGCAGTTAGTTTAAGATAAGAAAACAACAGGGTAGTTAGTTTAAGATAAGAAAACAACAGGGTGTTAGTTTAAGATAAGAAAACAACAGGGCAGTTAGTTTAAAATAAGAAAACAACAGGGCAGTTAGTTTAAGATAAGAAAACAACAAGGTGTTAGTTTAAGATAAGAAAACAACAGGGCAGTTAGTTTAAGATTAGAAAACAACAGGGCAGTTAGTTTAAGATAAGAAAACAACAGGGCAGTTAGTTTAAGATAAGAAAACAACAAGGTGTTAGTTTAAGATAAGAAAACAATAGGTCAGTTAATTTAAGATAATGTAACATTTTGACCCCGGCCAAGCTGTCAAAATAGGAAATGCATCTGTGTAAATAACTGGTGCATCCGGTCGAGGAATATCAGGATATAACGTTGACCGTGGACGGGTTGAATTGAGTGCGAAATTGTGACGCTCCCAGGAAGAAGAGTGGACGTCAAATTACACTGGTTTACAAAAATAAATTTTGGTCTGAGGCAAGAATAGGGATAGGTGTTTTTTGTTAATCTGGGTGTGCTGAATTCAAATTTATAAATAGTTTTGCTCTATCACCTCTAGTTTTCTGGCTTTTAAATAGTCTAATTTTAGTATAAACAGAGAATATATGTGTATATTTCAAGAGTTGCAGCAGCTTATAACAGATACAACAGGATAGATAAAGAACACTGATTGAATCAATATAATTGGATGACACAATTACACAATTCATAATACCACAGACAGTCAAAAGTGTGTTTTCTTAGAAGATCTGGTGTAATTTGTCTCCGGGATGTCACGCAAGAGCATCCAGCAGAAGTCTCCCATCATGCAGGGGATCCATTTGCCTTGATAGTTGCTCTCTATCTTCGTAATGTCTTGGTGGAATCTTTCTCCATGCTCATCACTCACTGCTCCAAGGTTTGGCGGGAAGAAGTTGAGGTGGGAATAGAGAAAATGAATCTTGAGTGACATTCGGCACCCCATATCCTCGTAAGACTTTAGCAACTTCTCAATACAGGCTTGGTAATCTGGTACGCATGTGTTACCAAGGAAGCCACTACAGACTGACTTGAATGCTTCCCATGCTCTCAGTTCCTTTAAGTTAAGAAGCTCCTCAAAATCAGTATCCTTCAGCACTTCTCGGATCTGAGGTCCGACAAAGATGCCATCTTTGAGCTTAGCAGCACTAAGACCTGGGAACACAGTAGACAAGTGTTGGAAGGCAGCACCATTTTTGTGCAACGCCTTCACGAAATTCTTCATCAAACCAAGCTTGATGTGAAGAGGAGGAAGAAGCATCTTATTCATGTCTACTCGAGGATTCTCCTTGAGGCTGTGTTCGCCAGGAACAAAAGTGCTTCTAGACCCCCAGTCTTTCTGCTTGTAATGCTGGGATACAGCTCGACTATCCCAGGGACAAAGAAAACAATAGTACGTTGTGAAGACCGCTTGCATACCCATAAGAAGACCAATGAACTTATTTGTTCCGATTCCTGAAACTGGTGATCCTTACATTTCCTGGACTAGGTTCCACTGTTTAAGCCGAGAAGCCAAGAGCTCTGACTGCTGTTTTGACAGATACAAATCACGAGCAAGAACATTCAGGTCTTCTTGCGTGATCCAGTGTGGCTCATTGCCACTTGTTCCTGAATATGTAGACTCAATATCTTCCAAAGATATTGACTCGGCAGAATCCTCCCTTGAAGGCATTTCTTCATCTGATGAGGAAAGAAGATCCTTATTTACTGGAGGTGTGGGTACAGGAAGATCATCTGAATGGGGAACGGCTCTCATAGCAGATCGAAGGTTGGGATATTTGATCTTTTTCCTAGAAGATGCATTGAAACCAGTTATTTTAGTTAAACAAAAATAACAATCATCTGCGTGGTTTCGCGGCTCTCTCCAAACCATCGGGACTGCAAAGTTGAAAGCCGCTTTCTCGCCATTAAACCATGCAGTTAGTCCATCCTAGCAGGGTTTACAACCGATGTGTGGAGCTCAAGATTTGTCCTGATCACCAATTTTACAGTCAAAATAGTGCAAGTAGGCGGTTCTGAGGAGGGAAGTGATGGTTCGACGCTGTTCAACTGTTGTGAAGTCCCCACACACGTAGCAGAAAGAATTGGCCTTGTTGAGGCATCCTCGACATTTTGACGTGCTTGAAGCCATTGGAGAATCTGAAAATATAACAGAGTAAAACTAAATGTGCATTTGAAAAATTTTGGGTTACTAATATTTAGTAACCCAAAAGATGTGTAACACGATAGTTGAGGGACACCAACCTCCCGCGCCGCCTGCGAGACAACCTCTTCCAATGACTGCCCGAGTGTGGATTGAGACCTGCTGCCTTAACTGTCAAAATCCGTCTTGAGATATAACTTTATATATATATATATATATATATAATGTAATGCTATCACTTACATTTAGTGCATAATAACTAAAAAATAAGCCATAAGTCTCACAATATTAGAACTAACCCTGAATTCATATACGCCTTTATGTACCGTATATGCACAAAATGCACTCTATGCATATCTAAAAAACTAGAGGTGATGAGTAAAAATGGATTTCAAATTTGAATTAAGCACCCTTAAATTAGGTAAAAACGGGTATTTTGCACTTGCCTCAATTTCTTTGTATACCAGTGTTATTATATAACTCGGTGCACAGGAAGTTCAATCAGTTGAGATCAGATGAGTTGGAGAAAAGATGCGGTAGAGAAAACCAGCACCCGATTGAGCAGTTGCAGTTGGAGAGAAGATGCTGAAATGAGGACCATGTTCCAGAGAGGCTGGGCCCCCAGGCCCCAGTTGAGCAGCCCCGGAGAACCGGAAAGAAACGCTGTTGTGGCCATAAGAGTGGGGGTCAATATGTTGCTGTTCTGTTCCGTCTCCAAATAAAGTGAGAGGTGTATTTTTCTAAAGAACTGTGTCACTCGTCTTCGTTGCGTCGTTGTATTCTGTATTTATATGTGTATGTATGGTGTTCATGGCTATACAACAATAAGAAAGCAATAGGTCAGTTAGTTTAAGATAAGAAAACAACAGGGCAGTTAGTTTAAGATAAGAAAATAATTGGGCAGTTAGTTTAAGATAAGATGTGTATACTGTCCCGTCCAAAAGTCTCTGTTACTTCAGCTGCAAAATTGACTAAAAGGACAAATTTTCTTTTCCAATGTATTGTTATAAAATTATCGTTCATTTCACTAAGATTTAGTTAGCAAACTGTAGGCGACCCATTGGCATAATGGCTATGTGAAACCGGAGTTCAATCCCAGGTCGAGTCACACTAAAGACTTAACATTATAAGGTATGATCATGGTTAAAGTAGAATGATCCAGGGAAAAAAAGTAGCGCCCTTACTTACTCATCAGTGTAATAGCTATTGAAAAGGGAGCCTTCGTGTCGTCCTTGACTACGGTCGCAAACTTTTATTTACATATATATATATATATATATATATATCTTATACATCCGTGGTGCTTTCAATAAGTTTCCAGATTTTTTTTGTACAGGCATTTAAAATTGTTGTACACTCTTGAGAATTCAGTATGTTATTGCTACACATCTTATGAGATGACTGACCAATTTTTATGATTTCAGGTTCTAATGAACAGCTACAGCAGCAATTGGAATACACCCTACTGATTCTCACAGCTCGTGAATTTCAAAAATGCAATCTGGATGTGAGGACACTTTAAAAGAACGATATGCAATAAAATTGTTTTAAACTTGGAAAATGCCACAGAAACGTGTGGAATGCTTTAGACTGCTTTTCGACCATGTTACTTGAATCGAGCATCAGTTTTTGAGTGGCATACGAGATTCAAGGAAGGCAGGGAGTCTGTGAGGGATGATGAGAGGTGTGGGAGGAGTAAGGAAGTCAATACACTAGAGTTGATTGGCCAAAGGGTTAGGGTTAGGGTTACTATGTTGAGGTTTTAAGGGAGTTCAGGAAGAGATTCCGTTGGAAGAGGCCAGCACTCTTCAAATCGGCTAGGTGGCATTTCCACAAGGACAATGCACCAGTCCACAACTCCATCCTTGTCACAGACTATTTGACCAAGATGAGCATCAACACAGTTCCTCACATTCCCTATAGTCCAGACATTGCTTCCTGTGACTTTTGCTATTTCCCTAAGCTCAGAGGCTGTCGTTATGAGACAATTGAGGAGATGAAAGAGGCTGTGACGAAAGTCATTAACACGCTCACACAAGAGGACTTCCATGGAGCTTTCCTGAAGTTGTTGGAACGGTACAACAAGTGCATTGCAGTCGGAGGAGATAACTTCGGAGGGGACAAGAGTTTCATGTGTGTACTATCAATAAAACTGCTGTTTCGAAAAAAATCTGGAAATTCATTTAATGATCCTCGTATATATGTGTGTGCGTGTGAAATGAAAAAAGCGTTATAAAAACGTATTTCCTTAAATCAGAAAAGTGCTTAAACGCTGACCAGTAGGGCAAGATAAACCTAAAATAAACACTTTTTCTCACTTCCTCCTGTGAGTTTCATGATTAAGTCTAAAGTATTTTGAAAACAACAAAACAATCTTCAAATATTGAAACATAATTAATGAGGTTAATATCAGAAAAGTGCTCAAATGCTGGACAGTAGAGCAAGATATAAAATAAATAAATGTTTTTTTCACATCCTCATGTGAGTTTCAAGACTATATGTTTCATGTATTTCCGAAAAAACAAAAACAACCCCCCCCAAAAAACCAACAAAAAAAACAGTCTTCTAATGAAACATGCGATTTCTGACTGGAAGTTGGAATTTCCTTTAGACTGTAATTAAATCACAGATCCACCATCTTAATGAGGTTAATAATTAGAGTAAACGACATTGAGTGATCAACCAAATTGATTAGTCGCATGTTTCATCTGAAGATTGTATTTTTTTCACAAATACAGAGTGCGGTAGCAAAATTAGGAATCATCATCATCATGTCGCGCTGGTAGCACGGATATCCCTGACCCTCTTTCGCCACTCCTTCCTATCGTTCATCGCCCTAAGTATGTCTTCAGGACAACATCCCGTATCCTCACATAGCTGCTGAATGTATGTTCGTGCTGGTCGTCCTGCTGATGTACTCTTATGGACCCCCACACATGGCACGGCCATGTGTGGGAGTCCATAAGAGTACATCTCTTATGAGTTCGCCCCTGCTTCTCCAGCAGTGTCCTGCATGTCTGGTTCGTCTAACTTGAATAGTTTTCGTGATAGGAGGTAGGTGGCCATACAGTTGGTGTCTTGTCGGGTGTTGCCGCTAGGACTTGTTCAAGATTGCACGCAGCATTCTTGTATAATTGCCGTCTAGCTTCTTCTCCAGCCATTTTGTTAGCGTCCATCTAGTGCACCCGTATAACAGTATCGATGTGACCACTGCCTGGAAGAAACTGCGTTTCATTTTATCGGTTAGGTCTGATCGAAAAGGACATCGAAACGAGGTTAACGAAAGCATGGACAGCTATCAATAGGCTATCGATTATATGAAAATCAGGAATATTCTTACATAATAATGTACGACTCTACTATATAACAAGATTGATTTTAATTTTAAAAGATAAACAACCATTCCTCCTCAATAGCAGTCTTAAGTGAACCATTATTTGGATGGGAAGTTGCATTTGTTTTGTTTTCTAAAACGCCAAATATAGCGTAATTGGAGGGGTTAAGGTTTGGGCTTGAGGGAGGCCATAACGAAACTCAAATTATTTCGGAAAGTTTTTTTTGGCTTGGTTACGGCGTTAAGCAAATCTTAGATTCTTTATCGCTTCTTTTCTTGCTCACTCATATTGGGCTGAATCTTAATGAAAAAGCGTTTGATTAATTGAGCTAATTTAGATTTGTCTCGTTTTTTCAAATTTGTTCTAATCAGATTTAAAAAAAACGTTTAAGAACTTATTCAGTATTTTGCCTCTGTACTCCGCACAGGAAACTTGAATTGGGGAAACACACACACACACACACACACACACATTTGTGTTGCAGGTGTTTTGAATACACGCCCTTAAACTTCAAGTAGATAATTACTTTTTGTTTCTATAAATCATCTAGCCCAGTCATTTGGGGCAGTAGAATACACCGACCGCGTCTCTGTAGAGAGGTAAGACTTCCCCGACGAGTGTTCTGATATATGACTCTAAACAATTTGACGGTGAGGCTCCAGTAATGCTGGAGCTTTGTAGAATCCGGAGTACTCATTTATTGCCATAGCTTCCGGGTCTACTCTGCCCCAGAGTGGTAGCACCTGATTGAGTGCTACCACTATGGGTCAAATAGAACTAAAGTGTGTACTTATGCAAAACTGACTTGTTTGTGATAGAACTTTTTAAACATTTAAACTGCGTACTTATGCTAAACTGAATTGTTTGAAATAGAACTATTTTTGACATTTAAACAGTGTACTTATGCTAAACTGAATTGTTTGAAATAGAACTGTCTTTACATTTAACTGTGTGTAGACAAAAGACTGTACTTATGCTAAACTGAATAGTTTGAAATAGAACTATTTTTGACATTTAAACAGTGTACTTATGCTAAACTGAATTGTTTGAAATAGAACTGTCTTTACATTTAACTGTGTGTAGACAAAAGACTGTACTTATGCTAAACTGAATTGTTTGAAATAGAACTATTTTTGACATTTAAACAGTGTACTTATGCTAAACTGAATTGTTTGAAATAGTACTGTCTTTACATTTAACTGCGTGTAGACAAAAGACTGTGTAAACAGTGTACTTATGCTAAACTGAATGGTTACGAATAGTACTGTTTGATCATTTAACTGTGTGAATAAATGACAGATATTTTATTGAATTGTTAGTGATACATAGTAATACCTGGAACAATTAAACTTTGTTGACATGCTAAACTGAATTGTTTGAAATAGAACTGTTTGAATATTTAATTGTGTATAAAAAATGACTGATGTTTAATTCAAATGATTGATATGCCATAAAACCAAACTAAGCCAAACCAATCCAAACTATATATCCTCAATAGTAAGTGATAAGGTGCCCGTGGTGTAATGGTTATCGTCGTAGGAAATGGACACGGCGACACAAGTTCAAATCCTGGACGAGACTGATTACATTTCACATTGCACTAATACCCTTGGAAAAGGTATGAATCCAATTATTCTCCATCCAGCTATGGGTAAATAGTAGGACAGACTGGCTTCTTCAGCCTTGGTGAGGTAACTAGTCTAGGAGAAGGAAAACTCTGAATTCAGATCTGTTAAACTCTGCTTAAAAATTGACCTTGTGTCATATCCTGCCCGAGCGGAGGGATTGGGTAAATAGGAGCAAGTGATAAGAAACAAAACGTCTTTTTGCTCAAATATATATGAACATTAATGAATATGCAGTTGACATTATTACAATCAATGTAGAGGGTGTAATTAATAAAGTTTTGGACTGTGGCCTTCAACTAAGCGAGTTTGAAATCTTATTAAGCTGTTACTGTACCATAGCCAGATATGACTACGTGAAATGGACATATTCGTACCGGTGCGCAAAACGTTCATAATGTTCGTCACATATATACATAGAACATAGGAATCTTGAAACACGAAAAACACTTACGACTTCTCAGTTCAGGTACGAAACTTTTTATTACCTTCGAGTTTAAAGGTTCTTCGACATAAGGAGAGAGATACACATTCTTTCTATTCTGGCTTTTCCACCTGCCCCCCCCCCGCCACCCACAACACGTGCGCACTCGTCGCAAGGCCTCTGCGAGCAAGCGAAAGTCAACCGTCTTCTCCCGAGGCAGAACTCAACTCGACTGACTTTTTCAAAATCCCCCAAATCCTCCGCGCGCTTCCGGTGTGTGACGTCACCCGCACTCTGTAGCCCCGTTTCCCATCTGGGCTATTGTGACATCTCTGAGTGACACGCCCACTCCGCGCGCCCGCGTGAACATCTGCGTTAATGTTGCGCCTAAGTAACCCATATTACATTACGTCTATTTTCGGAAAATACTCTTGGAAAAGGGATTGAACCCTCTTATCCCCCAACCTATGGGTTAAATAGTATCCTTGTTATTCTTCTACAAGAATGGCTTCGGCATTAAATAACCCACAAAGGCTGATATGCCATTAAATCAAGAAACCAAAACAAACAATGTAATGTGAAGTTTAATGTATCCAACTGGAATACTTCTGTGGCCCCACAATATACCATTTATTCCCTATGAGCTCTAGGAATGTGGCATAGTCCTCGTGGGTTCATAGCACATTTCAGATCAAGAAGCAAGGTTGCTTGATTGTTTGGGTTTTATGGCATATAAACCTTTGTAGGTTATTAAATGCCAAATCCATTTTTATACAAATAATCAGTTCTATTTAAAACAATTCAGTTTCGTATGAATACACAGTTTAATTATCAAAAACATTTCTATTTCAAGCGATTCTGTTTAGTCAAACTGTTCCAATTCAACCAATTCACTTTAGTATAAGTATAGATTTTGTTTACATACAGTTGAATGTCAAAACTGTCATTTTTTAAACAATTTAGTTTAAATTAAGTACAGTTTCAATGTCAAAAACAGTTCCATTTCAAACAATTCAGTTCTCTATAAAGTATGCAGCCAGAGGAGTCTTGGGAGAAATGGTAATAAAGGGGTTTTCCGCATTCCACAAAGCTCCATTATTACTGGAACCGCACCATCAGATTGTTTTGAGTCATATCTAGGACACTCGTTGAGGGAGGGGAATTTTACCCCTCTGCAGAGGTGCAGTCGGTGTATTCTACAGCCCCAGATAAAGATAAGCAGATTTTTAGATTCTTTTTTCACGGAGATTTTGTATTTTTCAGTCATGCTTGACAAATAGGGTTCTCTTGTGACACTAGCTCTTCGAGTCAAAAAGCAAGACAGACAGTTGATTCGGCACCCAAAATTACTGTCATTCTTAACCTGATGAGGAATTATTAAAATAAATTACCCCCTCCCAATGAACAAAACACTAAACAGAAATATAACGTCAAAACTAATCGAAGTCCACTGTAGGGATCAAAGAGATATATAGCTCTCGGTGGTGAAACATTGTCTAAAACAGGCAAAATCGAGATAGAAAAAAAAATGCCTATGTATTCGAAAGACTCTTCGACTTACATTAAGTATTTCTAAAGTTGGCATATAGTCTAGGTTTACCCTTAATGCGATTTTAACCTGGACTAATAACATTTATTGAATAAAAACGATATAACATCAAGATTTAAAACACACCAAGAACGAAGAATACTGATGTGAAAAACTCCGAAAATAATATTTCTACTTAAACGAACTTTGAAAGATAAGCAGATTTTTAGATTTTTTTTTCACGGAGTTTTTGTATTTTTCAGTCATGCTCGACAAATGATGTTCTCTTGTGACACTAGTTTTTCGAGTAGAGACAAGGAGATACAGACAGACGAGAAAGAACGTGCATTGTTAGCGAAGGGAGATAATCGCGTTGGTAGACATTGTCTTTGTGTCTCCAGGCCGAATGTTAAAAATAGATTTCTTTTGGGTCTAACATTTTGCTTGAAGCACGAAGATAGGTCTCGGTTGGAATGAAAGTGGCGACGTACTAAAAATAAAGATAACGTTGGATAAATGAAGCGAAAAAAAGTATATATATGTTTGGTTTCTTTGTTTAATGGCATATCAACTTTCGTGGGTGATTCAATGCTGAAGCCATCCTTGTAGAACAGAATTAGGACTATTTAACCAATAGTTGGGGGATAGAATTTTCATATCTTTCCCGAAAGACTACAGGAGTTCGGAATCTATCTATCTATCTATCTATCTATCTATCTATCTTATAAAGTTGGTTGTTTGGGTTTTATGGCATATCAACCTTTGTAGGTTATTTAACGCCAAATCCATTTTTATACCAATAGTTATATTTCAAACAATTCAGTTTAGCATAAGTACGCAGTTTAAATGTAAGTACAGTTTAATTGTGAAAACATTTCTATTTAAAGCAATTCAGTTTAGTCAAGCAGTTCTAATTCGGCTAATTCAATTTAGTATAAGTAAAGATTTTCTTTATACACACTGATAAATGTCAAAACAGTTCTATATTAAACAAATTAGTTTAGTGTAAGTACAGTTTCAATGTCGAAAAACAGTTCTATATCAAATAATTCAGTTTAGAATAAGCACACAGTTTAAATGTAAGTACAGTTTAATTGTCAAAAACATTTCTATTTCAAGCCATTGAGTTTAGTCAAGCAGTTCTAATTCGGCTAATTCAGTTTAGTATGAGTACAGATTTTGCTTACACACAGTTATATGTCAAAACAGTTCTATATTAAACAAATCAGTTTAGTGTAAGTATAGTTTCAATGTCAAAAACAGTTCCATTTCAAATAATTCAGTTTAGCATAAGCACGCAGTTTGAATGTAAGTACGGTTCAATTGTCAAAAACATTTCTATTTCAAGCTATTCAGTTTAATCAAACAATTCATTGTAGCATAAGTATGCCGTTAGTTCTATTTAACCCATAGATAGGGCCTTATCATGTGCTACCATTCCTGGCCAGAGTGGACCTGGAAGCAATGGCAATGAAGGGTTGCTCCTCATTTCCTAAAGCTCCAGCATCACTGGAACCTCATCATCAGATTATTTAGTGTCATATCCAGGACACTCATTGGTGGGGGGAGGGTCTTACCTGTTTTATAAGGAAGAGAAGAGTAATTGATACTTTTAAAACTGTATGGGTCAATATTCCAGAATTCATACCAAAAATCAGAACTAAAATGAATAAAACTATTCAGTTAAAAATAAGTACCCAAAAGATATATATCACAGATGTCACAATAAAAAACTCAGATAGGAAATGTAACTGGGGATGTGAATGACGTCATGCCCGGAAGCGATGGGCTGGGATCCTTAGTGATTTTGAATAAAAGCAGCAGTTGAGATTTGCACTTTGACGAAGCGAGTTGATTTTTGGACCTGGGTGAGGCCAATCCAGTTTGTGGACTGCAGGTGCGCACGCGCGTTTGTTGGGTCAGATGAAACAGTCAGCATAGAAAGATTGTGTCTCTCTCTCCTCGTATCGAAAAACCTAAACTTTATGAAAGTAATAAAAGTTTCGTACCTGAACCAAGAGAGTTGTCAGTGTTTCGCGTGTTTTTCGGATTCCTATGCGTATGAAGATTATGAACGTTTTTTTACATATCCGTATATTTCACGTATTAATATATGGCTATGTTCAAATCCTGGACGAGACTGATTGCATTTCACATAGCACTAATACCCTTGGGAAAGGTATGAATCCAATTATTCTCCCTCCAGCTATGGGTAAATAGTAGGACAAACTGGGTTCTTCAGCCTTGGTGAGGCAACTAGTCTAGGAGAAGGAAAACTCTGAATTCAAACCTGTTAAACTCCGCTTAAAAAAATTGACCCTGTGTCATATCCTGCCCGAGCGGAGGGGTTGGGTAAATATGATATATGGCTATGTTATATTCTCACCAGGAAGGTTTTGACTGTGCAAGAGGTTTCTGTAAATCCCGGGATCTTTAGCCCTTAAAGGTTTTGATGCAGCCAGAAATAGACTTTTGTTTCTTTTTAAAACAATTCTTTTCTTTCTAAGTAGTAAAAAGTGTGATTTGTCGTATTTTAGTCACGTGATTTACCTATGAATTAGACTGTTAGGAAAGAAGATTTTATTTTGAAAGAGTTGAAATTGTGTGTATATTCACCAAGTAAATAGATTCTGGGCATGTGCGCTGAGTTTTGTTTAGCCGTCACAGGAAATTATATTTTCCATTAAAAATGAATGGCATATTCCAATGGTTTCTTTTTTTAAAGTTTATAAATGTAATCTATTAATTCAATCAACTCATTAATCATATTTTGACTTTTTCAAACATTTATCTGTCAATATTTAATTTACTAGAATATTATTTACACAACAGGTCGAGTCGGTTTTCTTTGGCTTTTCAAGCAATGTCATTCTTTGTAGGAATTTTTTTCTTTCTTTTTTGTCAGTCTCTTTTTTTCCGTAGATTTCTTTCTTTCTTTCTTTCTCGTTTCATTGTTTGCTTGTTTGTTTCATTCTTTTATCTCTTTTTCTTTTTGTTTGTTTCCGTTTATTTATTATTATTTTTTCATAAATTACTTTTTCTATCTTTTTTCATTGTTTGGATCATTATTTTTTGTTCTTGTTTTTTCTTATTCTTTCTTTCTTTCTTTCTTTCTTTCTTTCTTTCTTTCTTTCTTTCTTTCTTTCTTCATTGTTTCGTTCTTTCTTTCTCCTGTCTTTTTTGTTTGTTTCCGTTTATTTTTTTTTTCATAAATAACTTTTTCTATGTTTTTTCATTGTTTGGATCATTATTTTTTGTTCTTGTTTTTTCTTATTCTTTCTTTCTTTCTTTCTTTCTTTCTTTCTTTCTTTCTTTCTTTCTTTCTTTCTTTCTCGTTTCATTGTTTCTTTCTTTCTTTCTCCTGTCTTTTTGCTTGTTTTTGTTTATTTTTTTTTTCATAAATTACTTTCCATTTTTCTTTTTCTATGTTTTTTAATTTTTTGGATCATTATTTTTTGTTCTTGTTTTTTCTTGTTCTTTGTTTTTTCTTTCTTTTCATGCTTCTTTCTTTCTTTCTTTGATTACTTTTTTCTTTATTTCTTAAATTTGTTTCCTTAAGTTTTCTTTCTTTCTTGTTTGTTTCAATCTTTCTTTTTATTTATTTTCCTCTTCTTGATAAAGAAAACTGATGTATTCTCTTTCTTTAAACTTTCCTTTCTTCCTTGTTTTTTCATCCTTCATTTTCACTCCCTTTTTCTCCTTCCTCTTTTTAATGTTTGTTTGTATTTTCTAAATTCAATTTATTTCCCACTTTTCTCCTTTTCCGCTTAATTTTTTTTCTTCCTTCCTTGCCTTCCTTTCTCTCTTCCATACTCTAGTCCTTCCTTCCTGTCTCCTTTCTCCCAACCCTCCTCTATGTCTTCCTTCCATCCTTCTTTCCTTCCTTCCTCATTTCCTCCCTCTTTTCTTCCAACCGTCCTTCTTTTCTTCATTCTTCTATCCCTTCTTTCTTCCTTACTTTTTTCCTTATTTCTTTCCTTCATTCTTCCCACACTTCCTTCCTGATTTTCTTTCTTTCTTTCTTTCTTTCTTTCTCCCCTGACTCTCCTCATTGTTTCCTTCCTTCCTTCTCTCCTTCCTTCCTCTATTTTTAGCTTCCTCCTTTCCTTCTCTTTTTCCCTTCTTTCTTCAATCTCTTCCTTCCTTCCTTCCTTCCTCTTTTTCTTACTTTCTCTCCCTTTTCTCCCTTCCTTCCTTCCTTCCTTCCTTCTCTTTCTCTCCCTTCTTTCTTCTATTACTTCCTTCCTTCCCTTTATATCCCTTCCTTCCTTCCTTTCTTTTTTTCTTCTCTTTTCCTCCTTTCCTTCCTTTATTCTTTTTTTTGTTCCTATTTTCCTTCCTTCTTTTTTCCTCCCTTCCCCCCTCTTTTCCTTCCCTCCTCTTTTCCCTCTTTTCTTTATACCCCCTTCCTTCCTTTCCTCCTCTCTCTTTTCCTTCCTACTTTTCCTCCCTTCCACCTTCCCCTCTTTTCTTTATAACCCCTTCCTTCCCTTCTTCCTCCCTCTTTTCCTTCCTTTTTTCCTCCCCTCCTCTTTTCCCTCTTTTTTTATACCCCCTTCCTTCCTTTCTTCCTCCCACTTTGCCTTCCTTCTCGCTTTTCGTTCCTTCTTTTCCTCCCTTCCTCCTTTACCTCTTTTCTTTATACCCCCTCCTTCCTTTCTTCCTCCCTCTTTTCCTTCCTTCTTTCCCTCCCTTCCTTCCTCCTTTCCCCCTTTTCTTTATACCCCCTTCCTTCCTTCTTTTCCTTCCTTCTTTTCCTTCCTTCCTTCCTCCTTTCCCTCTTCTCTTTATACCTCCGCCTTTCTTTCTTCCTCCCTCTCGTTCTTCCTTCTTTTCCTCCCTTCCTCCTTTCCTTCTTCTCTTTATACCCCTTCCTTCCTTTCTTCCTCCCTTCTTTCCTTTTTTCCCTTCCTCCTTTCCCTCTTTTCTTTATATCCCCTCCATCCTTTCTTCCTCCCTCTTTTCCTTCCTTCTATTCCTCCCGTCCTCATTTCCCTCTTTTCTTTACACCTCCTCCTTCCTTTCTTCCTCCCTCTTTTCCTTCCTTCTTTTCCTCCGTTCCTCATTTCCCTCTTTTCTTTATACCCCCTTCCTTCCTTCTTTTCCTTACTTTTTTTCTTCCTTCTTTTCCTCCCTTCCTCATTTCCCTCTTCTCTTTATACCCCCTCCTTCCTTTCTTCCTCCCTGTTTTCCTTCCTCTTTTCCCTCTTTTCTTTGTACCCCGTCCTTCCTTTCTTCCTTCCATCTTTCCTTCCTTCCTCCTTTTCTTTTTCCCTCTTTTCCTTCCTTCTTTTCCTCCCTTCCTCCTTTCCCTTTTTTCTTTATAACCCCTCCTTCCTTTCTTCCTCCCTCTTTTCCTTTCTTCTCTTCCTCCCTTCCTCATATCCCTCTCTTTTTTATACCCCCTTCCTTCCTTCTTTTCCTTGCTTCTTTTCCTCCCTTCTTTCCCCCCTTCCTCATTTCCCTCTTCTCTTTATACCCCTCATTCCTTTCTTCCTCCCACTTTTCCATCCTCATTTCCCTCTTTTCTTCAACCCCGCTCCTTCCTTTCTTCCTCCCTCTCTTTCTTCCTTCCCTCTTTTCCTTCCTTCTTTCCTTGCTTCCTCATTTCCCCCTTCTCTTTATACCCTCCTCCTTACTTTCTTTCTCCCTCTCTTTCTTCCTTCTTTCTTGTCCTTCCTTCTTTTCTTCCTTCCTCATTTCCCCCTTCTCTTTATACCCTCCTCCTTCCTTTCTTCCTCCCTCTCTTTCTTCCTTCCCTCTTTTCCTACCTTCTTTCCTTCCTTCCATAAATCTCTCCTTCTCTTTATACCCTCCTCCTTCCTTTCTTCCTCCCTCTCTTTCTTCCTTTCCTTCCCCCCCTTTCCCTCTTTTCTTTATACACCCTCCCTTCCCTCTTTTCATTCCTTCTTTTCTTTCCTTCCTTCCTCCTTTCCACTTCTCGTTATACCCTCCTCCTTCATTTCTTCCTCCCTCTCTTTCTTTCTTTCCTCTTCTCCTTCCTTCTTTCCTTCTTTCCTTCCTTCCTCATTTCCCCCTTCTCTTTATACCCCCCTTACTTTCTTCCTTCCTCTCTTTCTTCCTTCCCTCTTTTCCTTCCATCTTTCTTTTCTTCCTCATTTTCCCCTTCTCTTTATACCCTCCTCCTTGCTTTCTTCCTCGCTCTCTTTCTTCCTTCCCACTTTTCCTTCCTTCTTTCATTCCTTCCTCATTTCCCCCTTCTCTTTATACCCCCTCCTTCCTTTCTTCCTCCCTCTCTTTCTTCCTTTCCATTCCTTCCTTCCTCATTTCGCCCTTCTCTTTATACTCCCCTCCTTCCTTTCTTCCTCCCTCTCTTTTTTCCTTTCCTCTTTTCCTTCCTTCTTTCCTTCCTTCCTTCCTCCCTTCCTCATTTCCCCTTCTCTTTATACCCCTCCTTCCTTCCTTCCTTCCTTCCTTCCTTCCTTCCTTTCCTTTTTTCCTTCCTTCTTTCCTTCTTTCTTTCCTCCCTTCCTCATTTCCCCCTTCTCCTTATACCCCCCTTCTTTTCTTCCTCCCTCTCTTTCTTCCTTCCCTCTCTTTCTTCCTTTCCTCTTTTCCTTCTTTCTTTCCTCCCTTCCTCATTTCCCCTTCTCTTTATACCCCCTCCTTCCTTTCTTCCTCCCTCTCTTTCTTCCTTTCCTCTTTTCCTTCCTTCTTTCCTTCCTTCTTTCCTTCCTTCTTTCCTCCCTTCCTCATTTCCCCCTTCTCTTTATACCCCCTCCTTCCTTTCTTCATCCCCCTCTTTCTTCCTTTCCTCTTTTCCTTCCTTCTTTCCTTCCTTCTTTCCTCCCTTCCTCATTTCGCCCTTCTCTTTATACCCCCTCCTTCCTTTCTTCCTGCCCCTCTTTCTTCCTTTCCTCTTTTCCTTCCTTCTTTCCTTCCTTCTTTCCTCCCTTCCTCATTTCGCCCTTCTCTTTATACCCCCTCCTTCCTTTCTTCCTCCCTCTTTTTCTTCCCCCTTTCCCTCTTTTCTTTATACCCCCTCCTTCCTTTCTTCCTCCCTCTCTTTCTTCCTTTCCTTCTTTCCTTCCTACTTTCCTCCCTTCCTCATTTCGCCCTTATCTTTATACCTCCTCCTTCCTTTCTTCCTCCCTCTTTTTCTTCCCCCTTTCCCTCTTTTCTTTATACCCCCTCCTTCCTTTCTTCCTCCCTCTTTTTCTTCCCCCTTTCCCTCTTTTCTTTATACCCCCTCCTTCCTTTCTTCCTCCCTCTCTTTCTTCCTTTCCTTCTTTCCTTCCTTCTTTCCTCCCTTCCTCATTTCGCCCTTATCTTTATACCTCCTCCTTCCTTTCTTCCTCCCTCTTTTTCTTCCCCCTTTCCCTCTTTTCTTTATACCCCCTCCTTCCTTTTTTCCTCCCTCTTTTTCTTCCCCCTTTCCCTCTTTTCTTTATACCCCCTCCTTCCTTTCTTCCTCCCTCTCTTTCTTCCTTTCCTTTCCTTTTATACACTCGTTTGTCTTTTGCTTCTTTTGTACTTTTTATCAATTATCCTTTTCTTTGGTTATCAATTTTGTTTATTTGTTTCTTTTTCTTTCTTTTCCTAAAAATTCCCGTTTTTCTCTTTCTCTTTTTTCATTGGTCAGTCTTCATTTAAATGTAAGAACTTTCCAGACCAATTTTTCTTTCCGGCTCAAAATAACCGCTGCTTACGTACGAACAAACAATGATTGTTCTTTACGAATTTTTCACAACGTCGTTAGCTGATGGTCTTTCAGTGGAGTCTGACGTTCAGAAAGTCTCCTCAACTCTCCAGGACTCTTCTCAGTATTATGACCGATCTCAACAAAATCATACAAATGATCTCATTTTGTCATCCGATTTCCATCTTTTCCAGCCCATTTCAAAGCCTTAGGTGACTGTTCCAAGTCCACACTTTACCATATTTACCAACCCCTCCGCTCGGACAGGATATGACACAAGGTCAATTTTTTAAGCGGAGTTTAACAGGTTTAAATTCAGAGTTTTCCTTCTACTAGACTAGTTGCCTCACCAAGGCTGAAGAACCTAGTCTGCCCTACTATTTACCAATAGCTGGAGGGAGAATAATTGGATTCATACCTTTCCTAAGGGTATTAGTGCAATGTGAAATGCAATCAGTCTCGTCCAGGATTTGAACTCGTGTCACCGTCTTCATTTCTGCGACGATAACCATTACACCACGCGCACCTCCAAGTCCACACTTTACAAATAGTATCACCGTCACCATCATGTGCCCAGCAATCTTCTTCTTCTTCTTCTTCTTCTTCTTCTTCTTCTTCTTCTTCTTCTTCTTCTTCTTCCACACATTTTCGGAAAATAGCAACGTTTCAGGGGTTCTGCAACGTTTCAGATTTATATTTCATAAGTAAATCTGCTTAATGCACTGTTTCATCAGCCCTGTCGGTGATGCCAAGAATACGCTATCTGCATCCTCTGCAGAAGGCTAAGACAACCCCAAAAGAGAATACAAACATTTATATGCAATTTCCTCGTCAAAGAAAGTTCTAGAAAAAAAGGATCAATTTTCGCGCAATTGTAAATCTAAAAAACGCCCACGCACGTGTTCTAGAAAATTCAAGAATTTTGTGAAAAACCCAACTTAAAAAAATCAAAACACTCGACCACATTTTTTGACCAATTGGTTGAGCAAAAAAATACACGATCACTTTCTTCGTTAGGAATGTGCGGAGCTTAACACGCGTGTGCGTGATCCCTCCAAATTCTATTGAATTAGAACATTTTCAAAGTTACCTGAGAACAGTTTACTTGTTACCTAGGCAGTACGATACAACTGTGTCTAAGAGTCTCATAGAAGCCCAAGCTTGCTTGACTACCGGACGACCTGTATCAAGTTACGACCGTCAACTTGGACGATGGCCTATCAACTCCACGTGCTGGCTAAAAACTCACAGTCACTTAAGACAATTTTGTAATATGTTAACGTGACCTGCGGGTGTGAATACGGCGGATGTTGTTGACAGATAGATTGATAAGACCGGTGTGATCACCGAAATGTCATTATGTCCACAGGTGCTGTGTATCAGAGGATGTTGACAGGATTATATCCGCTCAAGGATAATATCAACAAGGTGATTGCCGAAATGTCACCATGCCCACAGTTGTTATGTTGAAAACAGGTGCATCCGGTCGAAGATATCGGAAAATCACCTGAACAGTGGGCGTCGTTGAATTCGGTGATAGTGGCAGATGCGTACGCCCACAGAACCGGGCTTGGGCAAGTAGCCAATGGGAAGCAGACAACATAACCAATGGAAAGCAAAGAAGTGAGATGTGGGCATAACAGTGGTTAACGAAGAAGAGGAATTGCTGCAGGTCACGTGAGAGTTGTAGACTATGTAAGTTTCCGAATTTCGGCTAAAGTCAGTTGTTCACTGGCTCGTCCGTCTCTCGACAGCTCCTCCGTGTGGCGAACTCTCAGCGACTGCTTTCTGCTCCACACAAATATCATCGCCGAAAATAAAAATATAATCTTATATTTTTATATGCATACGTGTTCCTCGTTTTTAATAACGACACAGTGTACTATACAACAATTTCATTACGTTTGGGCCCATCACAAGCGGATATGAAGTTCTATATCCTTGATTAGAAGGTCAGTGTTTTGAATAAACTTTCAGTTTGTTTTTGGTGGTTGTGGATTGGTTGTTTGGGTTTTATGGCATATCAACCTTTGTAGGTTATTTAACGCCAAATCCATTTTCATACAAATAGTTATATTTCAAACAAATCAGTTTAGCATAAGTACGCAGTTTAAATGTTAGTACAGTTTAATTGCGAAAAATATTTCTATTTAAAGCTATTCAGTTTAGTCAAGCAGTTCTAATTCGGCTAATTCAGTTTAGTGTAAGTACAGATTTTCTCTACTCACAGATAAATGTCAAAACAGTTTTATATTAAACAAATCAGTTTAGTGTAAGTACAGTTTCAATGTCAAAAACAGTTCCATTTCAAATAATTCAGTTTAGAATAAGCACGCAAATTAAATGTAAGTACGGTTTAATTGTCAAAAACATTTCTATTTCAAGCTATTCATTTTAGTCAAACAATTGAGTTTAACATAAGTATGCCGTTAGTTCTATTTAACCCATAGGGCCTTATCAGGTGCTACCATTCCTGGCCAGAGTGGACCTGGGAGCAATGGCAATGAAGGGGTGCTCCATATTCCCCAAAGCCCCAGCATCACTGGAACCTCACCATCAGATTATTTAGTGTCATATTCAGGACACTCATTGGGAGGGGGGTCTTACCCCTCCGCAGAGCTGCAGTCAGTGCATTTTACAGTCCCAGCCGACTGGGCAATTGTTTTTTGGAATCCACAGTGAAAAATTCTTCGACCCACAGGTCGTGTCGAAATATTGTAAAGTAGTGAGTTCAGATTTATCGATGTGGAAACAGAGTTGCTTGGAATCGCATTCCATTCCTAGGAGCATTGGTAAAAGGAAGGTTGAAAAATTCGGTTTGCTTGAGAAGCAATTGTATTCACAAACAAAGCGAGAAATGACACTCTGGTGAACAAGGCGTCACGGTGAATGTTTTCCATTTGATCAATGATTAATATGGTTTCTTTAGTTTCTTAGTATTTACTCAACCACTCCGCTCGGGCAGGATATGACACAAGGTCAATTTTTAAGCGGAGTTTAACAGGTTTGAATTCAGAGTTTTCCTTCTCCTAGTCTAGTTACCTCACTAAGGCTGAAGAACCTAGTCAGTCTTACTATTTACCCATAGCTGGAGGGAGAATAATTGGATTCATACCTTTCCCAAGGGTATTAGTGCTATGTGAAATGCAATCATTCTAGTCCAATATTTGAACTCGTATCGTCGTGTCCAATTCCTACGACGATAACCATTACACCACGGACACCTCCATGTTTCTTTAGTTTCTTTGTTTAATGGCATATCAACCTTTGTAGGTTATTCAATGCCAAAGCTGTTCTCCTAGAACAGTAATGGTACAATTTAACCCATAGTTGGGAGTCAGTGATAAAGAGTACAAAAAAAGTGTAGCATTGGACCAAAATACGTTGTGTCGCAAAAAAACCCAGAAACACCCAAACTCGAATTTCAAGGAAGAAAATAGTAGTCGCTTTTATTCTTGGGGACTACTGCAGACTGTAGTTAAAAACAGTTTGTTCAATAGCGTTCTTCCTCGCATTCTCTTTTTTTGTCGCTATCAAACGTCGCATTGGGAAAAGTATGAATCCAATTATTCTCCCTCCAGCTATGGGTAAATAGTAGGACAGACTAGGTTCTTCAGCCTTGTTGAGGCAACTAGACTAGGTGAAGGAAAACTCTGAATTCAGACCTGTTAAAATCCGCTTAAAAATTTGACCTTTTGTCATATCCTGCTCGAGCGGAGGGGTTGGTAAATAACATCAAACGTCTCCTCTCCCTCTGTGCATTTCAGCTAGCGTACGTTGAAAGGTTCGCTCTCCTCTGCTTGGTGATGACGGCGGCGTTGTTGATACTTTCATGTCAGTCGAATTGCTGACAGGCTGGGTAGGACACGAGTCGGGGCGTCGTGGACCTCTGTTGAACCTGTCTGGAAACCTGTCTTGAACTCCTCAAATCTCGCTACTTGGCCCTCTTATATAGCGATTTGATGGACCAACCCGAAGTCCCTCGAAGGCTCGACGACCACCAGTGAACACAGTAGTGTAGCACGTGAAAGTTCACGCGTGATTATATTAAAATCACGCTTGAACTCTACAGATCACTCTGCCTGCACGAGCGAGGTTCGTGACATTTTGGATCGTCATACCCCTGTACCCAGTGACTGATGACAGCTGATGTTCTCGCGCGTTCTCCAACCTTTAGACCGCCGCAATTCAATGACGGCGCCCGTCCGGAATATTGCAAAAGGACGACATAATGCGTAAAAAATACCCCAAGGAATTTTTAAAGGTCTACTTTCGGATTAGATATTTGAAATTCGAAACTGGTTGATTTTTTTTTTTTCTGAACGATAGCACTGTATTTCCGTTCAAAAAATCCAACCAAAAAGCCTTGTTGTATCAACGCAGGATCGAACCTTCCTAAGCAGGTATTTAAACAAGTCCACAGCCATATAAAGACTAGATTACCCTATAATTCTTCTAAGAACATTTTCAAAAAAAAAAAAAAAGAAAGGAACAAGTTCTAAAAAATGAACAAGTGTTATATAGTCATCTACATCATCATTCAGCATCACAACGACACAACATCAAAGACAGACGCATGAATAAAGACGCAGGAAGGAAGACACAGGAATACTTCTTTAGAAAAATATTCACCTCTCACTTTATTGCAAGGGTTCGAAAGGGTTGTTGAAGGTTTGCATGTGAGAGGGTTCTGGAGACCGAACATAAGCTTCATATTTTGACCCCACTGTTATGACCGTCACGTTGTGTCTTTCTTGTTCTCTTGATGTTGGGATCTACTCTATCGGGGCTTCCGAGGGACCCCTCAGTCGGGTGTGGCTTTCCCTACCACATCTGGTCTCTAGCTGTCTGGAATTCTGCTGGCAACTGCTTTGGCACCCAACTCAACTCAATTATATAATAATTCAACGCCCACACGATCGCCCACTGGATCTTTGAAATCGAATGTTTAATCGTCATCAAGCGGAAACAACTGTCATGCAGTTCAGAGGTCACTCTCTTCCGGTGCATCACTGTAGTGGCACAATGGGACCTTCACCTTGTCCCATATTATAAGCTTTAATCCGCCCACGCGATCTCCTTCGATTACTGCCCATTGGAATGTGTCACTTCCTTCCGGTGCATCACCTTGGAATAGCATTTTTGGGCTGGGTCGAAGGTCAAAATATAACACAAGCACATTGAAATAGTTGCAATTGAATCAGCCTTGAATACAATATCAAGGATACACAATGTGACTTTGGGGAGAAGAAAGAAGAAAAAAATAGATTGAATATTGTTTTACGGCTTTTACCACTCTTTAACATGGTTGTTAAAATCAAATTGAATAGCGACGAAAATACCATTCTCTTCTAAATGAAACGTTCTTCTTGTTTTTTTTTCTTATTCTGTGAAAAGCTGAAAATCTCGGCTGCTTTTTCTTTAAGGCATTCTTTGTCGGGTGATGGTTAATGTTCGATGGATTTACGGTATGCTAAATCATGTTGGGTTATTTAATGCCGAAGTTATATGATTTCAAATAACTACTACTACTATTATTATTATTACTCATTAGAGTTTTTCACATCAGCGTAAGCTGATGGTCTTTGACTGAATATAGAGTGACTGCAAGTCTTCTCAATTCTCCAGGACTCTTCTCAGTATTCTGGCCGTTTTCAATAATGCTGTTGTTTGGAGGGTCTCCGCTCGGCTGCCAACTTCTAAATATTCCAGGCCCTTTAATAATCCTTTAGTTACCTTGTCAAAAGCACCAATCACAATTGCTATAATTGTTACCTCCATGTTCCATAGTTTTTTCAATTCTCTAGCAAGGTCGAGGTACTTATTATTATTATTATTATTATTATTGCTGTTGTTGTTGATCAAATAGAACTGTTTGACATTTAAACTGAGTTCAAACAAATAACTTATGTTAAATTAAATTGCTTGAAATAGAACTGTTTGATCGTTTAAAAGTGAGTTAATAAATTACTGATGTTTAATTGAATTGATGGTGATACATAGCAACACTTGGAACCATTGATCTGTGTGCAAACGAATGAGGAATGTTGAGTAGAATTATTAGTGTTAGAGAGAAATACTTGAACAACCCATTCGGCTGTAGCTGTAGAATACACAGACTGCATCTCCGCTGAGGAGTAAGAACACCCCCCTCCTACGAGTGTCCTGGTATGACCTTAAACCATCTGATGGTAGCCTGGTCAGCTGGGTCTGTAGAATACACAGACTGCATCTCCGCTGAGAAGTAAGAACACCCCCCTCCTACGAGTGTCCTGGTATGACCTTAAACCATCTGATGGTAGCCTGGTCAGCTGGGTCTGTAGAATACACAGACTGCATCTCCGCTGAGAAGTAAGAACACCCCCCTCCTACGAGTGTCCTGGTATGACCTAAAACCATCTGATGGTAGCCTGGTCAGCTGGGTCTGTAGAATACACAGACTATATCTCCGCTGAGAAGTAAGACTCCCACCTTCGACGAGTGTCCTGGTAAGACCTTAAACCATCTGATATATACATATATATATATATATATATATATATAGAGAGAGAGAGAGAGAGAGTGAGAGGTACATACATACATACATACATACATACATACATACATACATATCAATTGATATTTGGAGAGATACTTACGTACATATCAATAGATAGACATCGAGCAAGCTTGTTAGATAGATACATGCAGATAGATAGATAGATAGATACATACATACATACATATATACATACATACATACACATAAAAAATAGATAGATAGATAGATAGATAGATTCATACACACATACATACATACATATAAAAAATTGATAGATAGATAGATAGATAGATAGATACATACGTACATACATACGTACATACATATAAAAAAATTGATAGATAGATAGATAGATAGATAGATAGATAGATAGATTCATACACACATACATACATACATATAAAAAAATTGATAGATAGATAGATACATACATACATACATACATATAAAAAATTGATAGATAGATAGATAGATAGATAGATAGATAGATACATACATACATACATACATACATACATACATACATACATATAAAAAAATTGATAGATAGATAGATAGATACATAGATACATACATACATACATACGTACTTACATGCAGATAGATAGATAGATAGATACACACGTATATACATACCAATTGATACATACATGCATACATACATGCATGCATCTCAATAGATAGTTAGGTACATACATGCCTACATAATCACGTACGTACGAACATACATATCAATAGATAGATAGATACATACATACATATATTTTTATAAGAGTAAACAAGCCTTAAAGATCTGAACTCTCTGCGCCTCTCTCTCTCTCTCTCTCTCTCTCTCTCTCTCTCTCTCTCTCTCTTTCTTTCTTTCTTTTTTTCTTTCTAGCTATTTATTTATTTATTACTTTTCTTCTTAATTTTTTCTTTCCTCATATTTTTCTCATCGCTTTTGTTTTTCGTTCTTTGCTCTTGTTTTTCTTTCTTCGATGCTCTTTTTCTTCTTTCTTTCTACTTCTTTTTGTTATCTCTCTCTCTCTCTCTCTCTCCCTCCCTCTCGCTTGCTTACTCGCCGCTCTTCTCCCCCCTCTGTATTACTATCTTCAACTCAAATGTATTACCTTCTGCCCAACCAATGACACATCTATCTATCTATCTATCTATCTATCTATCTATCTATCTATCTATCTATCCTCATCCTATCGACATTCCCTCGAGTTGAAACTAGAAAGCATAAAAGACGAATCTATCAAAGCTTCGTTTCTGTTCGCCAGTGGCAATTGTCCTTATAAAACAGGAAATAGTTTCTGGTGATTGGACAATATTTTCACCCATAGCCAACGAGAACGAGGTCAATGGCAGACTTGAATGGAATCATTCGGCTTCTCTCTCGTAAAATACGACCGAGGCAATCAGGGTATTAAGACCGTTTGAATCGGTGGGGGATGTGTAGAGTTCCGGGTTGCGTACGGCAGAGATTTCGCCCTATTTTTAATAGAATCCTATTCTGATTTCTTCCCTAATCAACACGTTCAATCTTGCACGTATACAATTAACTGGCTTTAGATTTCACACTTTGCTAATTCTTTTTCTTGCTTCTTTGACAGCATTTTGTTACAACACCCGTTGAGTCACTTTTGGTATGTCACTTCGCCGCGAATGTTCTTGGGGAAAGATACAAAGTGTCCTATTAAAGGATGCGATTAGAGTAACGGTTATCGTCGTAGAATAATGGAATCGTCGACACGAGCTCAAATCCTGTCCGTAGGAAAAGCATGAATTGAACTATTCCAATCCGTTATGAGTTGATTATAATTCAGACGCGAAATCTTCCTGAACTCCCTTAATACCTCAACATAGTAACCCTGACCCTAACGCTTTGGTCAATCAACTCTGGTCTATTGACTTCCTTACTCCTCCCAAACCTCTCATCATCCCTCACAGACTCCCTGCCTTCCTTGAATCTCTTATGCCACTAAAAAACTGATGCTCGATTCATGCAAGATGTTCCAAAAGCAGTCTGAAGCATTCCATACGTTTCTGTGTCATTTTTTTAAAACAGAATTTTATTGCATATCGTTCTTCTAAAGTGTCCTCACCTCCAGATTGCATTTTTGAAATTCCCTAGCTGTGACAATCAGGCTTTAGTAGGGTGTATTCTAATTGCTACTGTAGCTGTTCATTTGAACGTGAAATCATACAAATTAGTCAGTCATCTCATAAGATGTATAGCATTGACATACTGAATTTTCAAGAGTCTACGACAATTTTAAATGCCTGTATAAGAAGAGTCTGGAATCTTATTGCACCACGTATATATATTATATATATATATATACACGTACATTAAAAAGATCTGGTCAATCATTTACAAAAGATTATTTCGTGTTCATATATATATATATATATATATATATAGTCAAACTATACTATGTATGCCTGAATGAAGCGACTAAACCTATATATATGCCTGTGTGAGTCTGTGTCTTGTTATATCTAACAATCTGTATGTTTGTCTTTTAGCCTTAGTTTGTTTATAGCTATCTATCTATTTATCAGTCAGTCGATATGTGTGAGTGTTGGTCTTAGTCTGTTTATATCATCATCATTATCATCATCATGTCGTGCTGGTAGCACGGATATCCCTGACCCTCTCTCGCCACTTTTCCCTATCGTTCATCGCCTCCGGCAGGTCTTCTGGACAACATCCTTATCCTCACATAGTTGCTGAATGTATGTTCGAGCTGGTCATCCTGCTTTTGTTCGGCCATATGTGGGGGTCCATAAGAGTACATCACTTATGAGCTCGTCCCTACTTCTCCAGCAGTGTCATGCATGTCTGGTTTGTCTAACTTGGATAGTTTTCGTGATAGGAGGCAGTGGCCGTACAGTTGGTGTCTTGTGGGGTGTTGCCGCCAGGAATTGTTCAAGATTGCTCGCAGCATTCTTGTGCTGTTGCCGTCTAGCTTCTTCTCCAGCCGTTTTGTTAGCGTCCATGTAGTGTAGCCATATAGCAGTATCGATGCGACCGTTGCCTGGAAGAATCTGCGTTTCATTTTATCGGTTAGGTCTGATCTCCATATAATCGATAGGCTATTGATAGCTGTCCATGCCTTCGTTAGCCGCGTGTCGATGTCTTTTTCGGTTGATAAGACACTGTTTCCTGGGTAAGTGAATTTGTCTCCTAGTTTAAGTGGGGTTCCGTCTAGTGTGATGTCACCTGTTTGATTATAGCACATATATTACGTTTGTGTGCATTAACATAGAGGCCTATGCCTGCGGCTGCCCGTTCCAAACTATGCAGTTGTGCTTCGGCTTGGTTGGGTGTATTTGCCAGTATCGCTATGTCATCAGCGTAGTCGGCGTCGGTAATTGTTTTTGCGGGGTACCTTCTGCTCCTTTTCTTTGTCAGCTCGAAGCCGTTCTCTCTGATTTTATCAATCGATGTTCTAAGTACGTAGTCTAGACAAATGATAAAGAGGTATGGAGCTAGCGTGTCCCCTTGTAGTACTCCTGCTACAATGTCGAAGTATTCTGGTGATCGTACTTTCACTTTGGTGTTTCAATAGAGGATCGTTATTGCTGCTTCGGTTTCTTTAGGTATGCCGTATGCTAGTAGGATTTGTTCCCTCTTTCCTCTGTGAATGGAATCGAAGGCCTTGGTAAAGTCGACAAATAGTAATGTCGCTTGTAGGTTTTTTGCCCGTACACCTTCAAGGATTCTACGGATGGTTAATATTTGTGAGGTCGTGGATCTATTTCTTCGGAAGCCATTTTGGTTTTTCCTAAGCATGTTGTCGATTTTGGGTTCTATGCAGTTTCGTAGTAGGGCATTGTAAATTTTGGCTGCTATGGATGTAAGTGTTATGTCTTGGTAGTTTTTGGCTAATCCGAGGTCCCCCTTTTTAGGGAAAGGGAGGATGCATCCCTTCATCCATCTGTCTATCGGATTTTGATTATAAACTGCGTTGCAGTGTCGGAGCAGTATGTCGTCGAATTGTCTGGTCTTCCATACTTCTGGGGGAATCTCGTCCATCCCTGCAGCTTTCCTATTTTTAATTTTTCTGAGAACCGAGTCGAGTTCTTGTGTGAACGGTCCTAGTTTAATGTCTAATTGTTTATTAATTATTCTGGTGATTGGTTCATGTGTAACTTTCGGTGGGTTTCCTAGTAAGTTTTCGAAGTGCTGTTTCCACAGTTTTATTCTTTCTTGTTGGTTTGCTGCTTTCAGTTTTGCTTTGGCTGTGCTCTTTCTTCTACTCACTTCGTTTATTGTTTGCCAGGCTATCCTGGATTGTCTATCTTCCACCGAGTCTCTAATCTTATCTATCTGATTTTGAATGTATTCTGTCTATTCCATTATATCTGCTAATTGATATTGTGCCGTTTTTGGTTTTCGGGCATTTGTGTTTGTTGGGTTTTTTCGATAGTTTTTGGAGGCTGTTTTCACTAGTGCACATTTTTCTCTCACCGCTAACATTTCCCGTGGGACTTGTGCTTGGTTGATCCGTTTGTATCTCCCAGTCCCAGAGAATTTTATACGTTTCCTTTTCTAGAACATTTTAGTCTTTTGCACAATTCCCAGTGATCCCCTTTCCAACCCACTTGTGTCTACTCTTGTATTCCTTTTGCACCAGTTTGCTCCTTTCGCTTTTTATGTGTTTAACTGTTGCATCTCTGGTTCTACATAACCTACAATGACTTCTTCTGGGTGTTATCAATTTTTGCTTTGTCGTAAGTGGTTCTTATGGTATTATTTTGAACTGCTATTAAGAAAGATTCTGTTTCAATTTTCAGGTTTTTCTTTCTTAGCCACGTATAGCTTACTTTGTGTGAAATTTCCCGTGTTTGTCACTTGAATTATCCATACAGTTGTTTTTCTCCCTATTTCTATTTTCTAGACTTTTTCAATGTTGTTCTGTTTGTCCCGTTGATATGTCTATTATTGTTGCATATTGACCCCGGCCGACCTATCAAAATGGGAAAAGCACTTGTGTAAATAACAGGTGCATCCGGTCGAAGATATCGGGGGATAACCTTGACTGTCGACGGGTTGAATTGAGTGTGACGCTCGCAAGAAGTAGGTGGACGTCAAATCATTATATAACCCCAGCGACAGGAAGTTCAGATCAGCTGGAGAGAAGATGCTGGAATGGAAACCATGTTTCAGCAGAGGCTGGGCCCCAGGCTTTCGGTTGAGCAGCCCAGGAGAATTGGAAAGAAATGCTGTTATAGCCAGAAGAGTTGGGGAGCAATATGTTGCAGTCTTTGTTCAGTCTCCAACTCACCTCTCACACACAACCCTTTCAATAAAGTGAGAGGTATATTTTTCTAAAGAACTGTGTCCGCTCGTCCTTATTGTGATGAATATGTTTCTGCATGCATCGGCATGTGTATTATGTGGCTATACAACATTATTGGCTGTTGGAATCAGTCTTTCTTTGCTGTGACAATACCCCTGGCGATCCCCAGTATATCAGCTTCCTTGAACCAAACTACTCATGGCCAGTGATTCATCTAGTGGTTTCCGACTAGGGGCATTACATATTTCCTTACGAATACACAAAATACAACCGAGAAGGTGGAGGAAAAGAACAAACAAACAAACAAACACGGGCTTGGGTTAGCTCAAAGCTCAAGAAGGGGGAAATCTATGCGACACTTTTGTGCAGCTCTCCGTGCAGGCCATCGCGGGCGTGTATTTTGCGCAAAACTTCCACAAAGCCTTTAGGAATTCTAACTCATCTTTGACTGTCTTCTCTTACTGTCTCCTTCTGTCGACCGTGTCCTTCTCTGGACAGCTATCTCAAGCCGACTATTCTCTTCTGCCTTCCTTTGTCAACTGGCTCTCTCTGTCTTCTCTGGGACCTCCCTTCTTTCCTCCACTTCCTATCTCGCGGGAGATCTCACCCTCAGGCCTTTGGTGTGGGTTTCGCGCCAAAACAGACAAAGGGATTCTCTGACTGGCGCCAACATAAACGGTAATGAATGCTACCTATTGTGTCACATTGCTCTCTTTTGTACGTTCCTTGAGTCTTTGAATCGTTATAGCTACGAAATTCATTGATACTGGCAATTCCTTTTCTTCGTGTGACGCGAAAAATTTACTTTTATCCCAGAACGGGACTTTATTTTCGCACGTGTGAAGACGGGGCAGACTGGCACTTAATCCCTTGTAGAATAAGTCCTCGCTCACAGTTTTGCCTCAGGCATGTAGGAACTGGCATATTATGTGGGGGATTAATATATGGCTAGACTGACCGCCGCTGGCAAGGGGTTCCAAATTTCACACTATACACACACCCACCAGGTCGCTAGTCTTCCTCCCCTAGAACAATGGAAGATATGGACCTCTAGGTTTAGACGTAATAATATTAATTATAGTAGTCGGCAATTCCGGTTTCCCGTGTGATATTTTAAAGGAATTAATAGGACAATTTTAAGCAAGATAACATAAGGCGAATAGAAGCTGGAAAAGAAATATGACATAACAAACTCGTAGAAGACACTGCAAATAACAACTTCGACCACGTGGGAAAATTAAAACATATCAATCTTTTACTACACATAGATATACACCTTCAACGTGTCAAATATATCATGAATGAATAGTCCATGACCATAAAAGTCTTTCTTCTTTCCTTTTCTTTCGTTTTCCTTCAAATTGAGAGAGAGAGAGAGAGAGAGAGAGAGAGAGAGAGAGAGAGAGAGAGAGGGGGGGGTATATAAAATTGGGTATAAGGAGAAACAGTCTCAAAGTCACTTATCTTATTTAGATGGATTCCTGTGGAGAATCTTTCTACTTTTACGGGCTGACAGACTTTATCTTATTTTTAGTACTGGCTTGAAGATACGGCTTCTTCTTGTCCGAGATTTTTTTCGTCTTCTTTTACCCGGAGTACTTGGCTTTGGGTTCCGTCCGCCACGAACCCTGTCCAACAACTGATTTTTCTTATTATCTATTTCCGCTGACGGGAAGGAGTCCCGACTTCCGTTTTGGGGTCCCAGCCAATCATTTGGCTTCTCTCTTCTTCCTTCCCGTGTCAGGCGACCCGCGTGAGGTCACCAAGTACCTGTGACCCACATTCTTTCTTAACGGTCATTCTTTGACGGCTTGCTACTGTTAATTCGAACACGAGGATAGTAGTAATTTTATTTCTATCTTCTCAGTGCGAGACCACGTGACATTCGTTTCTTAACACATAAAGTCCATCTATGTCATTACTCGGGTGTAAAACCCAATGGATTGTCATTAATTTTTTTTGTTCTTTGGTCCATCTTGCTGAGTTCCACCCAAGTCAATTTTAAAAATAGTATCTTACTAAGACGACTGCACGGCTATCTATTCTTTTGATGAGTTTCTGCAGCAGGGTTTGGTTTTGAGGAATTTTTGTTCTTAGATATTTCTTTCTAACTTTTTCTTTCATCATTGTTTGTTTGATGGTGTCAATTTGATGGTGTCAATTCCATATTTTTTTTTCAGTTCTCTGGCAAGATCTAAGTACTTTTCTCTCTTTTTGCATTCCTCTTTCGATTTTCATCTCTGTTAGATTCTGTCCCTCAACTGTTAATTTAACTTTCTTGTTTTTTATGGCTTTCATAAATTTAATGACTTTGTCGGATATTTTCTAGATGTTCAGATATTCTATCATCCAAGTTATCGGGACGAAATCATTATAGTCAACCATAGCGATGGCAACATTTTTTCCGCTTTGCTTTGACCTCTTTTAGGGTGTGATGATCAATATATTGTAGTGTTATATAATTAAGGAATGATTTTTTATATTAATCATTTTTCATTAGTTATATTTTATTATGTAGTTTGGTAAGGCTTTGAACTACTCGGTGTCTCTTAGTTCAGGTGCATAGTCAGATGGTGCCGTCTTACGCTTGCGCGGAAAGGATATGACAATCACCATTTGTCATAAGAAACATCGAGACAGGAAATGGGGCTGGACGGCCGTTGGAGTGAATTGAGAGTGTGGATGACGCCAGGCCCGGAAGAGATGGTCCTGAGAATTTGGTTTTTTTTTGAAAAGACTGTTTAGTTGAGTTTCTACCGTTCAAAGTAGCGATTGAGTTTTTCGGAACTAATCAGATATTTTTTGGGTCTCGACCGGTAGAGATGAACTGAGATCTTAAACACCACAAGATGCGCCGCGTGTGTGGTGGGGTGAGCACAGTATGGTTAGCATAGGCTTTTATGATTTGTATCTCTCTCCTCGTGTCGCCAAGGATTGAAACCAGAAATTAATAAACCGATTCGTATCCGAAGCGACCTATACTACTAATATCATTGATGTATATATGTTGTATCGCCACCTAATACATATGCATGCAGAAACATATTCAACACAATAAGGACGAGCGAAGACACTTCTTTAGAAAAATACACCTCTCACTTTATTGAAAGGATTGTGTGTGAGAGGGGGTTGGAGACTGAACAGAACTGCAGCATATTGACCCCCACTCTTCTGGCCATAACAGCGTTTCTTTCCCGTTCTCCTGGGATGCTCAACCGGGGGCCTGGGGACCCTGCCTCTCTGGGACATGGTCCTCATTCCAGCATCTTCTCTCCAACTCATCTGAGGCTCTGAACTCCAACTGCTCAATCGCGGGTCCTGAGGGCCCCCTCTGCTGGATGCTGGTTCTCTCTACAGCATCTTATCTCCAACTGCAACTGCTTAATCGGGGGCCCGAGGGCCCTCTCTGCTGGGTGCTGGTTCTCTCTACCGTATCTTATCTCCAACTGCTCATTGGGGGTCCTGAGGGCCCCCTTCTGCTGGGTGCTGGTTCTCTCTACAGCATCTTATCTCCAACTAACTCGAACTTCCTGTGCGTCGAGTTATATTATTGTTTTACGCCCACTCAATTCAACCTGTCGACAGTTAAGGTTATATCCTGATATTCCTCGACCGGATGCACCTGTTATTTACACTGGAGCATTTCCTATTTTGACAGCTTGGCCGGGTCGGAGGTCAATATACAACATATTCACACTTTTAGAGTATACAACAGTAGGTCATTTATTCTTCTAGTTCTCTTACGAAATAGTCCGTTGTATTATTATTCTTATGATTATATTTCTTGCAAGTTTTTTACACTAGCGTCAGATGGTGGTCCTTCACATGAGTCTGAGTGATAAAAACTTTACTCTGATCTCCAGAACTCTTCTCAGTATTCTAGCCGATTTAAAAAATGTTGTAGTCTGGAGGGTCTCGATTCTTCCTCTGATTTTCCATTCCTACAAACTTTATCTTTATGACTTTGGAGACCGTTCCAAGTGCTTCAATTACACCTGGTATCACCGTCATCCTCATGTTCTATAGATTTTTTTATTTCAAGTATTTGTCTCTGTTTTCAATTTCTTTAATTTTCACTCAGGGGTCTCCCGGATCGGCAAAATTCACTTGACGAAAATTATTTGTTCTAGTCACTTAACAGTTGACCTGGTCGTCTGGCCGAGATTAGCTGATCCGTTTGTATCTCAAAGTCCCAGAGAATTTTATACATCTCTTTCTTTAAAACGGATTCTGGCTTATGTATATAACATGTGGTAGTTTGGTAAAATTTTAGTTTCTTGCACAATTCCCAGTGGATCCCCTTTCCGACCCACTCATGCCTAGTATTGTATTCTTTTTGTGTTAGTTTGTTGTATTTACAGATAATGTGACACACCGTTTCGTTTCTTTCTCCACATTTGCTATTCTGTTCCACATTATCATTATATCACTTCTTGAGTGTTTTTCCCGCCAGCCTTTGTTGTCGAACTTTCACTGGAATCTGAACGGCAAGTCTCCTCAGGTCACCAGGACTCTTCTCAGTATTCTGTGCGTTTTCAACAATGCTGTAGTTTAGCTTGTCTGCTCATTTAAACAAGAATTATGCTTTCTCTAAGGAATATCCTGTATGTTTTGTTTGGATAAAACTACTTTGCGTTAGAATTCTTGTATCGAAGAGATCCTAAATGGAAACTAATGCTAAATCTAGCGTTTTATAAAACTCATTGCCCTCTTGTTATAGAACAATTGTATGTCACTACAGAATAGATTTTCTCAAGAAATTTTGAGGAAAACGAGAATTTCAATAAGTGTCTTGAAATCTGGCACTGTCTCACGCTATCACAATAATGGTTTCAGGAAAGAATAGTTTCGCAGGTCATGAGTAAATATATAACAAAATATATAACAAAACCTAGTGACTTACCATTTATCGACTTAAATTTTAATGCAATATGTTTTATTCACATTTACCATACGTGTTTCTATAATTCTATTCATGTCTCCGTCTGTTAATATTTGTTCGTATCTACCTATGTATGAAGAAAAAGGTAAAAAGGAAAGAAAGATACGTGGTGCTTCAATAAGTTTCCAGACTTTTTTGTAAAGGCATTTAATATTGTCGTACATTCTTGAAAATTTATTATGTTATTGCTATACATCTTATGAGATGACTGACCAATTTTTATGATTTCAGGTTCAAATGAACAGCTACTACAGGAATTGGAATATACCCAACTAAAGCCTGATTGTCACAGTTGGTGAATTTCAAAAATGCAATCTGGACTTTAGAAGAACGATATGCAATAAAATTCTGTTTTAAACTTGGAAAAAATACCACGTGATGAAAACTGGATATACTGCTATGATCCAGAGACCAAGAGACAGGGTTCACAGTGGAAGCATGCTGGCTCTCCCAGACACAAGAAGGACAGACAGAGCAAATCTACCCACAAACTTTTGACGATCCCTTTTTTTGACAACACTGGCATGATCTATATGCACTGGGTTCCCACTGGACAGACAGTCAACAAGGAATACTATGTTGAGGTTTTGAGGGAGTTCAGGAAGAGATTCCTTGGGAAGAGGCCAGCACAGAGGACATGAGATAAAGGAGTTGGCCACGCTCGAAGCCGTCGTCATCTATCTATCTATCTATCTATCTATCTATCTATCTATCTATCTATCTATCTATCTCAGATAGCTAGGTACATCTATCTATCTATCTATCTATCTATCTATCTATCTATCTATCTCAGATAGCTAGGTATATCTATCTATCTATGTTGGTTCAGTTCTCTCAATATTTTATTTACATGTACGGATATCTATTAAACTTCTCTGACAATATTTAAAAATGAATCAACTTAAATTTCGATTTAAGTTTAGATCTGATGATATCAATAAATTTGAATTCAATATGTAAATTATGCAGTTCTATTTTTATGCCTATCCATCCATTTAAACTGTCTTGTAATTTGACCTTTTAATTTGTAGAAAATTATATCAAAAACGATTTATTAAAGTTTACCTTTTATTTTTTTGTTTCATTCTAATTTGAATTTCTTTTGTTCGACATTCCTTTAGTCAGTTAAGTCTTATTCATATTTACTATTTGTATTTCTATAGTTTCCCACAAAAAAGCTGCTGTACAGCCACTTATCTCCCATCTCACAAACCATCCTAATAAGACGAACAAGATATGCTGAACACTGTGGGCGAAGTAAGGACCAATTCAAAAGCGGCGTTCTCTAATGGACTCCGATACATAAACGAGTAAAAACTGACATTCATCAGTTTTGCGTGGACACTGGGTGTTATCTAGAGGACCTGTCAGAAACGATGGATGATTTGGGACGGATGGTGAAAGAAAGTCGTCAGTATTGTCAGCAAAACTTGATGATGATGATAATTTTTGATGGATTGCATAAAAATCCAGTGATCGATTCTTTTTATTCGATCAGCATTTGATCAACACGTATTATTGATATTTAGAACTCTTACTCTTGGCAAAAATAATGAAATTCTTAATCTGGTTTATTTTTAGCAGTAAATAAACTAACAAGATGCAAAACATTTTTCTTTGCTGAGAATTTTGATTTCATAAAGTATACATTAAACAAACAACATTAGATTACTGTAATTAGTGTTTTGATGTTTTCCAACCCATATAATCTAAATGTGTTGATTCCATAATTTTGGCCAGAAGTAGTTAGTTGGTTTGGTTTTATGGCGTATCAAACCTTTTCGGGTTAATTAACGCCAAATTACGTGGCGCCTTCAATAGGTTTCCAGACTTTTTTGTACAGGCATTTAAAATTGGCGTAGACTCTTGATAATTCAGTATTCAGCTATACATCTTATGAGATGACTGGCCAATTATTATGATTTCAGGTTCGAATGAACAGCTACAGCAGCAATTGGAATACACCCTACTAAAGCCTGATTGTCACAGCTGGGGAATTTCAAAAATCCAATCTGGACGTGAGGACACTTTAGAAGAACGATATGCAATAAAATTCTGTTTTAAACTTGGAAAAATGCCACAGAAACGTATGGAATGCTTCAGACTGCTTTTCGACCATCTTGCATGAATCGATCATCACTTTTTGAGTGGCATAAGAGATTCAAGGAAGGCAGGGAGTCTGTGAGGGATGATGAGAGGTTTGGGAGGAGTAAAGAAGTCAATAGACCAGAGTTGATTGGCCAAAGGGTTAGGGTTAGGGTTACTATGTTGAGGTTTTAAGGGAGTTCAGAAAGAGATTCCTAGGGAAGAGGCCAGCACTCTTCAAATTGGGTCCGTGGCATTTCCACAAGGACAATGCACCAGTCCACAACTCCATCCTTGTCACCGACTATTTGACCGAGATGGGCATCAAGACAGTTCCTCAGCCTCCCTATAGTCCAAACGTTGGTCCCTGTGACTTTTGGTTATTCCCTAAGCTCAGAGGCTGTCGTTATGAGATAATTGAGGAGATGAAAGAGGCTGTGGCGAAGGTCATTGACACGCTCACACAAGAGGACTTCCATGGGGCATTCCAGAAGTTGTTGGAACGGTACAACGAGTACATTGCAGCCGGAGGAGATAACTTCGAAGGGGACTAGGGTTTCATGTGTGTACTGTCCATAAAAGTGCCCATACGAAAAAAGTCTGGAAACTTTTTTTTAATGATCCTTGTAAGTCATTTTAATAAAAATTTTAAACAATTCCGTTTAGTATAAGTACACTGTGCAGTTCTATTTGACCCATAGATAGGACCCTATCAGATGCTACCACTCCGGGTCAGAGTGGACCGGGGAGCGATGGAAATGAAGGGGTACTCCGCATTCCCCAAAGCTCCAGCATCACTAAAGCATCATCATCAGAATATTTAGTGTCATATATCAGGACACTCGTTTGGGGTGGGGAGGGTTACTGTTCAGCAGTAAATGTATTCTGCAGCCTCAGCCGACAGGGCTACCAGAAGTCGTACTATTTTATATGTTTCAATCAATTCATTTAACATTGTATTCTGTGTCCGAGCTCTCAGCCAAATTTAAACTGTTTTTATTTGATATCATTTTAAATCTTTATCAGTATTCGTTGTTTAATAGACGTGGTATGTGTACAATGAGTGGGTTGGAAATATTTCGTTGAATTTTACAATCAATCCCGTGAAACCAATGAATTTTTAAAGCGGACGTTTTCCTTGCAAGTTGACATTTTTTAGTCTATTGTTTTGGAAAGAAAAAAAAAGCTTTTTTGAGTTTGAATTCGTCAATATTTAACGACAAAGAAAAGAAGAGAGAGAGAGAGAGAGAGAGAGAGAGAGAGAGAGAGAGAGAGAGTTTTTTTGTCGTTTTTTTTACTGCACATTAATTTATTGAAACATGAGAATAAATTTTTATGTAAAGTCATTTGTAATTTTTGCTTTGAAAATGAAAGTCGATCTTGTAGGAAGATTTGGAAATGTGAGTGGGAAGCACGTGATTTGTCAACCCCATTAAGTTTTGTATATCTGGCCTTTTTTCTTTATCCACACACACACACACACACACACATATATATATATATATATATATATATATTTCTTTTAAAGAATTTCTTCTTAGATGCTTTATTTCATTTATTTTCACTATCTCAGTCTGTTCATATCTATCTATCTATCTATCTATCTATCTATTCGTCAGTATCTTATTTTCTCCTTTGTTTCTTCTCACCTGACTCAAAATTATTTTTCCCGTAACCGGATTTCCTGCGCAACTTCCCGCTCACTTTCACACATATTCTGCAGAGGACATTAAAAAATCTCACATCACATTTTCAAGTAATATAAAAAGGATTATTTTCTGAAAGTGACGGATTTGGAATTAGCGAAACGATGAAAATGTTGCTTTTTTTCTTATTATTCATCAAAATCATGGATTTCTTATTCGGAATCTTTTAGAGAACGAAATTTGATTTTGTGTTTTTATTTCATCCCCGAATCATCATCCACCAAGTCTTATCCTACAATTTGCTTGAAGAATTACAAAATTGGACGAGAGGAACTCAGTTTTAAAGAACAAACATGTTCATCGCGTTTACTTTTATTGACTTTAAAATTCATTGATATGAGAAGCAAAAGAATGAAGGGAAGTAGGAGGTGAAGAAAAGAAAAGAAAAGAAGTAGGAGGTGGAGAAAAGGAAAGTAAAGAAGTAGGAGGTGAAGAACAGAAAAGAAAAGAAGTAGGAGGTGGAGAAAAGGAAAGAAAAGGAGTAGGAGAAGAAGAAAAGAAAAGAAGTAGGAGGAGAAGAAAAGAAAAGAAGGAGGAGGAGAAGAAAAGAAAAGAAGGAGGAGGAGAAGAAAAGCAAAGAAGTAGGATGTGAAGAAAAGGAAAGAAAAGAAGTAGGAGGTGAAAAAAAGAAAAGAAAAGAAGAAGGAGGAAAAGAAAAGAAAAGAAGTAGGAGGTGAAGAAAAGGAAAGAAAAGAAGTAGGAGGTGAAGAACAGAAAAGAAAAGAAGTAGGAGGTGCAGAAAAGAAAACAAAAGAAGTAGGAGGAGAAGAAAAGAAAAGAAAAGAAGTAGGAGGTGGAGAAAAGGAAAGAAAAGAAGTAGGAGAAGAAAAAAAGAAAAGAAGTAGGAGGAGAAGAAAAGAAAAGAAGGAGGAGGAGAAGAAAAAAAAGAAAAGTAGGAGGTGGAGAAAAGAAAAGAAAAGAAGTAGGAGGTAAAGAAAAGAAAAGAAAAGAAGTAGGAGGTGAAGAAAAGGAAAGAAAAAAAGTAGGAGGTGAAGAAAAGGAAAGAAAAAAAGTAGGAGGTGAAGAAAAGAAAAGTAAAGAAGTAGGAGGTAAAGAAAAGAAAAGAAGTAGGAGGTGGAGTAAAGGAAAGAAAAGAAGTAGGAGAAGAAGAAAAGAAAAAAAGTAGGAGGAGAAGAAAAGAAAAGAAGGAGGAGGAGAAGAAAAGAATAGAAGTAGGAGGAGAAGAAAAGAATAGAAGTAGGAGGAGAAAAAAAGCAAAGAAGTAGGAGGTGAAGAAAAGGAAAGAAAAGAAGTAGGAGGTGAAGAAAAGAAAAGAAAAGAAGTAGGAGGTGAAGAAAAGAAAAGAAAAGAAGTAGGAGGTGAAGAAAAGAAAAGAAAAGAAGTAGGAGGTGGAGAAAAGGAAAGAAAAGGAGTAGGAGAAGAAGAAAAGAAAAGAAGTAGGAGGAGAAGAAAAGAAAAGAAGGAGGAGGAGAAGAAAAGAAAAGAAGTACGAGGAGAAGAAAAGCAAAGAAGTAGGATGTGAAGAAAAGGAAAGAAAAGAAGTAGGAGGTGAAAAAAAGAAAAGAAAAGAAGAAGGAGGAAAAGAAAAGAAAAGAAGTAGGAGGTGAAGAAAAGGAAAGAAAAGAAGTAGGAGGTGAAGAAAAGAAAAGAAAAGAAGTAGGAGGTGCAGAAAAGAAAACAAAAGAAGTAGGAGGAGAAGAAAAGAAAAGAAAAGAAGTAGGAGGTGGAGAAAAGGAAAGAAAAAAAGTAGGAGAAGAAAAAAAGAAAAGAAGTAGGAGGAGAAGAAAAGAAAAGAAGGAGGAGGAGAAGAAAAAAAAGAAAAGTAGGAGGTGGAGAAAAGAAAAGAAAAGAAGTAGGAGGTAAAGAAAAGAAAAGAAAAGAAGTAGGAGGTGAAGAAAAGGAAAGAAAAAAAGTAGGAGGTGAAGAAAAGGAAAGAAAAAAAGTAGGAGGTGAAGAAAAGAAAAGTAAAGAAGTAGGAGGTAAAGAAAAGAAAAGAAGTAGGAGGTGGAGTAAAGGAAAGAAAAGAAGTAGGAGAAGAAGAAAAGAAAAAAAGTAGGAGGAGAAGAAAAGAAAAGAAGGAGGAGGAGAAGAAAAGAATAGAAGTAGGAGGAGAAGAAAAGAATAGAAGTAGGAGGAGAAAAAAAGCAAAGAAGTAGGAGGTGAAGAAAAGGAAAGAAAAGAAGTAGGAGGTGAAGAAAAGAAAAGAAAAGAAGTAGGAGGAGAGGAAAAGAAAAGAAGTAGGAGGAGAGGAAAAGAAAAGAAGTAGGAGGAGGAGAAAAGCAAAGAAGTAGGAGGAGAAGAAAAGAAAAGAAAAGAAGTAGGAGGAGAGGAAAAGAAAAGAAGTAGGAGGTGGAGAAAAGGAAAGAAGTAGGAGGTGAACAAAAGGAAAGATAAGAAGTAGGAGGAGAAGAAAAGAAAAGAAAAGAAGTAGGAGGAGAAGAAAAGAAAAGAAGTAGGAGGAGAAAAAAAGCAAAGAAGTAGGAGGTGAACAAAAGGAAAGATAAGAAGTAGGAGGAGAAGAAAAGAAAAGAAAAGAAGTAGGAGGAGAAGAAAAGAAAAGAAGTAGGAGGAGAAAAAAAGCAAAGAAGTAGGAGGTGAACAAAAGGAAAGATAAGAAGTAGGAGGAGAAGAAAAGAAAAGAAAAGAAGTAGGAGGAGAAGAAAAGAAATGAAAAGAAGTAGGGGGAGAATGAAAGAAAAGAAGTAGGAGGAGAAGAAATGAAAAAAAAAGAAGTAGGAGGAAAAGAAAAGGAAAGAAAAAAGTAGGAGGAGAAGAAAAGCAAAGAAGTAGGAGGAGAAGAAAAGAAAAGAAAAGAAGTACGAGGAGAAGAAATGAAAAAAAAGAAGTAGGAGGAGAAGAAAAGGAAAGAAAAGAGGTAGACGGAAAAAGAGAGGCAGAAAAAAAAAGAAAGAAACGATGTTGGAGGAGGAGAGTAAGAAGGAAAAGAAGTGCAAGGAGAAAAAAAAAAGGAAGGAAAAGAAGTAGGAGGAGAAGAAAAAGTAGGAAAAATGCGAGGAGAAGAAAAGGAAAGAAAAGAAAAGAATTAAACGGAAAAAGAGAGGCAGAAGAAAAAGAAAAAGAAAGAAAGGATGCCGGAGGAGTGGTAAAAGAAGGAAAAGAACAAGAATGAAAAAGAAAGGCAGAAAAAAGCCAAGATAAAGAAGGAAAAGAAGTGGGAGGAGAAGAAAAGAGGAAGAAACGATGTAGGAGGAGAAGAAAAAGAAAGAAAAGAAGTGGGAGAAGAGGAAAAGGAAGGAAAAGTAGACAAAAAAAGAGAGATGCAGGAGAAAAAAAAAAGAAAAAGAAAGAAAAGATGTAGGAGGAGAAGAAAAAAGGAAAAGAAGTAAGGTAGAAAAGAAAAGGAAGGAAAATAAGTGGGAGGAGAAGAAAACGAAGGAAAAGAAGAAAGAAAAACGTAATTGGAAAAAGAGACATTGGAGAAAAAGCAAAGGACACCGAAGATATCAAGTATCACGAAACTGGTAATGGATGGATGCTGGTGACTGTATCGGCATGGAAAAACTCTGTCAATGCATCGGTAGGAGGGGTGGGAATGCTTCTAGGACCAAGAGCGTTACAAACACTGAACAGCATTGAGAGAATACAACCTAGGATGATGGCCGCAACGTTTAATGGCAACCCCAAAGCAACAATCATCTCCTGCTACAGCCCTACCAATGTTAGCGAAGAAAACGAAATCGTCACATTCTACGAAGATCTATCCTCCCTAGTACGTAGCATTCCGAAACACAACCTGCTTGTCATTGGCGGAGATATGAATGCACAAATCGGGAAAAACAGACACAACAAATTCAGCCTACACAACGCGTCAAACAGGAATGGACAGCATCTAATAGATTTCATGATAGAAAATAGATTAACATGCCTCAATACAAACTTTCAAAAAAGGGAGGGGAAATTATGGACCTACACATACGCGAATAAGAGTAAAGCACAGATAGACTACGTCCTTATAAACAGGAAATGGAAAAACAGTGCGATAAATTGCGAGGCATACTCCTCTTTCGAGGGTGTGTCCTCCGATCATCGAATTGTTACGGCCAAAGTACGACTAAGCCTACGAAAAAACGCCACGCGTAAAGCGACAACCAAGCACTATGACTGGGCCCTACTCAACAACAGAGATATTAGAGATAAATATGCATTAGAACTAAGAAACAGATTCGAAACACTACAAGAGAAGGCAGAAAAAGGTACCCCAAATGACGAATATGAAAATTTTGTAGAAGCACACCTTGAGGCAGCAGCAAAGTGTATTCCAACAAAACCTAGAACTAAATATAGAGCCCCCTGGGAAACGCTAGCGGTTAGAGAAAAACGTGCACTTGTGAAAACTGCCTCCAAGAGCTATCAAAAGAACCCAACAAACACAAATGCACGAGAACTAGAAAAGGCACAACATCAATTAACAGGAATATATCTAAAAGAACAGGCAGAATACATACAAAATCAGATAGATAAGATTAGAGACTCGGTGGAAGATAGACAATCCAGGATAGCCTGGCAAACAATAAACGAAGTAAGTAGAAGGAAGAGCACAGCCAAAGCAAAATTGAAAGCTGCAAGCCAACAAGAAAGAGTAAAACTGTGGGAACAGCATTTCAAAAATCTACTAGGAAACCCACCGGAAATAACGGATGATCCGATCACCAGAATTATTAGTAAGCAATTAGACGTAAAACTAGGTCCTTTCACCAAAGAAGAACTCGACTCAGTTCTCAGAAGAATTAAAAATAGGAAAGCTGCAGGGCTAGACGAGATCCCCCCAGAAGTGTGGAAGACTAGACAATTCGACGATATACTGCTCCGGCAATGCAACGCAGTCTATAGTCAAAATAGGATAGAAAGATGGACGAAGGGATGCATCCTTCCATTCCCTAAAAAAGGCGACCTCGGACTAGCCAAGAACTACCGAGGGATAACACTTACATCCATAGCAGCCCAAATATACAATGCCCTACTACGAAACCGCTTAGAACCCAAAATAGACAATATCCTTAGGAAAAACCAAAATGGCTTCCGGAGAAATAGATCCACGACCTCACAAATACTGACCATCCGTAGAATCCTTGAAGGCGTTCGGGCAACAAACTTACAGGCGGCATTACTATTTGTCGACTTTACCAAGGCCTTCGATTCCATACACAGAGGGAAGATGGAGCAAATCCTACTAGCATACGGCCTACCAAAAGAAACCGTAGCAGCGATAATGATACTCTACAGAAACACCAAAGTGAAAGTACGTTCACCAGATGGAGGCACGGAATACTTCGACATTGTTGCAGGAGTACTACAAGGAGACACACTAGCCCCGTACCTCTTTATCATCTGCCTAGACTATGTGCTTAGGACTTCGATCGACAAAATCAGAGAAAATGGCTTCGAGCTGACAAAGAGAAGAAGCAAAAGGTACCCCGCAAAAACAATCACGGACGCCGACTACGCTGATGACTTGGCGTTACTAGCGAATACGCCTAATCAAGCAGAGACACTACTGCATAGTCTGGAACGTGCCGCAGCTGGCATTGGCCTCCATGTCAATGCAAACAAAACTGAATATATGTGTTACAACCAAACGGGCAACATTGCCACACTAGACGGAGCCTCTCTGAAACTAGTAGACAAATTCACCTACCTAGGAAGTAGCGTCTCATCAACCGAAAAAGACATCGACACACGACTGACTAAGGCATGGACAGCTATCGATAGGCTCTCGATCATATGGAAGTCGGACCTAACGGATAAAATGAAACGCAGTTTCTTCCAGGCAGCGGTTGTGTCGATACTACTATATGGATGCACCACATGGACGCTAACGAAGCGGCTGGAGAGGAAACTAGACGGAAATTACACAAGAATGTTGAGAGCAGTATTAAACAAGTCCTGGCGACAACACCCCACGAGACTTCAACTATACGGACACTTGCCCCCCATCACGAAAACTATACAAGTTAGACGAACCAGACACGCGGGACACTGCTGGAGAAGCAAGGACGAGCTCATAAGCGATGTACTCCTGTGGACCCCCACTTATGGATGTGCAAAAGTAGGACAACCGGCACGAACTTACATACAGCAACTATGTGAGGACAAAGGATGTAACCCTGAAGACCTGCCGGAGGCGATGAATGATAGGGAGAAATGGCGAGAGAGGGTCAGGGATATCCGCGCTGGCGGCGCGACATGATGATGATGATGATATATATATATATATATATATGATTTGTTAGCAAATAATTTGAAGGTAACATTATTTTTAAATGAGTTAGAGGTGATTTGTTTGCACACTGTTAAATGACTTCAAGTATTGCTTACTCGGTCGGTTGGGGCTGTAGAATACACCAAGCCTCTCTGCTGAAGGGTAAGACCCCACCTTGGAGTGTCCTGGATATGATTTTAAGCTATCTGATTGTAAGGTTCCAGTAATCCTGGGGCTTTTGGGAATGCGGAATACCTCTTCATTCCCATCGCTCCCAGGTCTTCTTTGGCTCGGAGTAGTAGCACCTGATAGGGTCCTATCTATGGGTCAAATAGAACTAAACAGTGTACTCATGCTAAACTGAATTGTTTGAAATAGAACTGTTCTGAAATTTAACTGTGAAAACAAAAATCTGTACTTATAGTAAAGGGAATTGTTTGTACTATTATCAAAATGACTTAATTCAGCGTTAAATGACCCAAAAAAGGTTGATATGCTCTAAAACCAACCAACCAACCAACCAAGTATTACTATTTATTATTTGCAAGTCATTAAACAGTTTCAAGTATTGCTGTTTAACACTGATATTTCAATTTAATATAAATCATTTGTTTGCACACGGTTAGATGGTTTCAGGTATTGCGATCTAACACTAATATTTCTATTTGTACACAGTTAGATGGCTTCAAGCATTGCGATCTAACACGAATAGTTTTATTTTCACACTGATGGTTTCAGGTATTGCGATCTAACACTAATAGTCCTATTTGCAAACAGATGGCTTCAAGTATTGCGATCTAACACTAATAGTTGTATATGCACACAAATGGTTTCAGGTATTCCAATCTAACACGAATAGTTCTTTTTGCACACAAATAGATTCAGGTATTTCAATCTAACAGTTTTAGTTTTATTTGCATACAGATGGTTTCACGTATTGCGATCTAACACTAATAGTTCTATTTGCACACAGATGGCTTCTAGTATGGCGATCTAACACTAATAGTTGAATTTGAACACAGAGGGCTTCAAGTATTGCGATCTAACACTAATAGTTCTATTTGCAAAAGAATGACTCCAATTATTGCGATCTAACACTAATAATTCTATTTGCACACATACGGCTTCAAGTATTGCGTTCTAACACTAATAGTTCTATTTGCACACAGAGGGCTTCTAGTATGGCGATCTAACACTAATAGTTGAATTTGCACACAAGTGTCTTCAAGTATTGCGATCTAACATTAATAGTTCTATTTGCAAAAGAATGACTCCAATTATTGCGATCTAACAGTAATAATTCTATTTGCACACAGACGGCTTCAAGTATTGCGATCTAACACTAATAGTTCTATTTGAACACAGACGGCTTCAGGTATTGCGATCTAACACTAATAGTTCTATTTGCACACAAGTGTCTTCAAGTATTGCGATCTAACACTAATAGTTCTATTTGCACACAGATGGCTTCTAGTATTGCGATGTAACACTAATAGTTCTATTTGCTCACAGATGGCATCGAGTATTGCGATCTAGCACTAGTTCTATTTGTACACAGATGGCTTCAAATATTGCGATGTAACACTAATAGTTCTATTTACACACATATGGCTTCAAGTATTGCTATCTAACACTAATAGTTCTATTTGCACACAGATGGCTTCAAGTATTGCGATCTAACACTAATAGTTCTATTTGTACACATATGGCTTCAAGTATTGCAATCTAACACTAATAGTTCTATTTGTACACATATGGTATCAAGTATTGCGATCTAACACTAATAGTTCTATTTGCTCAAGAATGTCTCCTATTATTGCAATCTAACACTAATAGTTTTATTTGCACACAGATGGCTTCAAGTATTGCGATCTAACACTAATAGTTCTATTTGCACACAGATGGCTTCAAGTATTGCGATCTAACACTAATAGTTCTATTTGTACACATATGGCTTCAAGTATTGCGATCTAACACTAATAGTTCTATTTGCACAAGAATGACTCCTATTATTGCGATCTAACACTAATAATTCTATTTGCACACAGATGGCTTCTAGTATTGCAATCTAACACTAATAGTTCTATTTGCACACAGATGGCTTCAAGTATTGCGATCTAACACTAATAGTTCTATTTGCACACAGTTAGATGGCTCCTAGTATTGTGATTTAACACTAATAGTTTTATTTGCACACAGATGGCTCCTTGTATTGTGATCTAACATTGATAGTTGTATTGGCACACAATTGGCTTCAAGTATTGCGATCTAACACTAATAGTTCTATTTGCACAAGAATGACTCCTATTATTGCGATCTAACACTAATAATTCTTTTTGCACACAGTTAGATGGGTTCTAGATATTCGATCTAATACTAATAGTTCTATTTGCACACAGATGGCTTCAAGTATAGCGATCTAACACTAATAGTTCCATTTGTACACACATGCCTTCAAGTATTGCGATCTAACACTAATAACTATTTGCACACAGATGGCTCCTAGTATTGCGATCTAACATTAATAGTTGTATTTGCACACAGATGGCTTCAAGTATTGCGATCTAACACTAATAGTTCTATTTGCACAAGAATGACTCCTATTATTGCAATGTAACACTAATAGTTCTATTTGAACACAGATGGCTGTATGTATTGTGATCTAACACTAATTGATCTATTTGCACACAGATGGCTTCTATTATTGCAATCTAACACTAATAGTTCTTTCTGGACACAGAGGGCTTCAAGTATTGGGATCTAACATTAATAGTTCTATTTGCACACAGACGGCTTCAAGTATTGCGATCTAACAATAATAGTTCTATTTGCACACAGGTGGCTTCAGGTATTGCAATATAACAATAATAGTTGCGTTTGCACACAGATGGCTTCAAGTATTGCGATCTAACATTAATAGTTCTATTTGCACACAGATGGCTCCTAGTATTGCGATCTAACATTAATAGTTGTATTTGCACACAGATGGCTTCAAGTATTGCGATCTAACACTAATAGTTCTATTTGCACACAGATGGCTTCAAGTATTGCGATCTAACACTAATAGTTCTGTTTGCACACAGATGGTTTCAAGTATTGCGATCTAACACTAATAGTTCTATTTGCACACAGACGGCTTCAAGTATTGCGATCTAACACTAATAGTTCTTTTTGCACACAGACGGCTTCAGGTATTTCAATCTAACACTAATAGTTCTGTTTGCACACAGATGGCTTCAAGTATTGCGATCTAACACGAATAGTTCTATTTGCACACAGATGGCTTCAAGTATTGCGATCTAACACTAATAGTTCTATTTGCACGCAGACGGCTTTAAGTATTGCTATCTAACATTAGTTCTATTTTCACACAGATGGCTTCAATTATTGCGATGTAACACTAATAGTTCTATTTGCACACAGATGGCTTCAAGTATTGCGATCTAACACGAATAGTTCTATTTGCACACAGATGGCTTCTAGTATTGCGATCTAACACGAATAGTTCTATTTGCACACAGATGGCTTCTAGTATTGTGATCTAACACTAATAGTTCTATTTGCACACAGATAGCTTCAAGTATTGCTACCTACCACTAGTCCTATTTTCACACAGATGGCTTCAAGTATTGCGATGTAACACTAATAGTTCTATTTCCACGCAGATGGCTTCTATTATTGCAATCTAACACTAATTGTTCCATTTGCACACAGATGGCTTCAAGTATTGCGATTTAACACTAATAGTTCTATTTTCACACAGATGGCTTCAAGTATTGCGATGTAACACTAATAGTTATATTTGCACAGAGATGGCTTCTAGTATTGTGATCTAACACTAATAGTTCTATTTGCACACAGATGGCTTCTAGTATTGCAATCTAACACTAATAATTCTATTTGCACACAGATGGCTTTAAGTATTGTGATCTAACATTAACAGTTCTATTTTCACTCAGATGGCTTCTATTATTGCGATCTAACACTAATAGTTTTATTTGCACACAGATGGCTTCAAGTATTGCGATCTAACACTAATAGTTCTATTTGCACAGATGGCTTCTCTTATTGCAATCTAACACTAATAATTCTTTTTGGACACAGAGGGCTTCAAGTATTGGGATCTAACATTAATAGTTCTATTTTCACACAGATGGCTTCAAGTATTGCGATGTAACACTAATAGTTCTATTTCCACACAGATGGCTTCTATTATTGCAATCTAACACTAATTGTTCCATTTGCACACAGATGGCTTCAAGTATTGCGATTTAACACTAATAGTTCTATTTTCACGCAGATGGCTTCAAGTATTGCGATGTAACACTAATAGTTATATTTGCACAGAGATGGCTTCTAGTATTGTGATCTAACACTAATAGTTCTATTTGCACACAGATGGCTTCTAGTATTGCAATCTAACACTAATAATTCTATTTGCACACAGATGGCTTTAAGTATTGTGATCTAACATTAACAGTTCTATTTTCACTCAGATGGCTTCTATTATTGCGATCTAACACTAATAGTTCTATTTGCACACAGATGGCTTCAAGTATTGCGATCTAACACTAATAGTTCTATTTGCACAGATGGCTTCTCTTATTGCAATCTAACACTAATAATTCTTTTTGGACACAGAGGGCTTCAAGTATTGGGATCTAACATTAATAGTTCTATTTTCACACAGATGGCTTCTATTATTGTGATCTAACATTAACAGTTCTATTTTCACTCAGATGGCTTCTATTATTGCGATCTAACACTAATAGTTCTATTTGCACACAGATGGCTTCTATTATTGTGATCTAACATTAACAGTTCTATTTTCACTCAGATGGCTTCTATTATTGCGATCTAACAGTAATAGTTCTATTTGTACACAGATGGCTTCAAGTATTGCGATCTAACACTAATAGTTCTATTTGCACACAGATGGCTTCTATTATTGCGATCTAACACTAATAGTTCTATTTGTACACAGATGGCTTCAAGTATTGCGATCTAACACTAATAGTTCTATTTGTACACAGATGGCTTCAAGTATTGCGATCTAACATTAATAGTTCTATTTGCACGCAGACGGCTTCTATTATTGCGATCTAATACTAATAGTTTTATTTGCACACAGATGGCTTCAAGTATTGCGATGTAACACTAATAGTTCTATTTGCAAACAGATGGCTTCAAGTATTTCGATCTAACACTAACGTTCTATTTGCACACAGTTAGATGGCTCCTAGTATTGCGATTTAACACTAATAGTTTTATTTGCACACAGATGATTTCAGGTATTGCGATCGAACACTAATAGTTATATTTGCACACAGTTAGATGGCTTCTAGAATTTCAATCTAATACTAATAGTTCTATTTGCACACAGACGGCTTCAATTATTGCAATATAACACTAATAATTCTTTTTGCACACAGATGGTTTCACGTATTGCGATCTAACACTAATAGTTCTATTTGCCCACAGATGGCTTCTTGTATTGCGTTCTAATATTAATAGTTCTATTTGCACACAGTAAAGAATTTTGAGCATCGCTATTTATTTTGTCCAGAGGTAAATGGTTTCAACTATGGCTTTTTAACGTAAATTATTCTATTTAATGTTAATAATAATCTCTAGGAAAAGATTGTACTTCGTACTTCAATAGGTACTACAACTCAAGTTAATAGTGGACATGGGAGTGATGGCAATGACGAGATACGCTAAACCTCTAGTACTGGTGTCTCATCGTCAGCTGATTTAGTCTCATATCTCGAATACTGTTTGCCGATGGTCTTACCCCTCTGCATAGACACATTCGACTGGGCCAAGGAGGAGAATGAAACTGAAAGAAAGTTAAAAGCTGGACAAATACCCAGACCTTGCCAGAGAAATGAATAAATTGTGAAATATGAAGGTGGCGGGGATATCAAATGTAGTTGGTGCGCTTGGAAAGGTCTTGGAAAAGACGCTAGAAAAATTTGAGATTTGTGGAAGAATCGAGACCCTCCCGACCAAAACATCAGCGTCTCCATTTGACGCAACTCAATCTCCCTACTTCTCACGTTGTGTAATGGTTAGCAAGTTGGATTAGCAGACCATTTTTAGTGAGTTTGATTCTTCCTAGGCCTCTCATACTTCTGGCCTTGCGCCACATCTGAGTTAATCTTAGTAAATAATCTTCCTACTTCAATGTCACTCGAACTATACAAATAGTTAGTTGAATAAAGACCAGTGCTCTGGAAGTTTTGTCGGGCACTCTCCGACCCAAATAGACAGAAAAAATAAGTAAGCACAACTAAAGGCTACATACTCTTAAAAGCTTCGGAAATGTAACCTCACCACTAGATGCAAATAGAAAGGACATGATTACGTTATTGATATATGATGAATGTTTTCTCGGTCAAATTTGTATTGAAACAAAAAACAATTTTGTCAATTGTTGCAACGTGGAATTATGGGAAACAATGAAACAGATTTGTATCAAATGAAAACAAAATGAAAAATCGCCATTTCTTCCTCTTCCTCATTCATCGTAACATTTTCTTTGATAGTCGGGTTGCCAAACTGAATCGTTCCTTTTTATGGAATCTCTCTGGGTGATAGAAAGGTTACTTGGCGTTGCCCCTCTTGTGAAAATATGGAACTTGAGTGTGTTCTTATATAGGGTGAGATGTACGTGTATGGATATATGTGTATAGTAACTAGTTGACCTTAGGTGCAAACACACACACACACACACACATATATATATATATATAAGTAAATAATGGAAATGAACCCGATTATATAGAGAAACATTGAAGAACAAGATAATCCAAAGAGAAGAATTTAATGTAAAAGAAAGTCAACGTTATAACGTTTTAGTTCTCTTGATGATTCTTATTTCTCTTGATGATTCTATTTGTTCTACATCATTGTATTAAACAGTCACGTGACATATTTTCAAATACGAACGCTGATTTATTGACTGAACGGTTACCCCTTTCTCTGTATGTATAATATTTCCCCCTTGTTTTGTATTTCATGAAAAAATCCATCGGTGATTTAAAGTCATTCGATATCCTTCCAAGTCTTGATGATCGTTCATTTGAACCGAAACGTTAGAGCGTTGACTTTCTTTTTTTTTACATTAAATTCTTCTCTTTGGATAACCTTGTTTTTCAATTTTTCTCTCTTTATACGTGTGTGAGTGACGTAATGTCAATTTTAGGTGGTGTTTAACAGGTTTGAATTAAGAGTTTTCTTTCTCCTTAACTGATTGGGTTGACGTACCATCGTTAAAAATCTCAATATGCCCTCTTATTTACCTATAGCTAGAGGAAGAATAGTCGGATACATAATTTCTTCTATGATTTGAACTCAGGTCACTATGTCCATTTCCTATAGCAATAACCAATAAACCACGACCACCACACACACACACACATACACATACATTGAGAGCCCAGTTAAAAGTTTGAAAAAGCGATAAAATCCGAATCTGATGAAAATATTTTTTAGATGACGGTTTTTTTAATGTCTATCCTCAACTGGCATTTGTAGCGCTGTGGTCAGGTAGATAAGGGTCTGGCCATTTTTAATCATCCAAAATTATGGTTGTGCATAATCGGAAATGGGTTACGATTTCCGGTCCCATATATACAAGTTTGATTTTGAAGAAAGGGTAGATCAGCCTAGAGTAAAGGAAGTTGTGATAAGGATACTCGTCACGTCAGATCATTTGGCTGACGAAGACCAGAGAGACGGTTTCCACTCGAAATTTAGCTGTAAGTGGAGACAGTTTTCTCATCAGGGACTAGAGATAGCAGCAGTGGCCAGTTAACCACACCGGACACCAAAATGTGTTGAGGATGCAGAAGAGAGTTTGGGAAAGGTCCCGGAATGTCAGTCTCACGATTTCTGCGATTAAGTCCGGTCCTTTAAATCTTGTGTTTTGTCTTTGTAGTATTGATATCATTTGGGCTCGCGCATTGCAGTGTGCATCAGCAGAGTACAACAACGTGAGGTCGAAAATATCGTCACAGCAAAATAATCAATGATACAACAGAATATGCATAACGGGAGATATACAGACAGCAGGCCCGACGGATGTATCATTGTCCTCTCTCCAAGTAAAATGCGGTAAGTTGTACTGGGTTACATGGTACCAATTGTGTAGCGTAATATTATCGTCTTAGGAAATGGACACGACAACTTGAGTTTAAATCCTCGACGAGTTTGTTTGCATTTCATGTCATGCTAATGCCCTATGAAAGGCATGAATCTACAGGGTGGAACGATAAAATTGTCGTCCTAAAGAAAACAACACAACAACTTTATTTTAAAACTTTTATTGAAAAAATCAATTCTGGTAACTTGATTATGTAGTAGAGCTGACATCTACAGGGTGGAACGATAAAATTGTCGTCCTAAAGAAAACAACACTACAGCTTTATTTTAAAACTTTTACTAAAAAAATCAATTCTGGTAACTTGATTATGTAGTAGAGCTGACATCTACAGGGTGGAACGATAAAATTATCGTCCTAAAGAAAACAACACAGCAGCTTTATTTTAAAACTTTTATTAAAAAATCAATTCAGGTAACTTGATTATGGAGAAGAGCTGACATCTATGAGGTGGAACGATAAAATTGTCGTCCTAAAGAAAACAACACAACAGCTTTATTTTAAAAAATTTATTGAAAAAATCAATCCGGGTAACGTGATTATGTAGTAGAGCTGACATCTATTCAATGTAGCCGCCTTCAGCCTCAATCTCTGCCTCGATACGGATCCGGAACTGGGAGCATGCCTTTTCCACGAGCGCCGGCGGGAGCTGGGCGAATAATCGGCGGATGGCGGCGATCAGGCTGGCTTTTGTGTTGTGGGAGGTCATGTTGGTAATGTTCTCGACGTAAGACCAAACGAAGTAGTCCAGCCGGTTCAGGTCGAGAGAGGAGGGGGGCCAATGATAGAAGGGTACAAAGTCGTAGCACTCCTTCTGAAGTCAAGCCTGGGTCTCTTTGGACTTGTGGGCCAGCGTCGAGTCCTGCCGCCACACCCAGGGTCTGCTACCGGCCACCTGATTGCACTAGGGGATCACCACACTCTTCAGCACATCCAGGTACATTTTGGTGTTGACTTTCAAGCCGACTTCAGAGATGTGAGGTGGCATGATGTGGCCCTCACTTGAAACCACACCAAAGACTATAACCGTAGCCGGAAACTTTGTTTTCATCACTCTGGGCACGTCCCTGTTATTCGTGGCAATCCAGATTTGCATTTTGAGGGTGCTGGCAATGACCCTGTTGTCATAACTTGGATCGGTAGAGCGCATGAGTTGTACAGCGGCGCATCTCCAATCTCGCTCGTTGAACATTGTGTCACTTTCAGACATGATAGAAGGCTCCTATCGCTCTTGGGATTTGTACACAACTGGCCAACTAGTAGATGGACTGCAATAAAAAAAAGAAAACCGGTTTTCATTAAACGGAAAATGAATCATGTCGTCTTTTCTAGGGCGACAATTTTATCGTTCCACCCTGTATCTCTTTTCCCGCTAAAAGCTCCGGGTAAATAATAGGAGAGACTAAGTTCCCTTGCCTTGGTTAGGCAACTGGCCTTGTCGAAAGAAAACTAATTTAAACCAGTATTAGTCCACTGAAAAATTGACCTTGTGTCACACCTTTCCCCCCGAGCAGATGGGCTGGGTAAATACATACATCGTACCAACAGGAAGGAACCTTCCCTGATTTTACTAATATAAATGTTTTGAAATGAAAGTTTTCCCTTTCCTAGATGGGTTAACCAGATTACTATGCCAGTCTACGCACTAGTTAACCGTAGCTGGTTAGGCTAGAGGAAGAAAAGAGCTGTTTCATGTCTTTCTCAATGGGATTTGCAGGAAGTGGAACGCAGGCAGACTTATTCAGGGCTTGAACTCGGATGTTCGAGTCCATAACCGTTGCGATACAAGCTCCTCCATGTTTTTAGTTAATTCTTTAAAACGAATCTAAACGGATTTCTTTTCTTGTTTGTTTACAGTAATATATTCTTCACTGTAAATTTTCTTTTCTTTATTTTTTTCTAAGGGGAACTGCTTATCTTTCCGGCGTGATTTCCATCGGAAATGTCGGTGGGGGGGGATGAAGTGGGATGGTAATTTAAACGAGACGAAAATACATTCTCCACCCCCGCTACACACTCACAGCCTCGGTTAGGTGGTGTAGTTTGTGTCTTTGGAATTACCATTCACTTCAGGTGAACAAAGTCTTTTGTTCCAACAAGAGAAGAAGCAATTTAAAACGCAAAGCTGTCTCAAAATACATGGATATTATTCAGTCACATTAGCGCTCATTCAACCTCTACCTCTGTTGCTATGTCTGTCTGTCTGTTTGTCTGTCTGTCTGTCTGTTTCTTTTCCCCCTTCTTTCTTTCTTTCTTTCTCTCTCTCTCTCTCTCTCTCTCTCTCTCTATATATATATATATATATATATATATATATATCCTGGGTAAAATCGTAATACTCCCAATGTTTCTATCTACTAAATATTATATAGTCGATAAGAATCAATTATCATGCACACCGATAGATACGTGCACAGACTCCAGAAAATGGGTTATTAATAGTACAGAGAGTTTGGTTTGTTTGGTTTGTTGAGTTTTATGGCATATCAACCTTTGTAGGTTATTTAACGCCAAATCCATTTTTATGTGAATAATCTGTTCTATTTAAAACAATTCAGTTAAGCATAAGTACACAGTTTGTCAAAAGCATTTCTATTTCAAACTATTCAAGCAGTTATATGTAACAATTCAGTAAATACAGTTTTAATGTCAAAAAACAGTTCTATTTCAAATAATTCAGTTAAGCATAATCACGTAGTTTAAATGTAAGTACGGTTTAATTGTCAAAAGCATTTCTATTTCAAGCTATTCAGTTTACTCAAACAATTCATTTTAGCATAAGTATGCTGTCAGTTCTATTTAACCCATAGATAGGGCCCTGTCAGGTGCTACCACTCCGGGCCAGAGTGGACCTGGGAGCAATGGCAATGAAGGGGTACTCCGCATTCCCCAAAGCTCCAGCACTGCTGAAACCTTACCATCAGATTGTTTAGTGTCATATCCAGGACACTCGTTGGGGGGGTCTTACCACTCTGCGGAGAAGCAGTCGGTGTATTCTACAGCCCCAGCCGACTAGGCAATAGTACAGAGAGGCCTGCCCCCATAGTGTATATACTCAGCTCCATGTTCTTCCCGATGAGACAATTTTATTTTCTGCTAGTGAGTATATATATATATATATATATATATATATATATATATAAGTGTGTGTGTGTTGAACCTTTGATCCCAACAAACTATTAAGTGAAGTAGCACTACTACCGTTCTTTCGCAAGGATGACTTTGGCATTAAATAACCTAGGGAAGTTGATATGCCATTAAACAAAGAAACCAAGAAACCAAAGCATATTTGTATGTGTGTGTGTGTGCATGTGTGTGTGAACGAAAAATGACCACACGCATACACGCATACACACGCACATATACATAGGTATGTGAACGAAATATATATATATATATGTATATATATATATATATATATATATCCTGGGTGAAAATGAAATTACAACACAATATGTTTTAATTTACTAAAGATTAAAGATTAAACATAGATAGTATCACTGGATTTAGAGTAAATAGACACATATATTGGTTGGTTGTTTGAGTTTTACGGCACATCAACCACTATGGGTTATTCAAAGCCAAATCCGGTTTACATATATCAATTATATATGATTTGTAACCATTTTTTTTTAATATGAACTCACTTTTTCTTTTAAATTCATGCTTTTGATCCATTTGACCCACAAGTAGGACATATACACTGGTAAAAAATAAGGAGTGTATCAATATATATATATATATATTTATGTATATATATGTAGAGGGTGCAGAAGCAAAATATAGAATGATTATTAAAACCTTTTTTTGTCTGACTTGGTCACTTTTTGAAAAAAAAACGTGATAAATCTTAATTTTCATAGTTAGCAATTATTCAAGCATTTTTAAAAAAAATTAAAATTCTGCCCAAAATGAGTGAGCAAGAAAAGAAACGACAAAGGATCTATGAGTTGCTTAACGCCAACACCAAGCCAAAGTTTCTTTGTCTACTCCAAACAAAGAAAATATTTTTTTTTTTTTTTTTTTACTGAAAAAGAGCTTTTTAAGGAAAAGAGGGAATGGAGGATTGAACCAAAAACAAAAAGAAGGATTTTTAACTGCTCTCGCGACGGCGATTAAGAAGGACCCTACAAAGTCAATAAGAAAGCACGCTAATGAATTGAAAGTCCACGAGAAAACTGTGAGGATAGCAATTAAACAAGTTTTAAGCCCAGACCTTAACCCCCTTCGAGTACGCTATATGGGGCGTTTTAGAAAAGAAAAGAAATGCAACTTCCCATCCAAATATTGGTTCACTTAAGATTGCTATTGAGGAAGAATGGCATAAAATGTCTGAAGAATTTATTTTGGAGTCATTCAAATCGTTTCGAAGGCATGTTGATACAATAATTGAAAAAAAAAAAAAAAAAAAAAAATGGCGGCGGTATTGAGTAAATTTACTGTTTTGTATCTGTTTTCTTATTTTGTTGTTATGTTTTTTAAAATTAAAATTAATCTTGTTCTATAATTGAGTTGTTTATTAGCAAATAAGAATATTCCTAATTTTGCCTCCGCACTCTGTTGGCATGCTTTATCTGAAGATTGTATTTTTCAGAAATGCATGAAACTTATAGTAACGAGTCTGACGGGAATAAGTTTTAAAAGGATTTATTTATTATCGTGCTCTATGGACCAATATTTGAGGACTTTTCTGATTTAAGAAAAAAGTTTTTGGAACTATTTGCTCATTTCACTATATATATATATATATATATATATATACATATTCTGATATAACGATAACCTCCCGCCACCAGTGATACTGGTGTCCTATTGTGAGATTGACTACAAAAGGTAAATCACAAGAGGGTAGGTAGGAGAGACAGTCACACGAGAGTTGCAGGTCTTTGAAAAAGGTCAGTTAGTTACCGGAAGAGAGTATTTGTCGCTGCCTCCCACCAGACACGACTTGACACAAGGTCAAAAGCCCGAAGGCCGATTAAAGTGGGGATAAGGGGGAGGGAAGGTCGGGAACGAGTCGAGACTCGAACCCTGCTGGTCTATGCTGCTCATCGGTTCACTTGGTGCAATGTGAGCCTGATGAGGCAAGCAGTTTCACGAACCCAAATGTGGGTCCGGGCACGTATGCCGGGTTATGGCTTGAACTAGACACCAAGGTCTAGTGCCATACATAGGTTCCTGAGAGCGTCCGAAGAGCGGCTCCTGAGAGCATCTCCTGAGAGCATCCGAGTTAGTTACCGGAAGAGCGAGACGTAACAACCTAATTTTCGTGGCAAGCAAAACTGTATCTTCCTCATTCGAAGTAGACTTCAATTTTTTAAAGATTGTATCTTTTTATTGATCAACTTGAAAATACCACGTCTTCCTATTTTTGATATCGGTCCACGGAGTTGTAATATCGACAATAAAGTGAGTGGAATTTTTTTGAGACCACTTATCTGATATTTCCTTTCTCGTGATCCTCTCTTCATCTTGTTTTTGTTTTATTGTCTCCACCAACTTTTTTCGACATGCAGGAAACGATGCAACACACACACACACACACACACACACATATATATATATATATATATAGGAATGGAATGTGAGCGTGTATATGACTTTAAAATCTAAAATGTAAATGAAAACGCATGCACAGATAAGCAGCTTATTCTATAAAGGGATGATGTCTAGACGTCTAGACTGTTACAAGTCTCAATTTCAAAACAATTGTGAACACAGTCTCGACACATTTTTACGAAAACTGTTTGGCGAAACACAGAATAGCGCAAGTGCAACATCCTATCCCCACCTTAGACCCAGATAAGTGACGCTCTTCGTTTTTTCCTAAACTAAAAAAAATTCTCCAAAGGAAGATTTGAGGACATGGTAGACATTAATAAAGTAAATATGACAGTGTAGCTAGCATCATATCAAAAGTAGAATTTCAGAAGTGCTTCAGCCAATGGAAAACTATCTGGAGTGAGTGCGTTGAATCCCCAGTGGACTATTTCGTTTTGGTCCAAGCTCAGTCTTTTAGAGCAGCTGAATATACAGAATGAATCTCAGTAGAGGGGTAAGACCCCCTTCCAACCAGTGTCGTGGATATGACACTAAACCATCTGATGGTGAGGTTCCAGTAATCCTAGGGCTTTGATGAATCTAGATTACCCTTTAATTGCCATTAATCCCTGGTCTATTCTGAACTGGAGTGGTAGTACCTGTTAGAGTCCTGTACATGGGTCAAATAGCATTAGTGTCTTGGGTATGACACTAAACCGCATCTGATCGTGACGCTCCACCTCTGGAGCTTTGGGGGAATCTGGAGTACCCTTTCATTGTCATCACTCCCAGGTCCTGTCTGACCGGGAGTGGTAGCACTTGTTAGGATCCCATCTGTGGGTCAAATAGAACTGTTCAACCATTTAACTGAGTGCAAATAAAAGACTGATGTTAAATTGAATTATTAATGCAAAATTACGATAGATTAAACCATTTAACCGTGTGCTAAAAATAATTAATATTGAATAGAATTGTCAGTATTTAGTAGTAATACCCCAAACCATATAATTGCGTACAAACAAATAAGCCTTGGCGCTTTTAAAAATGATACATATAAAAAATTTGTTTAGAAATCATATATTTTTGATATACTTATATGTATAAAGAGGTGCCCGTGGTGTAATGGTTATCGTCGTAGGAAATGGACACGGCGACACGAGTTCAAATCCTAGACGAGATTGATTGCATTTCACATAGCACTAATACCTTTTGGAAAGGTATGAATCCAATTATTCATCCTCCAGCTATGGGTAAATAGTAGGGCAGACTATTTTCTTCAGCCTTGGTGAGGCAACTAGTCTAGGAGAAGGAAAACTCTGAATTGAAACCTGTTAAACTCCGCTTAAAAATTGACCTTGTTTTATATCTTACCCGAGCGAAGGTGTTGGTGAATATGTCAAAAGAGGATTAGGCATTAAATAACATACAAGGGTTAATATGCCAAAAAGTCACCCAACTAACCACCTGGGTAAGTAAATCCTCAGTCTCTATACATTTTGTATGTGGAAGAAAATTAAAATCATATTCATGATTCAATTTCTGTCTTGCTTAGTACAGTTTCACTGTCTCTTAAAATCTCTCTCTATCTACCCCTCCCTCCCCCATCTCTCTCTCTATATATATATATGTGTGTGTTTGTGTGTGTGTGTATGATTTTTCTTGTTGGTCCAAAGAGAGAAAAAAATTAAATATTTCAAAATTAATAGGTCTACTAAGAGATTTGTATTTTTTAAGAATTATTTATTTCGTTCTTACATACGTGTATGTTTCCTGCTTGTTGCTTTTGTCAGAGAACATTTAGTAGATTACTAGATTTTTTGCTTAGAAATGGCACAAGGCCATATAAATGGAGCAGTGTTGGCGGACCAGCAAGAGTGTATTTACATCAGCTCTGTGTAGACTTTGGATATAGTTTCGAAGACCTGCCAGAAGCGATGGATGAAAAGGGACAGGTGGGAAGAGAGAGAGAGAGAGAGAGAGAGAGAGAGAGAGAGAGAGAGGGAGGGAGGGAAATTGGTGTTGTCAGCACGACTTGATAATGATAATGATATATATATATATATATATATATATATGATAGGGTATAAAAAATGTAAACAAAGGCTGCTGCTGCTGTTGCTAAAAATAAAATACCTTAAAATTCCCTTAGCCAACGTAGTTCGCTTGGTGGCCGAGTTTTCTGAGACTTAATTTAACGTAAAGTTGGACGGGTTTCGATCCCGGCTTCGAGCGTCCAGGGTGTCCAGCCACACTGAAGAGTTCTGATAGAACGAAACAGTCTGTCTGTGGATGACAATATATATATATATATATATATATATATGAATATGGTTTGTGTGTGTTTGTACAGTCACTCGACACATTATGGGTTTTTAATGTATTTCAGTGAATTCAGAAATTCTTCAATACTAATGATATCATGTAAGCCAAAAAGATCTGTCTCGTGTTATTCAGGAAGAGAATCAAAACTGTTCAATAAATCCCAGGAAGAAATAAACAAACCACTTCAATGAAAATTGCTTAGGAATTCTTTTTTAATACAGGAACAATGTAAACTAGTTAAATTATGAGAACCACCATGTAAGTGCTTTTTGATTAATCGATTATATATAGGAATCAACATAGCAGTCTTATACAAGGCCTGTCCAGTTGGCTGGGGCTGTAGAATACACCGACTGTATCTCCGCAGAAGGAGTAAGACCCTCGCCAACAAGTGTCCTGGATATGACATTAAACAATCGGATGATGAGGCCCAAATAAAGCTGTAGCTTTGGGGAATACGGAGTACCCCTTCATTGACATTGCTCCCACGTCCACTCTGACCCGGAGTGGTAGCATCTTTTAGGCTCTTATCTATGGGGCAAATAGAACTGTTTGACTTTTAAACTGGAGGCAAATAAATGACTTATACTAAACTGAATGGTTAGAATTTAACTGTGAGTAAACAAATTACTGGTGATTAATTGAATTGTTAGTGATACATAGCAATACTTGCAATTGTCTAACTTTCTGCAAAAGAATGAATTTCGGCTTGTTTAAAAGTGTCATCAACAAAATCTGTTTACAAATCATATATATTTGATATATACGTATATGGAGGATTTGGCATTAAATAACCAACAATAGTTGATATGCCATAAAACCCAACCCAACCAAATCATGTATATTTAATATATATGTATAAAGAGGATTTGGCATTAAATAACCAACAATAGTTGATATGCCATAAAACCCAATCAAACAAAATTATATATATTTTATATGTATATAGAGGATTTGGCATTAAATAACCAACAGTTGTTGATATGCCATAAAACCAAACCAAATCAAATCATGTATATCTAATATATATGTATAAGGAGGATTTGGCATAAAATAACCAACAATAGTTGATATGCCATAAAACCCAACCAAACCAAATCATATATATCTAATATATATGTATAAGGAGGATTTGGCATGAAATAACCAACAATAGTTGATATGCCATAAAACCCAACCAAACCAAATCATTTATATCTAATATATATGTATAAGGAGGATTTGGCATTAAATAACCAACAATAGTTGATATGCCATAAAACTCAACCAAACCAAATCATATATATCTAATATATATATATATATGGAGGATTTGGCTTTAAATAACCAACAATAGTTGATATGCCATAAAACCCAACCAGATTAAATCATGTATATTTAATATATATGTATAAAGAGGATCTGGTATTAAATAATTTACAATGGTTGATATGTCATAAAACCCAGCGAAATCATATATATCTAATATATATGTATGAGGATTTGGTATTGAATAACCCACAATTGTTGATATGCAATAAAACCCTGCCAAATTAAATCATATACATTTAATATATATGTATTAAGAGGATTTGGCATTAAATAACCTACAGTGCTTGATATGCTATAAAACTCAGCCAAACCTAACCAAACCAAACAATCAAGGCGATATGATACCATGTAAGCTAATAAAGTGTGTACCATGTTACTTAAAGTTGTATTACGTTCCGCTGATTAAGATTATTTACCCGAACGTTGCCATGGAAGCCTAAAATTGAGTGTCGTCAATCTGCTGGATGTAATGGATCAATCAAATCCATTAGCTTGGTTGATACGAGGTGCATACGATAAGTTTCCAGACTTTTTTTTGTATGGGCATTTAAAATTGCCGTAGACTCTTGAGAATTCACTATGTTATTGCTATACGTCTTATGAGATGACTGATGAATTTTTATGATTTCAGGTTCAAAGGAACAGCTACAGCAGCAATTGGAACACACCCTACTAAAGCCTGATTGTCACAGCTGGTGAATTTTAAAAATGCAATCTGACACTTTAGAAGAACGATATGCAATAAAATTGTGTTTTAAACTTAGAAAAAAAAATGCCACAGAAACTTATGGAAGGTTTCAGACTGCTTTTGGAGCATCTTGCATGGATCGCGCATCAGTTTTTGAGTGGCATAAGAGATTCAAAGAAGGCAGGGAGTTTGTGAAGGGTGATGAGAGATGTGGGAGGAGTAAGGAAGTCAATACACCAGAGTTAATTAGCCCAAGGGTTAGGGTTAGGGTTACTATGTTAAGGTTTTAAGGGAGTTCAGGAAGAGATTCCTTGGGAAGAGGCCAGCACTCTTCAAATCGGATCAGTGGCATTTCCACCAGGAAAATACAGCAGTCCACAACCCCATCCTTGTCACAGACTATTTGACCAAGATGCTCACCCTCCCTATAGTCCAGACGTTGCTCCCTGTGACTTTTGCTTATTCCCTTAGCTCAGAGGCTGTCGTTATGAGACAATTGAGGAGATGAAAGAGGCTGTAACGAAAGTCATTGACATGCTCACACAAGAGCACTTCCATGAGGCCTTCCAGAAGTTGTTGGAACGGTACAACAAGTACATTGCAGCCGAAGGATATTAGTTCGAAGGGGACGAGTTTCATATGTGTACTATCAATAAAAGTGCCCATACGAAGAAAGTCTGGAAACTAATCGTATGCACCTCGTATTTCTCTCAGAGGTCGGTATTGTAATAATGAAAAAAAAAAAAAAAAATCGAATTCTTTTTTCTAGTTGATTAGTTGCTGAATCAAGTCTGCCCAACAATTTATCCGTAGAGTATTGGGAAAGAAGAGATGGCCTTTCTCGAAGACATTAGCGCGAAGTAAAGCTCAAGCTATATCGTTGAGGATTTGAACTCGGATCACCGATTCCATTTCCTACGACAATAACCATTACGATAAGCACGCTTCTAATGGCAAGCTAATTGCCCCCCTCCCAACAATGAACATAGCTGAGAGAAACTGGCCCAATTGAGTGAGATAAGAAAAAGAAGGTTACATTGATTCCTCGAAGAAATACTTCCTTCAACACAGAAGAAAATTGTTTTGTTCCAGTATGAAAAAAAAAAAAAAAAATCAGAAATATAGACATGAGAAAAAAACAAACTACAAAAAAAAAAAAAACAACAAAAAACAAAAAACAAAAAAAATCAGATTAATAGACATGAAAAAAAAATAACTTTGCAAAAAATTTTTCTACAAAAAAATTCTTTGTGAAAAAAAAAAACAAATAAAAATAAATTGACGAATAACAGAAAGGGGAATAAAATTGGCGGGAATAGCTGACAAACAGATGCGTCTCACCTGAAATGTCTTTTACTTCCGGTGTCTCTTTTTGTTACTCAACATTTCCTTGAAACTTATTTCCTATATCTATGCGAAAGTTGTGTATCGAGTAGTGATAGAGGGAGAGAGAGAGAGAGAGAGAGAGGGGGGGGAAGGCGGAGGTTGTAAAATTAGATTCAAAGATCATCTGGCTGCGATTCGTGATGTGAGAAAAAGAAAGTGTTTGACGAGTAAGAATCATGTATATAATGGATCATTCTTCCTTTGTATGTTTTAGAATATCACACACACACACACACACACACACACACACACACACCATATATATATATATATATATATATACAAAATTGTAAACGTGTATCAAGAATAATAGAAAATATTAGTTACATATAAATAAAAATACAAAGATTAATATTAGCAGAGTAAGATAAATAGATCAATAAAATATGATGCATACACCCCCCCACACACACAATGTGTGAGTATTCATATACATATATATATATATATATAGAGAGAGAGAAGAAGTTCGTGGTGAAATGGTTACTGTTTTAGGAAATGGACACGGTAATACGAGTTCAAATCCTGGTCAAGATTGTTTGCGCTAATGCCCTAGGTAAAGCTATGAATGCAACTATTCTCACTTCAGCTATGGGGAAATAGTAGGGCTGGCTATGCTCTTTTATGGCAACTGGTCTAGGAGAAGGAAAACTCTGAATTAAAACCTGTAAAAAAAATTGTCCTCGTGTCACATCCTGCTCATACGGATGGATTGGGTATATATATCATCATCATCATCATGTCGTGCCGCTAGCACGGATATCCCTGACCCTCTCTTGCCACTTCATCGCCTCTGACGGGTCTTCAGGGTTTCAGTATCCTCACATAGCTGCTGTATGTATGTTCGAGATGGTCGTCCTGCTTTTGCTTGGCCATATGTGGGGGTCCATAGGAGTACATCACTTATGAACTCGTCCTTGCTTCTCCAGTTGTGTCCTGCATGTCTGGTGCGTCTAACTTGTATAGTTTTCGTGATGGGAGGTAGGTGTCCGTATAGTTGGTCCCTTGTTGGGTGTTGCCGCCAGGACTTGTTCAATATTGCTCGCAAAATTCTTGTGTAATTGTCGTCTAGCTTCTTCTCCAGCCGTTTAGTTAGCGTCCAAGTTGTGCATCCATATAGCAGTATATATATCAGTGTGCATCAAATGCCCTGACATTAAAAATGTAGTCTTTCCCCGATTTTATTTTGTTTATTATATAAAATGAATATTTATTTCCAAAAATGGAGTTATTTTGATATTGCCTTAATCGACCACGTTGCAATTCATTATATTTAAATCGCTCAACATAGAAATTTACATTAAAAATCATTTTTTTCAGGATATAATTTTTGGCAAAATAGGTATAATATCATGTTTTATTGTTTAGCTATATACTGATATAATCTTTTTTCATTGATATCTTATTGATATGATAATATAAATAATTCCAAATTTTCGTACAAATTCTTCTAAAAAATAATTACAGCTTTACCTACTTTTAATAACATATATAAATAATAAGTAATTTTTGTAGAAATCCATGTTTTTCATAGCGTTTAAGATTATAGTGCATCAACTATTGATGAATTTTGATACAGGTTTATAAATTACGAGCATTTAACTATCTAAAAAGTCATAAAATGAACCAATAACAAATTTCTATTTAATTTTTCTTATATTCTCTTAAATATGACAACAGTTATATAAGGGCATAATACAATAAATGACAAAAATTATATACGGCATAATACAATAAATGACAAAAATTAAAAACGGCATAATACAATAAATGACAAAAATTAAAAACGGCATAATACAATAAATGACAAAAATTATATACGGCATAATACAATAAATGACAAAAATTATATACGGCATAATACAATAAATGACAAAAATTATATACGGCATAATACAATAAATGATAAAAATTATATACGGCATAATATAATAGATATAAATAATAATGTTGCCATAAGCAAAATTCCTCAATGTTTTGCATAAATGTCTATTTATACAAATGGAATAAAAATAAATTGGGTACAAATTAATCCTTTGAAAATTTAGAAAAAGTTGGGTATTTGATACACCCTAATATCTATATATTAACTGCCATTCATGAATTTTATGGAAATGATAAGTTTTTCTTTCAACAAGGTGACGCACCGAAACATTATCATCATGACGTAATATCTTATTTTCAATGAGAATTTGCTTAGATTCTGGTAAAGACAAAGAAGTAGTCTAATTCACTTTAAGTTTTGATTTAACACCTGCAGAATTTTACCAGAGAGACTAAAGAATATCGCGCATCGTTGAAAAACGATAACATTGGCCGAATAGAGAAATTGAAAATACATGAACAGCAATCCCAGTAGATATTTTGGCCAACGCTGTTTAAGCAGTGGTTGGCCGTTCACATAAATATCCGGAAGATAATAACTACTACTTTGATGGTTGGTTGGTTTGTTGGGTTTTATGGCATATCAACCTTTGTAGGCTATTTAACGCCAAATCTATTTTTATATAAATAATCAGTTCTATTTAATTTGTTTGGTTTGTTGGGTTTTATGGCATATCAACCTTTGTAGGCTATTTAACGCCAAATCTATTTTTATATAAATAATCAGTTCTATTTAATTTCTTTGGTTTGTTGGGTTTTATGGCATATCAACCTTTGTAGGTTATTTAACGCCAAATCTATTTTTATGTAAATAATCTGTTCTATTTAAAACAATTCAGTTTAGCATAAGTACACAGTTTAATTGTCAAAAACATTTCCATTTCTAACTATTCAAGCAGTTATATGTAATAATTCGGTTAAGTGTAAATACAGTTTTAATGTCGAAAAACAGTTCTATTTGTAATAATTCAGTTAAGCATAAGCACGCAGTTTAAATGTAAGTACGGTTTAATTGTAAAAGTCATTTCTATTTCAAACAATTCAGTTTTACTCAAACAATTCATTTTAGCATAAGTATGCTGTTAATTCTATTTAACCCATAGATAGGACCCTAACAGGTACTACCACTCTGTACTACTTTGAGTTCCTCTAGTAATTGTAAAGGCCAAAGGTAACTTGTTATAATCTATCTCCCCACTCTCTCTCTATCTTTCTTTCTTTATATATATATATATATATATATATATATATATATATAGAGCTACAGCTATACCAACAAATACACTAGTAATACTACATTATCTAAACATTAAAAAAAAAGGAGCAGAAGGTACCCCGCAAAAAAAAAATTACCGACGCCGACTACGCCGACGACATAGCGCTACTGGCCAATACACCAAACCAAGCCGAAGCACTACTGTATAGTTTGGAACGAGCCGCTGCAGCATTGGACTCCATGTTAATGCACACAAAACTGAATTTATGTGCTTTAATTAGAAAGGCGACATCTCCACACTAGATGGAACCTCCCTGAAACTGGTTGACAAATTCACCTACCTAGGAAGCAGCGTCTCATCAAGCGAAAAAGACATCGACACACGGCTAACGAAGGCATGGACAGCTATCGATAGGCTTTCGATCATATGGAAATAAAACCTGACCGATAAAATGAAACGCAGTTTCTTCCAGGCTGCGGTCGTGTCGGTACTGCTATATGGCAGCACTACTTGGACGCTGACTAAGCGGTTGGAGAAGAAGCTAGACGGCAATTATACAAGAATGTTGCGAGCAATATTGAACAAGTCCTGGCAGCAACACCCCACAAGGCACCAACTATACGGTCATCTACCACCTATCACGAAAAATATACAAGCTAGACGAACCAGACATGCCGGACACTGCTGGAGAAGCAAGGACGAAATCGCAAGTGATGTACACCTGTGGACACCCACATATGGCCAATCAAAAGCAGGAAGACCAGCTCGAACATTCATACAGCAGCTATGTGATGATACGGGATGTAACCCTGAAGACCTGCCGGAGGCGATGAATGATAGGGAGACGTGGAGAAAGAGGGTCTGGGATATCCGTGCTAGCCGCACGACATGATATATATATATATATATATATATATATATATAGCTACTGCTATACCAGCAAATACACTATTAATACATTATCTAAACCAGTTCTAAGCCAAATAAAAGATTCGTTTGGTTGTTTTCTTGGCATATAAACTTTCAAGGGTTATTTAATGCCAAAGTCACTCGTTGTAGAAGGACAGTTATGGCACTTTTTAATCAATAGCTGGTTCCTATGTGGGTTCATACCTTTCCTAAGTGTATTAGTCCGAAAGTGAATGCAATCGCGCGACCGGAGTTTGAACTCGCCTACTACGATGTCGCAGTCCAGCACGTTAACCACTATACCATGGTGTCTACCCGAAACAGCTAGATCTCCCATAATAAAATGATATGATAAAATGATAGATTGTGAAAAATCCAAAGCATATAAAAGAGGTTATAATAATTACAGATTATGTCTGGAATTGCGAGCCTCTGAAATTTCTAAACCAGTTTCCATTCTTCGGTAGCAATATCTCATCTACTGAAATCGGTGTCTACATACGCATAAGAAAGACATAGACTGATTTTGATCGGTTGTCGGCCATATGGAAATCTGATTTCTTTGATAGAATAAAACGGGATTTCTTCCAAACCGTAGCTGTGTCAGTACTACTATATGGTTGCACAACTCAGACTTTAAAAAACATAAGGAGAAAAAGCAAGATGAAAGCTACACAAGGAGACTGCATACTGTTTTGAACAAATCCTAGGAGCAGCACCCCACAAAACAGCTGTTGTACGGTCACTTGCCTCCCATCTCATAAACCATTCAAATAAGACGAACAAGACATGTTGGGCACTGTTGGTGAAATAAGGAAGAACTCATTACTGGTACATTCTCATATGGACTACTAACTATGGACACACTAATTCTAGCCGACCAGTAAAAACTGTGAGGACACTGGATGCCGTCTGGAGGATTTGCCAAGACATGAATGTACGGATAGCGAGAAAGAGTCAAGGAAATCTGTGCTGCCAGATCACCTTGGTAATGGTGATAATGATGATGATGATGATGACATGCACGTGTATGTGTGTGTATGTGTATGAGCAGGTGTGTGTATGTGTGTGTATATGTGTGTCTGTGAGCACGTATAGGTGCGTGGGCGTATGCTTATGCGTGTCTGTACGTATGTATGTGCGTGTGGATGCATGTATATGTGTGTATGTATATGTGTACCTGAGTGTATGTGCATATACGTTGGTGTATATATGTGTGTATGTTTGTACGTGTGTATAAATATGTATGTTGGTTTATGTATGTATATGTGTGTATGTGTTGTGTATGTGTGCGTGTATGTCTTAAAGCAATTAGTTTTCGTGCAAATACTCCAAGTGAAAGAAATTTTATTCAACGCTGCTAAATGCGTTCCTTGTTGTTTGTCAAAGAATAGCCAAATTTTCGACTATCAATGTCAAATCAGAAAGAAAAAAACATAGTAGAAATAAATAATATTAAGAAGTATTGAGATATGTCGACATTTTCCCTTCAGAGAAAACAAAGTGAGTATGAGACAGCCAAGGAGAAATATCAAAAGTAATATATATATATATATATATATATATATATATATATGGCTGGCGGAATGGTGTGGGCGTGTGTGAAATGAATAGAAAATGAGAGTATCAAAGACTATTAACACTGAATAACCAACACTATCTTCAATGACATCGAATAAAGAATGATTTTCTCGCCATTTCCAGGCAGACAATACAAGAGAAAGGGCTGCGAATGAAGCTCTTAGTTGAAGAGACGATATCTACTTAACATGATCGGTCGCCATATTGGATAGATACCAAATTTTATTGATTGTATTTTTGCACCTTATTTTTTTTTCTTGGTGCTTCTTTCTTTTTCTTTTTCATTTTATTGAATTTGATTTAATACTTCGAGATTCGTTTTTCTTTTTCTTCCCCTTGTTTCTGCCTTCACACAAATGTGAGAAACGAAGGAAGAAAGAACTGAAATAAAGGAAAAAGAAAAAAAAAAGAAGTAGAAATAAAAGAAGCACGTTTAAGAGATGGAAGAAGACTTTTAAAAAAAGAAGACAGTAACGAAACCCAAAAGAGAGAAAGGGTGAGAAATAAAAGAAATAAAAAAAAAGAAAAAGTAAACACACGTTAGAGAAGGAGAAACCAAAAGAAAGAAAGGGAGAAGTGAAAATAAGACGGAAATGAATGAGATACGAGGAGGAAAAACAAGATAAATAAACAAATCATCATCATCATCATGTCCTGCCGCTAGCACGGATATCCCTGACCCTCTCTCGCCACTTCTCCCTATCATTCATCGCTTCTGGCAAGTCTTCAGGGCTACATCCCGTATCCTCACATAGCTGCTGCATGTATGTTCGAGCTGGTCGTCTTGCTCTTGTCTGGCCATATGCGTGGGTCCATAGGAGTACATCACTGATGAGTTTGTCCTTGCTTCCCCAGCAGTGTCCTGCGTGTCTGGCTCGTCTAGCTAGTATAGTTTTCGTGACGGGAGACAGGTGGCCGTATAGTTGGTACCTTGTGGGGTGTTGCCGCCAGGATTGTTCAATATTGCTCGCAACATTCTTGTGTAATTGCCGTCAAGCTTCTTCTCTAGCCGTTTAGTTAGCGTCCAAGTAGTGCATCCATATAGCAGTATCGATACAGCCGCTGCCTGGAAGAAACTGCGTTTCATTTTATCGGTCAGGTCTGATTTCCATATGATCGAGAGCCTATCGATAGCTGTCCATGCCTTCGTTAGCCGTGTGTCAATGTCTTTTTCGGTTGTTGAGACGCTGCTTCCTAGGTAGGTGAATTTGTCAACCAGTTTCAGGGAGGTTCTGTCTTGTGTGGAAATGTCGCCTGTTTTGTGTGCATTGACATGGAGGCAATTAATAATAAAGCAGGTTATGTGGTAATAGAGACGAAACCATCAATCACATAATAAGCGAATGCAGCAAATTAGCACAGAAAGAGTATAAGACTAGACACACCAGGGTAGGCAAGATGATACACAGAGAATTGTACAAGAAATTTAGGTTTGGTTTGGTTTCTTTGTTTAATGGCATATCAACCTTTGTAGGTCATTTAATGCCAAAACTATTCTCCTAGAAGAACAGTAGTGATACTATTTAACCCATAGGTGGAAGGATAAGGGGTTCATACCTTTTCCAAGGGTATTTGCCCGAAAGTGAACGTAATAGCGCGACTGGAGTACGAACTCGCTTGCGACGATTCCGCAGTCCATCACTTTAACAATTACACCACAAGGACACCCCGCAAGAAATTTAAATTTGACCCTAAGAACAAATGGTATATGCACAACCCCAAAATAATCTCAGACGAACGAGAAAACTTCTCGAAACCAAACTCTGCGGAAGGAATCTCCTTTAAGGGATTAACACGGGGGTTGTCTCCCTGATAAGATAGCCGGGACTATTCTCGAAAGGGAAGCTGGAAGAACGCCGAGAAATGGATCAGAGAACAAGAAAACTAGTAATGATGTACAAGGCCTTGCATCAGAGAGAGGACGTGGGCAAACAATATGTGTAAAGAAAAGAAGAAGGACGAGAATTCGCCAGCATTGAAGATGCATCAGTATGAAGACTTGAAGACTACATTAAAAAGAATAAAGAAAGACCAATTACAGCGGCCAGTAACAATACTGACAACAAAAGGACAAAGAGAACAACAAAAACTAGGAAACAAAAATAGGAAGAAAAATGACTGTATGAATATTTCAAGTGACAAACTGACGATATCTCACATGAGAAGAACTGGACATGGCTAAGAGGAGGAAACCTAAAAAGAGAAAATCTGATTCTTTTCTAAAAGCAACATAGAAAAATACCATAAGAACTATGTTAAATGAATATGACTCAAAAGAAAAGCGGGCGTAGGTGATGTTTATTTGTCGCTGCCTCCCACCAGACAGGACTTGACCCAAGTTCAAAAGCCCGAAGGCTGATTAAAGTGGGGATAAAGGGGAGGGGAAGGTCGGGAACGAGCCGACGCATTTATTGAAAAGGATATCTTATCATCATGAGCAAAAAACTAGTTGCCCAGTCGGCTGGGGCTGTAGAATACACCGACTGCTTCTCTGCAGAGGGGTAAGACCCCCCAACGAGTGTCCTGGATATGACAATAAACAGTCTGATGGTGAGGTTCCAGCAATGCTGGAGCTTTGGGGAATGCGGAGTACCCCTTCATTGCCATCGCTCCCAGGTCCACTCTGGCCCGGAGTGGTAGGACCTGATAGGGCCCTATCTATGGGTTAAATAGAACTAACAGCATACTTATGCTAAAATGAATTGAGTAAACTGAATAGCTTGAAATAGAAATGCTTTTGACAATTAAACCGTACTTACACTTAAACTGCGTGCTTATGCTTAACTAAATTATTTGAAATAGAACTGTTTTTCGACATTAAAACTGTATTTACACTTAACTGAATTATTACATATAACTGCTTGAATAGTAAGAAATGGAAATGTTTTTGACAATTAAAATGTGTACTTATGCTAAACTGAACTGTTTTCAATAAAACAGATTATTTACATAAAAATGGATTTGGCGTTAAATAACCTACAAAGGTTGATATGTCATAAAACCCAACAAACCAAACAAACAAACAAACAAAAAACTAGGCAAACATTATGAATATGCAATGTATTCAATTTCATTAATTTCTAGTCATAAAATAACCTCAAACAGGCTAAACGTGCCGTTAAAATCAATCAATCAATCAATCATTCAATGTCGTTTCCTCGACTTCTGTACCTTCTGAGTCTCCGATTTCACCTGAAGGCGTATATTGCTGAAAGAATGCAAGGAAAATTCACTGGGAGTGATCTGCAACAATAAGTCTTCTTGATCTCTTTCATTGAGAACCCATAGAACAGACCCGGCCGGTATAAAAAGTCGCATTATCCATTCTTTGGGAAAGGGTAAAATTCGAAATAAATTCAGTGTCACACACACACACACACACACACACACACACACACACACACACATATGTATATATATGAATAAAAGTGAGAAGACAAAAAGGTATATTTCTTTTGTGTCATTTACTTTTACTTATCTCCAACTAGTTTCGACTTTTATCGTCAAAGACAAAAAGTTTTTTGTAAAAAAAGAATTCATAGAAAGTTTTAAAAGACATTTTTAAAGGAGCTGTTATACTATAGGAGAGACTATGAAACATATACGAGTGACGTAGCATATCTGTTTGTTGAATGAAAAGAGTATATATATATATATATATATATATATAGAATTAACTTAAATCGCGATTTAAGTTAATTCTATAATTGGCTCCATTGTATTGTGTTGAGCACTTTAGTAATTGTAGCATTGCAGCATTCGCGGAGGGTTTTTTGGTTTTCTTTTGACCACTGACTGTGTACCCCTTGATTTTTTTCAAGGAGTCGGACGAGGTTGGCCTTTTCTTTCTTTTTTACCCAAAAACTTTTTCTTTTTCCCCTGGGTGGTGATTCGAGATATTTTTATCTCTTGTTCCTGGCCAGGGTTTTTTTTTGTTTTTTTCTGGTACCGTGAATACTGGTAGATATTAGATTAGTAAATATATATATATATATATATATATATATATATATAGAGAGAGAGAGAGAAGTTTATCATATTTACCCAACCCCTCCGCTCGGGCAGGATATGACACAAGGTCAATTTTTTATGCGGAGTTTAACAGGTTTCAATTCATAGTTTTCCTTCTCCTAGACTAGTTGCCACGTCACGGCTGAAGAACCTAGACTGCCCTACTATTTTACTCATAGCTGGAGGGAGAATAATTGGATTCATATCTTTCCCAAGGGTATTAGTGCTATGTGAAATGCAATCAGTCTCGTCGAGGATTTGAACTCGTGTCGCCGTGTTCATTACCTACGACGATAACCATTACACCACGGGCAGAGAGAGGTTTATCGTCATTACAAGCTCTACTGATCAGTAGAGTGTTCGCTAATGTGCTGGAAGACAGGAGTTCAATCCCAGGTCGATTCATACTAAAGACTCAAAAAATGGTACTTGATGCCGCCTTGCTTAGCACTCAGCACTATAAGGTAAGGATCAAGGGTAAAGTGGAGCAATTCAGAGAATGGAGTAGTGTCCCCCCTACACTTCGGTGTAGTAGCTATTGAAAAGGGAGCCTTCGGGTCACCCTCGACTAAGGTCACCAACTTTACTTTTTTTCAAGCTCACTTGGTGAGTTAATGGAGGACCAAATTTTGAAGTATTGTTAAATAGTGCTCAACCCCCACTTTTCGAACAAAAAATTAATCATATTAACCCTTTTCTTTTAAATATTTACTCTGTCCGACGATTGCTGGATGCATTAAACCCAGGGTAACAGGCTGTTCCTAGTAATATATATATATATATATATATATATATTGTATATCATTCGGTCCAGTTAAACTGGAGTCGGGATTAATTCCGTCAGGACAAAAAAATCATTCAACTATGAACATTTAAAATTTCCTGGTAAAGAGATCAATGTAACTGACATCACAGAGCAATAATTTCTTTAAGAAAAACAAAAACCGGTTATATTAGGATTATAAATTCATTTCCATCCTGTTATGGGTATTGATATGAATCAATAACACCAAAAATAACAGGACTTCCTCAGATCTAATGGATAAAATAATTCAGAATAGACACAAGAAGGAAGGGTGGTAGGGGGTAGAAGAGGGGTGAAGAGTTTCCTCCCCATTTCGTCCACTTCCGGTTTTTAGGTTTTATCACCGGTTGGAATTGTAGTAAATTAAATTTAAAAAATTTTTAAATTCTAAATACATTTCAACTTAAAACTCTAGATTTAATTATGATTTAGGGAAGTACAAATTCCTTAATAACCTTACGTAAGGATACAGTAATACTTATATTAAATTAAATTCAAAAATTAAAATTAAAATTTTAAATTCAAAATTTATATTCGTGCCTATTCAGTTACCCTTCCATTGAAAAGTACGTACACATCACATGGTAGCATCTAGTTTAGAAAACCTAGTCGGCTGGAGCTGTAGAATACACCGACTGCATCTTTACAAAGGCGGAAGACCTCCGCAACGGATGTCCTAGATATAACACTAAACAATCTGATGGTGAGGCTCCTGTCTTGGCGCTTTGAGGTGTGTTGCTACTCGGTCCACTTTTACCCACTGTGGTAGCACCTGATGTCTTATCTATGAGTTAAATAGAAATGTTTGACCTTTAAACTGTGAGTAAACAAATTACATGCTACATTGTATCGTAAGGAATAGAACTCGTTGACCATTTAATTGTGTGTAAACAAGTGACTGTCAAATTGAATTATTGGTATTACATAGGAATACTTGGATCTATTTGATTGTGTGCACGTGAGTAAATAGTGTTGAATAGAAAATTACTCATAAATAGCAGTACTTGTAACCATTTCACTGTCTGCAAACAAATGATTAATATTGAATAAAATTATTTGCGATAGATAGTAATAATTAAAACCATTTAATTGTCTAGAATCAATAGCAATACTTGTGTGCAAATTAGTTCTAAAACATTTGAAAATGAAATTACCTACAAATTATATACTTACGAATCATATACGTTTATCCATTAAACTGTGTGCAAACAAAAGACTGATGTTAAATAGTTACTGTTACACAGCAATAATTAAAACCATTTAACTGTGTGCAAACAAGTAAATAGAATTATTAGTATTAGATTGAAATACTTGAAACCATTTAACTGTGAGTAAAAATGAGTCCAGGCACGTTTAAAATGTTATCAATAAAATGTGTTGTCCAGTCGCCAGGGGATGTATAATACACCGACTGCACCTCTGCAGAGAGGTAGGACCGCCTCCCCAACGGGTGTCTTGGATATGACACTAAACAGTTTGATGGTGAGGTCCCAGTAATGCTGGGGCCTTGGGGAATACGGAGCACCCCTTCATTGCCATTGCTCCACTCTGGCCCGGCGTGATAACACCTGATAGGGCCCTATCTATGGGTTAAATAGAGCTAACAACATACTTATGCTAAACTGAATTGTTTGATTAAACTGAATAGCTTGAAATAGAAATATTTTTGACAATTGAACAGTGCTTACATTTGAACAGCGTGCTTATTCTAAACCGAATTATTTCAAATAGGACTGGTTTTTGACATTGAAACTGTATTTACACTAAACTGAATTGTTTAACATAGAACTGTTTTGACATTTAACTGTGTGTAAACAAAATCTGTACTTATACTAAACTGAATTAGCTGAATTAGAATTGCTTGACTAAACTGAATTGCACGAAATAGAAGTGTTTTTACAATTAAACTGTACTTACATTTAAACAGCGTGCTTACGCTAAACTGAATTGTTTGAAATTGAACTGTTTTTGACATTGAAACTGTACTTACATTAAACTGAATTGTTATATATAACTGCTTGAATAGTTTGAAATAGAAATGTTTTTGGCAATTAGAATGTGTATTCATGCTAAACTGAATTGTTTTAAACAGAACTGATAATTTAAATAAAAACAGATTTGGCATTAAATAACCTACAAAGGTTGATATGCCATAAAACCCAACAAACCAAACCAAACAAAATGTGCTTACAAATTATATATATTTTATATATATTTTATATATAGGATTAGGTATATATATTTTATATATAGGATTAGGTATATATATATATTTTATATTAGGTATATATTTTATATTAGGTATATATATATTTATATATTTAGGTTTATATATTTAGGTATATATATATTTATATATTTAGGTTTATATTTTATATTAGGTATATATATATTTTATATATAGGATTAGGTATATATATATTTTATATATAGGATTAGGTATATATATTTTATATATAGGATTAGGTATTAAATAACCTACTATGGTTGATATGCTATAAAACCCAACCAAACCAAATCTTTTATATTCAATATAAATGTATAAAGAGGATTAGGTATTAAATAACCTACTATGGTTGATATGCTATAAAACCCACCAAACCAATACAAGTAAGAAGCTTTTCTTTACTTTAAGGAGGAGGGTGTTTCAAATTAGCCCCGACTGACCGGCTGGTTTATTTGTTTATGTAGATGATTGTGATTAACAAATTTTATTTCAAGACTGACTTATTAATTTTCGGATTAAAACAAAATGGGTGGTGTCCTCGTGGTGTAATGGTAAAAGCGATCGATTGCGGAATCGTAGTAAGCGAGTTCGTACTCCAGTCGCGCTATTACGGTTACTTTCGGGCAAATACCCTTAGGAAAGAGATGAACCCTCTTATTCTCCCAGCTATGGGTTAAATAGTACCACTACTGTTCTATGAGAATAGCTTTGGCTTTAAATAACCTACAAAGTTGATATGCCATTAAACAAAGAGACCAATCCAAATAGCCCATGTGTTTGAAAATGTTTAATTCATTTATCTTGTTTACTGTTATTGGTTTTATGTATTTTCAAATTCTTTTTATGTTGGTGAATGTCGTGTAAAATGATTAGGGATTTCAGTTCATTAGTTTAGTAATAAATTCTTTTCTACTTAAACTTGAATTTTGAAGCTGTGGGGTTTCGTTTGTAAAGGTCAAGGGTCGGGTGGACGCCTTTGCTTTATGTAGGCATGTCAATCATATCATAATAAGCAAATTCAAAGAGGGATAATTTGTTTTAGAAACAGCTGATACTTGATATTATAAGCTAAACAATTATGTAAAATCAGCTGATATTTGTGACTTAGTAGAGATGTGTTACTAAAGGATTTAGCTGACGTGTGATTTAACGATTGCATAATTGTTGAATTGAGGAGGTAGATATAAGAAACGGATTTGAAGACATCAGGACAGACTGGAGAGGACACACAGAGTAGACAGCTGGGCTATCGCTTGAACGAGACTTCAGCGAGGAGATCCCGAACGGCGACAAAGTTCACGAATCACACATATACAGAACAGCTGGTGCGAGAAAGATAATAACAAGCCTGTTTGCCTTTTACGCCTTTTTATGTTCGATTGATTGATTTTAACGGCATGTCAACACGTCTAAGTAACCCATTCCTGTAGAATACGCTGACTGCTCCTCTGCGGAAGGGGAAGACCCCCATCAACGAATGTCCTGGATATAACTAAAGTGTGATGCTCTGGTCTTGGAGCTTTGGGGAATATATGGATATGACACTAAAGTATCTGATGTTGAGGATCCTGCCTTAGAGCTTTGGGGAATATGGAGTATCTCCCCATTGCCTAGCCCAGCCAGCTGGGACATGGAATAAACTGACTGCATCTCCGCAGAAGAATAAGACCCTTCCCCAACGACTGTCTTGGATATGACACTAAAGTATCTGATGTTGAGGATCCAGCCTTGGAGCTTTGGGGAATATGGAGTACCTTTCCATTGTTCAGCCCAGTCAGCTGGGGCAATATAATACACTGACTGCATTTCTGTAGAGGAGTAAAACCTCCCAACGAGTGTTCTGGATATGACTCTAAAGTCTCTGATTTTTAGGCTTCAGTCTTGGAGCTTTGGGGAATGCAGAGTAATCCTTCATTGCCATTGCTCCCAGGTCCGCTCTGACCTGGAGTGGTTGGACCTTGGGTCCTATTTATGGTTAAATATAACTGTTTGACATTTAAACTGAGTGCCAACAATTAATTTATGCTAAATTGAATTGTTAGATATTGAACTGCTTGATCATTTAAACCGTGAGAAAATGAATGACTTATGTTTAATTGAATTGTTAGTGATACATAGCAATACTAGGAACTATTCAGATTTGTCGACTTAAGTTTAAAAATCATACTCATATAAATGAATAAAGCTGATTTGGTATTAATCAACCTACAATGTTTGATATGCCACAAAACCAAACCATACCATACCAAACCAAACCAAACCAAACCAAACTATACACGCCGAGTCTCATCTTATTTATAGAGATTATAGAAAAACATTTAGTGTTCGTTCAGATTTACATTTTTGATGTAGTTCTTCGTTAAGTATTTTTCTTGCGTAAAATCCCAGCGTATACGAATGATTTTAAAACAGGTCTAATGACCCGTATATACATAACAAGTACCTTACACTCCTGGTCAGGATGGAACTTGTAGTAATGGCAATAAAGAGATACCCCACACGTCTGAGAGCTCCAGAATAGGAGCCTCACCATCAGATGCAGTTTCGTGTCATATCCAGGACAACACTTACTTTTTATAGTGGGGTGGGCATCATACCCTTCTGTAGGGGATGCAGTCAACGCTTTCTAAGGGTCACTGATAAGGCGATTTTATTTTCGATTCATCGTCTTAATATACTCTCAAAATAAGAGATACTGAATCGACTTCTTTACCGAAAGTAACGTATTTTCACCAAAAGTCACGTATAAGCCATACAAGGTATTAATCTTTGTACAGTGAACGATTCGTTTTTGCCGGTGTTCTGATGTGGTTGGATATGTTGTTGATAAGCCGATCAAGATCAACGGTATCTTTAATCTATGTGGGTGTGGAGGGCGATGGACTGAAATTGTGATCATAGTTATCATTAAAGCAGTAAATGAGATACTGCTATTGCGGTATGTGAAATGATTGACAGATTTCAGTGGTTTGCCATTCAATGTAGGATGACTCCATCTTGTTTAAAATGCATACATTCTGTTTAATCAGATTTCAAGTAGATGCTAATGTCTCTTGCTGCCTGCTCCAGGCCATGAAGCTGATATTCGGCTTGAGCAGGTGTATTTTCGATCATCTGGGTAGTATAGTGATAGTTTTCTTTTTTTTTTTTTTTAGTTGTTGACCATTTTATTTTATCGGATGTACTGACATTGGTAGTACGTAATTGAGACGGATTATTTATAGAAACGGTGACAATGTATCTCCTTGCAAGATTCCAGTGACAATTTTAAAGAAATCAGTATCCCTATCGGGTGTGCGAACAAATGCTTTCTTGTTATTGTAAAGCATCATTACTCGTCCTCTTTTGCCCCAGTTTTTTAAACAATACAGAAGTCTTTTGGTTTTTTGTTTTGTTTTATAGCATATCAACCCCTGTTGGTCATTCGAAGCTAAATCTTTTTTTATACATATATATTAAATATATGATTTCTCAACACATTTTGTAGATAATATTTTTAAACGAGTCTTAGATCATTTTTTTCACAGTTAAATGATCAAGCAGTTCTATTTCAAATCATTCAGTTTTGCATAAATGCACAGTTTTTTTTTTTTTTTTTTTTTTTTTTTTTTTTTATTATCTACACGCACTAAATTGATTAAACATTAGTCATTTGTTTACACAGTTAAATGATCGAACAGTTGTATTTTAAACAATTCAGTTGAGCATGTGAAAATTAAATAGTTCCAAATATTGTTATGTATCACTAATAATTAAACTCAGTCACTTTTTTACACACAGTTGAATGATCAAACAGTTCTATTTCAAACCATTCAGTTTTCCATAAGTACACAGTTTTTTGTTTACACACAATTAATTAATTAAGCATCAGTCATTTGTTTACACAGTAAAATGATCAAACAGTTCTATTTCAAACAATTCGGTTTAGCATGTCTTAGTTAAATTGTTCAAAATATACAGCGGTCGTATCGATATTGCTGTATAGATGCACTACTTGCACGTTAACTAAACTATACGGCCACTTGCCTCTCATCACGGAAACTATACAAGTTAGACGAACCAGACACGCAGGACACTGCTGGAGAAGCAGGGACGAGCTCATAAGAGATACTCCTATGAACCTCCACATATGGCCGAGCATAAGCAGGACGACCAGCTCGAACATACAGCAGCTATGTGAGGATACGGGATGTAGCTCTGAAGACCTGCCAGAGGCGATAAACGATAGGGAGGAGTGGCGAGAGAGGGCCAGGGATATCCGTGCTAGCGGCACGACATGATGATGATGATGATGATCGCTAACTATTCAATTAAACACCAGTTATTTGTTTACACATTGTTAAATGGTCAAACAGTTCTATTTCCAATAACTTAATTTAGCATAATACAACAAGTTAAATGGTTCTTAATATTGCTATGTATCACTTACAATTCAATTAAACACCAGTCATTTGTTTACACACTGTTAAATGATCAAACAGTTCTATTCCGAAGAATTCAATTTAGCATAAGTATATATTTTTTACTTACATAGAGTTAAATATAAAAACTTCTATTTCAAGCAATTCAGTTTATCATAGGAACATAGTTTAAATGTCGATCAGTTCTATTTGACCTATAGATAGGACCCTATCAGGCGCTACCACCTTGAGTTGACCTTGGAGCGAAGACAATGAAGGGGTACTCCCCCAAAGCTCCAGGATTGCTGGAGCCTCACCGTTATATTGTTTGGTGTTATATCCAGAAAACTCTTTGAGTGAGTCTTATACCTCTGCAGGGATGCAGTCGGTGTATCCTGCAACCCCAGCTGACAAGGCCACAGGACATTCGTTCTAGGTGAGAGGGTTCTGACCTCTCTGCAGAGAAGCAGTTGGTGTATTTTGCAGCCCAGCTAACTGACTAGACGTTTTTTGCCCAGCCAGATTGTACAGTAGAGCTTGTATGGCTATATTTATTTTGACTACTTCAAGGAAGACTTTTTCCATTTTTGTACCTCTTTTGCATACAGCTTGCGCATCTATTATGCAGCTATTATATGTTTCTGTCTCTGTAAATGAGTTTATCTTGTCTTTCTTTCCGTTTATTCTGTGTGAGTGTATCAAGAGATATAATAATGCCAATATTGGTCTTTGGTGAGTGGGGTCTCGACTAAATACTCCCTTCTTCCAAGCAATAAATATTGGTTTTTATCTCAGGGGTCACAGACCCTAACAAAGTTTTTTTGCTTTGAAGAGACAAAGTAAGTTTGGTTTGGTTTGGTTTGGTTTAGTTATTGAATGGCATATCAACCCTTGTAAGTTATTTAATGCCAAAGCCATTCTCCTAGAAGAACAGTAGTGGTACTATTTAACACATAGCTGGGAGGATAAGGGGGTTCATACCTTTCCCAAGGGTATTTGCCCGAAAGTGAACGTAATAGCGCGACTGGAGTACGAACTCGCTTACTACGATCCAGCAGTCCTTCGCTTTAACTGTAATATAATGGCCGAGGGATTTCGGTTCATGCCTTTGGGCTTAGTTAGGCTGAGAACCTTTCGGCTCAGCACATGGGTTAGTTAGGTGTTAACGCGGGCGCGCGCAGAGCGGACGTGTCACTCAGAGATGTCACAATAGCCCGAGAAGAGAAATGGGTGACGGAGTGCGAATGACGTCACGCACCGGAAGCGAGCGGAGGATCTTGGGAATTTGAAGAAAGTTAAGAGAGTTGAAAGTAGACGCCGAACGAGGAGGTTCGACTTTTGGGGCTCGCTGAGTCGAGACGAATTTGCGCGCCATGGGTGCCGCACGAGATAGGGGCCAGATGAAGAAGCGAGCATAAAAAGATTGTGTCTCTCTCTTAATGTCGAAACCTTTAACTCAAAAGTAATAAAAAGGTTTCGTACCTGAACAAAGAAGTCGTTACGTGTTTTCGAATTTCGAGATTCCAATGTTCTTTATGTATACATGTTATCTAAATGAGTTATGGACAATCGATGTACATTTCCCAAATAGCCATATCATGGCTATGGTACTTAACCATTACACCACCAGCAATATAATAACGTATTTGACGTGTTAAATACTGTTAGTTATAGTAACTAGTTAACAAACATAAGAGTTATATAAAAAGATTTAGTAAACTCATGTATAATACGAGAGTTTTAATTGCAAAAACTGGTCGAGTCTTCGTGACGTAATGGCTAACGTGGAGAACTGTGACACATTGTAAAAAGTTCGAATCCCACACACCCTTTTGCATTCACTAATATCCTTGGTAAAGCTTTGAACTCCCAATAGCTAAAGGCTAATCTGTACCACTACTGTTCTTTTACAAATATAGTTTCGGTTTCTTTGTTTAATGGCATATCGACCTTTGTATGTTATTTAATGCCAAATCCATCCTTCTAGAAGAACAGTAGTGTTGCTATTTAACCTCGTGACGAACATGCTGTTGTGAGACCAAAACTTACCTGCATCATGGACTCTTCCCGTGGTGTAATGGTTATCGTCACAGGATATGGACACGGCGATACGAGTTCAATTCCTGGACAAGACTGATTGCATTTCACATAGCACTAATACCCTTGGGAAAGGTATGAATCCAATTATTCTCCCTCCAGCTATGGGTAAATAGTAGGGCAGACTAGGTTCTTCAGCCTTGGTGAGGCAACTAGTCTAGGAGAAGGAAAACTCTGAATTCAAACCTGCTAAACTCCGCTTTAAAAATTGACCTTGTGTCATATCCTGCCCGAGCGGAGGGGTTGGGTAAATAGGATCATGGACTCTTCCAGCACGATATTACAAGCGTAGTAATATCCTAATACCGTAGCAGTAGTAGCAGTTGTACAAGAAGTACGACTACCAATATTGGACACTATCCTTTGTAACTTTTGTCAATAAATCTTTCTTACCTCTAAACCGTATCCCGTATTTTCCTTTGGGTCCACATCAGTGGGGACGTACGGATTCGAGAAACGCACTCACGTCGAAAGCCTTAGCAGTCCATCATTCAATAGCGACTGAAAGATTCGAGAATTTCGTCCTCACCACATCAGAGGACCCGCTCAATCACACAACAGTGTCGAACGAGAAAAATCAATCTGGCATTTCTACACCAGCGACTAAATACAAAAACTTTCCGCTTACCAACATCAATGACGAAGAAGCTGTTATGAGACCGAAACTTACCTGCATCATGGTCTCTTCCAGCACTATATTACTAGCGTAGTAATATCCTCCACGGGAGTAGTAGTAGCAGTAGTACAAGAAGTACGACTACCAATATTGGACAATATCCTTTGTAACTTTTGTTAATATATCTTTCTTACCTCTAAACCGTGTTCCGTGTTTTCCTTCTGTGTACCGACTTTGGGTCCACATCAGTTATTTAATGCCAAATCCATCCTTCTAGAAGAACAGTGGTGTTGCTATTTAACCCATAGCTGGGATGATAAGGGGGTTCATACCTTTCCCAAGCGTATTTGTCCCAAAGTGAACGTAAAAGCGTGACTGGAATTCGAACTCGCTTACAACGATTCCGAAGTCCATCGCTTTAATTACAAGGATGGCTATGGCATTAAATAACCCACCAAGATTATATGGCCAAAGAAACGGGTTAAATTTGGGAGGTACCATTATAATCGAGTCCAAAGGGATTTAATCCAAAGGGATTAGTTTTAACCACCAAAACGCAGAAATTATTCAAGTGAAATTTCAAACTTTTTTTTATAACTAAAAGAGGGGCTTCCCTAAAATAATCTACACACGATATTGGTACGAATATTTAAATGTTCACGTTTCGCCTCATTTATCGAAAAATTGCGAAATTTATGGTAAATATAGAGAGTTCTTGTCAACATCCAATAAATGGAATGATGGCAGCTATTCAACAGACTTTTTTTCCGTTGAATAATTGCCATCATTCCATTTATACCAAAAGAGATGACCTATAGGGACGGATAGAGAGAGAGAGAGAGAGAGAGAGAGAGAGAGAGAGAGAGAGAGAGCAAAGAATTTGTGCTGTCAACAAGCTTTGATAGTGATAATGATTCGAAAAGTGTGAACTGATTCGAAAACAAAAATCGATCGCAACGTTTATATATATATATATATATATATATATATATATATATATATATATATATGCAAGGAACACACAATAAGTTTCCAGACTTTTTTCGTATGGGCACTTTTATTGATATTATACACATGAAACTCTAGTCCTCTTCGAAGTAATCTCCTCCGGCTGCAATGCACTTGTTGTACCGTTCAAACAATTTCTGGAAGGTCCCATGGAAGTCCCCCTCTGTTACCGTGTAAATGACTTTCGTCACAGCCTCTTTCATCTCCACAATTGTCTCATAACGATAGCCTCTAAGGTTACGGAATAACCAAAAGTCACAGGAAGCAAGGTCTGGACTATAAGGAGGGTGACGAACTGTCTTGATGCCCACCTTGTCAAATAGTCTGTGACAAGGATGGAGTTGTGGACTGGTGCATTGTCCTGGTGGAAATGCCACTGACCCGATTTGAAGAGTGCTGGCCTCATCCCAAGGAATCTCTTTCTGAACTCCCTTAAAACCTCAACATAGTATTCCTGGTTGACTGTCTGTCCAGTGGGAACACAACTCTGGTTTTCTGACTTCCTTACTCCGCCCACACCTCTCGTCATCCCTTAGAGACTCCCTGCCTTCCTTGAATCTCGTATGCGACTCAAAAACTGATACTCGATTCATGAAAGATGGTCGAAAGGCAGTCTGAAGCATTCCGTACGTTTCTGTGGCATTTTTTCCAAGTTTAAAACACAATTTTATTGCATATCGTTCTTCTAAAGTGTCCAGATTGTATTTTTGAAATTCCCCAGCTGTGACAATCAGGCTTTAGGAGGGTGTATTCCAATTCCTGCTGTATTTGTTGATTTGAACCTGAAATCATAAAAATTGGTCAGTCATCTCATAAGATGTATAGCAATAACATACTGAATTGTCAAGAGTCTACGTCAATTTTAAATGCCTGTACAAAAATGTCTGGAAACTTATTGGCGGCTATATATATATATATATATATATATATATATATATATATATATATATGTATATAACGATATCGCTGCCATTGAACATGAAAATCAGAATCATTGGAAGCATTAGACATTTTAAGAATTTAGATTTTGAATCGGCTCTATTTATCGAGACTATCGAGCACTTTTGAAACAAAATCACAAAAATTCTTCATTCTAAGTAATCACTTGCCAAAAACGTATTTATCTATATTGTTATGGGGACATATCCTACCATACCTCAAAGCTGGACTCGTCCAACCTAAACATATTCTCCGAGCTTAGCTCGCTCGCGGGAGACAACATTCTCTATTATTCTTACGAAAAGTGTTGATTTGCGTTGTTACTATATTGGATTACTTGTTGGATTACTTGTTGAAAAAATTGTTATCTCGGTAAGACTTTGTTTTTTTGTGACTTTGTTTGAACTTTAATTTTTTTCAAGTCTTACCGAGAACTCTTTGTTTTGACGACTGACTTGTTTTATTTTTTTGTTATCCGACTTTTTTGTTTGTTGTTATTAGTCGGATTTTATTTTTGTTGCCTTACCATTTATTTTTTTGATTGTCAGGGGTTCTACCTGTCTTATAACTTGCGTGGTGTCATTCCACTTGTTTTATTTTTGACATTCTTTAAGTTGAAACTGTAGAGCCCCCCCTCCATACTAAGCTACAGTTGGAGGTTTAACCATACCCTCCTGGCTGCTATTATTTTTTCGCAGCCATGGAGGGGGCAACAACTCCAAATAAGTCAACAAAGACACAAAGCCTGATAGGGGCAAATTGGCCTTCGTTGCCGATCCCCGCCGAATCCCAAGAAACAAAAGATAGCCAAGACAGCCCAATACAGCCGGCTCAAAAAAGCCCCACAGCCTGGAAAGGCCAGCAGAGGGGACCGGCTGACTATGAGAAGGACCGGGTGGGCAAGTACGCCAAGTACTTTAACGGAAACGAGATTTTGCCCATCCCGGAAATAGCCGACAAAATAATACCAAGAGTCCTCTCGCTGGTCGTTTCCGACCTTAAAACAAAAAGGCTGGTGGGGCTCAATAAGGATTCTTTCGAAGAGCTGCTAAGGAAGTCAGGCATCCCATGCCAGTACTTCTGCAGAAAAAGTTTCGCAACATGGGATGTCCTGTTTCCCACAGAGCAACAAGCGGCGAAGGCAGCAGAAAGAGACATAATTACGAAGAACTTTAGGCTACAGCCGGAATATCAGGGCACCCGTAGGCTCCGCGTGACGATCTGCAATGTCCCGGCCATTATTACTGGGGAGGTCCTGGCAGCATACTTAAGTGCCTTTGGCCAGGTTGAGGAGTTCAACCTCCTCAGATCCCCGGCCGGGACAGCCTACGGGGACTATGCCTTCCGGCTGTGCCTGACCAGGGATGGTTTTAAAGCCATCCCTGAAACAGTAATCTGCGGGGATCGGCAGATGATTGTGTTGGTGGAGGGAAGACGCCCCAGGTGCTGGGGGTGTAAGCAAATTGGCCACATCGCCAAGTTTTGCCCCCAGCGCCCTGAAAACCAAAAAGAAAAAACTACGTCAACAACAACAACAACAACGACAACAACAGGGGACGCAGCAGCCACCATCACCAACACAGTCAGAAAAGAAGCGGAGGCCAAGAGCCCGGGTCCAGCCCAGCTCAAACCAAGCAATCAAGAGGGCTGGACGGAGGTGGCCAGAAAGAGGAGGGGATCCCCTAAGCAGGGGGAAAAAACCTCATCCCCTCCTCAAAAAAAGGCCCAAACAGCAGCAGCAGCAGCAGCAGTAGTAGCAGCAGAAGCAACACCAACATCAGAACCACCGACAACTCCGAAACCAGCCACACCAGCAACAGAGACTCCAGCAACGCCCGCACCAGTAACATCGGCACCATCTGCAGCAACAAAGACATCTCCGAAAAAACAAAAAAAGAAAAATAAACCAAACGCCCCGGAAGAGATGGAGACCAACGTTAATTTGAAGAGGAGAAGAGACAGCGGGGAGGGGACCGCAAAAAAAATATGCCCTGAACAACCCAAGGCAGGTCCCTCCTCTCAACCACAAAAGCAACCAACTCCTCCACCTCTACCTCCACCACCCTTTCCACCCCCTCAAATCCTACAACCCACACAACCACCATATCAAATGTTCACCCTCTCACCCCAACAAGAACAGTGCCTAAAGAAATACCACAGACCCTACCAAATCCCACTCCCAAGGTCCCAATCAGCAGACCGGTCCCAGCCCCTAAACTTAACCAGAACTCCATCTCTTCCCTCACTCAGCCCCACTAGCATATCCTCTCAAGAACTGTTCCCATCAAAACGAAAACAAGACCCTCCTGCCAGTAAAAAAAAAGCAAATCGGCAGGAGGGCGAAAAAGAACTAACAATCACCCAAATACAGCAGGCAGCGGCTTTGTGCTCAGTAGAGCTGGAAGCAGTTGGCGACTTCCAGCTGCGAAAGGCACTAAAGCCGCTGCTGAACCTTGAAAAAATACAAAACCTGAATGTTTCTAATCCTGTCAATTTTAGGAGTGCAGCCATGGTGACCACTTTTGTCCGGTCAGCTGGCGACCGTACCAAGGGCGTATGGAAGTTCTTGAGTACGGTCTGTCAGACTGATACGGGCATAAAGCTGGCGGAGTTGGAGCACTCCTCATTGAAAAAATGTATTCCTTTTTGTTCGGGAAGGGTCCCAATTTTGGTTCACCCGTCCCTTTACAGGTCCCTAAAGCTGCGGTTCCCCATAGATGTCGGCGGAATCACCAGAGACAACCGGGTGACAACTGAACTCGGTACCGGTTCTCTGCGTCAGGCTGTCGGCATCCTCACCCCGAAGGATTTCCGGCCCGTAGTCGACACTGAGTAAGGTAAGTGAGATTGATGGCTTTAAACGTTGCCAGTTTGAATGTGAGGGGACTGAGGGATTCAAGCAAGTGTGCGCGCTTGCTTGGTGAACTCAAGAACCTCGGAGTGGATGTTGCTGCAGTGCAGGAGACCCACTTCACTTGCGATGCCGACTGTCGGGTGCTGGAAAGCGACTTTAACGTTTTCTCAGCATACGGCAGCCGCATCAGCGCTGGGGTCTCTCTGCTAGTTGGACGCAGCCTTGATGCTGATGTTGACGTTGTTTTTGCAGGTGACGGGGGCCGGCTGGTTGTGGCCGATGTTGCCGTGAAAAGTTTCAAGTTTCGTCTGGTTGCGGTTTATGCGTCCAATATCGCTGCGGAGAGGGTTTCCTTTTTTCGTCGGTTGGCGCCGTTCCTGGACGATACGAAGCGGCTAGTCTTAATGGGTGATTGGAATGCGATCCTTGATCCCAAGATAGATAAGGTCGGGCGGGGAGCTAGGCGTGCGGGAAGGTGTGATAGCAGCCTTGTCGGCTTCGTGACTCGTCACGGTCTCGTCGACAGGTTTCGTCTTGATCACCCAGGGCGGGAGATGTGGACGTGGCTAGATAGCTCGCCCTCTGCCAAAGTAGGTTCCTACTTGGACAGAGTGTTAGTTAGACGAGCTGACACTGATTTCGTTAGTTGTCCCACGTTCCACCTGATAGCGTGGACTGACCATAAGCTTGTTAGGGTCAGTCTGCGGTTAGCCGATAGGCCTAGTCTAGCCGGCTACTGGAAGTTCAATACCTCCTTACTGGAGATACGGGACTTCCGGGACCGGCTGGAATCCCTAATTCAGCGGGCGTTAGTGGGGGCGGTTACCGGGAATAGGTGGTGGGTTTCTTTGAAATATAGGATTAGAGACTTCGCCACCAAATACGGTCAACAGCTCAGCCTAGATAAGACCAAGGAGGCGAAGTCTATAGAAGATAGACTTTCCCGGGCGGTGGCTGGGGGGGACTCCCTAGGTGTAGAGCTAGCTAGGAGGGACCTTGAGCGTGAGAGTAGCGAGCGCTACAAGGGATTCGTAGTTAGATCTAGGCTAAATAGAGCTCTCAACGAAGCTGTGAAAACAAACGCGACTGCGCGTGAAGAAGAAGTGCGAAGGTTCCCCGATCGGTACATCGCGTCTGTCAAGACCGCGGACGGGCGACTGCTGCGATCAGGTCGTGAGATGCGTGATGCCTTTCGGGCGCACTTTCGGGATCGCTTTGCCCGCTGCCCTGATCTCCCGATCCGGGAGTTTCGTAGCTATCTTGCCGACTTCCCCCGCCTTGGGGTGGCTGAAGCGGCTAGCTGCGAGGGTTTGGTTACTGAATGCGAAGTCCGTGATGCGTTGAAGCAGGTCGGCCTCAACAAGTCGCCGGGACTAGATGGTTTGCCCTACGAAGTGTACTTGAGGATGTCGCACATGTTTGTGCCTATTCTGACGGATGTGTTCAACCATTGGTTCGCCCAGGGAGCCATCCCTGGTAGCGTTACCAAGGGCGTGATCACATTGCTGAAGAAAGGTGGCAGGCATGTTTGGGAGGGGCTAGACGACTACAGGCCCATAACTCTGCTTAACACAGAGTTAAAGATTTTGGCCCGGGTCTTAGCTAATCGTTTACAGCTTGTCATCAGTGATCTGATCGGCCCTGAACAGACCTTTGCTGTGAAGGGAAGATCGATCCAGGACAACCTGCACTTGATTCGCGAGGTCCTAGAGGGGATAGAAGACGACACAGAAGCCGCGCTGATCAGTTTAGATCAGTCCAAGGCCTTCGATAGGGTCGACCATCGGTTCTTGGCGTCTGTTTTGGAGACTGCCGGATTCAAACCGGAGTTCCGCAGATGGATTAGTATGATGTACCATAACCCTCAGGCAGTGGTGCAGGTGAACGGAAGGCGTTCGGAGGTATTCGCGGTCGAGCGGTCGGTCCGGCAGGGCTGCCCGTTGTCTCCTCTTCTCTATGTCCTCGCGTTGGAGCCCCTCCTGCGCAGGCTTAGGGATGAGAGGACAAGTCCGTCCCTGCGCGGTATACCTTTTGTTAGCAGCCTTGCTGCAAGGGTTTCCGCGTTCGCTGATGACGTCACAGTCTTTGTGTCCCGCCGTCTGGATATAAAAGCTGTGAAAGAGGCGGTTGTCGAGTACGAGCGGATCGCAGGAGCCAAGGTCAATTTTGACAAAAGCGAAGGTTTGCGGCTTGGTGCTTGGAGGGGTAGCAATACTCTTCCAGGGCCCTTCCGCTGGAGTGACGGACCCATCCGCATCCTCGGGGTGTGGTTCGGGCCCGACCTCCAACTGGAGCGAAATTGGTCGGAAGTACAAACCAAGGTGAATGCTCAGGTGGGAATCTGGCTTTCAAGGAGGTTGTCCTTAAAGGGCAGGGCGGAGGCGTGCGCCACGTACGTCTTTCCTCTGATCCTTTACCGATTGGCTGTACTTCCTCTGCCTAAGGCACGTCGGTTGGCACTGCAACAATCCCTCTCCAGATTGCTCTGGGGAGGTGCAAGGCCGATGGTCCGTAGGCAGGTCTGTATCCAACGTACACGCAACGGGGGTCTGGGTATGCCTGATCTGGAGAGCCACTGGCTTGCTGAAAGACTTGCATACCTGGGCCGGTCCTTGACGGGGGACGCAGTGTGGAGACGAAAGGCGAGTCGGACTTTTCCTCGCCTCCAGTCAGACCCAAAGGCTGAAGGTCGACGTAAGCCTTTGGGCGAAGCACTGTTTGTCCGCGAGTGCCGAAAGGCCCTTCGTAACCTTCTTGGGTCCAGTGACCTTTCACGGCCTCGGAAAGAGCTATATCGGGAATTAGTGGTGGGTTCCGCTTCTGATCCTCTTAGCGAGCGGCGAGGCTGGACGGCGGAGGAGATCCGCTCTCACTGGAATTGGGCGCCAGGATCGAGCTTCTTGAACAACTCCGAGTTCTCGCTCACCTGGCGACTTGCACGAAATGCGTTACCCCTTTTCGGCTTGAACTACAAAGCGGGCCTGGCAGACATGCCTGATTGCCCTCGCTGCAGCAGTGGCTTGGAAGAAACGGCTGAGCACGCCTTCTACTACTGCGAGCGAGTTCGCCCGTTTTGGGATCACGTCGGGGAGTGGACGGCTCGCATCGAACCCAAGCAGCTCGTGCTGCTCGACGTTGGTTACGTCGTGGACAACGTTCTTCCTCCGTTTCAGGGTGAGAAGCGTGTGGTGTTTCTCGCGATCCTGGCTGTAGCTCGAATGGTGATTTGGACTACGCGAAAGAAGGGATTGTATGACGATGCAAACTTTTCTCATCGTGATCTGGTATTGTACTTTAGGCATTCGCTTAGGGTCAAAATCAGATGCGATAGAAAACGCTTGGATCGCATAACATTCAGCAGAAGGTGGGTGAATGCAGCGAGCCTGGTCGTAAGAAAGGGGGCAACGTTGGAGTCATCCTTCCCTCCTCTGCCCGCTCATGGCGTCTACGGTACGGGTCCTTCGGGACCCCACCCCCGGTAAGTAGGCAAAGCTTTTTTCCCTTGCAACCTAGTTAGCAGTATGTTGTCAGTCATTGTCCCTGTCACCTAGTCATTAGTTCTCAAGATCTTCCCCATCCCCATTATTTTTGTACCTTAACCCATATCCCAGCCCGCTTTTACTGAAGATCTTGAACATTCATATGTATAAAAAATCATATTACCTGCTTGAATCAACCCATACCGCGCCCGACCCCTTATTTCCTTTGACCCCTGTAGATTAGGATCCCTGCCCCACCTAGGGTAGGTCCGGCTTGTTTTCGGTTCTTTTCGCCCCGGAAAACAGTCGGCCTCCAATTTTATAGACGGGGGGATGGGAGGGCAACCAAACGGGGGATTTTTTCCTTTGTTGCTGTACATATTTCGGGGTTTTTTCTCCCATCCCCATCATATGAATTCATTTGTAAAAACCACAATTTGTAAATAAAATCATGCATCACTCTCGGGATTTTAAGTAGGTTCTTTCTTCATCGAGCAAATGTGGTATTTTGGTGACAGCAGCGCGCATGGCGACGGATGAATGACTATATATTGTATTGTTGAATGGGTCGGCGAATGTGGCTAGCTAGGTCCCACTAGTTAAAACTTAGTTATTGCAAGACCGCACCCTTCCCCTTCCCCACAAAACTTAAGGCCTTGTGCCTTCCTGCATTTTTGCAGGAAATAAGGGAGACAACATTCTCTATTATTCTTACGAAAAGTGTTGATTTGCGTTGTTACTTTATTGGATTACTTGTTGGATTACTTGTTGAAAAAATTGTTATCTCGGTAAGACTTTGTTTTTTTGTGACTTTGTTTGAACTTTAATTTTTTTCAAGTCTTACCGAGAACTCTTTGTTTTGACGACTGACTTGTTTTATTTTTTTTCACTTGTTATCCGACTTTTTTGTTTGTTGTTATTGGTCGGATTTTATTTTTGTTGCCTTACCATTTATTTTTTGATTGTAAAGGGTTCTACCTGTCTTATAACTTGCGTGGTGTCATTCCACTTGTTTTTTGACATTCTTTCAGTTGAAACTGTAGAGCCCCCCCTCCATACTAAGCTACAGTTGGAGGTTTAACCATACCCTCCTGGCTGCTATTATTTTTTCGCAGCCATGGAGGGGGCAACAAATCCTTCGACGAAGACACAAAGCCTGATAGGGGCAAATTGGCCTTCGTTGCCGATCCCCGCCGAATCCCAAGAAACCAAAGATAGCCAAGATAGCCCAATACAGCCGGCTCAAAAAAGCCCCACAGCCTGGAAAGGCCAGCAGAGGGGACCGGCTGACTATGAGAAAGACCGGGTGGGCAAGTACGCCAAGTACTTTAACGGAAACGAGATTTTGCCCATCCCGGAAATAGCCGACAAAATAATACCAAGAGTCCTCTCGCTGGTCGTTTCCGACCTTAAAACAAAAAGGCTGGTGGGGCTCAATAAGGATTCTTTCGAAGAGCTGCTAAGGAAGTCAGGCATCCCATGCCAGTACTTCTGCAGAAAAAGTTTCGCAACATGGGATGTCCTGTTTCCCACAGAACAACAAGCGGCGAAAGCAGCAGAAAGAGATATAATTACGAAGAACTTTAGGCTACAGCCGGAATATCAGGGCACCCGTAGGCTCCGCGTGACGATCTGCAATGTCCCGGCCATTATTACTGGGGAGGTCCTGGCAGCATACTTAAGTGCCTTTGGCCAGGTTGAGGAGTTCAACCTCCTCAGATCCCCGGCCGGGACAGCCTACGGGGACTATGCCTTCCGGCTGTGCCTGACCAGGGATGGTTTTAAAGCCATCCCTGAAACAGTAATCTGCGGGGATCGGCAGATGATTGTGTTGGTGGAGGGAAGACGCCCCAGGTGCTGGGGGTGTAAGCAAATTGGCCACATCGCCAAGTTTTGCCCCCAGCGCCCTGAAAACCAAAAAGAAAAAACTACGTCAACAACAACAACAACAACGACAACAACAGGGGACGCAACAGCCACCATCACCAACACAGTCAGAAAAGAAGCGGAGGCCAAGGGCCCGAGTCCAGCCCAGCTCAAACCAAGCAATCAAGAGGGCTGGACGGAGGTGGCCAGAAAGAGGAGGGGATCCCCTAAGCAGGGGGAAAAAACCTCATCCCCTCCTCAAAAAAAGGCCCAAACAACAGCAGCAGCAGCAGTAGTAGCAGCAGAAGCAACACCAACATCAGAACCACCGATAACTCCGAAACCAGCCACACCAGCAACAGAGACTCCAGCAACGCCCGCACCAGTAACATCGGCACCATCTGCAGCAACAAAGACATCACCGAAAAAACAAAAAAAGAAAAATAAACCAAACGCCCCGGAAGAGATGGAGACCAACTATAATTTGAAGAGGAGAAGGGACAGCGGGGAGGGGACCGCAAAAAAAATATGCCCTGAACAACCCAAGGCAGGTCCCTCCTCTCAACCGCAAAAGCAATCAACTCCTCCACCTTTACCTCCACCACCCTTTCCACCCCCTCAAATCCTACAACCCACACAACCACCATATCAAATGTTCACCCTCTCACCCCAACAAGAACAGTGCCTAAAGAAATACCACAGACCCTACCAAATCCCACTCCCAAGGTCCCAATCAGCAGACCGGTCCCAGCCCCTAAACTTAACCAGAACTCCATCTCTTCCCTCACTCAGCCCCACTAGCATATCCTCTCAAGAACTGTTCCCATCAAAACGAAAACAAGACCCTCCTGCCAGTAAAAAAAAAGCAAATCGGCAGGAGGGCGAAAAAGAACTAAAAATCACCCAAATACAGCAGGCAGCGGCTTTGTGCTCAGTAGAGCTGGAAGCAGTCAATGACTTCCAGCTACGAAAGGCACTAAAGCCGCTGCTGAACCTTGAAAAAATACAAAACCTGAATGTTTCTAATCCTGTCAATTTTAGGAGTGCAGCCATGGTGACCACTTTTGTCCGGTCAGCTGGCGACCGTACCAAGGGCGTATGGAAGTTCTTGAGTACGGTCTGTCAGACTGATACGGGCATAAAGCTGGCGGAGTTGGAGCACTCCTCATTGAAAAAATGTATTCCTTTTTGTTCGGGCAGGGTCCCAATTTTGGTTCACCCGTCCCTTTACAGGTCCCTAAAGCTGCGGTTCCCCATAGATGTCGGCGGAATCACCAGAGACAACCGGGTGACAACTGAACTCGGTACCGGTTCTCTGCGTCAGGCTGTCGGCATCCTCACCCCGAAGGATTTCCGGCCCGTAGTCGACACTGAGTAAGGTAAGTGAGATTGATGGCTTTAAACGTTGCCAGTTTGAATGTGAGGGGACTGAGGGATTCAAGCAAGTGTGCGCGCTTGCTTGGTGAACTCAAGAACCTCGGAGTGGATGTTGCTGCAGTGCAGGAGACCCACTTCACTTGCGATGCCGACTGTCGGGTGCTGGAAAGCGACTTTAACGTTTTCTCAGCATACGGCAGCCGCATCAGCGCTGGGGTCTCTCTGCTAGTTGGACGCAGCCTTGATGCTGATGTTGACGTTGTTTTTGCAGGTGACGGGGGCCGGCTGGTTGTGGCCGATGTTGCCGTGAAAAGTTTCAAGTTTCGTCTGGTTGCGGTTTATGCGTCCAATATCGCTGCGGAGAGGATTTCCTTTTTTCGTCGGTTGGCGCCGTTCCTGGACGATACGAAGCGGCTAGTCTTAATGGGTGATTGGAATGCGATCCTTGATCCCAAGATAGATAAGGTCGGGCGGGGAGCTAGGCGTGCGGGAAGGTGTGATAGCAGCCTTGTCGGCTTCGTGACTCGTCACGGTCTCGTCGACAGGTTTCGTCTTGATCACCCAGGGCGGGAGATGTGGACGTGGCTAGATAGCTCGCCCTCTGCCAAAGTAGGTTCCTACTTGGACAGAGTGTTAGTTAGACGAGCTGACACTGATTTCGTTAGTTGTCCCACGTTCCACCTGATAGCGTGGACTGACCATAAGCTTGTTAGGGTCAGTCTACGGTTAGTCAATAGGCCTAGTCTAGCCGGCTACTGGAAGTTCAATACCTCCTTACTGGAGATACGGGACTTCCGGGACCGGCTAGAATCCCTAATTCAGCGGGCGTTAGTGGGGGCGGTTACCGGGAGTAGGTGGTGGGTTTCTCTGAAATATAGGATTAGAGACTTCGCCACCAAATACGGTCAACAGCTCAGCCTAGATAAGGCCAAGGAGGCGAAGGCTATAGAAGATAGACTTTCCCGGGCGGTGGCTGGGGGGGACTCCCTAGGTGTAGAGCTAGCTAGGAGGGACCTTGAGCGTGAGAGTAGCGAGCGCTACAAGGGATTCGTAGTTAGATCTAGGCTAAATAGAGTTCTCAACGAAGCTGTGAAATCGAACGCGACTGCGCGTGAAGAAGAAGTGCGAAGGTTCCCCGATCGGTACATCGCGTCTGTCAAGACTGCGGACGGGCGACTGCTGCGATCGGGTCGTGAGATGCGTGATGCCTTTCGGGCGCACTTTCGGGATCGCTTTGCCCGCTGCCCTGATCTCCCGATCCGGGAGTTTCGTAGCTATCTTGCCGACTTCCCCCGCCTTGGGGTGGCTGAAGCGGCTAGCTGCGAGGGTTTGGTTACTGAATGCGAAGTCCGTGATGCGTTGAAGCAGGTCGGCCTCAACAAGTCGCCGGGACTAGATGGTTTGCCCTACGAAGTGTACTTGAGGATGTCGCACATGTTTGTGCCTATTCTGACGGATGTGTTCAACCATTGGTTCGCCCAGGGAGTGATCCCTGGTTGCGTTACCAAGGGCGTGATCACATTGCTGAAGAAAGGTGGCCAGCATGTTGGGGAGGGCTTAGATGACTACAGGCCCATAACTCTGCTTAACGCAGAGTTAAAGATTTTGGCCCGGGTCTTGGCGAATCGTTTACAGCGTGTCATCAGTGATCTGATCGGCCCCGAACAGACCTTTGCTGTGAAGGGAAGATCGATCCAGGACAATCTGCACTTGATTCGCGAGGTCCTAGAGGGAATAGAAGACGACACCGAAGCCGCGCTGATCAGTTTAGATCAGTCCAAGGCCTTCGATAGGGTTGACCATCGGTTCTTGGCGTCTGTTTTGGAGACTGCCGGATTCAAACCGGAGTTCCGCAGATGGATTAGTATGATGTACCATAACCCTCAGGCAGTGGTGCAGGTGAACGGAAGGCGTTCGGAGGTATTCGCGATCGAGCGTTCGGTCCGGCAGGGCTGCCCGTTGTCTCCTCTTCTCTATGTCCTCGCGTTGGAGCCCCTCCTGCGCAGGCTTAGGGATGAGAGGACAAGTCCGTCCCTGCGCGGTATACCTTTTGTTAGCAGCCTTGCTGCAAGGGTTTCCGCGTTCGCTGATGACATCACAGTCTTTGTGTCCCGCCGTCTGGATATAAAGGCTGTGAAAGAGGCGGTTGTCGAGTACGAGCGGATCGCAGGAGCCAAGGTCAATTTTGACAAAAGCGAAGGTTTGCGGCTTGGTGCTTGGAGGGGTAGCAATACTCTTCCAGGGCCCTTCCGCTGGAGTGACGGACCCGTCCGCATCCTCGGGGTGTGGTTCGGGCCCGACCTCCAACTGGAGCGAAATTGGTTGGAAGTACAAACCAAGGTGAATGCTCAGGTGGGAATCTGGCTTTCAAGGAGGTTGTCCTTAAAGGGCAGGGCGGAGGCGTGCGCCACGTACGTCTTCCCTCTGATCCTTTACCGATTGGCTGTACTTCCTCTGCCTAAGGCACGTCGGTTGGCACTGCAACAATCCCTCTCCAGATTGCTCTGGGGAGGTGCAAGGCCGATGGTCCGTAGGCAGGTCTGTATCCAACGTACACGTAACGGGGGTCTGGGTATGCCTGATCTGGAGAGCCACTGGCTTGCTGAAAGACTTGCATACCTGGGCCGGTCCTTGACGGGGGACGCAGTGTGGAGACGAAAGGCGAGTCGGACTTTTCCTCGCCTCCAGTCAGACCCAAAGGCTGAAGGTCGACGTAAGCCTTTGGGCGAAGCACTGTTTGTCCGCGAGTGCCGAAAGGCCCTTCGTAACCTTCTTGGGTCCAGTGACCTTTCACGGCCTCGGAAAGAGCTATATCGGGAATTAGTGGTGGGTTCCGCTTCTGATCCTCTTAGCGAGCGGCGAGGCTGGACGGCGGAGGAGATCCGCTCTCACTGGAATTGGGCGCCAGGATCGAGCTTCTTGAACAACTCCGAGTTCTCGCTCACCTGGCGACTTGCACGGAATGCGTTACCCCTTTTCGGCTTGAACTACAAAGCGGGCCTGGCAGACATGCCTGATTGCCCTCGCTGCAGCAGTGGCTTGGAAGAAACGGCTGAGCACGCCTTCTACTACTGCGAGCGAGTTCGCCCGTTTTGGGATCACGTCGGGGAGTGGACGGCTCGCATCGAACCCAAGCAGCTCGTGCTGCTCGACGTTGGTTACGTCGTGGACAACGTTCTTCCTCCATTTCAGGGTGAGAAGCGTGTGGTGTTTCTCGCGATCCTAGCTGTAGCTCGAATGGTGATTTGGACTACGCGAAAGAAGGGATTGTATGACGATGCAAACTTTTCTCATCGTGATCTGGTTTTGTACTTTAGGCATTCGCTTCGGGTCAAAATCAGATGCGATAGAAAACGCTTGGATCGCATAACATTCAGCAGAAGGTGGGTGAATGCAGCGAGCCTGGTCGTAAGAAAGGGGGCAACGTTGGAGTCATCCTTCCCTCCTCTGCCCGCTCATGGCGTCTACGGTACGGGTCCTTCGGGACTCCACCCCCGGTAAGTAGGCAAAGCTTTTTTCCCTGGTAACCTAGTTAGCAGTATGTTGTCAGTCATTGTCCCCGTCACCTAGTCATTAGTTCTCAAGATCTTGCCCATCCCCATTATTTTTGTACCTTAACCCATATCCCAGCCCGCTTTTACTGAAGATCTTGAACATTCATATGTATAAAAAATCATATTACCTGCTTGAATCAACCCATACCGCACCCGACCCCTTATTTCCTTTGACCCCTGTAGATTAGGTTCCCTGCCCCACCTAGGGTAGGTCCGGCTTGTTTTCGGTTCTTTTCGCCCCGGAAAACAGTCGGCCTCCAATTTTATAGACGGGGGGATGGGAGGGCAACCAAACGGGGGATTTTTTCCTTTGTTGCTGTACATATTTCGGGGTTTTTTCTCCCATCCCCATCATATGAATTCATTTGTAAAAACCACAATTTGTAAATAAAATCATGCATCACTCTCGGGATTTTAAGTAGGTTCTTTCTTCATCGAGCAAATGTGGTATTTTGGTGACAGCAGCGCGCATGGCGACGGATGAATGACTATATATTGTATTGTTGAATGGGTCGGCGAATGTGGCTAGCTAGGTCCCACTAGTTAAAACATAGTTATTGCAAGACCGCACCCTTCCCCTTCCCCACAAAACTTAAGGCCTTGTGCCTTCCTGCATTTTTACAGGAAATAAAGGGAGACAACATTCTCTATTATTCTTACGAAAAGTGTTGATTTGCGTTGTTACTTTATTGGATTACTTGTTGGATTACTTGTTGAAAAAATTGTTATCTCGGTAAGACTTTGTTTTTTTGTGACTTTGTTTGAACTTTAATTTTTTTCAAGTCTTACCGAGAACTCTTTGTTTTGACGACTGACTTGTTTTATTTTTTTTCACTTGTTATCCGACTTTTTTGTTTGTTGTTATTGGTCGGATTTTATTTTTGTTGCCTTACCATTTATTTTTTGATTGTAAAGGGTTCTACCTGTCTTATAACTTGCGTGGTGTCATTCCACTTGTTTTTTGACATTCTTTCAGTTGAAACTGTAGAGCCCCCCCTCCATACTAAGCTACAGTTGGAGGTTTAACCATACCCTCCTGGCTGCTATTATTTTTTCGCAGCCATGGAGGGGGCAACAAATCCTTCGACGAAGACACAAAGCCTGATAGGGGCAAATTGGCCTTCGTTGCCGATCCCCGCCGAATCCCAAGAAACCAAAGATAGCCAAGATAGCCCAATACAGCCGGCTCAAAAAAGCCCCACAGCCTGGAAAGGCCAGCAGAGGGGACCGGCTGACTATGAGAAAGACCGGGTGGGCAAGTACGCCAAGTACTTTAACGGAAACGAGATTTTGCCCATCCCGGAAATAGCCGACAAAATAATACCAAGAGTCCTCTCGCTGGTCGTTTCCGACCTTAAAACAAAAAGGCTGGTGGGGCTCAATAAGGATTCTTTCGAAGAGCTGCTAAGGAAGTCAGGCATCCCATGCCAGTACTTCTGCAGAAAAAGTTTCGCAACATGGGATGTCCTGTTTCCCACAGAACAACAAGCGGCGAAAGCAGCAGAAAGAGATATAATTACGAAGAACTTTAGGCTACAGCCGGAATATCAGGGCACCCGTAGGCTCCGCGTGACGATCTGCAATGTCCCGGCCATTATTACTGGGGAGGTCCTGGCAGCATACTTAAGTGCCTTTGGCCAGGTTGAGGAGTTCAACCTCCTCAGATCCCCGGCCGGGACAGCCTACGGGGACTATGCCTTCCGGCTGTGCCTGACCAGGGATGGTTTTAAAGCCATCCCTGAAACAGTAATCTGCGGGGATCGGCAGATGATTGTGTTGGTGGAGGGAAGACGCCCCAGGTGCTGGGGGTGTAAGCAAATTGGCCACATCGCCAAGTTTTGCCCCCAGCGCCCTGAAAACCAAAAAGAAAAAACTACGTCAACAACAACAACAACAACGACAACAACAGGGGACGCAGCAGCCACCATCACCAACACAGTCAGAAAAGAAGCGGAGGCCAAGGGCCCCGGTCCAGCCCAGCTCAAACCAAGCAATCAAGAGGGCTGGACGGAGGTGGCCAGAAAGAGGAGGGGATCCCCTAAGCAGGGGGAAAAAACCTCATCCCCTCCTCAAAAAAAGGCCCAAACAGCAGCAGCAGCAGCAGTAGTAGCAGCAGAAGCAACACCAACATCAGAACCACCGACAACTCCGAAACCAGCCACACCAGCAACAGAGACTCCAGCAACGCCCGCACCAGTAACATCGGCACCATCTGCAGCAACAAAGACATCTCCGAAAAAACAAAAAAAGAAAAATAAACCAAACGCCCCGGAAGAGATGGAGACCAACGTTAATTTGAAGAGGAGAAGAGACAGCGGGGAGGGGACCGCAAAAAAAATATGCCCTGAACAACCCAAGGCAGGTCCCTCCTCTCAACCACAAAAGCAACCAACTCCTCCACCTCTACCTCCACCACCCTTTCCACCCCCTCAAATCCTACAACCCACACAACCACCATATCAAATGTTCACCCTCTCACCCCAACAAGAACAGTGCCTAAAGAAATACCACAGACCCTACCAAATCCCACTCCCAAGGTCACAATCAGCAGACCGGTCCCAGCCCCTAAACTTAACCAGAACTCCATCTCTTCCCTCACTCAGCCCCACTAGCATATCCTCTCAAGAACTGTTCCCATCAAAACGAAAACAAGACCCTCCTGCCAGTAAAAAAAAAGCAAATCGGCAGGAGGGCGAAAAAGAACTAACAATCACCCAAATACAGCAGGCAGCGGCTTTGTGCTCAGTAGAGCTGGAAGCAGTTGGCGACTTCCAGCTGCGAAAGGCACTAAAGCCGCTGCTGAGCCTTGAAAAAATACAAAACCTGAATGTTTCTAATCCTGTCAATTTTAGGAGTGCAGCCATGGTGACCACTTTTGTCCGGTCAGCTGGCGACCGTACCAAGGGCGTATGGAAGTTCTTGAGTACGGTCTGTCAGACTGATACGGGCATAAAGCTGGCGGAGTTGGAGCACTCCTCATTGAAAAAATGTATTCCTTTTTGTTCGGGAAGGGTCCCAATTTTGGTTCACCCGTCCCTTTACAGGTCCCTAAAGCTGCGGTTCCCCATAGATGTCGGCGGAATCACCAGAGACAACCGGGTGACAACTGAACTCGGTACCGGTTCTCTGCGTCAGGCTGTCGGCATCCTCACCCCGAAGGATTTCCGGCCCGTAGTCGACACTGAGTAAGGTAAGTGAGATTGATGGCTTTAAACGTTGCCAGTTTGAATGTGAGGGGACTGAGGGATTCAAGCAAGTGTGCGCGCTTGCTTGGTGAACTCAAGAACCTCGGAGTGGATGTTGCTGCAGTGCAGGAGACCCACTTCACTTGCGATGCCGACTGTCGGGTGCTGGAAAGCGACTTTAACGTTTTCTCAGCATACGGCAGCCGCATCAGCGCTGGGGTCTCTCTGCTAGTTGGACGCCGCCTTGATGCTGATGTTGACGTTGTTTTTGCAGGTGACGGGGGCCGGCTGGTTGTGGCCGATGTTGCCGTAAAAAGTTTCAAGTTTCGTCTGGTTGCGGTTTATGCGTCCAATATCGCTGCGGAGAGGATTTCCTTTTTTCGTCGGTTGGCGCCGTTCCTGGACGATACGAAGCGGCTAGTCTTAATGGGTGATTGGAATGCGATCCTTGATCCCAAGATAGATAAGGTCGGGCGGGGAGCTAGGCGTGCGGGAAGGTGTGATAGCAGCCTTGTCGGCTTCGTGACTCGTCACGGTCTCGTCGACAGGTTTCGTCTTGATCACCCAGGGCGGGAGATGTGGACGTGGCTAGATAGCTCGCCCTCTGCCAAAGTAGGTTCCTACTTGGACAGAGTGTTAGTTAGACGAGCTGACACTGATTTCGTTAGTTGTCCCACGTTCCACCTGATAGCGTGGACTGACCATAAGCTTGTTAGGGTCAGTCTACGGTTAGTCAATAGGCCTAGTCTAGCCGGCTACTGGAAGTTCAATACCTCCTTACTGGAGATACGGGACTTCCGGGACCGGCTGGAATCCCTAATTCAGCGGGCGTTAGTGGGGGCGGTTACCGGGAGTAGGTGGTGGGTTTCTCTGAAATATAGGATTAGAGACTTCGCCACCAAATACGGTCAACAGCTCAGCCTAGATAAGGCCAAGGAGGCGAAGGCTATAGAAGATAGACTTTCCCGGGCGGTGGCTGGGGGGGACTCCCTAGGTGTAGAGCTAGCTAGGAGGGACCTTGAGCGTGAGAGTAGCGAGCGCTACAAGGGATTCGTAGTTAGATCTAGGCTAAATAGAGTTCTCAACGAAGCTGTGAAATCGAACGCGACTGCGCGTGAAGAAGAAGTGCGAAGGTTCCCCGATCGGTACATCGCGTCTGTCAAGACTGCGGACGGGCGACTGCTGCGATCGGGTCGTGAGATGCGTGATGCCTTTCGGGCGCACTTTCGGGATCGCTTTGCCCGCTGCCCTGATCTCCCGATCCGGGAGTTTCGTAGCTATCTTGCCGACTTCCCCCGCCTTGGGGTGGCTGAAGCGGCTAGCTGCGAGGGTTTGGTTACTGAATGCGAAGTCCGTGATGCGTTGAAGCAGGTCGGCCTCAACAAGTCGCCGGGACTAGATGGTTTGCCCTACGAAGTGTACTTGAGGATGTCGCACATGTTTGTGCCTATTCTGACGGATGTGTTCAACCATTGGTTCGCCCAGGGAGTGATCCCTGGTTGCGTTACCAAGGGCGTGATCACATTGCTGAAGAAAGGTGGCCAGCATGTTGGGGAGGGCTTAGATGACTACAGGCCCATAACTCTGCTTAACGCAGAGTTAAAGATTTTGGCCCGGGTCTTGGCGAATCGTTTACAGCGTGTCATCAGTGATCTGATCGGCCCCGAACAGACCTTTGCTGTGAAGGGAAGATCGATCCAGGACAATCTGCACTTGATTCGCGAGGTCCTAGAGGGAATAGAAGACGACACCGAAGCCGCGCTGATCAGTTTAGATCAGTCCAAGGCCTTCGATAGGGTTGACCATCGGTTCTTGGCGTCTGTTTTGGAGACTGCCGGATTCAAACCGGAGTTCCGCAGATGGATTAGTATGATGTACCATAACCCTCAGGCAGTGGTGCAGGTGAACGGAAGGCGTTCGGAGGTATTCGCGATCGAGCGTTCGGTCCGGCAGGGCTGCCCGTTGTCTCCTCTTCTCTATGTCCTCGCGTTGGAGCCCCTCCTGCGCAGGCTTAGGGATGAGGGGACAAGTCCGTCCCTGCGCGGTATACCTTTTGTTAGCAGCCTTGCTGCAAGGGTTTCCGCGTTCGCTGATGACATCACAGTCTTTGTGTCCCGCCGTCTGGATATAAAGGCTGTGAAAGAGGCGGTTGTCGAGTACGAGCGGATCGCAGGAGCCAAGGTCAATTTTGACAAAAGCGAAGGTTTGCGGCTTGGTGCTTGGAGGGGTAGCAATACTCTTCCAGGGCCCTTCCGCTGGAGTGACGGACCCGTCCGCATCCTCGGGGTGTGGTTCGGGCCCGACCTCCAACTGGAGCGAAATTGGTTGGAGGTACAAACCAAGGTGAATGCTCAGGTGGGAATCTGGCTTTCAAGGAGGTTGTCCTTAAAGGGCAGGGCGGAGGCGTGCGCCACGTACGTCTTCCCTCTGATCCTTTACCGATTGGCTGTACTTCCTCTGCCTAAGGCACGTCGGTTGGCACTGCAACAATCCCTCTCCAGATTGCTCTGGGGAGGTGCAAGGCCGATGGTCCGTAGGCAGGTCTGTATCCAACGTACACGTAACGGGGGTCTGGGTATGCCTGATCTGGAGAGCCACTGGCTTGCTGAAAGACTTGCATACCTGGGCCGGTCCTTGACGGGGGACGCAGTGTGGAGACGAAAGGCGAGTCGGACTTTTCCTCGCCTCCAGTCAGACCCAAAGGCTGAAGGTCGACGTAAGCCTTTGGGCGAAGCACTGTTTGTCCGCGAGTGCCGAAAGGCCCTTCGTAACCTTCTTGGGTCCAGTGACCTTTCACGGCCTCGGAAAGAGCTATATCGGGAATTAGTGGTGGGTTCCGCTTCTGATCCTCTTAGCGAGCGGCGAGGCTGGACGGCGGAGGAGATCCGCTCTCAGTGGAATTGGGCGCCAGGATCGAGCTTCTTGAACAACTCCGAGTTCTCGCTCACCTGGCGACTTGCACGGAATGCGTTACCCCTTTTCGGCTTGAACTACAAAGCGGGCCTGGCAGACATGCCTGATTGCCCTCGCTGCAGCAGTGGCTTAGAAGAAACGGCTGAGCACGCCTTCTACTACTGCGAGCGAGTTCGCCCGTTTTGGGATCACGTCGGGGAGTGGACGGCTCGCATCGAACCCAAGCAGCTCGTGCTGCTCGACGTTGGTTACGTCGTGGACAACGTTCTTCCTCCGTTTCAGGGTGAGAAGCGTGTGGTGTTTCTCGCGATCCTGGCTGTAGCTCGAATGGTGATTTGGACTACGCGAAAGAAGGGATTGTATGACGATGCAAACTTTTCTCATCGTGATCTGGTTTTGTACTTTAGGCATTCGCTTAGGGTCAAAATCAGATGCGATAGAAAACGCTTGGATCGCATAACATTCAGCAGAAGGTGGGTGAATGCAGCGAGCCTGGTCGTAAGAAAGGGGGCAACGTTGGAGTCATCCTTCCCTCCTCTGCCCGCTCATGGCGTCTACGGTACGGGTCCTTCGGGACCCCACCCCCGGTAAGTAGGCAAAGCTTTTTTCCCTGGTAACCTAGTTAGCAGTATGTTGTCAGTCATTGTCCCCGTCACCTAGTCATTAGTTCTCAAGATCTTCCCCATCCCCATTATTTTTGTACCTTAACCCATATCCCAGCCCGCTTTTTACTGAAGATCTTGAACATTCATATGTATAAAAAATCATATTACCTGCTTGAATCAACCCATACCGCGCCCGACCCCTTATTTCCTTTGACCCCTGTAGATTAGGATCCCTGCCCCTCCTAGGGTAGGTCCGGCTTGTTTTCGGTTCTTTTCGCCCCGGAAAACAGTCGGCCTCCAATTTTATAGACGGGGGGATGGGAGGGCAACCAAACGGGGGATTTTTTCCTTTGTTGCTGTACATATTTCGGGGTTTTTTCTCCCATCCCCATCATATGAATTCATTTGTAAAAACCACAATTTGTAAATAAAATCATGCATCACTCTCGGGATTTTAAGTAGGTTCTTTCTTCATCGAGCAAATGTGGTATTTTGGTGACAGCAGCGCGCATGGCGACGGATGAATGACTATATATTGTATTGTTGAATGGGTCGGCGAATGTGGCTAGCTAGGTCCCCTTAGTAAAAACATAGTTAATGCAAGACCGCACCCTTCCCCTTCCCCACAAAACTTAAGGCCTTGTGCCTTCCTGCATTTTTACAGGAAATAAAGGGAGACAACATTCTCTATTATTCTTACGAAAAGTGTTGATTTGCGTTGTTACTTTATTGGATTACTTGTTGGATTACTTGTTGAAAAAATTGTTATCTCGGTAAGACTTTGTTTTTTTGTGACTTTGTTTGAACTTTAATTTTTTTCAAGTCTTACCGAGAACTCTTTGTTTTGACGACTGACTTGTTTTATTTTTTTTCACTTGTTATCCGACTTTTTTGTTTGTTGTTATTGGTCGGATTTTATTTTTGTTGCCTTACCATTTATTTTTTGATTGTAAAGGGTTCTACCTGTCTTATAACTTGCGTGGTGTCATTCCACTTGTTTTTTGACATTCTTTCAGTTGAAACTGTAGAGCCCCCCCTCCATACTAAGCTACAGTTGGAGGTTTAACCATACCCTCCTGGCTGCTATTATTTTTTCGCAGCCATGGAGGGGGCAACAAATCCTTCGACGAAGACACAAAGCCTGATAGGGGCAAATTGGCCTTCGTTGCCGATCCCCGCCGAATCCCAAGAAACCAAAGATAGCCAAGATAGCCCAATACAGCCGGCTCAAAAAAGCCCCACAGCCTGGAAAGGCCAGCAGAGGGGACCGGCTGACTATGAGAAAGACCGGGTGGGCAAGTACGCCAAGTACTTTAACGGAAACGAGATTTTGCCCATCCCGGAAATAGCCGACAAAATAATACCAAGAGTCCTCTCGCTGGTCGTTTCCGACCTTAAAACAAAAAGGCTGGTGGGGCTCAATAAGGATTCTTTCGAAGAGCTGCTAAGGAAGTCAGGCATCCCATGCCAGTACTTCTGCAGAAAAAGTTTCGCAACATGGGATGTCCTGTTTCCCACAGAACAACAAGCGGCGAAAGCAGCAGAAAGAGATATAATTACGAAGAACTTTAGGCTACAGCCGGAATATCAGGGCACCCGTAGGCTCCGCGTGACGATCTGCAATGTCCCGGCCATTATTACTGGGGAGGTCCTGGCAGCATACTTAAGTGCCTTTGGCCAGGTTGAGGAGTTCAACCTCCTCAGATCCCCGGCCGGGACAGCCTACGGGGACTATGCCTTCCGGCTGTGCCTGACCAGGGATGGTTTTAAAGCCATCCCTGAAACAGTAATCTGCGGGGATCGGCAGATGATTGTGTTGGTGGAGGGAAGACGCCCCAGGTGCTGGGGGTGTAAGCAAATTGGCCACATCGCCAAGTTTTGCCCCCAGCGCCCTGAAAACCAAAAAGAAAAAACTACGTCAACAACAACAACAACAACGACAACAACAGGGGACGCAACAGCCACCATCACCAACACAGTCAGAAAAGAAGCGGAGGCCAAGGGCCCGAGTCCAGCCCAGCTCAAACCAAGCAATCAAGAGGGCTGGACGGAGGTGGCCAGAAAGAGGAGGGGATCCCCTAAGCAGGGGGAAAAAACCTCATCCCCTCCTCAAAAAAAGGCCCAAACAACAGCAGCAGCAGCAGTAGTAGCAGCAGAAGCAACACCAACATCAGAACCACCGATAACTCCGAAACCAGCCACACCAGCAACAGAGACTCCAGCAACGCCCGCACCAGTAACATCGGCACCATCTGCAGCAACAAAGACATCTCCGAAAAAACAAAAAAACAAAAATAAACCAAACGCCCCGGAAGAGATGGAGACCAACTTTAATTTGAAGAGGAGAAGGGACAGCGGGGAGGGGACCGCAAAAAAAATATGCCCTGAACAACCCAAGGCAGGTCCCTCCTCTCAACCACAAAAGCAACCAACTCCTCCACCTCTACCTCCACCACCCTTTCCACCCCCTCAAATCCTACAACCCACACAACCACCATATCAAATGTTCACCCTCTCACCCCAACAAGAACAGTGCCTAAAGAAATACCACAGACCCTACCAAATCCCACTCCCAAGGTCGCAATCAGCAGACCGGTCCCAGCCCCTAAACTTAACCAGAACTCCATCTCTTCCCTCACTCAGCCCCACTAGCATATCCTCTCAAGAACTGTTCCCGTCAAAAAGAAAACAAGACCCTCCTGCCAGTAAAAAAAAAGCAAATCGGCAGGAGGGCGAAAAAGAACTAACAATCACCCAAATACAGCAGGCAGCGGCTTTGTGCTCAGTAGAGCTGGAAGCAGTTGGCGACTTCCAGCTGCGAAAGGCACTAAAGCCGCTGCTGAGCCTTGAAAAAATACAAAACCTGAATGTTTCTAATCCTGTCAATTTTAGGAGTGCAGCCATGGTGACCACTTTTGTCCGGTCAGCTGGCGACCGTACCAAGGGCGTATGGAAGTTCTTGAGTACGGTCTGTCAGACTGATACGGGCATAAAGCTGGCGGAGTTGGAGCACTCCTCATTGAAAAAATGTATTCCTTTTTGTTCGGGAAGGGTCCCAATTTTGGTTCACCCGTCCCTTTACAGGTCCCTAAAGCTGCGGTTCCCCATAGATGTCGGCGGAATCACCAGAGACAACCGGGTGACAACTGAACTCGGTACCGGTTCTCTGCGTCAGGCTGTCGGCATCCTCACCCCGAAGGATTTCCGGCCCGTAGTCGACACTGAGTAAGGTAAGTGAGATTGATGTCTTTAAACGTTGCCAGTTTGAATGTGAGGGGACTGAGGGATTCAAGCAAGTGTGCGCGCTTGCTTGGTGAACTCAAGAACCTCGGAGTGGATGTTGCTGCAGTGCAGGAGACCCACTTCACTTGCGATGCCGACTGTCGGGTGCTGGAAAGCGACTTTAACGTTTTCTCAGCATACGGCAGCCGCATCAGCGCTGGGGTCTCTCTGCTAGTTGGACGCAGCCTTGATGCTGATGTTGACGTTGTTTTTGCAGGTGACGGGGGCCGGCTGGTTGTGGCCGATGTTGCCGTGAAAAGTTTCAAGTTTCGTCTGGTTGCGGTTTATGCGTCCAATATCGCTGCGGAGAGGGTTTCCTTTTTTCGTCGGTTGGCGCCGTTCCTGGACGATACGAAGCGGCTAGTCTTAATGGGTGATTGGAATGCGATCCTTGATCCCAAGATAGATAAGGTCGGGCGGGGAGCTAGGCGTGCGGGAAGGTGTGATAGCAGCCTTGTCGGCTTCGTGACTCGTCACGGTCTCGTCGACAGGTTTCGTCTTGATCACCCAGGGCGGGAGATGTGGACGTGGCTAGATAGCTCGCCCTCTGCCAAAGTAGGTTCCTACTTGGACAGAGTGTTAGTTAGACGAGCTGACACTGATTTCGTTAGTTGTCCCACGTTCCACCTGATAGCGTGGACTGACCATAAGCTTGTTAGGGTCAGTCTGCGGTTAGCCGATAGGCCTAGTCTAGCCGGCTACTGGAAGTTCAATACCTCCTTACTGGAGATACGGGACTTCCGGGACCGGCTAGAATCCCTAATTCAGCGGGCGTTAGTGGGGGCGGTTACCGGGAGTAGGTGGTGGGTTTCTCTGAAATATAGGATTAGAGACTTCGCCACCAAATACGGTCAACAGCTCAGCCTAGATAAGGCCAAGGAGGCGAAGGCTATAGAAGATAGACTTTCCCGGGCGGTGGCTGGGGGGGACTCCCTAGGTGTAGAGCTAGCTAGGAGGGACCTTGAGCGTGAGAGTAGCGAGCGCTACAAGGGATTCGTAGTTAGATCTAGGCTAAATAGAGTTCTCAACGAAGCTGTGAAATCGAACGCGACTGCGCGTGAAGAAGAAGTGCGAAGGTTCCCCGATCGGTACATCGCGTCTGTCAAGACTGCGGACGGGCGACTGCTGCGATCGGGTCGTGAGATGCGTGATGCCTTTCGGGCGCACTTTCGGGATCGCTTTGCCCGCTGCCCTGATCTCCCGATCCGGGAGTTTCGTAGCTATCTTGCCGACTTCCCCCGCCTTGGGGTGGCTGAAGCGGCTAGCTGCGAGGGTTTGGTTACTGAATGCGAAGTCCGTGATGCGTTGAAGCAGGTCGGCCTGAACAAGTCGCCGGGACTAGATGGTTTGCCCTACGAAGTGTACTTGAGGATGTCGCACATGTTTGTGCCTATTCTGACGGATGTGTTCAACCATTGGTTCGCCCAGGGAGTGATCCCTGGTTGCGTTACCAAGGGCGTGATCACATTGCTGAAGAAAGGTGGCCAGCATGTTGGGGAGGGCTTAGATGACTACAGGCCCATAACTCTGCTTAACGCAGAGTTAAAGATTTTGGCCCGGGTCTTGGCGAATCGTTTACAGCGTGTCATCAGTGATCTGATCGGCCCCGAACAGACCTTTGCTGTGAAGGGAAGATCGATCCAGGACAATCTGCACTTGATTCGCGAGGTCCTAGAGGGAATAGAAGACGACACCGAAGCCGCGCTGATCAGTTTAGATCAGTCCAAGGCCTTCGATAGGGTTGACCATCGGTTCTTGGCGTCTGTTTTGGAGACTGCCGGATTCAAACCGGAGTTCCGCAGATGGATTAGTATGATGTACCATAACCCTCAGGCAGTGGTGCAGGTGAACGGAAGGCGTTCGGAGGTATTCGCGATCGAGCGTTCGGTCCGGCAGGGCTGCCCGTTGTCTCCTCTTCTCTATGTCCTCGCGTTGGAGCCCCTCCTGCGCAGGCTTAGGGATGAGAGGACAAGTCCGTCCCTGCGCGGTATACCTTTTGTTAGCAGCCTTGCTGCAAGGGTTTCCGCGTTCGCTGATGACATCACAGTCTTTGTGTCCCGCCGTCTGGATATAAAGGCTGTGAAAGAGGCGGTTGTCGAGTACGAGCGGATCGCAGGAGCCAAGGTCAATTTTGACAAAAGCGAAGGTTTGCGGCTTGGTGCTTGGAGGGGTAGCAATACTCTTCCAGGGCCCTTCCGCTGGAGTGACGGACCCGTCCGCATCCTCGGGGTGTGGTTCGGGCCCGACCTCCAACTGGAGCGAAATTGGTTGGAAGTACAAACCAAGGTGAATGCTCAGGTGGGAATCTGGCTTTCAAGGAGGTTGTCCTTAAAGGGCAGGGCGGAGGCGTGCGCCACGTACGTCTTCCCTCTGATCCTTTACCGATTGGCTGTACTTCCTCTGCCTAAGGCACGTCGGTTGGCACTGCAACAATCCCTCTCCAGATTGCTCTGGGGAGGTGCAAGGCCGATGGTCCGTAGGCAGGTCTGTATCCAACGTACACGCAACGGGGGTCTGGGTATGCCTGATCTGGAGAGCCACTGGCTTGCTGAAAGACTTGCATACCTGGGCCGGTCCTTGACGGGGGACGCAGTGTGGAGACGAAAGGCGAGTCGGACTTTTCCTCGCCTCCAGTCAGACCCAAAGGCTGAAGGTCGACGTAAGCCTTTGGGCGAAGCACTGTTTGTCCGCGAGTGCCGAAAGGCCCTTCGTAACCTTCTTGGGTCCAGTGACCTTTCACGGCCTCGGAAAGAGCTATATCGGGAATTAGTGGTGGGTTCCGCTTCTGATCCTCTTAGCGAGCGGCGAGGCTGGACGGCGGAGGAGATCCGCTCTCACTGGAATTGGGCGCCAGGATCGAGCTTCTTGAACAACTCCGAGTTCTCGCTCACCTGGCGACTTGCACGGAATGCGTTACCCCTTTTCGGCTTGAACTACAAGGCGGGCCTGGCAGACATGCCTGATTGCCCTCGCTGCAGCAGTGGCTTAGAAGAAACGGCTGAGCACGCCTTCTACTACTGCGAGCGAGTTCGCCCGTTTTGGGATCACGTCGGGGAGTGGACGGCTCGCATCGAACCCAAGCAGCTCGTGCTGCTCGACGTTGGTTACGTCGTGGACAACGTTCTTCCTCCGTTTCAGGGTGAGAAGCGTGTGGTGTTTCTCGCGATCCTGGCTGTAGCTCGAATGGTGATTTGGACTACGCGAAAGAAGGGATTGTATGACGATGCAAACTTTTCTCATCGTGATCTGGTTTTGTACTTTAGGCATTCGCTTAGGGTCAAAATCAGATGCGATAGAAAACGCTTGGATCGCATAACATTCAGCAGAAGGTGGGTGAATGCAGCGAGCCTGGTCGTAAGAAAGGGGGCAACGTTGGAGTCATCCTTCCCTCCTCTGCCCGCTCATGGCGTCCACGGTACGGGTCCTTCGGGACCCCACCCCCGGTAAGTAGGCAAAGCTTTTTCCCTGGTAACCTAGTTAGCAGTATGTTGTCAGTCATTGTCCCCGTCACCTAGTCATTAGTTCTCAAGATCTTCCCCATCCCCATTATTTTTGTACCTTAACCCATATCCCAGCCCGCTTTTTCTGAAGATCTTGAACATTCATATGTATAAAAAATCATATTACCTGCTTGAATCAACCCATACCGCGCCCGACCCCTTATTTCCTTTGACCCCTGTAGATTAGGATCCCTGCCCCACCTAGGGTAGGTCCGGCTTGTTTTCGGTTCTTTTCGCCCCGGAAAACAGTCGGCCTCCAATTTTATAGACGGGGGGATGGGAGGGCAACCAAACGGGGGATTTTTTCCTTTGTTGCTGTACATATTTCGGGGTTTTTTCTCCCATCCCCATCATATGAATTCATTTGTAAAAACCACAATTTGTAAATAAAATCATGCATCACTTTGGGGATTTTAAGTAGGTTCTTTCTTCATCGAGCAAATGTGGTATTTTGGTGACAGCAGCGCGCATGGCGACGGATGAATGACTATATATTGTATTGTTGAATGGGTCGGCGAATGTGGCTAGCTAGGTCCCACTAGTTAAAACATAGTTATTGCAAGACCGCACCCTTCCCCTTCCCCACAAAACTTAAGGCCTTGTGCCTTCCTGCATTTTTACAGGAAATAAAGGGAGACAACTTCTCTATTATTCTTACGAAAAGTGTTGATTTGCGTTGTTACTATATTGGATTACTTGTTGGATTACTTGTTGAAAAATTGTTATCTCGGTAAGACTTTGTTTTTTTGTGACTTTGTTTGAACTTTAATTTTTTTTCAAGTCTTACCGAGAACTCTTTGTTTTGACGACCGACTTGTTTTATTTTTTTTTTTTCTCACTTGTTATCCGACTTTTTTTGTTGTTATTAGTCGGATTTTATTTTGTTGCCTTACCAGTTATTTTTTGATTGTCAGGGGTTCTACCTGTCTTATAACTTGCGTGGTGTCATTCCACTTGTTTTATTTTTGACATTCTTTTAGTTGAAACTGTAGACCCCCCCCTCCATACTAAGCTACAGTTGGAGGTTTAACCATACCCTCCTGGCTGCTATTATTTTTTCGCAGCCATGGAGGGGGCAACAAATCCTTCGACGAAGACACAAAGCCTGATAGGGGCAAATTGGCCTTCGTTGCCGATCCCCGCCGAATCCCAAGAAACAAAAGATAGCCAAGACAGCCCAATACAGCCGGCTCAAAAAAGCCCCACAGCCTGGAAAGGCCAGCAGAGGGGACCGGCTGACTATGAGAAGGACCGGGTGGGCAAGTACGCCAAGTACTTTAACGGAAACGAGATTTTGCCCATCCCGGAAATAGCCGACAAAATAATACCAAGAGTCCTCTCGCTGGTCGTTTCCGACCTTAAAACAAAAAGGCTGGTGGGGCTCAATAAGGATTCTTTCGAAGAGCTGCTAAGGAAGTCAGGCATCCCATGCCAGTACTTCTGCAGAAAAAGTTTCGCAACATGGGATGTCCTGTTTCCCACAGAACAACAAGCGGCGAAAGCAGCAGAAAGAGACATAATTACGAAGAACTTTAGGCTACAGCCGGAATATCAGGGCACCCGTAGGCTCCGCGTGACGATCTGCAATGTCCCGGCCATTATTACTGGGGAGGTCCTGGCAGCATACTTAAGTGCCTTTGGCCAGGTTGAGGAGTTCAACCTCCTCAGATCCCCGGCCGGGACAGCCTACGGGGACTATGCCTTCCGGCTGTGCCTAACAAGGGATGGCTTCAAAGCCATCCCGGAAACAGTAATCTGCGGGGATCGGCAGATGATTGTGTTGGTGGAGGGAAGACGCCCCAGGTGCTGGGGGTGTAAGCAAATTGGCCACATCGCCAAGTTTTGCCCCCAGCGCCCTGAAAACCAAAAAGAAAAAACTACGTCAACAACAACAACAACAACGACAACAACAGGGGACGCAGCAGCCACCATCACCAACACAGTCAGAAAAGAAGCGGAGGCCAAGGGCCCGGGTCCAGCCCAGCTCAAACCAAGCAATCAAGAGGGCTGGACGGAGGTGGCCAGAAAGAGGAGGGGATCCCCTAAGCAGGGGGAAAAAACCTCATCCCCTCCTCAAAAAAAGGCCCAAACAGCAGCAGCAGCAGCAGCAGTAGTAGCAGCAGAAGCAACACCAACATCAGAACCACCGATAACTCCGAAACCAGCCACACCAGCAACAGAGACTCCAGCAACGCCCGCACCAGTAACATCGGCACCATCTGCAGCAACAAAGACATCTCCGAAAAAACAAAAAAAGAAAAATAAACCAAACGCCCCGGAAGAGATGGAGACCAACTTTAATTTGAAGAGGAGAAGGGACAGCGGGGAGGGGACCGCAAAAAAAATATGCCCTGAACAACCCAAGGCAGGTCCCTCCTCTCAACCGCAAAAGCAATCAACTCCTCCACCTCTACCTCCACCACCCTTTCCACCCCCTCAAATCCTACAACGCACACAACCACCATATCAAATGTTCACCCTCTCACCCCAACAAGAACAGTGCCTAAAGAAATACCACAGACCCTACCAAATCCCACTCCCAAGGTCGCAATCAGCAGACCGGTCCCAGCCCCTAAACTTAACCAGAACTCCATCTCTTCCCTCACTCAGCCCCACTAGCATATCCTCTCAAGAACTGTTCCCGTCAAAAAGAAAACAAGACCCTCCTGCCAGTAAAAAAAAAGCAAATCGGCAGGAGGGCGAAAAAGAACTAACAATCACCCAAATACAGCAGGCAGCGGCTTTGTGCTCAGTAGAGCTGGAAGCAGTTGGCGACTTCCAGCTGCGAAAGGCACTAAAGCCGCTGCTGAACCTTGAAAAGATACAAAACTTGAATGTTTCTAATCCTGTCAATTTTAGGAGTGCAGCCATGGTGACCACTTTTGTCCGGTCAGCTGGCGACCGTACCAAGGGCGTATGGAAGTTCTTGAGTACGGTCTGTCAGACTGATACGGGCATAAAGCTGGCGGAGTTGGAGCACTCCTCATTGAAAAAATGTATTCCTTTTTGTTCGGGCAGGGTCCCAATTTTGGTTCACCCGTCCCTTTACAGGTCCCTAAAGCTGCGGTTCCCCATAGATGTCGGCGGAATCACCAGAGACAACCGGGTGACAACTGAACTCGGTACCGGTTCTCTGCGTCAGGCTGTCGGCATCCTCACCCCGAAGGATTTCCGGCCCGTAGTCGACACTGAGTAAGGTAAGTGAGATTGATGGCTTTAAACGTTGCCAGTTTGAATGTGAGGGGACTGAGGGATTCAAGCAAGTGTGCGCGCTTGCTTGGTGAACTCAAGAACCTCGGAGTAGATGTTGCTGCAGTGCAGGAGACCCACTTCACTTGCGATGCCGACTGTCGGGTGCTGGAAAGCGACTTTAACGTTTTCTCAGCATACGGCAGCCGCATCAGCGCTGGGGTCTCTCTGCTAGTTGGACGCAGCCTTGATGCTGATGTTGACGTTGTTTTTGCAGGTGACGGGGGCCGGCTGGTTGTGGCCGATGTTGCCGTGAAAAGTTTCAAGTTTCGTCTGGTTGCGGTTTATGCGTCCAATATCGCTGCGGAGAGGATTTCCTTTTTTCGTCGGTTGGCGCCGTTCCTGGACGATACGAAGCGGCTAGTCTTAATGGGTGATTGGAATGCGATCCTTGATCCCAAGATAGATAAGGTCGGGCGGGGAGCTAGGCGTGCGGGAAGGTGTGATAGCAGCCTTGTCGGCTTCGTGACTCGTCACGGTCTCGTCGACAGGTTTCGTCTTGATCACCCAGGGCGGGAGATGTGGACGTGGCTAGATAGCTCGCCCTCTGCCAAAGTGGGTTCCTACTTGGACAGAGTGTTAGTTAGACGAGCTGACACTGATTTCGTTAGTTGTCCCACGTTCCACCTGATAGCGTGGACTGACCATAAGCTTGTTAGGGTCAGTCTACGGTTAGTCAATAGGCCTAGTCTAGCCGGCTACTGGAAGTTCAATACCTCCTTACTGGAGATACGGGACTTCCGGGACCGGCTAGAATCCCTAATTCAGCGGGCGTTAGTGGGGGCGGTTACCGGGAGTAGGTGGTGGGTTTCTCTGAAATATAGGATTAGAGACTTCGCCACCAAATACGGTCAACAGCTCAGCCTAGATAAGGCCAAGGAGGCGAAGGCTATAGAAGATAGACTTTCCCGGGCGGTGGCTGGGGGGGACTCCCTAGGTGTAGAGCTAGCTAGGAGGGACCTTGAGCGTGAGAGTAGCGAGCGCTACAAGGGATTCGTAGTTAGATCTAGGCTAAATAGAGTTCTCAACGAAGCTGTGAAATCGAACGCGACTGCGCGTGAAGAAGAAGTGCGAAGGTTCCCCGATCGGTACATCGCGTCTGTCAAGACTGCGGACGGGCGACTGCTGCGATCGGGTCGTGAGATGCGTGATGCCTTTCGGGCGCACTTTCGGGATCGCTTTGCCCGCTGCCCTGATCTCCCGATCCGGGAGTTTCGTAGCTATCTTGCCGACTTCCCCCGCCTTGGGGTGGCTGAAGCGGCTAGCTGCGAGGGTTTGGTTACTGAATGCGAAGTCCGTGATGCGTTGAAGCAGGTCGGCCTGAACAAGTCGCCGGGACTAGATGGTTTGCCCTACGAAGTGTACTTGAGGATGTCGCACATGTTTGTGCCTATTCTGACGGATGTGTTCAACCATTGGTTCGCCCAGGGAGTGATCCCTGGTTGCGTTACCAAGGGCGTGATCACATTGCTGAAGAAAGGTGGCCAGCATGTTGGGGAGGGCTTAGATGACTACAGGCCCATAACTCTGCTTAACGCAGAGTTAAAGATTTTGGCCCGGGTCTTGGCGAATCGTTTACAGCGTGTCATCAGTGATCTGATCGGCCCCGAACAGACCTTTGCTGTGAAGGGAAGATCGATCCAGGACAATCTGCACTTGATTCGCGAGGTCCTAGAGGGAATAGAAGACGACACCGAAGCCGCGCTGATCAGTTTAGATCAGTCCAAGGCCTTCGATAGGGTTGACCATCGGTTCTTGGCGTCTGTTTTGGAGACTGCCGGATTCAAACCGGAGTTCCGCAGATGGATTAGTATGATGTACCATAACCCTCAGGCAGTGGTGCAGGTGAACGGAAGGCGTTCGGAGGTATTCGCGATCGAGCGTTCGGTCCGGCAGGGCTGCCCGTTGTCTCCTCTTCTCTATGTCCTCGCGTTGGAGCCCCTCCTGCGCAGGCTTAGGGATGAGTGGACAAGTCCGTCCCTGCGCGGTATACCTTTTGTTAGCAGCCTTGCTGCAAGGGTTTCCGCGTTCGCTGATGACATCACAGTCTTTGTGTCCCGCCGTCTGGATATAAAGGCTGTGAAAGAGGCGGTTGTCGAGTACGAGCGGATCGCAGGAGCCAAGGTCAATTTTGACAAAAGCGAAGGTTTGCGGCTTGGTGCTTGGAGGGGTAGCAATACTCTTCCAGGGCCCTTCCGCTGGAGTGACGGACCCGTCCGCATCCTCGGGGTGTGGTTCGGGCCCGACCTCCAACTGGAGCGAAATTGGTTGGAAGTACAAACCAAGGTGAATGCTCAGGTGGGAATCTGGCTTTCAAGGAGGTTGTCCTTAAAGGGCAGGGCGGAGGCGTGCGCCACGTACGTCTTCCCTCTGATCCTTTACCGATTGGCTGTACTTCCTCTGCCTAAGGCACGTCGGTTGGCACTGCAACAATCCCTCTCCAGATTGCTCTGGGGAGGTGCAAGGCCGATGGTCCGTAGGCAGGTCTGTATCCAACGTACACGCAACGGGGGTCTGGGTATGCCTGATCTGGAGAGCCACTGGCTTGCTGAAAGACTTGCATACCTGGGCCGGTCCTTGACGGGGGACGCAGTGTGGAGACGAAAGGCGAGTCGGACTTTTCCTCGCCTCCAGTCAGACCCAAAGGCTGAAGGTCGACGTAAGCCTTTGGGCGAAGCACTGTTTGTCCGCGAGTGCCGAAAGGCCCTTCGTAACCTTCTTGGGTCCAGTGACCTTTCACGGCCTCGGAAAGAGCTATATCGGGAATTAGTGGTGGGTTCCGCTTCTGATCCTCTTAGCGAGCGGCGAGGCTGGACGGCGGAGGAGATCCGCTCTCACTGGAATTGGGCGCCAGGATCGAGCTTCTTGAACAACTCCGAGTTCTCGCTCACCTGGCGACTTGCACGGAATGCGTTACCCCTTTTCGGCTTGAACTACAAAGCGGGCCTGGCAGAAATGCCTGATTGCCCTCGCTGCAGCAGTGGCTTGGAAGAAACGGCTGAGCACGCCTTCTACTACTGCGAGCGAGTTCGCCCGTTTTGGGATCACGTCGGGGAGTGGACGGCTCGCATCGAACCCAAGCAGCTCGTGCTGCTCGACGTTGGTTACGTCGTGGACAACGTTCTTCCTCCGTTTCAGGGTGAGAAGCGTGTGGTGTTTCTCGCGATCCTGGCTGTAGCTCGAATGGTGATTTGGACTACGCGAAAGAAGGGATTGTATGACGATGCAAACTTTTCTCATCGTGATCTGGTTTTGTACTTTAGGCATTCGCTTAGGGTCAAAATCAGATGCGATAGAAAACGCTTGGATCGCATAACATTCAGCAGAAGGTGGGTGAATGCAGCGAGCCTGGTCGTAAGAAAGGGGGCAACGTTGGAGTCATCCTTCCCTCCTCTGCCCGCTCATGGCGTCTACGGTACGGGTCCTTCGGGACCCCACCCCCGGTAAGTAGGCAAAGCTTTTTTCCCTGGTAACCTAGTTAGCAGTATGTTGTCAGTCATTGTCCCCGTCACCTAGTCATTAGTTCTCAAGATCTTCCCCATCCCCATTATTTTTGTACCTTAACCCATATCCCAGCCCGCTTTTACTGAAGATCTTGAACATTCATATGTATAAAAAATCATATTACCTGTTTGAATCAACCCATACCGCGCCCGACCCCTTATTTCCTTTGACCCCTGTAGATTAGGATCCCTGCCCCACCTAGGGTAGGTCCGGCTTGTTTTCGGTTCTTTTCGCCCCGGAAAACAGTCGGCCTCCAATTTTATAGACGGGGGGATGGGAGGGCAACCAAACGGGGGATTTTTTCCTTTGTTGCTGTACATATTTCGGGGTTTTTCTCCCATCCCCATCATATGAATTCATTTGTAAAAACCACAATTTGTAAATAAAATCATGCATCACTCTGGGGATTTTAAGTAGGTTCTTTCTTCATCGAGCAAATGTGGTATTTTGGTGACAGCAGCGCGCATGGCGACGGATGAATGACTATATATTGTATTGTTGAATGGGTCGGCGAATGTGGCTAGCTAGGTCCCACTAGTTAAAACATAGTCATTGCAAGACCGCACCCTTCCCCTTCCCCACAAAACTTAAGGCCTTGTGCCTTCCTGCATTTTTACAGGAAATAAAGGGAGACAACTTCTCTATTATTCTTACGAAAAGTGTTGATCTGCGTTGTTACTTTATTGGATTACTTGTTGGATTACTTGTTGAAAAAATTGTTATCTCGGTAAGACTTTGTTTTTTTGTGACTTTGTTTGAACTTTAATTTTTTTCAAGTCTTACCGAGAACTCTTTGACTGACTTGTTTTATTTTTTTTTTCACCTGTTATCCGACTTTTTTGTTTGTTGTTATAAGTCGGATTTTATTTTGTTGCCTTACCATTTATTTTTTGATTGTCAGGGGTTCTACCTGTCTTATAACTTGCGTGGTGTCATTCCACTTGTTTTATTTTTGACATTCTTTAAGTTGAAACTGTAGAGCCCCCCCTCCATACTAAGCTACAGTTGGAGGTTTAACCATACCCTCCTGGCTGCTATTATTTTTTCGCAGCCATGGAGGGGGCAACAACTCCAAATAAGTCAACAAAGACACAAAGCCTGATAGGGGCAAATTGGCCTTCGTTGCCGATCCCCGCCGAATCCCAAGAAACAAAAGATAGCCAAGACAGCCCAATACAGCCGGCTCAAAAAAGCCCCACAGCCTGGAAAGGCCAGCAGAGGGGACCGGCTGACTATGAGAAGGACCGGGTGGGCAAGTACGCCAAGTACTTTAACGGAAACGAGATTTTGCCCATCCCGGAAATAGCCGACAAAATAATACCAAGAGTCCTCTCGCTGGTCGTTTCCGACCTTAAAACAAAAAGGCTGGTGGGGCTCAATAAGGATTCTTTCGAAGAGCTGCTAAGGAAGTCAGGCATCCCATGCCAGTACTTCTGCAGAAAAAGTTTCGCAACATGGGATGTCCTGTTTCCCACAGAACAACAAGCGGCGAAAGCAGCAGAAAGAGATATAATTACGAAGAACTTTAGGCTACAGCCGGAATATCAGGGCACCCGTAGGCTCCGCGTGACGATCTGCAATGTCCCGGCCATTATTACTGGGGAGGTCCTGGCAGCATACTTAAGTGCCTTTGGCCAGGTTGAGGAGTTCAACCTCCTCAGATCCCCGGCCGGGACAGCCTACGGGGACTATGCCTTCCGGCTGTGCCTGACCAGGGATGGTTTTAAAGCCATCCCTGAAATGCTGATCAGCGGGGATCGGCAGATGATTGTGTTGGTGGAGGGAAGACGCCCCAGGTGCTGGGGGTGTAAGCAAATTGGCCACATCGCCAAGTTTTGCCCCCAGCGCCCTGAAAACCAAAAAGAAAAAACTACGTCAACAACAACAACAACAACGACAACAACAGGGGACGCAGCAGCCACCATCACCAACACAGTCAGAAAAGAAGCGGAGGCCAAGGGCCCGGGTCCAGCCCAGCTCAAACCAAGCAATCAAGAGGGCTGGACGGAGGTGGCCAGAAAGAGGAGGGGATCCCCTAAGCAGGGGGAAAAAACCTCATCCCCTCCTCAAAAAAAGGCCCAAACAGCAGCAGCAGCAGCAGCAGTAGTAGCAGCAGAAGCAACACCAACATCAGAACCACCGATAACTCCGAAACCAGCCACACCAGCAACAGAGACTCCAGCAACGCCCGCACCAGTAACATCGGCACCATCTGCAGCAACAAAGACATCTCCGAAAAAACAAAAAAAGAAAAATAAACCAAACGCCCCGGAAGAGATGGAGACCAACTTTAATTTGAAGAGGAGAAGGGACAGCGGGGAGGGGACCGCAAAAAAAATATGCCCTGAACAACCCAAGGCAGGTCCCTCCTCTCAACCGCAAAAGCAATCAACTCCTCCACCTCTACCTCCACCACCCTTTCCACCCCCTCAAATCCTACAACGCACACAACCACCATATCAAATGTTCACCCTCTCACCCCAACAAGAACAGTGCCTAAAGAAATACCACAGACCCTACCAAATCCCACTCCCAAGGTCGCAATCAGCAGACCGGTCCCAGCCCCTAAACTTAACCAGAACTCCATCTCTTCCCTCACTCAGCCCCACTAGCATATCCTCTCAAGAACTGTTCCCGTCAAAAAGAAAACAAGACCCTCCTGCCAGTAAAAAAAAAGCAAATCGGCAGGAGGGCGAAAAAGAACTAACAATCACCCAAATACAGCAGGCAGCGGCTTTGTGCTCAGTAGAGCTGGAAGCAGTTGGCGACTTCCAGCTGCGAAAGGCACTAAAGCCGCTGCTGAACCTTGAAAAAATACAAAACCTGAATGTTTCTAATCCTGTCAATTTTAGGAGTGCAGCCATGGTGACCACTTTTGTCCGGTCAGCTGGCGACCGTACCAAGGGCGTATGGAAGTTCTTGAGTACGGTCTGTCAGACTGATACGGGCATAAAGCTGGCGGAGTTGGAGCACTCCTCACTGAAAAAATGTATTCCTTTTTGTTCGGGCAGGGTCCCAATTTTGGTTCACCCGTCCCTTTACAGGTCCCTAAAGCTGCGGTTCCCCATAGATGTCGGCGGAATCACCAGAGACAACCGGGTGACAACTGAACTCGGTACCGGTTCTCTGCGTCAGGCTGTCGGCATCCTCACCCCGAAGGATTTCCGGCCCGTAGTCGACACTGACTAAGGTAAGTGAGATTGATGGCTTTAAACGTTGCCAGTTTGAATGTGAGGGGACTGAGGGATTCAAGCAAGTGTGCGCGCTTGCTTGGTGAACTCAAGAACCTCGGAGTAGATGTTGCTGCAGTGCAGGAGACCCACTTCACTTGCGATGCCGACTGTCGGGTGCTGGAAAGCGACTTTAACGTTTTCTCAGCATACGGCAGCCGCATCAGCGCTGGGGTCTCTCTGCTAGTTGGACGCAGCCTTGATGCTGATGTTGACGTTGTTTTTGCAGGTGACGGGGGCCGGCTGGTTGTGGCCGATGTTGCCGTGAAAAGTTTCAAGTTTCGTCTGGTTGCGGTTTATGCGTCCAATATCGCTGCGGAGAGGATTTCCTTTTTTCGTCGGTTGGCGCCGTTCCTGGACGATACGAAGCGGCTAGTCTTAATGGGTGATTGGAATGCGATCCTTGATCCCAAGATAGATAAGGTCGGGCGGGGAGCTAGGCGTGCGGGAAGGTGTGATAGCAGCCTTGTCGGCTTCGTGACTCGTCACGGTCTCGTCGACAGGTTTCGTCTTGATCACCCAGGGCGGGAGATGTGGACGTGGCTAGATAGCTCGCCCTCTGCCAAAGTGGGTTCCTACTTGGACAGAGTGTTAGTTAGACGAGCTGACACTGATTTCGTTAGTTGTCCCACGTTCCACCTGATAGCGTGGACTGACCATAAGCTTGTTAGGGTCAGTCTACGGTTAGTCAATAGGCCTAGTCTAGCCGGCTACTGGAAGTTCAATACCTCCTTACTGGAGATACGGGACTTCCGGGACCGGCTAGAATCCCTAATTCAGCGGGCGTTAGTGGGGGCGGTTACCGGGAGTAGGTGGTGGGTTTCTCTGAAATATAGGATTAGAGACTTCGCCACCAAATACGGTCAACAGCTCAGCCTAGATAAGGCCAAGGAGGCGAAGGCTATAGAAGATAGACTTTCCCGGGCGGTGGCTGGGGGGGACTCCCTAGGTGTAGAGCTAGCTAGGAGGGACCTTGAGCGTGAGAGTAGCGAGCGCTACAAGGGATTCGTAGTTAGATCTAGGCTAAATAGAGTTCTCAACGAAGCTGTGAAATCGAACGCGACTGCGCGTGAAGAAGAAGTGCGAAGGTTCCCCGATCGGTACATCGCGTCTGTCAAGACTGCGGACGGGCGACTGCTGCGATCGGGTCGTGAGATGCGTGATGCCTTTCGGGCGCACTTTCGGGATCGCTTTGCCCGCTGCCCTGATCTCCCGATCCGGGAGTTTCGTAGCTATCTTGCCGACTTCCCCCGCCTTGGGGTGGCTGAAGCGGCTAGCTGCGAGGGTTTGGTTACTGAATGCGAAGTCCGTGATGCGTTGAAGCAGGTCGGCCTGAACAAGTCGCCGGGACTAGATGGTTTGCCCTACGAAGTGTACTTGAGGATGTCGCACATGTTTGTGCCTATTCTGACGGATGTGTTCAACCATTGGTTCGCCCAGGGAGTGATCCCTGGTTGCGTTACCAAGGGCGTGATCACATTGCTGAAGAAAGGTGGCCAGCATGTTGGGGAGGGCTTAGATGACTACAGGCCCATAACTCTGCTTAACGCAGAGTTAAAGATTTTGGCCCGGGTCTTGGCGAATCGTTTACAGCGTGTCATCAGTGATCTGATCGGCCCCGAACAGACCTTTGCTGTGAAGGGAAGATCGATCCAGGACAATCTGCACTTGATTCGCGAGGTCCTAGAGGGAATAGAAGACGACACCGAAGCCGCGCTGATCAGTTTAGATCAGTCCAAGGCCTTCGATAGGGTTGACCATCGGTTCTTGGCGTCTGTTTTGGAGACTGCCGGATTCAAACCGGAGTTCCGCAGATGGATTAGTATGATGTACCATAACCCTCAGGCAGTGGTGCAGGTGAACGGAAGGCGTTCGGAGGTATTCGCGATCGAGCGTTCGGTCCGGCAGGGCTGCCCGTTGTCTCCTCTTCTCTATGTCCTCGCGTTGGAGCCCCTCCTGCGCAGGCTTAGGGATGAGGGGACAAGTCCGTCCCTGCGCGGTATACCTTTTGTTAGCAGCCTTGCTGCAAGGGTTTCCGCGTTCGCTGATGACATCACAGTCTTTGTGTCCCGCCGTCTGGATATAAAGGCTGTGAAAGAGGCGGTTGTCGAGTACGAGCGGATCGCAGGAGCCAAGGTCAATTTTGACAAAAGCGAAGGTTTGCGGCTTGGTGCTTGGAGGGGTAGCAATACTCTTCCAGGGCCCTTCCGCTGGAGTGACGGACCCGTCCGCATCCTCGGGGTGTGGTTCGGGCCCGACCTCCAACTGGAGCGAAATTGGTTGGAAGTACAAACCAAGGTGAATGCTCAGGTGGGAATCTGGCTTTCAAGGAGGTTGTCCTTAAAGGGCAGGGCGGAGGCGTGCGCCACGTACGTCTTCCCTCTGATCCTTTACCGATTGGCTGTACTTCCTCTGCCTAAGGCACGTCGGTTGGCACTGCAACAATCCCTCTCCAGATTGCTCTGGGGAGGTGCAAGGCCGATGGTCCGTAGGCAGGTCTGTATCCAACGTACACGTAACGGGGGTCTGGGTATGCCTGATCTGGAGAGCCACTGGCTTGCTGAAAGACTTGCATACCTGGGCCGGTCCTTGACGGGGGACGCAGTGTGGAGACGAAAGGCGAGTCGGACTTTTCCTCGCCTCCAGTCAGACCCAAAGGCTGAAGGTCGACGTAAGCCTTTGGGCGAAGCACTGTTTGTCCGCGAGTGCCGAAAGGCCCTTCGTAACCTTCTTGGGTCCAGTGACCTTTCACGGCCTCGGAAAGAGCTATATCGGGAATTAGTGGTGGGTTCCGCTTCTGATCCTCTTAGCGAGCGGCGAGGCTGGACGGCGGAGGAGATCCGCTCTCACTGGAATTGGGCGCCAGGATCGAGCTTCTTGAACAACTCCGAGTTCTCGCTCACCTGGCGACTTGCACGGAATGCGTTACCCCTTTTCGGCTTGAACTACAAAGCGGGCCTGGCAGACATGCCTGATTGCCCTCGCTGCAGCAGTGGCTTGGAAGAAACGGCTGAGCACGCCTTCTACTACTGCGAGCGAGTTCGCCCGTTTTGGGATCACGTCGGGGAGTGGACGGCTCGCATCGAACCCAAGCAGCTCGTGCTGCTCGACGTTGGTTACGTCGTGGACAACGTTCTTCCTCCGTTTCAGGGTGAGAAGCGTGTGGTGTTTCTCGCGATCCTGGCTGTAGCTCGAATGGTGATTTGGACTACGCGAAAGAAGGGATTGTATGACGATGCAAACTTTTCTCATCGTGATCTGGTTTTGTACTTTAGGCATTCGCTTAGGGTCAAAATCAGATGCGATAGAAAACGCTTGGATCGCATAACATTCAGCAGAAGGTGGGTGAATGCAGCGAGCCTGGTCGTAAGAAAGGGGGCAACGTTGGAGTCATCCTTCCCTCCTCTGCCCGCTCATGGCGTCTACGGTACGGGTCCTTCGGGACCCCACCCCGGGTAAGTAGGCAAAGCTTTTTTTCCCTGGTAACCTAGTTAGCAGTATGTTGTCAGTCATTGTCCCCGTCACCTAGTCATTAGTTCTCAAGATCTTCCCCATCCCCATTATTTTTGTACCTTAACCCATATCCCAGCCCGCTTTTACTGAAGATCTTGAACATTCATATGTATAAAAAATCATATTACCTGCTTGAATCAACCCATACCGCGCCCGACCCCTTATTTCCTTTGACCCCTGTAGATTAGGATCCCTGCCCCACCTAGGGTAGGTCCGGCTTGTTTTCGGTTCTTTTCGCCCCGGAAAACAGTCGGCCTCCAATTTTATAGACGGGGGGATGGGAGGGCAACCAAACGGGGGATTTTTTCCTTTGTTGCTGTACATATTTCGGGGTTTTTTCTCCCATCCCCATCATATGAATTCATTTGTAAAAACCACAATTTGTAAATAAAATCATGCATCACTTTGGGGATTTTAAGTAGGTTCTTTCTTCATCGAGCAAATGTGGTATTTTGGTGACAGCAGCGCGCATGGCGACGGATGAATGACTATATATTGTATTGTTGAATGGGTCGGCGAATGTGGCTAGCTAGGTCCCACTAGTTAAAACATAGTTATTGCAAGACCGCACCCTTCCCCTTCCCCACAAAACTTAAGGCCTTGTGCCTTCCTGCATTTTTACAGGAAATAAAGGGAGACAACTTCTTGTTCTTTACCAGTCATTTGACTGACGGACTGCAAGCCGAGCACGGCAAGTACTTCCTTTGTATGACTTCCTTTTTCTGCTAATACAATAACGTTTACCTATCACCCGTTGTTTGAGTTGTTCTTCCACCGGTCTTATCCGAAGACCACAACATATATATATAACGATCATGCAATCTATTTAACGTGAAAGTTATGGGCAGAATTTGCCATTGTGATAATTGTAATATTTTATAATTTAGATTTGATCTGCTAAATTGATATATATATATATATATATATATATATATATATGATCATTCAACCCACTGTACGTGAAACTCATTAAAATGAGGGCATCAAATACTTAAAAAAAAATTAAGACGCATTTTCTTTAATATTCAAAATAATCATTAACCCCAAATTATATAGATATTAGCTATCAATCGATATGAAATCAATAACTCAACTTTAAATCCTGGACAAAGATCTGTGTTTCCCTTCATTGAAATGCTTTTGGGAAAGGCATGAATCCATTTGTTCCCTATCCTGCTATAGTTAAATTGTAGAGTAGACTAGTTTCTTTTGTGAGGAAGAAGAAAAAATGAATTAAAAGTAGCAACACTTCGATTAAAAAATTACATTGTGTTACATCCTGTCCGTGACGGATTATATATATGTATATATAAAGTCTGGTAGTATTGTGAGATACTGCTGGGGCGCCATGGGTAAGTGGTAATGATGCTTCGGCCCCGGAACCATGCCTGAACCCAGGGTCATCATCTGATGAAGACTTTACTGGAAGCAAAGCTGCTTCTTTTGCGGCAGTTTATATATATATATATATATATATATTGGTATGTAAATGTATGAAAGAGATGGGGGAGAGACGTTAGTGAGGGCACTACAGTGTTTTTTGTGTATACGTATAGGCAAATAAATTCTCGAATCTACAGAAGTCTCTACCCCAGAATAACTCGCTCTCGGAATATCAAATTTGAATCATCGTACTATTTTAGGCCAAAGTCGCTATCTCCCGCTGGCCGAGTGACATCGCTCAACAGGCGGAAGTAAGAAATGATTATCTCCACCTGGACACGTGACCTTACCGTAGAAAAGCAGGCGCGCTGTTTTTAGTTCAGACACTTCCCTACACTGCATCTAAAAATCGATCTTACGCTTCGATCAACAGAGCCGGCCAACCTCAAATATTAAAATTTATCGCTTCAAGCCTCAGGAAATAACTTATTGGAAATAACCGACCTCTTGGATGTCTGGATCGTTTGTTATAGGATTTTGTCTTTTCTCGTATTTCAGCGACCATATTGTCACGGATTCGGATTGCTGTGTTGGTCTCTGTATTCACAAAAAAAGATCTGGGCGCAGAATCAGTGTGATCATCAGTCAGTCATCTCAAGTATTATATATATATATATATATATATATATATACGTATATATATATATATATATATATAAATACAGTGACACGCATAAGTGTTGGATACATGTTATTTTCTGTAATAACTCTAGTTTATGTTCGCCATTTTGCCTAATATTTGTTCAGTAATATCTCGTAAAGTTGTTTTAGTTGTATGTGGAAGGAAAATTAAAAACTCATGGTTGAATCCATTTTTTTTATCAAAATTCAAAATTACCCTATGTAAAAGTATTGGATACATGACACTTTTTTCAAATTTCCAATCGAAAATTTGTATTTTAAAAGACTTTAAATATTCAAATTTTCGATAGTATTGGAATATTATCACTGACTAATCTGAGAAGCACATAATTTTTTACAAGATAGTGCTACTAATCAAATAAATGAATCTAGCACTAAGTACAGTTGGAAATATCATCAGAAAATATAAGAAGTATGGCGACGATACAGCAAACCTTCCAAGAAATGGAAGACCGAGAAAAATAAATTTGCGTACTTCAAGGTGGATCAGCAGAAATGTACAAATAAACGCCTTCATTACTCGTTCTGAAATTAAAACTGATCTTGAGGGTGCTGGAGTTAATGTAAGTAAGGATACCATTAGCAGAGCTCGATATCGTACAGGCTTTCATTCAAGATTACCAAGAAAAGAGCCTTTACTGAAAACCAAACATGTCCAAGACCGATTAAAGTTTGTCGAAACTTATGAAAAGAAAGGAATGCAGTTTTGGGAAAAGCTAATCTGGTCGAATGAAACGAAAGTTGAATTATTCGGAAGGAACACAGCGACAAGTGTTTGGCGAAAAAATAGCACTGCCTTTAAGAAGCACAATACCATCCCCACAGTTAAGTTTGGGGGTGGTTCCATTATGATATGGGGATGCTTTTCATCCAAGGGCACTGGTGAGTTATAAGTTATCCTTGGTAGAATGAATGGTTGCATGTACAGGGAGATTCTAGAGAAGAACCTTCAGGATTCTGCAACTTTAGGACATGGTCGGAATCTCGTACTTCAACACGGCAACGATCCCAAACATATCGCAAAACTTACAAAGGAATGGTTTGAAAATAATGGTATTAGTACTCTCAATTGGATTCAAGTCAGTCTCTTGACTCTTTTGTAGTGATAACACGATACAAACTCTTACTCTGTAGGTGAGGCTAATACAAAAGTGAGAGGTATGCAACAAATCTACAGTATGAGTGAGGCTTAAAGCTTTTTGAATAACCCATGTATAAATATATATATATATATATATATATATATATGTGTGTGTGTGTGTGTGTGTGTGTGTGTTACTGTATATTGACATTCATAAATATTGACAGAGTGTACTATCATTAATACTTGAGTGCTCGATTGGGGAATTGCCATGAACCAATAATGAAAATTATTAGTAATCAACTAAACATCAAACTAAGACAGTTTACGCAGGAAGAACTCGACTCAGTACTAAGAAAAATTAAAAATAGGAAAGTCGTAGGGCTTGATGAAATACCACCAGAAGCATGGAAAACCAGGGAATTCGATGATATACTACTCCAACACTGTAATGCTGTATATAACCAAAGCACAATAGACAAATGGACATAGGGATGCATTTTCCCTTTCTCTAAGAAAGGTGACTTTGGAATAGCCAAGAACTACCGAGGTATAACACTTACACCCATAGCAGCTAAGATATACAATGCTCTACAACACTGTAATGCCGTATATAATCAAAACACAATAGACAAATGGACAAAGGGATGCATTTTCCCTTTCCCTAAGAAAGGTAACTTCGGAATAGCCAAGAACTACCGAGGTATAACACTTACACCCATAGCAGCCAAGATATACAATGCTCAACAACGCAACCACATAGAACCCAAAATTGAGAAGATACTTATGTAGAACCAAAATGGCTTTCGGAGACAATGATCCATGACATCACAAATTTGGACTACCCGTCGAATTCTATGTGTACGTGCAAAAATCCTTGAACCAACAATATTATTTATCGACTTCCCCGAGGCCTTTGAATCAATACACAGAGGGAAGATGGAGCAAACACTTCTTGCCTACGGCCTCCACAAAGAAACCGTCGCCACCATAATGATACTATATAAAAACACGAATGTAAAATTTCGCTCACCGGATGGAGACACAGACTACTTCGACATTGTAGCAGGTGTACAGCAGGGAGATACATTAACCCCATACCTGTTTATCATCTGCCTAAAATACGTGCTTAGAACGTGTATTAATAGAATAAAAGAAAACGGTTTCAAGCAGGCAAAGGAAAGTAGCAGAAGATACCACACACAAACAATTACAGACGCGGACTACGCTGATGACATAGCGCTTCTGGCAAATACACCTGCTCAAGCCGAATCTCTGCTACATAATCGGGAACGAGCTGCTGCTGGTATAAGCCTCTATGTCAACGCAGACAAGACGGAATACGTGTGCTTTAATGAAAGAGGTGACATCTCCACACTAAAGGGTGGGCCTTTGAAACTAGTGGACAAGTTCACCTACCTAGGAAGCAGTGTCTCATCAACCGAGAAAGACATCAATAAGGAACTAGCAAAGGCATGGACAGCTATCAATAGGCTATTGGTCATATGAAAGTCATACCTGACCGATAAAATAAAACCCAGTTTTTTCTAACCAGTGGTCTTGTCGGTACTGCTATATGGTTGTACTACATAGACGCTAAATAAACATATGGAGAAAAAGCTCGACGGCAATTACACAAGAATGCTGCGAGCAATATTGAACGAGTCTTGGAGTTAACACTCCACAAGACAGCAGCTATACGGCCACCTACCACCCATCACGAAAACTTGACGAAAAGGTTAGATGAATCAGACATGCGGAAAATTGCTGGAGTAGTAGGGACGAACCCATAAGTGACATACTTCTGTAGACCCCTTTCACATAGACGAGCAAATGCAGGACGACCAGCTAGAACCTATATTCACTTCTTGACGACTTCCCGGGAGCGATGGACGACAGAGAACGGTGTCGAGAGAGGGTCAGGGAGATCCGTGCTGGCAGTGCGACATGATGATGATGATTAATAGTCAAAAACATTTCTATTTCAAGCTATTCAGTTTAGTTAAACAGTTCTAATTCAAATAATTCAGTTTAGCATACAAACACAATTCCATTTCAAACAATTCAGTTTAGCATAAGTACGCAGTTTAGTTCTATTTGACTCATAGAATGGACTCTATCAGGTGTTACCACTCCGGGTCAGAGTGGACCTGGGAGCGATGACAATGAAGGGGTACTCCGCACTCCCCAAAGCTCCAGCATTACTGAAACCCCACCCTCAGATTGTTTTCAGTTCATACTTCTGCATTGTGTCACATCTAAGGTGTCGTTATTTTTTATAGGACCTACGTCATTATGTAATGGCTTCTAAGGATGTCTTGCAGAAGAATTGTCACGGAGTAGAGTGTTTGATCCTCACCGGGTGCGTTATATCAGCGGCTTCATGACAAATCTAAGCAAAGTTTAATTCTTTTTTTTCAAAAGACTCGCTGAAAACATCAGTGAGATGCGCCGAAGTTAGGCAACGACGAACTCGCTCAATCTGTAGATGGGTGACTGTTTAGTGGCTGCAGGTAGTGAAAGTAATCTGAGGTTTGTGTATTAGACCAAGAAAAGCTTCGTAAATATGGATATTCTATGTATACAAAAATATGAACATGACATGAGTCTCCGTGGTGTAGTGGCTAACGTACTGAACGGCGACATCTTAGTAAGCGAGTGTTGTATTGCTCTCAGGCTACACCCCCACCGCTGCAGGTGGCACCCAACGCAGCTTTTGCTCTTGGCTGTGACTCCAACTAACTGACGATGACTGATTGTGGGTACCTGTGTATATATAATTTCATAAAGCCAACGCATTCTTCCGGTTCGTGATCTTCGTACACCTACGCATTGCTTGTTTTCAGATTATCCTTTTGTTTACCCAGCTGAAACATCCTGCCCCAGAAATCCCTGATTGATGACTCAGTCAAAGGTCAATATGCAACACGAGTTCGAAGGGTAGTAGAGCTAAAGGGAACATTAAAACGCGTATGAAATCCCTACCCCCTACAATTTTTTGACTTAAATGACGTTGGTATTAAATAACCCACGAAGGTTAATATGTCATTAAAATAAAGAAAACGACTTAAAAATGCAACATAAAGTGTTTTAAATATAAAGAAAAATTCTGATTAGTTTCTTATTTCATCTTTTGCAAATACATGGTGCCTTCAGTAAGTTTCCATCCTTTTTGTACAGGCATTTAAAATTGGCGTAGACTCTTGACAATTCAGTATGTTATTGCTATACGTCTTATGAGATGACTGACCAATTTTTATGATTTCATGTTCAAATAAACAGCTACAGCAGCAATTGGAATAAACCCTACTAAAACCTGATTGTCACAGCTGGCGAATCTCAAAAATGAAATCTGGACGTGAGGACACTTTAGAAGAACGATGTGCCATTAGATTCTGTTTTAAACATGGAAAAAATGCCACAGAAACATATCGAATGCTTCCAACTGCTTTTGGACAATCTTGCATGAATCGAGCATCAGTTTCTGAGTAGTAAAGAGATTCAAAGAAGGCAGGGAGTCTGTGAGGGACGATGGGAGGTGTGAGAGGAGTAAGAAGTCAATACACCAGTGTTGATTGGCCAAAGGTTTAGGGTTAGGCTTACTATGTTGAGCTTTTAAGGGAGTTCAGGAAGAGATTCGTAGGGAAGAGGCCAGCACTCTTCAAATCGGGTCAGTTGCATTTCCAGCAGGAAAATGCACCAGTCCACAACTCCATCCTTGTCACAGACTATTTGACCAAGATGGGCATCAAGACAATTGCTCACCCTCCCTATAGTCTAGACCTTGCTCCCAGTAATTTTTGCTTATTCCCTAAGCTCAGAGGCTGTCGTCGTTATGAGACAATTGAGGAGATGAAAGAGGCTGTGACAAAGGTCATTGACACGCTCACACGAGAGGACTTCCATGGGGCCTTCCAGAAGTTGTTGGAACGGTGCAACAAGTACATTGCAGTCGGAGGAGATTACTTCGAAGGGGACTAGAATTTCATGTGTGTACTGTCAATAAAAGTGCCAATACGAAAAAAGTCTGGAAACTTATTTAATGATCATCGTATATATATATATATATATGTTTGTATTAAACTGAAACTTCTTTTTTTTGTCTCAAAGTGAAATTTGTTGACTCCTTTTCGTTTTATATAAATACCCTCCCCGTGAGCACTGTGGGTGTTGTAATGGTTAGCAAGCCTCACTAGCACCCCTACTTTAGTGAATTCGAGTATCTCTATGTGCCTCATTCATGCGGCCTTGAATTAACCCTAACCAAAAAGCTTAGTTTGGTTTGGTTTGGTTTTATGGCATATCAACCTTTGTAGGTTATTTAACGCCAAATCTGTTTTTATGTAAATAATCTGTTCTATTGAAAACAATTCAGTTTAGCATGAGTACAAAGTTTGTCAAAAACATTTCTATTTCAAACTATTCAAGCAGTTATATATAACAATTCAGTTTAGTGTAAGTACAGTTTCAATGTCAAAAACAGTTCAATTTCAAACAATTCAGTTTATCACCCAAAAGGCTTTGTAAATTATTAAATACACTCCCCATGGGGGCCTCAGTTGGTGTAATAGTCAGCAAGTTAGATTAACAAACCTTTACGAGGGAGTTCAAATCTCATTGGGAGCCCCATTAATTGGTCCTTGTGCCGTATCCAAGTAACAAGATTAGTAAATTATTTGGGTACTTCGGATCATGTAATATTTAGTAAGTTAGATTAGCAAACCTTCACGAGTGAGTTCGAGTCTCATTTGGTATCCCATTTATTGGGCCTTGCACTACATCTAAGCAAAAGGATTGGTAAATTACTTAATACATTTCCCATTTTCTCTGTTTCGGCAAAGACCTTCAAGTAAACAATATTTTCAGAGCGGATAACAAGTTTTCTGTTTTCGTTACTTGTTAACAACCCATATATAGTTGTCAAGTATTTGATATGAATCTGTCCTTACCTAGTCCAACATGTTTGGATACAGGGTTTAAACATCAATAGTACAATTGAGCTGTGGGCTGGGGCAATTGGACACGCCGACCGCATCTCTGCAAAGATCCTTTTAAACGAATGTCTTGTATATGGCACTAAACTGAATCTGAGAGTGAAGTTCCATTCTTGCGACTATGGAGTACACCTTCATTGCAAATACTCCAAAGTCCATTCCAACTGGATTGGTAGTACCTGTTAGAGTCACATCTAAGGGTCAAATAGAACTGTTCAATCATTTAGTTATGATGATCATTATTAGTTATTCAAAATCATAGAGCTGTGTGAAAATTATTTATATTAGATAGGAATACTTGGTAGATAGAATTATTAGTGTAAGATAATACTTGATAAATAAAATTATTACTGTAAGATAAGAATACTTGATAAATAGAATTATTAGTGTAAGAAAGGAATGCTTCATAAATAGAATTATTTGTGTAAAATAGGAATACTTGATAAATAGAATTATTAGTGTAAGATAAGAATTCTTGATAAATAGAATTATTAGTGTAAAATAAGAATGCTTGATAAATAGAATTATTAGTGTAAGATAAGAATACTTGATAAATAGAATTATTAGTGTAAGAAAGGAATGCTTGATAAATAGAATTATTAGTGTAAAATAGGAATGCTTGATAAATAGAATTATTAGTGTAAGATAAGAATACTTGATAAATAGAATTATTAGTGTAAAATAGGAATGCTTGATAAATAGAATTATTAGTGTAAAAAAGGAATGCTTGATAAATAGAATTATTAGTGTAAGATAAGAATACTTGATAAATAGAATTATTAGTGTATAATAGGAAACTTGATAAATAGAATTATTAGTGTAAGATAGAAATACTTCAAACTACTTAACTGTGTGCAAACAAATGAGCGCTAACGACTCTTTTAAAAATAAAGTTAACTACAAACTATTACAAATCGTATATATATATATATATATATATATATATATATATATATAGGATTTGGCATGAAATAACAAGAGTTGAAATCTCGTAAAACACAAACCAATCAACAAATTAGCTAATAGCAGTGATTCAGAAAACACGCTGACAATATCAACACTAGCTGAGATTTTATCAACTGGCTTTGACTACAAGCATGGGAACCCGGTGATACTCAGGAAAAAAAAGAGAGATGAACCAATATGTATTAATGATATATTTCTGATATATATATATTTTTGCAAGATTCTATGAATACAGAAATATGCAAATGATATAAATACACAAGAAAATAAGTTTTAATAAAAAAGCACAATTGTGGCGTACGAGACGACATTTTATGACTGAAAAAAAGTGCTAAAAAAAAAAAAAAGGAAAGATCGATTTTAAACTGCAGAGCTAAAATCCAAATCTTTTGCACTGAATGGTCAATCGGTGGAATATTACTCCAAATAATCAATATTCACCGCTTCCATAACTCCAGCAGACTGCCACAAACATTTTAAATTTGAACTTATTTAGTTGGATTTGGTTGGTTTGGTTTGCTTTCTTTGTTTAATGGCATATCAACCTTTGTAGGTTATTTAATGCCAAAGCAATTCTCCTAGAAGAACAGTAGTGGTACTATTTAACCCATAGCTGAGAGGATAAGGGGGTTCATACCTTTCCTGAGGGTATTTGCCCGAAAGTAAATGTAATAGCGCGACTGGAGGACGAACTCGCTAACTACGATTTCGCAGTCCATCACTTTAACCATTACACCACAAAATTTTGAGGTCGATTTATATGTCAGATCGATTTGTTCGCCGCAATATAGGGTAGTTTTTGAGATCTTCTTTTTATAAAGCATTTATTCTATCTTCTGGGAATAAGTAGATTCTCTTTTCACTTTTTACGCATGTAACATACGAGGAGACACTGAGAAGTTCTCATCCAACCAAAAAGGTAATTTTTTAGAAAAATATTGAATTTTATTTTGAAGGATAAAAGTCATTTTTGAAGCGATGTGCTGACCGACCCTAAAGTCCAACCCCTCCTCAACGTGGCAGGGTGGTGGCAACGGGTTATTCCAGAGCTATGCTGTCGGGAACTTCGGTTCCTGGTAGGGCCACCCAAGGCGGATTGGTCTGGCACCCAGCGGTATTAGGGCTGCAACTCGGCTAAAGGGGCTCTGGTGAAAATTCAGGAGGAGTCTGTTCTGGCAACCGGTGGCCTCGGGTCGCTCTGTCAATGGGTGTGTGGAAAATCTGCGGCAAACGATGTTTTTCAGGGTAGGACTTGGGACCCTTCTCTCAATCCAATCCTAAAGTATCTTCTTCAATGAGCAACATAAACAGCAATATTAGGTTTGAGATGCTGTACTTGCTCGGGAGGAAGCCGGTTCAACCCGACCAGGGGGAAAGCCAATAGAAGTACAAGTAAGTAAACGATGTGCTGAACGTATAGAATTTCAGGATGAATATGTAGAAGAAATTGAATGTTTCGTGCCTGTAGGCCATCCCTTTCTTGGGTAAGTTATACTGAAAGCATCGGAGTTAAGTGGCGATGAGCTTTTGTTGCATTGTCTTATGTGCAGATTCATGCAGAAATATACATATATATGCTGGATACATACCGACACAATAAATTAATCAGACGCATGATAAAGACAGACGCACGCAGAAAGACGCAGGAAGACTTCTTTAACAAAATTTACCTCTCACTTTATTTGTAAGGATTCGAAAAGGTTATGTGGGGGTTTTACTGTGAGAGGGAGCTGGAGACCGAACATAAACTGTAATATTTTGTCTCCACTGTTATGACCGTCACATTGTGTCTTTCTTGTTCTCTAGGGCTGCTCAACCGGAGGCCTAGGGCCCACTCTGCTGGATGCTGGCTTTCTTTACTGCATCTTATCAGCATCTTCTCTGGACCCCAAACTCCATCGGGGTTCCCAAGGCCCCCCCTCGGTCGGGTGTGGCTTTCCCTACCTCATCTCGACTCCAACTGTCTGGAACTCTACTGGCAACTCCACTGGCCCCCTGGGCGTCGAACTCAACTGGAACCGGAACTCAATTCAACTGGCTCGTCGAACTCAACTGAGTTATATAATCGTTCGGCGCCCACTCGATCTTTGAAATCGAATGTTTAATCGTCATCAAGCGGAAATAACTGTCATGCAGTTCACAGGTCACTCTCTTCCGGTGCATCACTCTGTAGTGTACCATGGGAATTTTTTAGCTCGTCCCATTTCATCAGCTAATTTCCGCCCACGCGATTTCCTCTCATAACTGCCATTAGAATGTGTCACTTCCTCCCGGTGCATCACCCTGAATGGCATTTTTGGCCGGGTCAAAAGGTCAAAATATAACACTTTCTCATTCCATTGATGGGTGATTAGTTGGTAACAGCAAGTACAGTTTGCATTTACCCAACCCCTCTGTAACAAGCAGGGTTTGACACAAGGTCATGGATACAGTAAGCTTATACGTTTCATGGTTCTAGATCTATCCCTTCAAGGTTGGATTGAGAAGGTTTCAGGCACATCTTCGTATTGATAGCTGAGTGAAAAACATAGATGTGACCCTCAATTTAGAAGATAAAACAAACAATAAAAACATTTTCTGTTCTTCATGCAAAAGTCTCTCTTTGATTGACCAAAAATTGTATACTTCTTCACCTGATAATTTCCAGTGACCCGGTTGGTCAACCTCCAAATCTATGTTAAAAAACGAAACTAAGACGAAATCATTAAAGATATAAGGTATTTGAAAACCTATGTTTGGCTTGGTTTAATTTCTTTGGTTTGGTTTGGTTTATTGGGTTTTATGGCGTATCAGCCTTTGTAGGTTATTTAACGCCAAATCCATTTTTATGTAAATAATCAGTTCTATTTAAAACAATTCGGTTTAGCATGAGTACACAGTTTAATTGTCAAAAACATTTCTATTTCAAACCATTCAAGCAGTTATATGTAACAATTCAGTTAAGTGTAAATTCAGTTTCAATGTCGAAAAGCAGTTCTATTTCAAATAATTCAGTTAAGCATAAGCACGCAGTTAAAATGTAAGTACGGTTTAATTGTCAAAAACATTTGTATTTCAAGCTATTCAGTTTACTCAAACAATTCAGTTTAGCATAAGAATGCTGTTAGTTCTATTTAGCCCATTGATAGGGCCCAAGCAGGTGCTACCATGCCGGGCCAGAGTGGACCTGGAAGCGATGGCAATGAAGGAGTACTCCGCATTCCCCAAAGCTCCAGCACTGCTGGAACCTCACCATCAGATTGTTTAGTGTGGAGGTGTCCGTGGTGTAATGGTTATCGTCGTAGGAAATGGGCACGATGACACGAGTTCAAATCCTGGACGAGACTGATTGCATTTCACATAGCACTAATACCCTTGGGAAAGGTATGAATCCAATTATTCTCCCTCCTGCTATGGGTAAATAGTAGGGCTGTCTAGGTTCTTCAGCCTTGGTGAGGCAACTAGTCTAGGAGAAGGAAAACTCTGAATTCAAACCTGTTAAACTCCGCTTAAGAATTGACCTTGTGTCATATCCTGCCTGAGTGGAAGGGTTGGGTCAGTTGGATCAGATTGTTTAGTGTCATTATCAGGACACTCGTTGGGGGGGGGTCTTACCCCTCTGCAGAGAAGCTGTCGGTGTATTCTACAGCCCCAGCCGACTAGGCAATTAATTTCTTTGTTTGATGGCATATCAATCTTTGAGGGTTATTTAATGCCAAAGCCATCATTGTTGAAGAACAGTAAAGGTAGTATTTAACCCTCTCCTGGTAGAATAAGGGGGGTTTGATACGTTTCCCAAAGTATACGTCCGAAAGTGAACACGATAGCTGTTTGGTTTGGTTCCTATGTTTAATGGCATATCAATCTTTGAGGGTTATTTAATGCCAAATCACTCCCTTATAGAAGGACAGTAGTGGTGCATAAGTCATAAATGAACCTAATAGCGCAACTGGAGTTCGAACTCGCTTACTACGATGACGTAATCCAGCACGCTAGGCACTACACCACGAGGACATACCCACCTCTGCTTGTCCGTGAGACACACTCAAGCATAGTAGTACAAGTATGGATGGAGAAAAGTATTTCAATTAAATCACAATAATTGCTTGGGTGGAAGATTTTGATTGAAAATTTAGCGAAGTTGAATGGCGGGAGTCGATTAGCCACTAAAAGCTGCGTGTACAACTGGAAAGTATCCAGGCATTTTGGAAACTGGTTGCACGGCCTTGGCAACCAAATTGGGAGGACCTTACTGCTCATGCGTGAACAGACGCATGCGTGCACCTGATTAATCAGTTTATGATGGATTTATCAGCCAAGTTTGGAAACGTGGAAATTTGCAAAGCTACCACTGGAAACGAAAATTTAGGAATTCTTTTCAAATGTTTAGTAAAGTCCATTGGGATAGGTAAATAAGTTTACAAATTTTAGTTTATTTTGCTCATTTTATGGTTCAACAGAGTTAACGGCATAAAATAAATCTACTTTATGGAGGTGCCCGTGGTGTAATGGTTATTGTCGTAGGAAATGGACACGGCGACACGAGTTCAAATCCTGGACGAGTCTGATTGCATTTCACATAGCACTAATACGCTTGGGAAAGGTATGAATCCAATTTATTATCACTCCAGCTATGGGAAAATAGTAGGTCAGATTGTGTTCTTCAGCCTTGGTGAGGCAACTAGTCAGGAGAAGGAAAACTCTGAATTTAAACCTGTTAAACTCCGCTTAAAAAATTGACCTTGTGTCATATCCTGCCCGAGAGGAGGGGTTGGTAAATAGGATAAAATTAATCTACTTTAAGGTTAGGAGAGTTATGTATTACCAACTGTTGGTTGGTTGGTTTTACGACTTGTTACCATTCTGGAATTATCTAATACCAAAACCATTGGAAAAATTACGGTCTTCACTTATATACGGTACCAAAAGGTTTTTCTCGACCATCTTAAACAGATAAACAACCCCAGTCAGCTGGAGCTGAAGAATACACCGACTGCATTTCTGCACAGGGGTAACCTCCCACACACTACTAGTGTCCTGGATATGACACTAAACAATCTGATGGCAAGACTGTAGCCTTGGAGATTTGGGGAATGCGGAGTACCTCTTCATTGCCATTGCTCCCAGGTCAATTCTGACCCAGAGTAGTAGCACCTGATAAGATCCTATCTATAGGTCAAATAGAACAAACTATATGTGCAAATAAATGACTGATATTAAATTGTTACTGTTATATAGCAATACTTGAAACCATTTAACTCTGCAAAATTTAAGAATGTTATCCTCAAAATGTGTTCACAAATTATATATATACTTAATGTATATGAAAAAAGAGGGTTTGTCACTGAATAACCTATTGTGGTTGATATGCCATAAAACCACACCAAACCAAATAGGTAAACACTTCATATTTAGTTATAATACCAATGTTTTAAGAGCAAATGTATTTATAAAATTTACAATCATTTTAAACAGCCCAACACTTCATACTTGGTTGCAATATCAAATTTTTAAAAGCCAATGTATTGATAAAGTTTGCAATCATCTTAAACAGGTAAACACTTCAAACTTAATTGCAATTACATTTATCCCGAGTCAATATATGAATAAAGTTCACAATCATTTTAAACAGCCATATTTGGTTGCAATATCAACTTTTTAAAAGCCAATGTATTGATAAAGTTTGCAATCATCTTAAACAGGTAAACACTTCAAACTTAATTGCAATTACATTTATCCAGAATCTATATATGAATAAAATTCATAATCATTTTAAACAGATAAACGTTTCCTTCTTGTTTACAAAAAATCTAGTTTAGCATAAGTACACAGTTTACATATCAAAACAGTTCTATTTTAAGCAATTCAGTTTAGCATAAGTACGCAGTTTGAATATCAAAACAGTTCTATTTCAAGTAATTTAGTTTAGCATAAGTACGCAGTTCTGTTTAACCCATAGATAGGGCCCTATCAGGTGTTACCACTCCAGGCCAGAGTCGACATGGGAGCAATGGCAATGAAGGGGTGCTCTGCATTCTCCAAAGCTCCAACATCGCTGGAACCTTACCATCAGATAGTTTAGTATCATATACATAACATTCATTGGGGGGGGTACTCTTCTGCAGAGGTGCAGTCAGTGTATTCTACCACCCCAGCCGGCTGAGCAAGAATACTCAGGGTAAACCCCTTACCCTCCAAGCTATGGGTCAAATAATATCACTGTCATTCTTCTGTAATGATGGCTTTGGCATTAAATAATCCACGAAGGTTGATAGGTCATTAAATGAAGAAACAAAACCACACAATTTGATATTAATAATTTTCAAACAAATTTATTTGGCTTGAGATCAGAAACTAACAGGTACTCCAGGTTAGAGTGCACCTGAAAATAATGAGCATTAAAATCCTTGTCACCGTTTCGATATTTTGTTCACAGAATCCAGTGTTGCTTATCCAAAAGATACTTGCCAAGACGGTTGGGCGGTAGAATACACCGACTGCATCTCTGCAGAGGAGTAAAACCCTTCCCTAATGAGTGACCTGGATATGATACTAAACAATCTGATGGTGAGGTTCCAGTGATGCTGGGGTTTTGGGGGAGATGGAGCAACTCTTCATTGCTATTGCTCCTTGGTCCACTCTGGCCCGGAATAGTAGCACCTGATAAGGTTCTATCGATGGGTTAAATAGAACTAAACTGCATACTTAATCTAAACTGAATCGTTTAAATTACAACTGTTTGACTAAACTGAATAACTTGAAAAATGTTTTTCACAATTAAACTATGTACTTACATTTAAAATGCCGACTTATGCTAAACTGAATTGTTTGAAATGGAACTGTTTTTGACATTGAAACTGTACTTACGCTAAACTGAATTGTTTGATATGGAACTGTTTTGACATTTAACTATGTGTAAACAAAATCTATACAGATACTAAACTGAATCGTTTAAATTAGAACTGTTTGAATAAACTGAATAGCTTGAAATAGAAATGTTTTTGACAATTATACTGTGTACTCATTCTAAACTGAATTGTTTGAATGCACAAAAAACTGAATATGTGTTATAACCAAACAGGTGACATTTCCACACTAGACGGAACCTCTCTGAAACTAGTAGACAAATTCACCTACCTAGGAAGCAGCATCTCATCAACCGAAAAAGACATCGACACACGGTTAACGAAGGCATAGACAGCTATCGATAGGCTTTCGATCATATGGAAATCAGACCTGACCGATAAAATGAAACGCAGTTTCTTCCAGGTAGCGGTCGTGTCGATACTGCTATATGGATGCACTACTTGGACGCTAACTAAACGGTTGGAGAAGAAGCTGGTCAGCAATTACACAAGAATGTTGCGAGCAATATTGAACAGGTCCTGGCAGCAATACCCCACAAAGCACCAACTATAGGGCGACCTGCCTCCTATCACGAAAACTATCCAAGCTAGACGAATCAGACACGCAGGACACTGCTGGAGAAGCAAGGACGAGCTCATAAGTGATGTACTCCTATGGACCCCCGCATATGGCCAAGCAAAACAAGGACGACCAGCTCGAACATACATTCAGCAGCTATAAGTGGATACGTGATGTAGCCCTGAAGACCTGCCAGAAGCAATGAATGATAGGGAGAAGTGGCGAGAGAGGGTCAGGGATATCCGTTCTAGCGGCACGACATGGTGATGATGATGATTTGCATAAAAATAGATTTGGCGTTGAATAACTTACAACTGTTGATATGCTAAAAAGCCCAACCATACAACCAACCAAAAGATACGTCTTCCTGGCAGAAAATTCAGCCAGAAATTGAGCACTGAGGACAGTTGCATACGATTTTAATTGCTTTCAGTCCTCGTTTCTGAAGAGCCTGCTGTTGTCGGGAAAGTTAGTAAATAGAAATGGCAATTTTGCGTCCATCTTATCTAGAAACAATCCTGGGGCACCTCTGGTGGTGTAACGGTTAGCAAGCTAGACTAGCAAACCTCCACGAGTGAGTTCGAGTCTCATTGGGCGTCCCATTCATTCGGCCTTGTGCCACATCGAAGCAAAGAGCTTCGTAAATTACTATCTAGAAACAATCCTGGGGCACTTCTGGTGGTGTAACGGTTAGCAAGCCAGACTAGCAAACCTACACGAGTGAGTTCGAGTCTCATTGGGCGCCCCATTCATTCGGCCTTGTGCCACATCGAAGCAAAGAGCTTCGTAAATTACTATCTAGAAACAATCCTGGGGCACCTCTGGTGGTGTAACGGTTAGCAAGCTAGACTAGCCAACCTACACGAGTGAGTTCGAGTCTCATTGGGCGCCCCATTCATTCGGCCTTGTGCCACATCGAAGCAAAGAGCTTTGTAAATTACTATCTAGTGACAATCCAACAATAACAATGGTGTTGACCCATCCCCTCAAGATTTCCAGTGCTGGCGACTCAATCTCTAATGCTGTTTAGCGTCATATCCATGCCATGTCTTTTTTTTCGGGCTGGTGGGGGCTTTCCCCTCTGTAGGAGATACACTTAGCTTATTCTAAGTCTCGCCAACTAGGTGGTATCTCACTAAAGGAATCGTAAAAATCAGGGTGAGATTCAACCCAGACCGCAGTATTTTGGTAACAAAACTCTCGCAACGATGAGCTATTTTTTGCTGTATTGCAGTAATATAGAAGCGGTCAAAAACCAAATCGTTATCGGACCAATATCTTTCCGTTCACCACTCTGGCTGATACGCACCCTTAACTTCTATCAGCTGTGTATTGAAAATCTACAACCCTTAGGTGATGGCGAACGGTTTTTTGATCTATTGATATCGAGAGAATATATATATATATATATATATGTGTGTGTGTGTGTGTGTGTGTGTGTGTGTATTTTCGTCGTTTTTTTTCCTGATACATTTTTTACTTTTTGGTTGTACTGCTCCAAGTTGGGATAATACTAACGGAAAAATTAATCATTTCGTTGTTGCTCAGCAGTAAAGAGGGGAAATGATATCCAGTAAGCAGACAATTGATTTACTTAGGATAGTTGTATATATATATATATATATATGTGTGTGTGTGTGTGTGTGTGTGTGACAGAGAGAGAGAGAGAGAGAGAGAGAGAGAGAGAGAGAGAGAGAGAGAGAGGATTTCTCATTGTACGAGTATTTACAATTGATGGTACAAGACACTTTGCTCTTAAACAAGATGGTGTTGGTCCTCCATTTCCTATTAATCAATTGTCCGACCCTGCATGTTCCTCGAAGTGCTTTTGTCCACTAAGCTTGAAAAATAAATGAATATATTAATAAAATGAAAAAATTAATAAATAGCACTTACACGCACGCACACACACTCACACACATATAGAGAAAATATATGCGATACATAATAGGTATAACCCACTCAGTGGGCGAGGCTTAGAATATGCTGACTGTATACCTGACAGAGAGGGTAAAATCCCCCCTCCACCAAAAAAAGGGTGTTCTATGTATGACGCTAAATTGTACTCAATGGGGAAGCTTCAGTTTTGGATATCAGGGAAATGTTGAGTACATATTCATTTCCATTATTCCCAGGTCTATTCCGACCCGGAGAGGTAGTATCTGTGTAAAATAATTAGAGATTTTATCTTAGTAATAAGTTGTTTTCTATCGAATCTTGAAGTTCAGGGTAAGGGGTTTTCGATTTGTAAAGGTCAGGGCGAATAAACCTTGTTTTACTTTGACGGTTCGCTAAAAGTTTTAAGGATGACGTGTTATAAAAGCACCAGTTAAAGAGTAAGGGAGAGTTGTAGAGGTTAATCAGAGGACAGTGAAAAAAGGAGAGAATCTGCTACCTGAAGTTGAGGGAAACCGACGCAAGAGAAGAGACGTAGTTAGTGAGTTAGAGTAGAGGACTTGAACAGACCAGTCAGTAGGCTATGAGACAGAGACGAGAGAAAAGACCCCGAGGGGGGTAGCTGTCGCTTCAGTGGAGAAGAAATGACTAAGTCTATTGCAGTCCCTTTCGCTTCGCACGGTTTATTGTCCCGGTCAATCAATTTAGTTGACACATTTCTAAGTCTCTCTCTTTCTCTCTGTCTCTCTTCGGCGACCGACTTTGAAAAGTCAGTAATAATAAACTTTCGTGTCAATCAAACCAACAAAGAGTATTTTATTTTCGTCACTTCTTATTACAGCGTGGTTGCCACGACTGAACCCTAAAGGGTAGTGCTACACTCATAATCTATTTGGAGCCGTAGTGTTGCACCTGTTTTGGGTCTAATAAATTCGTAAAAAATATTTTTTTATAGGATCAGGTAAAAAACTCTTAAGAAACAACTACACAAAAATGTAAACAGAAACGTTCAATGGATATGATTCCCTAACGTCAAGGCATAAAATAACCCTACATGGGTTGATATGCCATTAGAATCATCATCATCATGATGTCGTGCCACTAGCACGGATATCCCTGACCTTCTCTCGCCACTTTCGTTCATCGCCTCTGGCAGGTCTTCAGTGCTACATCCCGTGTCCTCACATAGCTGCTGAATGTATGTTCGTGCTGGTCATCCTGCTTTTTCCCGGCCATATGTGGGGGTCCATAGGAGTACATCACTTATGAGCTCGTCCATGCTTCTCCAGCAGTGTCCCGCAAGTCTGGTTTCTCTAACTTGGATAGTTTTCGCGGTGGGAGGCAGGTGGCCGTATAGTTGGTGACTTGTGGGGTGCTGCCGCCAGGATTTGTTCAATATTGCACGCAGCATTCTTGTGTAATTGCCGTCAAGCTTCTTCTCCAGCCGTTTAGTTAGCGTCCAAGTAGTGCATCCATACAGCAGTATCGACACGACCGCTTCCTGGAAGATACTGCGTTTCATTTTAACGGTCTGGTTTGATTTCCATATGATCGATAGTTTATCAATAGCTGTCCATACCTTCGTTAACCGTGTGTCGATGTCTTTTTCGGTTGATGAGACGCTGCTTTCTAGGTAAGTGAATTTGTCTATTAGTTCAAGAGGGGTTCCATCTAGTGTGGAGATGTCACCTGTTTGAGTATAGCACATATATTCCGTTTTTTTAGAATAAATCACTCAATCAATCCGCAAAACATATAAGAGTGTTCTTGAAACTCGATGAAGAAGTTGTCACTTGATCTCCTGCGGCGAAAGTAATAGATACGAGGGGCATACGATAAGTTTCCAGACTTTTTCGTATGGGCATTTAAAAATGTCGTAGACTCTTGAAAATTCAGTATGTTATTGCTGTACACCTTATAAGATGACTGAGCAATTTTTATGATTTCACGTTCAAATGAACAGCTACAACAGCAATTGGAATACACCCTACTAAACCCTGATTGTCACGGCTGGTGAATTTCAAAAATGCAATCTGACACTTTAGAAGAACGATATGCAATAAAATTGTGTTTTAAACTTGGAAAAAATGCCACAGAAACGTATGGAATGCTTCAGACTACTTTTAGAGCATATTGAATGAATCGAGCATCAGTTTTTGAGTGGCATCAGAGATTCAAGGAAGGCAGGGAGTCTGTGCGGGATGATGTGAGGTGTGGGAGGAGTAAGGAGGTCAATACACCAGAGCTGATTGGCCAAAGGGTTAGGGTTAGGGTTACTATTTTGAGGTTTTAAGGGAGTTCAGCAAGAGATTCCTAGGGATGATGCCAGCACTCTTCAAATCGGGTCAATGGCATTTCCACCAGGACAATGCACCAGTCCACAACTCCATCCTTGTCACAGACTATTTGACCAAGATGGGCATCAAAACAGTTGCTCACCCTCCCTACAGTCCAGACCTTGCTCCCTGTGGTTTTTGGTTATTCCCTAAGCTCAGAGGCTGTTGTTATGAGACAATTGGGGAGATGAAAGAGGCTGTGACGAAGGTCATTGACATGGTCACACGGGAGGACTTCCATGGGGCGTTTCAGAAGTTGTTGGAACGGTACAACAAGTGCATTGCAGCCGGAGGAGATTACTTTGAAGGGGACTAGAGTTTCATGTGTGTACTATCAATAAAAATGCCCATACGAAAAAAGTCTGGAAACTTATCGTATGCACCTCGTAAATAACTGATGGTCAGTTTCTTCAAAAGTTTATTATTTGAGTAAAATCAGAATATCTTTTTGAGTGTCTTCCACCTTCCCTCATCAAAAGCATTTTATAGAGGTTTATACTGGTTTCGGTTTCTTTGTTTAACGGCATATCAACCTTTGTAGGTTATTTAAAGTCAAAGTTGTCCTTCTAGAAGAACAGGAGTGGTTCTATTTAACCCAGGGAGGATAAGGGGGTTCATGCCTTTCCCAAGGGTATTTGTCCGAAAGTGAACATAATAACGCGACTGGAGTTCGAACTCGCTTACCACGATTCCACAGTACAGCGCGATAACCATTACACCATGAGAACACCCGTTCGAATAATTTTATTGAACTGTAGCCGCGTCAATGAGGTCCTCTACACATTAAGAATTCAAATCCCAGATCTCGGCTTCGTTTGTTCGTCAGAAGATCAAATGGTGAAAAAAATTAAATTAAATTTCTAATCGAGTTTCAAATCAAGGTCAGTTTTTGACCCCTTCCTATCTGTCAAAACATCCACACCTGCATCCTGGCTGACAGCACAAAAATTGGGAGGTTAGTGCTGGGAAAACCATTAAACAACAACAACAACACACATATAAAACAACAATGATAATAATGATGTGAAATAAAAAGTCATCATTGCTTTTAGAGGAGAGCTGGTTTAAAACCTAAAATTCTAGAATGGCAACCCCATTCACCTTCTCCCGTAACTCTGAGTTTCACGTGTCATTGTGATAATCTGAAAGAAATCTTTTCTCCTTTCTGACGATAATGATGACATAAATTATAGCGGGAGAAGAATAGTTGGTTGGTTGGTTTTTATGGCATATCAACCTTTGTAGGTTATTTAACGCCAAATCCATTTTTATGTAAATAATTAGTTCTATTTAAAAAAAATTCAGTTTAGCATGAGTACACAGTTTTATTGTCAATAATTATAGCTTATGAAAATTGTTCGATTTCAAACAATTCAGTTTAGCATGCAGTTTAAATATAAGTACAGTTTAATTGTGAAAAACATTTCTTTTTCAAGCTATTTTAGTTTAGTCAAGCAGTTCTAATTCAGCTAATTCGGTTTATTATAAGTACAGATTTTCTTTACATACTGTCAAATGTCAAAACAGTTCTATGTCAAACAAATCAGTTTACTTTAAAAACAGTTTCAATGCCAAAAAACAGTTCCAATAATTCAGTTTAGAATAAGCACGCAGTTCAAATGTAAGTACGATTTACTTGTCAAAAGCATTTCTATTTCAATCTATTCAGTTTAGTCAAACAATTCAATGTAGCATAAGTATACCGTTAGTTCTCTTTGACCCATCGGTAGAGCACTATCAGTTGCTACCACGCCGGGCCAGAATGGACCTGGGAGCAATGGCAATGAAGGGGTGCTCCATATTCCCCAAAGCCCCAGGATCACTGAAACCTCACCATCAGATTGTTTAGTGTCACACCCAGGACACTCATTGGGGCGAGTAGAATGGGGTCATCATTATATATATATATATATATATATATATATATATATCCTTTGGTGAGTCAGGTTTTGCAATATTTTGGTAACATGAAGCATAATTTAGCGACTCACGTTGGGCTATGTAATGTCGGGCTTGCCTTATATTCTCTGCGTGTTCTATATCGTCACAGAAAGAATGAAGGAATGACTCTTTCCTTTATATAAAAATATCTCTTTATTCTTTCTTAGGGTCGAAATTCTGTAGGTATGAGTGAGAGACAGAGAGACGAAGATAGACGCCGGACTATTATAATGGCCCTTTCTTCGCAGCTCCCTTCACGAGGTGAAGCAATGCATAACCTGTCAGCGCACCAACTCACACTATACTAACAACTACAGCAGGTATCTGCTACGGCTTGAACTGCTTCGGTCACGTGATATAAGCACTTCAAACTAGCACTTGTAAATATAGTGCAAAGTAACAATGCCTCTACGAACACTAGATGCTGTCTAGAGGGTTTGCCAGGAACGATGTATGTGTGTGGGTGTATGGGTGTGAGAGAGAGAGAGATAGAGATAGAGAGAGGAATCTACCTGTCGACACGCCTTGATGATGATAATGATCTGGTAAAATCCCAGCTTCACCATCGAGCATATATCTATGGCCCTCATTTACACTTTCCTGTTGCATCCATCTGCATGCACACGAGCAGTTCCCTAATCCAATCTGGGATCCAAATAATCCAATCTGGGATCCATATAATCCAATCTTTTCACAGCTTCTGCGACCAGTTTCTCTAATTGCTGCGTTCGATATCTTCCTTCCTTTCTTCCTTTCTTTTTTTCCACACTTCTCTTTTTCTCTCGGCCTCCATCATCCAATCCTCCTTCTCTCCCGACTCCTGACTGTCAGCCATCCACTCGTTTGGAACAGGTATTAGTTAGCCAAGAGGCCTGAATCAATGATCGTAGATCGATATCCAATTGAAAAGCTACTGGCGGAGCACGAAACCATATCTTATCCAATAGGTCTGATTCACTTTGATATTTGGCTTCAATGATAATGAATATACCGCCTGTTAGCCTCGTTTCCATTTTGTTGATTAATTGATTTTAACAATATGTTAACCCTTCTTAAGTTATCTTATGCCGAGAGAACTGGGAATTGCATTCATCTTACGTCACATTACATTCATTTTAGTGGAGTCATTTTTTAATACTTTTGATATTTGATTACTTTTTATCATTGTAGAGTTTTACTATTCAAAAATAGCCATTTGTATTCAAACAGTTTTATGGTTTCAAATAAATGCCGTATTTGATGGCACATGAAGCGCACTTATTTTTATAAAGATATTTTTTAAAAATTTCCCCGTGTCTTATATGCTAATGTAGGTTTAAAATTCGCGATAGTCGATCGAAATTAGCTACCTGGCAACTCCTATTAGCTTAAACTTTTGAGTAACTTTTTATATACCTATTGTCATTATCTAAAAGGGCTATTATGCTGATTAAAAGTGTTATCATTGATAATATTCATTATATCATATTTACGAAGCCACTTATCAAAAGCTGGTCCTTCATCTAAGTCGCAGGGTGATTTCTAGGGCATTTTGGGGTGGGGGAAATAAGGCGTCTTGCGAGCCATCAAATGCACTATATTTTTTGTATTCGCTTTGGAAGTTGGTATTGTTTACTAAATATTTTCCCGGACTTTTCCAAAGAATATATATTTAGAATTATTGTCTCTACATTCATACAATACAAAAATATATCTTTACATTAATTTTAAACAGGCACAATATCAATGGTTTAGCAGTCAATTTAATAACTAATTTCAAAATTATTTCGAACTTTATTTCATCCAGATCTATTTAACCCAGAGATGGGACCCTAATAGTCACTATCCATATTTACCAACCCCTCTGCTCGGGCAGGATATGACACAAGGTCAATTTTTTTAAGCGGAGTTTAACAGGTTTGAATTCATTGTATTCCTTCTCCTAGACTAGTTGCCTAACCAAGGCTGAAGAACCTAGTCTGTCCTACTATTTACCCATAGCCAGAGGGAGAATAATTAGATTCATACCTTTCCCAAGGGTATTAGTGCTATGTGAAATGCAATCAGTCTCGTCCAGGATTTGAACTCGTGTCGTCGTGTCCATTTCCTACGATGATAACCATTACACCACGGGCACCTCCATAAATTACATTATTCATTATATCAATTTCATCTCGTTTAATATTAGCACCTGGTTTTTTTCTTGATTTGCCCTGCTGAAATTTGGGTGCGTCTTATACACCCATGCGTCTTATATGCAGTTAAATAGAGTAATGATAATCCTTAGTAAAAAAAAATATAATATAAGTAACTATCATTAATACAAAAAAAAATATATCATCATCAATTAGCGCTGCTAGCACGGATTTCCCTGACTCTCTCTCTCTCTCTCTCTCTCTAGCCGAAGCATCATTACCATCAGGCCATAGCGCCCCAGCAGTATCTCACGACACCACCAGACTTTGTTAGATTGTTGTCACTCTATGGGATTGCTATATCCACGCTGATGCAGTTAGAACCTTATCTTGGATCTTTTCCATGTATTTCCTCTTGTCTGATGGAAGAAGTCCAAGATTAATTAAGAAAATGAAACCTCTGCACCCGACTTCGATAGGAAATATATTTATTATCCAGCCATTTTTAACACATTGTTCATGCAGATTCTCATATTTTTCCAATTTACGCTGATGTGCCCAATCGAAATTTTCTTCAAAAGGGACCGTTAACTCAAAACGAAAACTTTTTTTGCTTTAACGGACCAAACGACAATATCTGGACGCTTTGACGTTAACGCTATTTCAGTTGGAGGGCACCTCGGGTAGTGTAATGGTTAGCAAGCTTGACTAGCAAACCTGCAAGAGTGAGTTCGAGTCTCATTGGGTGCCCCATTCATTCGGCCTTGTGCCACATCGAAGCAAAGAGCTTCGTAAATTACAACGCTATTTCAGTTGGAAATATGAAGTTATGTTTTAAATCGGTTGCGACGTGCCAGTCCGTGCAGCCCTCAAGCAATGATGGTTTGACGAACTGAATTGCTCTGTTGTTGATAATATTTAGAGCTTTATTGGCAGTCTCACAACATGTTTTTGAAACCTTAGAAAAAATCTCCAGGACTTCGTTATGTCTCCAAGTGTAGCTTCTTATAGCTTCATCCAGTGAGAATATGTTTGAGACAGGCAGTTTTCCCACATCGGTCGGATGTAGTTAACCCCCAAGTATGAAGGATGACTGGTGTTTGTAAGACGTCGTAGAATATATAAAGTATTCTTATCTAATGCAAATAAATTGCACACAGATGAATCCTTTTTAGCATTCCTATACGCTACTAATAATGATCCTCTTTCAATGAACTATATCTATTTGTAGCGTAAATTTCATATTCATACACAAAATTCGTACTCACATTTTAAAACCAATCAACAAACATTAGAACATTCTAGAAAAAAAAAGGATCCAAACCACAATACACAAAATTCGCGCCCATAGATTTTTTAACCAATCAAGTACTTTCCCCTAAAAAACGTTCATACCGGTTTCGATCCTTTTAGGCGTTATAAAAAGAAAGCGATGGACCAATTCACCTGAGAGTTCGCTGCTAACGACAACAAAACTACGCCACTGGACTGTTCCCTTACTTCACCAAAACCTGAGAGGCGTGACGCTGTCTAGCAAAGACATTCCCACTTCTCTTTACACCAAAGGCAAACACAACAACAGCAGCAGCAACAACAACAAGAACAACAACTACATCGGCGAAAGCAACAACAATCACACCGGCGAAAACAACAACAACAACAACCACATTGGCGAAAACAACAACAACAACATTGTGAGTTCCTTGGCACAATGTTCCAGCTGAATAATAAACCTTTATTTTAAAGTTATTCAGGTTTTGGTTTTGTTTTGTTAGGGAAATTATTTGCGTGGAACATGTACTGCCTCCAAACTTTATTTTATACTTTCGACACATCTGGCAATATCCCAGACATATTGAATAAAACTGTTTGACACTGGGTTATATATTGCAAGTAACCAATACTGATCCAGCCTCGAGTACTGGAACTGTAGAATACGCCAACTGCATTTTTGCCGAAGGATAAGACCCCACCAACGACTATCCTGATATAACTCTAAACCACCTGATGGTGAGGTTCAGGCCCTAGAACTTTGTAGAATGTAGAGTACCCATTCATTCCCATTACTCCCAGCCCCACTGATCCAGAGTGATAATACCTGTCAAGGTCCCAATAATGGGTTGAATAGAACTGTGGGCAAACAAAAGACTGATGTTAAATTGGATTGTTAGAGTAACATGGGAATACTTGAAACCGTTTAACTGTATGCAAACAAATGAGCTCTTGTTTGTTTAAAATGTTACCTACAACCTATTCGTTTACAAATCATATACATTTAATATATAAATATATATATGTATAAACAGGATTTAGCTTTAAATAACCCACAAGGGTTGATATCCCATAAATCCAACCAACCAACCAACCAACTGATTATCGTTAGTAAACAAATATATCTTCAATTTAACTATTATTTATACAAATAAGTTACAGTTATAAAAGTATTTCTATCGAATACGAATAATTTTTAAATATATCGGTGGACCCTAACAGGAAAGAGTGGAGCTGGGAGTAATGGCAGTGAAGGATTTTTCCCCACTCCCCCGAACTGGAGCTTCACCATCGGATGCAGGTTTGTGTCATACACAGGACACCTCTTTCAGGATATAATTATATTTATATAGTTAATATATTTATATGGTAAATATATTTATATGGTAAATATATCCATATGGTTAATATATTTATTGAGTTACGATCTAAAACATCTCTTGTTATTAGAAATATTCATAATAAAATGTTTGTGTATTCGTTTTTGTTACCGTATATAAAAACAACAACAAAAAACCCAGAAAGTGAAAAAGATTAACCATTTTTATTATTGTAACAAATTTTAATGAAACTTCAATGGCTTAGATACCCATAGGAAGTGATTATTTTCCTTGATTATCGTTGTCAAATTCTCGTTAGTTATAGATATACCGGTTTTTCTCTTGCGACCACAACCTTCTTTGTTTTGATAATTTCCAGTTTTCTAATAATTTTTGAGGAAAACATCAACTGAGGAATAATGCCAAGTTGTCACTTGGCATTATTCCTCAGTTGATGTTTGAGGCATCCATAATCATTGGATGCCTCAATTTCCAAACTCAAACAACTGCTTACACGCTTTTAGCAAAGGACTAACCAAAAATTAAGATAACAGATCAAAGAAAACAAAATTCTAAGAAATTTCCTTTTTTTTGATATTTCTGAGAATTTTCATTTTAAGAAAATCATGAATTTTTGCTACAACTCTGACAACAATAATCAAGGAAAATAATCACTTCCTATGTGTATTTAAGCCATTAAAGTTTCATAAAAAATATGGCAATAATAAAAAAAAGGATTCAGTTTTTTTCATTGTTTTCTTTTGTTCCATCATCATCATCATCATGGCCATCAACTCGTGCTGATAGCACGGATTATATTGGCTCTCTCATTACCGCCATCCATCCTTATCGGCTATTGTTTTTATTAGGTCTTTTAGATGGCATCCAGTATCCGCACAGACCTAATGATTGTTAATCCTTGCTAGTCGGCCAACACAAGATAATGTCGCATATAAGTTTGTCCTTGCTTCTCAAGCAGTGTGCAGCATGTCTTGTTTAGTTGTTTTGTGTGAAGGGAGGCAAGTGGCCTGTGATACTATAGTATTACATTTTCGGATAGTTGGTTTATCAATTCTGTCTGTGCCCACGCTGTATTTGAAAGATCTACTGACGAGGAATGAAACAATCCACCTGGAACTTCTTCTGACGGTCGGGGTGATCCGTTGAAACAAAATTGCCTGGATGTTGGCAACACAAAAACAAGAAGAGCTCTCCGTCAACAATTAACAGTTATTTATTGTTTGATGTTCAGAATGCATACAGCAGCACGAGAGAGAGAGAGAGAGAGAGAGAGAGAGAGAGAATTTGTAAGGGTCAATGAACAGATACAATGAGACACGAACCCTCAGCCCGTCAGAACTCTCTGAATGCAAACTTCTAACTGACGACTGACCGACTGGCTAACGGAAAACTTTTTCAAAATTTGCTAATTTCTATATATTTAGATTCAGGATATCGGTGAGGGTATTGCCATCTTGCTGAATTATTGTTTTATCTATCAAGTGTCTAAAATTCACTGGTTTTATTTCTCCAATCAAACCTGTCACAGAAAATATATGAATCCATTTTGTTTATATTTTAGCCTTCCTGTGTTGGACGTTATTAACTCAATTAAACTTTCTAATTCAACTTACATTTCTGCTCAAGGATTCTAGCTAAGTTAACAGCTCGTGGCCTAACCAAACCAGGAAATAAAATAATTAACCATCATGGCAACTGTGCCACAGGCAGCACAGCTTTTTTTTTTTCTGTTGGATTTGTTGAAAACAGCTCGCTGTACCCAGCATAGTTCTCGCCTAGCTTTTCATTAGAGTCCATGTGGTGCCACCATACAGTAGTACTGACACAGCTACAGCTTGGAAGAATTCCTGTTTTATTTTATCAGAGAGATCAGGTTTCGATATAATCGATAACCTCTCATGCCTTTCATATGTGTATATTGGTTTGGTTTCGTTGATATGTTATTAAAACAACGAAACCAAACCAATATACACATATGAAAGGCATGAGAGGTTATCGATTATATCGAAACCTGATCTCTCTGATGAAATAAAACAGGAATTCTTGTAGAAGAATAGTAGTGTTACTATTCAAGCCATATCGGAGGGTTCATACCTTTCCTGAGAGTATTAATCACAAAGTGAACGTAATAGGGTATTGGAGTTCGAACCCACTTACTCAGTCCAGCATTAAGTGACAAGGACGTTTTCGTGTGTATATCAACTTTAACCTATACTCGATATGAACAAAGTGAAACATGGTTTTTATCCATTAATGAATTCAAAATATATCTGGTACAGTAACCTATATTTGACTAACACAGTGATATACATAGCTGAATATTTGACATGGATTTCTTGACATTCTGTAAGCTTCATCAGTCTCTTATTCATTGACTTTCTCAACGTCTCTATCCTTTCGTTATAAAGTTTTTATTTGATTATTTTGATTTCTTGTAATTTCTTTTATTTGGTTTCTAATAAAAAATATTATTTCTTGAAACTCACGCGACATCTTGCCTATATATCGTACATAATCGTGTAATGGATGACTTTTTAAGACCAATGTTCTGGTTGGTTGGTCTTTATGGCATATCAACCTTTGTAGGTTGATATGCCAAATCCATTTTATGTAAATAATAAGTTAAATGTAAAAACAGTTAATTTCAAACAATTCAGTTTAGTGTATCTACACAGTTACCCATACGTCTCTATCAGGTGCTACCTCTCCAAGCCAGAGTGGACCTGGAAGTGATGGCGATGAAGGGATACTCCACATTCTGTAAAGCTCCAACATGACTGTTGTGGTCTTCAGATAAGACCGGTGGAAGAACAACTCAAACAACGGGTGATAGGTAGACGTTATTGTATTATAAAAAGGAAGTCATACAAAGGAAGTACTAGCCGTGCTCGGCTTGCAGTCCATCTGTCAAATTTCTCGTAAGGAACGTGAATTTGTCTCCTCCGAGCGTGCTAAGCTCGGAGAATATCTTTAAATTGGACGAGTCCATCTTTGGGTTATGGTGGGATATGTCACCATAACAATCACTGAAGCGTCACCATCGTATTGTTTAGTGTCATATCTAGGACACTCGTTGGAGGAGACTTACTCCTCTGCAGGGCTCACATTGCACTAAGTGAGCCGATGAGCAGCACAGACAAGCAGGGTTCGAGTCTCGGCTCGTTCCAGACCTCCCCTCCCCTTTATCCCCACTTAAATCAGCCTTCGGGCTTTTGACCTTGTGTCAAGTCGTGTCTGGTGGGAGGCAGCGACAAATAAAAGACCTACTCTTCTGCAGAGATGCACTCAATGTATTTTACAGCTCAAGCCGACTGGGAAAAATATTAAAGGTGAATTTTTCAGTATAATATTAAAGGTGTAATAAAACAAGTTAGGGAGGTTGTCAAATTTTGAATGATAAAGAAACAGAAAGAGTACCCAAGGGATTGTTTCAAAGAGAAATAGTCATAAATATAAAGACAATACAACAATTATATTCTTGGGTTCATTTGCAGTGTGTGTGGGGGGGGAGGACCTGACTCGTGACTTTTACAGTTTCGACCAAAATCCACGCTCAACTTGTTTAAAATACACAAACACAACGTGGGGAGAAGTCAGTTAGCAGGCAAGGTTGATTTTTGTTTGGGTTTTATGGCATATCAACCTTTGTAGGTTATTTAATGCCAAATCCATTTTTATGTAAATAATAAGTTCTATTTCAAACAATTCAGTTTAGCATGGGTACACAGTTTAATTGTCAAAAACATTTCTATTTCAAGCTATTCAGTTTATTCAAACAGTTCTACTTCAGTAAATTCAGTTTAGCGTAAGTACAATATTGTTTACACTCAGTTAAATGTCAAAACAGTTCTATATTAAACAAATCAGATAAGTGTAAATACAGTTTCAATATAAAAAAAAACAGTTGCATTTCAAATAATTCAGTTTAGCATAAGCACGCAGTTTAAATGTAAGTACGGTTTAATTGTCAAAAACATTTCTTTTTCAAGGTATTTAGTTTAGTCAAACAAATGAGTTTAGCATAAGTGTGTCGTTAGTTCTATTTAACCCATAGATAGGGTTAAATAGCTCCAGCATCACTGGAACCTCACCATCTGATTGTTTAGTGTCATATCCAGGATACTCATTGCGGGGAGGTCTTACCCCTCTGCGGACGTGCAGTCAGTGTATTCTACAGCCCCAGCCAACTGGGCAACAATATTCTGGGTATGACGCAAAACTGAATCTGACGGTGATGCTCATGTTCTGGATATTTAGGGAATGTGGAGTATTATGGGATACACATTTTTCTAGTCTTAAAATAAGCAATAAAAACGTACTTAAGAACATTCTAGAAATTTAGGATCAAAATTGCATTAGCATTTAAGTTACATTTTTAAATTTTTCAACCAATCAGCTAAAAACATAGAATAGGAACATTCTAGAAAAATAGGATCGGAAGTGAACTAGCAGAAAATATTTAGGCTCGAAAATAAAATAGTAAAATACAAATCTGATTGGTCAATAAACGTCTACGCGCCAAAATTTTAGGACGATTCTTTGATCCACTATTACGGTATAAATAACACACAGTTAGGGAGCCATTCACTAAGACAAAGACAAGCCACTAAGCCACGAAGTCAGTAAAGCAGTAGCCGATAGTCTGTCCGGCAAATTTCATTTCTTCCACAACCAAAGTTCATGACCTAGCTACAGATGACCACGAATCACGTTCAAAAGAAAAAAAACCGACAAACTTTCTTTCATCAACGCGACACACTGTCGCCACAATCATAAAACAAGACATGAACTTAATGTAAGTAAGAACGACTTATTTACGGACTCCGTTAACATGAACATACACACACCTTGAGACAAATTTATTTTCTTCTTGCCAAACTTTATTTTCCAAAAGGCCATTTACACATCATGTATTTCATTTGTTTTCACATTCTGTTTTATGCATATTAAATTGTTTGTTGTTTAATGTTCGTTGTGTTCTATTCCATTTCTTTTGCGCGATTGTAAAGTTTTGTGTTGTATTTGTGGAGGAAATAATATAGAGAGCAATACCCGTAAAACTCGAATGCGTATCCCCTGAAATAACATGAAAATACGACACAACCCCCACAGTATTCTTTCATTACCATTACTCCCAGGTCTATTCTCATCCGGAGTGGTAGGATTCCATACTCGTATCAAACAGATGTGTTTTAATATAAAAATTGACCTTGTGTACCGACTTTATTCATAACACGATTCCTTAGGAATAAAATAATCGTAGATGGGTGGACATACTGTTAAAATAAATAAATTCAAGAGGATATACATTAGGGAAGACATACATTTTGAAAATTTAAATTCATGTGTCGTTTAAATAAGAATATATTTAATAATTCTTTTGATCCCGACTTGATAAGAGTAGTCCCCTTTTACTAGAAATGGAAAATATCTAACTTAAATGTTAAAATAGTATGCATGTTACGTACTGCCCTAGCATTGCAACATCTGGTCCACGTACGACTCGCTGTACGGGCTATCAACCAGATCGACACCACCCCCGGTTAACCCAAAGTACTGTCATCGATTTACCAACGACTCGACCGACCTCAGGTTCCCGCAACGATCGTCCAGCTGCATTCAACGACTCGACCGAGCTCAGTTTCCCGCAACGACCGTCAAGCTGCATTCAACGACCCGGCGAACCTTTGGTGGTGTAACGGTTAGCAAGCTTGACTAGTAAACCTACACGAGTGAGTTCTAGTCTCATTGGGTGCCCTATTCATTCGGCCTTGTGCCACATCGAAGCAAAGAGCTTCGTAAATTACTGCATTCAACGACCCGACTGATCTTAGCTTACCCGCATCAAACATCTAGCTGTATCTCCACGACTCGACCTATGCCAGCTACCTTCATCGAACATCCAGCTGCGCACATCTACGACTCGATCATACCAGTTATAGACATTACCCATCTAGCTGAAGACCAAATACAACCACCACGGACTTTACATATACGTTTGTAATTCCGACAATAAATCGTCACTTTTGTTGTATCTGTTATCTCGCCTTTGTTCCCTTCATTGTCTTTGGTTGTCACTGCATTAAACTAAAATCAATTGCGGGGTCGACACGCTTATCGGCTCCGCAACATGCATGTAACGACTTTTATGGAATACACTGTATATTTTGCGAGTGAGTATCAAATATTTGTTTTGCTTATTCGAAAGAAGATCACGTTTAAGAAACTTATTGGTCAATTAGGAATAAACACAAAGGTTTAGGCTCTAAAAATTTATATAGATATCTTTTTTATATAAAAAAAATTTCATTTCTTTCTCTTTATGTAAACATTTTTTGTCTCTGCACGTTGATGGTTTGGTTTCTTTTGTTTAATGGCATATCAACCTTTGTAGATTATTTAATGCCAAAGCCATTGTTCCAGAAGAACAGTAGTGGTACTACTTAACCCATAGCTGGAAGGATTAGGGGGTTCATACCTTTTCCAAGGGTATTTGCCCGAAAGTGAATGTAATAGCGCGAGTGGAGTACGAACTCGCTTACTACGATTCCGCAGTCCATCGCTTTAACCATTACACCACGAGGACACCCCATCTGCACGTTGAGTTTGGATATATTTTTGATCCCAAATTAATTATACGTCTTAAGCCGTTGGCACTGAGTAATCAAATTGGATACTCCTACCCTGTGGATTTTCTCCTCGGATTATATATATATATATATATTCTTGGATATCATTATATGTAAGAGAAATTTTATTCCTAGATATTTTGTTGTATTTTTTAAATGCTTATGTTGTAAAAGTATAGAAAATGCCCATTATTACTATCAAACTACGTTTGTACTTTGGATCAGGAGATTTAGAAAGTTTTCTTTTTTCCAAAAAAACCCCAAAAAACAAAAACAAAAACAAAACAAAAACAAAACGAAAACAAAACAAAACGAAATAAACAAACAAACAAACAAACACAAACCAAAAAAAACCGAATCAAAACTAAACAACGTTTGAATCAAAATGTTGTATTTTGACCTTCGACCCGGCCCAAAATGCCATTCAAGGTGATGCACCGGAAGGAAGTGACACATTCCAATGGCAGTTATGAGAGGAAATCGCGTGGGCGGAAATTGGCTAACAAAATGGGACAAGCTAAAAAATCCCATGATACTCTCATAGACTGACGCACCGGAAGAGAGTGACCTGTGAACTGCATGACAGTTATTTCCGCGTGATGACGATTAAACATGCGATTTCAAAGATCGAGTGGGCGATCGAGTGGGCGTTGAATTATTATATAAGTCAGTCAAGACACAAGTCAAGACAGTTCGAGTTCCAGTTAGAGCTGGAGACGGAGTTATAGACGAGATGTGGTAGGGAAAGCCACACCAGACCGAGGGGAACCCCGATGGAGTTTGGGGACCAGAGAAGATGCTTATAAGATGCAGTAAAGAAAGCCAGCACCCAGCAGAGTGGACCCCAGGGCCTCCAGTTCAGAAACAGGCGAACGAGAAAGACACAACGTTGACGGCCATAAGAGTGGGGGTCAGAATATTGCAGTTTTTGTTCGGTCTCCAGCTCCCCCTTACGCAAACCTTGAATAACCTTTTCGAACCCTTGCAATAAAGTGAGAGGTACATATTTTGTTAAAGAAGTCTTCCTTCCTGCGTCTTTATTATTGTGTCGTTATGATGCTGCGTGTATATGCATGTGAGTATATAACAAAAATTTGCATATATTAATACTTAACTTATACAAAAATGAATAAAAGTATTACAAGGAAATTTCTCTCAGCGACTCAATACTGATTCTACCTGGGAAAAAGGGATGAATAAAAATATCTCATTGCTTAGATCACAAGAGCAAAGTTTAAAGAAGGAAACAATAATTTTCTATTTACAATAGACATAAAAAAACTAGGAAATAATATTTGCTGTTCAGGAACAACGTAAAGTAAAAAAAAATGTTTTATAAATTTATTAATTCTCGAAACTGCTCAAATTATTTGTGATAATAGTTACTAGAGGTGTTAACAAATGATTACAGTTACTTACTTGAAAAACACATTTGTTTGCTAAGGAGACTGACTTATGCATTAAATCCAACCAACCAACCAACCAACTAGTATATTAAAAAAACCCAATAAATGCTTCCATTTTAGTCAAAAATATTCTTTTGGTTTGTCGATCTAAGAAGGGCTGTTGTATAAAAAGGGTATGAGAGCTCGGAATACACAAGCTGTGGGCTAATGTGTCTTTCTTGGAAATGGCAACATGGGAAGAAGGTTAAGAGGAGGCGAACGCATTTGAATCAAGTCTTTGTCTGCCCGACACAAATGCTCGAAACAAGTCTTTTTTGTCATGTGCCACAACTCAACATAGCGCTTGTGCATTCATATCAAAGTGACCTGCATTTCCATATACTGTTATATATATATATATATATATATATATATATATATATATATACTCCTTATTCTCGTAGGAAATGGACACGGCGACACGAGTTCAAACCCTGAACGAAACTGTTTGCGTTTCATATAGCACTAATACTCTTGGGAAAGGTATGAATCTAACTATTCTTCATTCAGTTATGGGTAAATAGTAGGGCAGTCTGTGTTCTATAACCTTGGTATAGAGGCGCCCATGATGTAATGGTTATTGTCGCAGGAAATGGACATGGTGACACGAGTTCAAATCCTGGAAGAGACTGATTGCATTTCACATAGCACTAATACCCTTGGGAAAGGTATGAATCCAATTATTCTCCCTCCAGCTATGGGTAAATAGTAGGGCAGAATAGGTTCTTCCTACCTTGGTGAGGCAACTAGTCTAGGAGAAGGAAAACTCAGCATTCAAACCTGTTAAACACCACTTAAAAAATTGACCTTGTGTCATATCCTGCCTGAGCGGAGGGTTTGGTAAATATATATATATATATATATGTAACACATCACTCCCGTGCCTGGCATATAATAAAAAATCGATATGATTTTCAAAGAGTACAAACCTTGAAATGGCACGTGTCAAAATTTAAGCCCAATCAGATTATTAGTTTACAAATTACAGTTATTTAGGTGAACTTACTGTTGCAAATTTTCAAAACAATAGAAAAATCTGAATTTCGAGTGTTGATAAAGCATTGCTTTCTGATGGGGAAACTGCTGTTCAAGCAAAGCAATGGCTTGGTGAGTGTTATTCGGACTCTGCTCCGTCGGAAACATCAGTTATGTGGTGTTATGCTGACTTTGATCGCAGTCGTACAGACACAAATCATGTTGCACTCTCAGGTCGCCCAAATTCAGCAGTGGTCACGGAAAACACCAACCCCCCCAAAAAACTCCACACACTCGTTTTGGTCGATCATAAATTGAAGTTGTGTCAGATAGCAGAGGAGTTGAAGATATCAGAAAACAGTATATTCCCCTATTTTGTATGAACATTTGTCAATAAAAAAATCTATGTTCAAAGTGAGTACCACGTTTGCTCACAGTCGATCAAAAACAACAATCGTCAACGATTTAGAACATTTTTTGTAACTATTTCAATGCAACAAAAAGGAGTTTTTGCATAGATATGTGACAATGGATGAAACATGGATCCACCACTTCAATCAAGAGTCCAGTCGGCAGTCATCTGAGAGGACAGCAGCAGGTGAAAGCCGTCCAGAGCGACCAAAACGCAAACATTAGCAGACAAGGTTTTAGCCTGCGTATTTTGGGATGTGCAAGGTATTTTATTCATTGATTACTTTGTGAAAGAAAGAACCATCAACAGCGAATATTATAAAGCATTATCGGTGCATTTGAAGGAAGAAATCGCTAAAACAACGGCTACAAATGAAAAAGAAAAAGTGCTCTTTCATCAAGACAATGCACCGCGTCACAAGTCGATAGCAACGATAGCAAAACTACATCAAATTCCACCCTATTCTCTAGATCTGACCCCCAGCGACTACTAGCTGTTTGCAGACCTCTAAAGAATGCTCTTCGGAAAGAGATCTGGCTCCACTGAAGAAGTGATATTGGAAACTGGGGCGTATTTTGAGGCCAAAGACAAATCGTTCAACAAAAAAGTTATCGAATTGTGAGAGAAGCATTGGAATAAGTGTATCACCCTAGAAGGAGATTATGTCGATCAATAAAGTCAAGTTTTGCCTAAAAGTTGTTTTATTAGTTATGCCCCGGACTTATTGAGTGGTACGCATATGAACACACACTAATATTTATATAAACTGAAGATTTTATGGTGTAATATTTACCGTTTTAGAAGATGGACACGGCGACACGAGTTCTAATCCTGAACGAAACTATTTGCGTTTCACATAGCACTAATACTCTTGGGAAAGGTACTATTTACCAACCCCTCCGCTCGGGCAGGATATGACACAAGGTCAATTTTTTAGCGGAGTTTAACAGGTTATGAATTCAGAGTTTTCCTTCTCCTAGACTAGTTGCCTCACCAAGGCTGAAGAACCTAGTCCGTCCTACTATTTACCCATAGCCGGAGGGAGAATAAGGGGGTTCATACCTTTCCCAAGGGTATTTGCCCGAAAGTGAACGTAATAGCGCGACTGGAGTACGAACTCGCGTACTACGATTCCGCAGTTCATCGCTTTAACCATTACACCACGAGGACTCTTGGGAAAGGTATGAATCTAACTATTCTTGATTCAGTTATGGGTAAAATAGTAGGGCAGTCTGGGTTCTATAACCTTGGTATAGAGGTGCCCATGGTGTAATGGTTATCATTGCATGAAATAGACACGGCGACATGAGTTCAAATCCTGGACGAGACTGAATGCATTTCACATAGTATCAATACCCTTGGGAGAGGTATGAATCCAATTATTCTCCCTCCAGCTATGGGTAAATAGTAGGGCAGACTAGGTTCTTCAGCCTTGGTGAGGCAACTAGTCTAGGAAAAGGAAAACTCAGAATTCAAACCTGTTAAACTCCGCTTAAAAAATTGACCTTGTGTCATATCCTGCCTGAGCGGAGGGGTTGGTAAATATGATAACCTTGGTATGGCAGCCGAGGTAAGAAAGGGAAACCTAAAAATTTAAACCCGGTAAACTCCGTTTAAAAATTGATCTTGTGTCACATCCAGCTCGTGCAGAGAATTTGGTGTATATATATATATATATATATATATATATATATATATCCATATAAAAACACGCAAATGCGTGCCACAGATATTCACACATTTTTACATATACATTTTGCATTTATAGTTTATTTTTACACCATATATATATATTCGTGACTTATATACACACAGCATTTCATTTTACACATATATATATATATATATATATATATATATATATATTCGTGAATTATATACTCAACCTTCGTTTTCTTGACTAATCTTGGACTTCCTCCATCAAAGATCCAAGGTAAGGGTCTAACTGCATCATCGTGGATATGGCAATGCCATAGAGTGACAACAATCTGACAAAGTCTGGTGGTGTACTGCTGGAGTTCTCTGGGCTAGAGGTAATGATGAAGGCTTTGTTAGAAGCAATGCTGTTGTGTGAACATCAGTTATTGGATGATACCTACACATAATACACCTACCTCACGCAAAACACTCACATACACACATACGACCGGCAAAACACACATACACACATTCATACTCACATTCAAGAAACGAGACAAAACCTCCCGTTTATTGAGAAATACGCAACAAATAAGTTTTCATATGTATAGATCATTAGGAATCATCCATGGTAAATGTTATGTAAGAATGTATTTGGTATTAGTTTTTTTCCGAAAAGACAGTATGAAAGTAAATATGGATAAAATCCGACAGTATGAAGGTAGCAGGAAAAATATAATCCAAATAGGTGAATATATCATGATGTGAAGTCTGATGACTTTTGAATTTTGAACGCTATGTGCATGTTTATCTATCTTTTCGTTGTATATTTCTCATTTGCTCCTGTCATCTCAGCAATCACCCATCTATATTGTGAACTATTTTATATCCAAGTCCTGACGATGGTTATTATAACTGAAACGTTAACGTCGACTTCACATCATGATATATTCACCTATTTGGATTATATTTTTTCCTGCTACCTTCATACTGTCGGATTTTATCCATATTTACTTTCATATATATGTGTGTATATATATATATATATATATATGCATATATACGCAATTATATGAGTAATGCATTTATATTTACGAGGATCATTAAATAAGTTTCCAGACTTTTTTCGTATGGCCACTTTTATTGATAGTACACACATGAAACTCTAGTCCCCCTCGAAGTAATCTCCTCCGGCTGTAATGCACTTGTACCGTTCGAAAAACTTTCGGAAGACCCCATGGAAGTCGTCTTGTGTGAGCGTGTCAATGACGTTCGTCACAGCCTCTTTCATCTCCTCAGTTGTCTCATAACGACGACAGCCTCTGAGCTTAGGGAATAACCAAAAGTCACAGGGAGCAAGGTCTGGACTATAGGGAGGCTGAGGAACTGTCTTGATGCCCATCTTGCTCAAATAGTCTGGGACAAGGATGGAGTTGTGGACTAGTGCATTGTCCTGGTAGAAATGCCTCTGACCCGATTTAAACGATGCTGGCCTCTTCTGACGGAATATCTTCCTGAACTCCCGTAAAACCTCAACATAGTAACCCTAAGCCTATTCCTAACTCTTTGGCCAATCAACTCAGGTGTATTGACTTCTTTACTCCTTCCACACCTCTCCTCATCCCTCACAGACTCCCTGCCTTCCTTGAATCTCTTATGCCACTCAAAAACTGATGCTCGATTCATGCAAGATGGTCGAAATGCATTCCATACGTTTCTGTGGCATTTTTTCCAAGTTTAAAACAGAATTTTATTGCATATCGTTCTTCTAAAATGTCCTCACGTCCAGATTGCATTTTTGAAATTCACCAATTAGTAGAGTGTATTCCAATTCCTGCTGTAGCTGTTCATTTGAACCTTAAATCATAAAACGTGGTCAGTCATCTCATAAGATGTATAGCAATAACACAGTGAATTCTTAAGAGTCTACGACAATTTTAAATGCATGTACAAAAACCTATTGAAGGCACCACGTAAGATATATATATATATACATAAAAATTTAGTAATTGTAATAGATATTTTGTAAGGGTATATATATATATATATATACCATTACAAAATATCTATTACAATTACTAATATATATATATATATATATATATATAATAAGTGATTAATTCATGCCTTTGGAAAGTAGGAAGTGATGCCCAAGCACTTTTGTGGAGGATTTGAACTCGGTTATGTATATGCACAAACCCACACACATGCATACACTCTTTAACACACACACACACACACACACACACACACACACACACACACACACACACATATATATATATATATACGTAAATTTTCTGTGCTGACACTGGATGCCATCTCTTGTAATTACCAAGAGAGATGGTCAAAAGGGAGGAATGGTGAGGGCATCGTGGGAATCCGTGCTGTCAAAATGTTTTGATGATGATGATGATGATAAGGACTTATATTTTTATCATTAAGTTTTTTTCGGACTATTGTCTTCATCTTTATTGTTATTTCCAAACGTTTCGGCCGATATGTCCTCCGGCCTTCTTCAGGTGTTTGTCGAACTCAGGAAACTTCACGGAACTTCGAACTACGTCCTTTATTGAAACCACGGGGGTTGCCTGTTCTGATTCCGTTGGCCATAACCGGGTACAAGTGTTAAGTATTCCTGCATTGTTACTCACCTGTAGTGAGGATTGAACTTGCAACCTTCAGATGATTGTCTCTTTAGAAGCTCAGGGATGAAGATGAAGATAATAGTCCGAAAAACCTTAATGATAAAAATCAACAAGCTTCGTCTCAGAAATTTTGACAACTAAGGATTTATATATATATATATATACACCACATATATATATACCTGTAGAGAGAGAGAGAGAGACAGACAGACAGACAGACAGAAAGACTGATAGAAAGATACAAAGAGAGAAAAAGAAAGATACGTACTAAATTATCCATATCTCTACACTTACAGACATATGTAGGTAAAATCTTTCTTCGGCTTCTTATTTTTCTAAACAGTGAAAATTCACTGAATAGGACGAATTATCGATTGGAAGTTAATTATAACCATTGAACAAAATTAAGAAAAAAAACGTTGACTGTCATGTTCTATCGACCAATTGGTAAAAGACGCCATCTTGGATTTCTATTCATTTCTTTTCTTTCTTCTTACTATTGGAGGCTTCATCTTCGCCTCACCGCATTCCTTTTTCATCACTTCCATTAAAAAAGAAGCCTTTCTGCCCTTCAGCTAAAGAAGGTGGATAAACAACTCAGACACAACAAGGGAAGTTAGCTATCTTACTTCTTTTTATCCTTGTGGCAGACTAAGCTGAGCAATTGACTCTTCCATTGTTAACTTATCACCCAGAAGTAAAATAAAAATTTGCTGCGCCAATTGTCAGACATTCACATTGTTTTGTTTACTGCTGAATTGTTTCGTGTTTTCTTCTTTTGCCGAGACAACTGCCATTAAAAAATCTTGGGCTATGTCTGTCTATCTATCTATCTATCTATTATGCTCTGTTCATATCTATCTATCTATCTATCTTAGTTTAATCCTATCAAATCATATATCTACCTCAGTCTATTCATATCTAATCATATGATATCTCAGTCGACTCATATGTGTTATCATCCCCCCTCTATCTATCTATCTATCTATCTATCTATCTATCTATCTCAGCAAGTCTATCTATCTATCTATCTTAAACTGTTCATATCTACACTGTGTCATTTGAAGACTCTTCAAATTAGAAACAATATGTTTGTTGGTACGAACCTTTCAAAGGGAAATAAAGTTGATTTAGAGTCTCCTTACTTAATAAACTGACATTCTATCTATCTATCTATCTATCTATCTATCTATGCACGTATGTATGTATGTATGTATGTATCCATCTATCTATCTATCTATCTATCTATCTATCTATCTTAGTTTGCTCATTTCTAATTAAAAGTTATTCTTCCTTGTGTAAAAAAACTGACCTTTTCGTGAAGTAAAAAGTTTTGGAGATTACGGATAGTATTTATTACGACTGTTAATCTTACAGCACGAAATTATCCAATAAAATTGACTGTCTGGGAAATTGTCTATTTGGCGTTTGAATTAAATTTTTCTAGGAGATTTAAAAAAACAAACTTTTTTTCAGTTTCAGTTTTGAACTACAAGAATAATTTTTTAGCAATCCAACTCAAATTAAATGAGAAAGAAGACGTACGTAATGACAAATTGTGCAAGAAATTTAGATTGACGTCCTGAACAAAATGCTAAGTACAATTTATAATATTCTGGCTGTCCATTTTCGACTGTCAAAATGTCTATGGGATAATTTAGAACTATTGCTCTCTAATTTCAATAATCTATCTATCTATCTATCTATCTATCTATCTATCTATCTATGTATCCTGTTCAAATCCTAAAAATAGATTATCTATCTATCTATCTATCTATCTATCTATCTATCCTGTTCAAGTCCTATAAATAGATCTATCTATCTATCTATCTATTTCTTCCAAAGTTTTGTTTGAACCCAAGTAGTTCAACCATACCGTAGTACTGTCACTGTTATAACTTGGAAGAACTCACGTTTTATTCAATCAGAGAGATAAGATTTCTGATTGATCGATAACTTGTCAATGGTATTTCATGGTTTACCAATGCGTTTGTTGACATCGCATTCAGTAGATGAGATATTGCTTCTGAGGTATACGAACTAGTGGACTAATTTCAGATGCTTTTCACATGAATTCTGTTCAACCTGAGTTCACGTAGAGACCAATGCCTATTTCTGCCTGATTCAGGCTATGTAATAGAGACTCGGCTTGAACAGGTGTATTTGCAAAAAGCACTAAATTATTTGTATCCGTAGTTGCTTTTTTTTTTTCGTGTGAAACCATTTTCAATGAAAGAAAATGTTTTTTCAGGACAACGTGATATTTGCAATTGAAGTTGATGTTTTACCGGGACTGATATGTGGACAGAACATGCCTGCAAATGTGGGTATCTTGTTGACAGTAAGGGAACCTACCCCTTTTTCTTATGTTAAAAGCTTTTGTCACTTTGAAAAAAATATAAACTGATAGATCTGTCTTTTGTAAAGTTCACATTGTTTTTTTCAATTTCTTTCATGACTTCATTGAGCATTTTTATTAATTTGGCTTAGAAATATGAAGGCCAGAAATATGAAACAACCGGTGAGATTCGAACTCCCTAGCAACAGCACGCTAACTTAGCTCGTTAACCATTACACAATATGAGTCGCTCATACCATTGTCGACAGTAATAAGAAAGTTCAGCATTACATAGTTTCGCTTAGTCATAACTCAAAGCTAGAAAAAGTGGCACCCTGTGAGAATCGAACTTATGAGTAATGGTCTGCTAGTTAAGCTTGTTAACCATAACTCCATGATCATACCAAAAGGCGACCTGAAATTACCATTGTCTATCTCTCTGACAGTCTTTATGATATTAAAACGTCAAGGGTCCGGTATTTAAAGTAACTGTTTCCTCCAGAATCCGGAAATATGTTGTGAGGTACGCAAGACGGCTGGGCTCCCCAGCAATACCTGCCAATATCAGCGTTGTAGGAGCCTTACCCATCTCTTCATAATGGACTCTTCTCACCGTAATTAGAACTGAGAGATTTCGCTGACAGAGGAGCAGATCACTCTCGATCTGACACCTCTCCAGGTGTCGGGTAGCACTTCGGCCGGCCGTGTTATCTGCGGCACGGATCTGGCCGAGTGTGTCTCGGTACCTGGAGATTTCCTTCGGCCTCAGGGGGCCTTCCCCCCAGGCTTTTACCTCCTTCGGGAGGGTTGGGTTCATTGCCCGGCGCCTGAAGCGCCTCTAACAAGGGGAATGCCGACGGGGCCGAGGGTATTTTTGACAAACTTCGGGCGCGTGTGCGCTACGGCTCTGCGCCCGGTCCCACCCAAAAAAAGGCCTTGTGCCATACATGCCCGTAAGGTGGGGCGTGCATCAAATACCGCAGATCACTATCGGTCTGACACCTCTCCAGGTGTCGGGTAGCACTTCGGCCGGCCGTGTTATCTGCGGCACGGATCTGGCCGAGTGTGTCTCGGTACCTGGAGATTTCCTTCGGCCTCAGGGGGCCTTCCCCCCAGGCTTTTACCCCCTTTCGAGGGGGGTTGGGTTCATTGCCCGGCGCCTGAGGCGCCCCTAACAAGGGTAATGCCGACGGGGCCGAGGGCATTTTTGGCAAACTCCGGGCGCGTGTGGGCTACGGCCCTGCGCCCGGTCCCACCCAAAAAAAGGCCTTGTGCCATACATGTCCGTAAGGTGGGGCGGTCAACAAATACCGCAGATCAATATCGGTCTGAACCTCTCCAGTTGCCGGGTAGCACTACGGCCGGCCGTGTTATCTGCGGCACGGATCTGGCCGAGTGTGTCTCGGTACCTGGAGATTTCCTTCGGCCTCAGGGGGCCTTCCCCCCAGGCTTTTACCTCCTTCGGGAGGGTTGGGTTAATCGCTCGGCGCCTGAGGCGCCCCTAATAAAGGAAATGCCGACGGGGCCGTAGGCATTCTTGGGAAATGCCGGGCGCGTGTGGGCTACGGCCCTGCGCCCGGATCCACCATAAAAAGTCCTTGTGCAACACTTGCCCGTTGGGTGGGGCGGTCAACAAATACTGCAGATCAATCTCGGTCTGACACCTCTCCAGGTGTCGGGTAGCACTTCGGCCGGCCGTGTTATCTGCGGCACGGATCTGGCCGAGTGTGTCTCGGTACCTGGAAATTTCTTTCGGCCTCAGGGGGCCTTCCGCCAGGCTTTTACCTGCTTCGGGGGGATGGGTTCATCGCCCGGCGCCTGAGGCGCCCCTAATAAGGGAAATGCCGACGGGGCCGTAGGCATTTTTGGGAATTTTTTTTTTTTGGAAGCAGATATCGCAAATTTGTTGAAAACCAATTAGCAATGTACACTTGATTATCTTAGTCGACAGGAAATACTATTTTCAGTCAAAAGTTTTTAATATCTTCGCTAGATTGCAGCGTGTGATTGAAGCTGTTCAAGACGGGATTGGGCACCCACTGTGCTTAGTAGAGTCGTGGTAGTCGATACGCTGACAGAAAATCGCTTTTTCTTAAAGTATTTTAAGCATATTGCTCTATTAAAAAACACGCTATGATGAGCCGTTTTTGCTGTGTTACGATTACGTACATATAAACGTCATGAGAATTTTAGTTATATATGCTTAGTTCGAAAATGGATGTTATCATAAAAATACTTTATTTCATCACTTTCAATAATTCAATCGCGGTAGTTGGTGCGCTCACACCTATTGCATTGCTTCACTCTGTTTGTGATTTGAAAACTGCACGGAAAAATGTGCAGCGTAAAGTAATGCTTTATGAGTTCGAACTGGGCCATAACGCTGCAGAACGAACCAAAAACATTTATTGGGCGTAAAGTAAAGGGGCAATTTAATAGAGTACAATGACCAGATTTTTCAAGAAATTTCGCTTAGGTTGCAAGCAGGTCGACGATCAGGCAAGGTTAAGCAGGCCTAAAAGCGTGGATTCCGAGGCCGTACTCTAAGACATAAAGGTAATTTCGTAATCGGCTGGGGCTATAGAATACACCGAATGCATCTCTGCAGAGGGGTAAGACTTCCCCAACGTGTGTTCTGGATAAGACACTAAACAATCTGAAGGTGAGGCTCCAGTAATGCAGGAACGTTGGGAAATGCAGAAGACCCCTTCATTGCCATCACTCCCAGGTCCACTCTGGCTCAGAGTCGTAGCATCTCGTAGAATCTATGGGTCAAATAGAACCAAACGGTAATCACGCTGAATTGTTTGAAATTGACTGTTTTGACATTTTACTGTTTATTTATGCCAAAATGAATTGTTTGAAATAGAAAAATTTTTGGTATTTAACTGTGTATATATGCTAAACTTAATTGTTTGAAATAGAACTGTTTTGCCATTTAACTGTGTGTTAAGATGATTATTCTAAACAGATATTATTAGGTATTATCAATTACCAAACTTATCAGAATTGAAACGCGTTTAACGAAATGAATCTTTTAATGAATATGTAGCTGTCTTCATATATATTTTTGCAATTTGATTTTTAGTTTCTGAGTTTCGATGAAGATCATTTTGGTAAGAAAAAATACCTAATAATATCTGCTTTATCTAAATTTCTGAGTTTTTATTACTGACATGATTTCGGATTCTTCTTTTTTTTAATCACCACATTTCGGTCGCAGTTATCTCCGGCCGCCTTCAGGTGTCTTTTTCTTATTTTGTAAATTGATTCGAATAAAAATGTTTGTAAATTAAAGGGTCTTTATAAACTGATGTGGACCCAGTTTGGGACCAGGAAAAGACAACTCGGAACACGTTATAAGTTTAAGGATATATTGAAGTAACAAGATACAAAGAAAAGTGATGGCGTAAGCTAGGCTTACTTGTCAGTCAAATATCCAGTATACATCCAATCTCACGACAACCAACCGACCAACGAGAGTACTTGGCTCTCGATTAATATAGGATTTGGAAGAGTCCATCCATGGGTAGGTAACGGTCCCATAACATAAACTTAGCATTATCAGTTGTTCGCTTTATCGACTTGACATCGACTGTGACGGCGTCGTAAGTGGTTTTGAACTACAGCCGCGCAACTGTGTTCTCTTGCTAGCTAATATCCTTGGGAAAAGGATGTCCTATAACAGAATCTATGTGGTTAGAGTGTTCGCCAATGTCCCGGGAGACCGGGGTTCAATCCCAGGTAGAGTTATACCAAAAACTCAAAAAATAGTACTTGATGCCGCTTTGCTTAACACTCAGTATTAAAAGGTAAGGATCAAGGGTAAAGTGGAGCAATCAAGATAAAAGGAGTGGCGCCCCCCGTACACCTATGTGTAGTAGCTATTAGCTTTATGAAAAGGGGGCCTTCGGGTCACCCTCGACTACGATCGGGCAATTTTACTTATAAGAGAATAAATTCTACGTCATTAAAAAAAAATCCTTCTTTGAGTGAAGGAAATCAAGTCAGTTAGGCCGGCAATGGTTTTTAATAGTACCACGACTGTTATTTTACAAGGGTGGCTTTGGCATTAAATAACCCACCTAGGTTTCAATGCCATTAAAAAGAAACTGAAGTCGGCTAAGGGAAATATTACATTAGTTAATTAGTCAATTAATATCACGGTTATATCAATTAATTATCAATTAATATCACGGATGGGAAATGGAAGCAGTAATCCGAGTTCAAATCCTGGCCGATGCCGTTTGCGTTTTGCATAGCGCTGAGGCATTTAAGAAAGGCATGAATCCACCTCTTCCGTCCTCAGCTATGAGTAAATAGTTGGATAGACTGTGCTTTTAAGGAAACCAGTTGAAGTGATGGAAAACTGAATTCAAATCAGTTTTACTCTGCTTAAAAATTGACCTTGAGCCTCATCCACTCGTGGCGGAGGGGTTGGGTTGATACATACATGAGTTGCCATGACAACTGCAAGCACTAAATCTGTTTTACGGCTGTCATTTAGAAACTTTTTTCTTTACCGGAAATCTTTTAGCTTTCTTGATTCGTTCGCAGCGATGCAAGGTGACCCAACGGAATAACGGAGTTCTCTGTCAGTCTCAGCAAATACCTTTTATCGGACGTCGCATCAGTGGACACTTTCACTTCTTTGTATCTACGGATGTCGGACACGACTACACACTCTACTGCCAACAAATTCGAGGAGGTCAAGTGTACAAAATAACACTGACCGTCCCACAGTTCGTTTTATTTTGAAAGCTGTGGCATTCGAGACAGCTGGCGTATAGGGTAACGGATTTTCTTCATTCGGAAAATCGGAGGTCGTTTCACACAGGTCACCTTTGACCTAAACGAGATGGCTTTCCTGATTCAGTGACTGTTGCTGGACATCGTTCGAGGAAACACGACTATTATTTCTTATTTTTCTAACCCAGAGCCTTGAAGAAAATTGAGAAACCAACAAATAAACAACAAACAAAAACAAAACAAAACAACACAAAAGAAAGAAAGAAAGAAAGAAACTAACGAACAAAAAAAATCTGCGTTAATTTAAAACTTGTTTTTAGCAAATGAAGTTAAAAATTAAAAGACAAAAAACAGCAAAAATCACCTGAAAAATATTGAAAAATAGAACGGCTAAAATGTCGAAAATTGTAACGTACACAAATACAAAATTACTGTTATTTCATGATACGGAAATTTATTGCTTCTTCAGTGCTAGATATTGTGTTGTTATTTTTTGCGAGGAATGGTTTTAACGTGCGTGTGTGTTTACGTTGAGTTGTTTCCTTGCTAAGTTTGTAAGGTCCCCCGCTTATTGTTGTAAGGTATATAAAGGAGAATGTTCAAGATGTACGAAGTCGAAATGTTTTTTTAAGAATAGTTTTTATTTGCAGCATGGAATATTTAGTTTGCTTTTGTGCTGCAAGTCTCGTGGAAAGGTTGTGAGTAAAGAGACGAAATGGAGTTATGAAAAAATTGAGGAGGCAGCGCGTACCGTCGGACGTGCGAAGGATTGTGTTCGCCGTAGTTTAGCGAAAGTCTTGTTTACCGTTGGAGGAAATAAACTTTGGAGTCACCGTGAGTTTTGTGTGTCTGGTGAATTTGGGGAGAGGCGTGCGTTGTCTCTATTAAAGTGGCCCGGAGGTGAAATGAGAGCTTGGTGCCGAGAGCGGGATTAGGCATGGCATCGACATAGCCAATTTTGGAGGTGGCGTATTGAATGTATCTAATTCATATTCAACTGGGATTCCTTGGTCTAAGAGAAAAAAAAAAGACGCAAGGAATCCATAAATTAGATAGGCTCCCTCATGTGTCCATGCTGCTGCTGCTATTGAAGAGTCGCTAGTGAGACGTCTATACTGGACGGCGTTGTTCAGCCAAAGAGAGTGTGTTTGGCAGCTTACCTAATTTCTGCTGCCCGGAAAGGAGATCGGAATGAATAAGATAGGTCATCCTGATTGGGTGAAATTATACGTCGAATTAAATTGCGCACCAAACCAAAATCCCTACTGCTACACTTGTATTGTTTTTACTGTAGTCGCAGCGAAACAAGAGAGATAGAAACTCAGAATTACTTGTTGCCCATTAGATAGACGAGAACTTTAACTCGTGACAGGCGAAACAGTTTAATTGTCAAAATATTTCTATTTCAAGCAATTTAGTTTAGTCAAACAGTTCTATTTCAAATAATTCAGTTTAGAGTAAGTACAGTTTCAATATCAAAACTTCTATTTCAAACAATTCCGTTTCGCATAGGTATGTAGTTTAAATGTCAAAACAGTTCTACTTCAAGCAACTCAATTTTTGTCATCCCATCTTATATTCACTGAAAGGAGGAGGTGCCCGTGGTGTAATTGTTATCGTCGTAGGAAATGAACACGGCGACACGAGTTCAAATCCTGGACGAGACTGATTGCATTTCACATAGCACTAATACCCTTGGGAAAGGTATGAATCCAATTATTCTCCCTCCAGCTATGGGTAAATAGTAGGACAGTCGAGGAGAAGGAAAACTCTGAATTCAAACCTGTTAAACTCCGCTTAAAATAAATTGACCTTGTGTCATATCCTGCCCGAGCGGAGGGGTTGGGTAAATAAGGTAAACAGGATATTCACTGAAAGAAGACGATCAGATCGTGATGAGAAAAAGACTCATCGGACTACAATTCCTTCAGTCGTGTCAACACAATGGCATTATTATAAAAGTTATTAACAAGTGTTTTAAACAAGATGGTGCCATCTCTTCATTAAATGATGAGCCCCTAAAATCAGTGGAACAGTTCACAAACCTCGGCAGCAATATCACATCTGCTGAAAGTGATGTCAGCTTACACTTAGGAAAGATATGGACAGCTATTGTCGGGTTATCAACCATAATCCCAGATAAAATAAGACGAGACTTCTTCCAAGCGCGAGCTGAGTCAGTACTATTGTATGGCTGCACTATCTGGACTTTAACAAAGCGCCGTTTGAAAATATTTGATGGTAACAATATAAACATACTGCGTTCTGTTTTGAACTAATCCTGGAAGCAGCATCCCACAGAACAGTGGCTGTACGGCCACTGCCTCCTATCTCACAAACCATCCAATTAAGACAAGCAAGACGTGCTGGGCACTGCCGGAGATGCAGTCACCAACTCATATATGAAGTTCTCTTGAGGACTACCACACATGGACACACCAGTGTTGTTTGACCGGCAAAGACTTACATTCATCAGCACTATGCGGACCTTGGGTACCGGTAAGAGGACCAGCTAGGAGAGAGAGAGAGAGAGAGAGAGAGAGAGAGAGAGAGAGAGAGAGAGAATCAAGGGAAACCATGCTAGCTGCATTACTTGATGATGATGATAATGATGATCATGATGATGTGAAGATTTAAAAAATTGAATTAAAAAGGAATAGCACATCACAATTATTTATGAAAACCTGCTGGTATGTTTTCAAGTATTTCTATCTAACACTAACAAATATATTGTTTCGTGTAATTATTCATATCTAATAATAGTTATTTATTTGCACGCAGTTAAATTATATGGTTTTAAGTTACGAATAACAATGATTATTATGCAATTATAGATTCAAGTAACTGTTCTTAATACAAAAGAATTTACAAAAGTATTCCTATCCAATATTTCAAGCAACACACCCTCAGGTGCCCCTGACCACATCGTCAGTGATGTTCTTCCCAGGATAATTTGGTGTTTCGGGTCTTTCACTAAGATGACTCAGCTAGTGTTGTCCAGTCACCAGCTTGTCATCAGGAACCTAACAGCTGTAAAAAAAGATACACTCCACCCCCTAAAAATCCGCATTTCTTTATACAGAGTAGCACCAGCGGAACATCTAATCAAATGCGTCTCAGGGCAATCCCTCTCCCATAAAAAAAGTTGGAATCAAGCAAATGTTTTCCCTCCTAACAGAGAAAGTGATTGCCCGGACACGCACCTTGACGCTTAGAACATACCAAAAGGCAATCATACCTTTAAATTACATGAAATAACTTGGAAAAAACGAAGGGGTTGGAAATAAACGAGCCAGAGAGAGAGAGAGAGAGAGAGAGAGAGAGAGAGAGAGAGAGAGAGAGAGAGAGGGGGTTACGAAGGAAAAACTGCAGACACTCGGGTTAAAAATAGGAACGTATCAGCAGCGAATAGGTTACCTGTTCTGATTGGCTGAAAGAAACTCAAACGGAAAAACCGTTGGAGAGTGGATGCGGGATAGAAAAGCGGAAAAGAGTCAGTTGTTGCTGGAGACGCAAAGATGTAGAGACTTCAGTTGGACACCTGACAATACGATGTGAAGATGGCCGAAAATTGCGGCGCCCATATTGGATGAACACCTGCGAAGAGGTCGCACAACCATGCAAAGCTGCGAAGACGGACCCAGTCAACAAGCACATGCAAGAATTACAACTGAAAACGAGAAAGTCGGCATCTGATCTCTCTCCCTCTCATTCTCTTTCTCTCCACGATATTTTATTTCTCTTTGTCTAGCTAAAGGGGTCGACGCATTTTTCATACTCTGTTTCTCTCTTCTCAACGACTAATAAAAGGTGTATTAGCGAACCAAGACGGGTTTTTTGTGTTCGTCACTTCTTTTCATTACGGCAGAGGTTACCACGAAGTTCAACTGACACGTACGGCGTAGTGCTACATGCATAGTCCCGTTAGACACGTGGTGGAGTAAATATTTTCTTGGTGTAGTTGTAGTACAAACGTCCATTTGAAAACCGTAACTTTCAAACCTTCTGTTACAAGATAAACATACCATTGAAATAACAAAATTCAAAATTTCATTACATTAAAAAATAATAGATATAATGTCTGTTTATTTATCAATCGCTCTCAGATATTTTCTATGATTTCTATTTGTTTTCTGTCTGTAATCTCGGGTACACTTCCCCCACGTCAATACGACATGTAACTTATAAGTTATATTGACTCCTTATCAAATTAAAACAATTACTCGTGTTCTTTGGTGTAAGTTGATTTTCTATAATTTCCACCTCCATCAAAATCAGGTAGATTTCATTGACATTCCTTGTAAATTAAAAAAAAGTGTATTTAAAATTGTATTATATCAACTTATCAGCTTTTGATATCGAAGTGAAAGCGATTGACAGATCTTAGTGCTTTATGCCCTTCTGTTGGGTGAAACGTAGTCAGAAGCGAGAGAGAAATTAATCTAGCTTTTGGAAAATATTAGTCACGAAGGTTTTTCTAACATCTGAGAATTGATTTTTTTTATTGCGGACTTTTTGTCTTCATCTTGGTATTTTTTTTTGTTGTTGTTTCTTCTCACTACGTTTGGGCCAAATTTCACCTCTGGCCTTCTTCAGATGATTAACCGCGACCTCGGATAGGAATACTGAGTCTGGGGATACGGTTATAAGACTCAGCATTCCTATCCGAGGTCGCAGTTAATCGCCTGAAGAAGGCCAGAGGTGAAATTTGGCCGAAACGTAGGGAGAAGAAACAAGAAAAAAAAAAACCTACCAAGATGAGGACAAAAAGTCCGCAATAAAAAAAAAAAATTAATTCTCAGATTAAGAAGCCTCATCTCAAAAGGATTCACAATAAAGAAAATTGTTCTAACGTATGCATATAGAAAATTAAGATGTGAGTCACAACGCGTCCTGTGCGCCACGTGTTTGATACCACTAATACTAAAGAAAATAGATTATAAAAGAAAATAGATTATACTGGGATTATAGGATTATACTGCATTAATTTTTTGTAATAAAATGCAGATATATTTTGGCAAAGAAACAAAACGAAAGAAACAAGAAAAAAACACGATAAGAAAAAAACCCCAAGATAACAACAGCAACAAAACTACCCTCCCCAAAACAAATGGAAAATAAAATGAATAAGAAGCCAAAAAAAGCAACTCATGATACGAATAATAGGACTACCCATAATTCATTCGTAGGAAGTGACGTCATTAATTCCTGGTATATAATGCTCCTTTAATTTACAGTTTTGAAATACGTATTAATGCCATGACGTGCTGAAAAAGTTGCCATCATTATTACGTCGTTGTGACCGACAGACAGCTCTGTCTGTTCTGAAGCTTTCAAGGAAATGATTTTGATATTGAATTTATTGAGATTTTTCAATCTTTCGATCATGTCAACGGATTGCTCAAATTTTTATCTTCAAGAAATCTGGGAATTGAATGAAATCTCCAAGAAAGACGAATGCATCTGGCGAAGAATTAAAAATATAATGTATGGAATTTTTTGCTGCCGCTGGGGTTCGTTGTGGTATGGGTTCAGGAAGGCCCTGCCAAAGCAGGATACTATTGTTAGCCATTTAGAATATCAGTGTGCAAGGGAACGGTGCCAGAATTATGCAGATAGTCTTGAGAACATGTGGGATAATGAGGAATTCAAGAAAATTCATTTAGTAGAGTGGTGTATCAACATGAAACCAAACTGGACTCCATCGCTGTCAACTCTTTGCGAAGAAACAGAAGAAGTAGAGGACGAAGAAGAAATAGTTGAAGAAAAAAAAGTAGAAGAAAAAGAAGACGAAAAAATGGAACAAAAAGAAGAAACAGTGAGAGAAGAGAGGAAAGAAGAAATATTACAACAAAAACAACAGTAGATACTATCATTCACATAAAATCCCTGGAAATCATAGCTAAAACTTTGGAACAGAATAGAGATTCATATATATATATATATATATATATATATATATATATATATATATATATATTTCCTAACACAGATGAATGCTTACTCATCCTTTTATGACTGTCTAATGACCAACCAGTTTCGTGTACTCAAAAAATACAAACATCAAATAAGATTTGTCAATAGAAAGAATGAAAAAAAGCTAATAAATACGCAATGTTCCTTGCATGACGCAACAGATAATTGCAGGATACGGGAACAAATGAGGGAAGGTGGGAGAAAAAAAAAAGGTCTCCGATCTCTTTTCCAGATTCTTGAGGATTGCTATAAGGATTACAACTACGAATGGTATTATTATTATCCCTTTCATCTTCCATTACATTTTTTTGATCTCGGGCAAAGTTCTAGTACTTATTGATTTTCTTTGCTTTTCTTTATTTTAATCAATGATTTGCAGTGGTGTCGATGGTTTCGATTCTTCCTTCGATCTCCAGTTCACCCAGCGTTTTTTCCACACATTTGTACCACTATCACATTCGTATTCCACGGCTTTTCAGCTCTCTAGCAAGATCTAGGTATTTATCTCGGTATTTATGCATTTATGTTACCGCCAAAAAGCCAAACTTTCTCGAGGGTTTCCGGAAAGAATCGGAATATGCCGAAACGCCAAGCTAATCAAATTTAAGATAAAATAATTCAATCAATTTGTTTACTAAGTTACAAATAAGTGTAAACATGAATTTATCACAGCTAAGCGAAAATCTACAATGTGCAGAAATGGTGATCCAATTCTGCCGAGGAAAAAACCTTATTGGCAAAATTAAAAGTTGCCGGGCATTTGAGCATCCTTGTCACCTAAAAAAAATGAGGAAAAGTTATACCTGGAGATGCCGTAACACCAAATGCAGGATCTGGATTATTATTAAATTGTTAGGTGAAAGTACAGAATAGTGACAAAACACCCCTCCCCATGGTAAGATTTTATTTCTAAATTAACACGTTATTACTCCTGCACGGTACAATAAGTGCATAAATACGAAAAAAGTTATTTAAAAAGACAAAAAATGATACACCCCCCCTCCCAAAATAGATAAAATAAAAATTCAAACTATTTTTTCATATTGAAAATTTCCATACATTGACAGTTGATTTATTCTTTTTCTCCTGAAAAGTTTGGTAACATTATCCATTAAAATTGTCTTTTTCTCTTTCCTTTTTTTTTTTTGTCTTCATGCGTTTTGTCAACAAATTGATTGACTTATTTTATCGTCTGCTTGCTTAAATTTCGTTCCGGAATATTCCGAATCTTTCCGTTATCGCCCCGGAAACGCTCGGGAAAATTCGTTTTTTTTTTTGCGGTAACATAGATGCATAAGTACCTTTATCTCTTTTGGTTTTGTTTCGTTTCTTTGTTTAAGGGTATATCAACCTTCACGGGTTATTTAATATCAAAAGCATACTTGTTAAAGAAGAACAGTAATAATATATAATATATATATAATATATAACCTATACCTGGGGGCATAAGATGGTTCATATGTTTCTCAAGGGTATTAGTTTGGTTGTCCCCTTTCGCTTTCTTTAATTTTTTTATAATCCGCTAGTGCAGGAAATTCACTAGATGGCAACAGATAAGTCGTCTTGGAGGGGGGGGGCTGTAGAATACTCTGACTGCATCTCTGCAGAGAGATAAGACCGAACAACAAGTGTCCTGGATATGACACAAAACAATCGGATGATGAAGCTCCAATAATGCTGGAGCTTCGGAAAATGCAGAGTATCCCTTAATTGTCATCGTTCCCAGGTCTACTCTGACCCGGAGTGCTAGCACCAAGAAGTTTTCTATCTATGGTTCAAATAGAACTGTGTGACATTTAAACTGAGTGTAAACAAATGACTTATACTAAATTGAATTGTTTAAAATAGAACTGTTTGATCATTTAACTGAGTGTAAACAAATGACTGATGTTTAATTGAAATGTTAGTGATACATAACAATACTTGTAACCATTTAACTTTATTGATCTATGGTTACAAATTTTATATTTGATATATATGTATGAACCGGATTTAACATTAAATAACCTACAATGGTTGATATGTCATAAAACCTAATCGAACAAAACCGATAGATGGCAAGGACATTCTTTCTTTTTTTTTTTTTTTTTGTTAATTAACGCTATCTGGTCTTCTGTCTGCAATCGGATAACTGTTCATATTTCAAAATCCCAGAGAATTCGATGGGTCTCATTTTCTTGGGGAGATTTTAGTTTTTGAAAATACTATTTGTCAGCAGTGTTAAAATCTTAATCAATTAGCAATTCGCTTTGGATCACTTTTTCTATCAAGCCGTGATTAATCTTGTATTCCTTCTGTGCTAATTTACTAAATTATTTCACCGAAAGTCTTCTTTGGTCACCAGGACTCTTCTCAGTATTCTGGCCAATCTCAGAAATACTAGTCTGGATTGTGACGATTCTTCCACTGATTACCAATTCCTTCAATCTCTTCTTCAAGTCGCTGGAGACCGCTCGAAGCGCATCAACTATAAATTGACTTCTTGTGAATACCAGCGTCAATTGCTGGCATTTCACTAATTTTCAGAACTCTTTTAAGTATTGTAGCCGATTTAAACAATGCTGTAGTCTATATAGTGTTGATTTTTTCTCTGATTTCCAATTCCTCTTTTCCAAGTCCTTTAAAAACTGTTCTCAGTGCGCGAACTACAATCAATATCACGGTTACCTTCATGTTCTATTGCTTTTTCCGCATTCAGACAAAGTTCAAGTATACGTTCATCGTTTTGCTTTCTTTTATTTTTTTTGGCCTAATCGAACAGCAAAATCCACGACATGTCAAGTTCTTTTTTCTTGTTAATTAACACAATGATTTTTGGGTGGCCTGTTTGTATCTGAAATCACAGAGAATTGTATGCATTTCATTTTCTAGAAATGGTTTGGGCAACAATAGCCAATTTCAAATCTCTTACACAATTCCCAGTGGATCACCTCTCCTACCCAGTCATGTATAGCCTTATTTTCTCTTTATGCTAGTTTGCTGCATTCGCTTATTATCAGATTAACCGCTCCATCTCTGTTTCTTGAGGTTTCTCTTTCTGAGCCATGTCCATGTCTTCTCATGTATAAGATTCATTATTATTATTATTATTATTATTATTATTATTTCACTCCTTGCGAGTTTTTGGTGACTGTTCCAAGAGCTCCAATTATGATTGGTATTCCCGTCACCCTCATGTTCAACAGCTTTCTTACTTCTCTGGTAAGGCCTAAGTACTTGTCTCCCTTTTCGCTTTCTTTCATTTTACTCTGTTGTCCGCTGGGATGGCAAAATCCCTTATACGGTAATTCCTTTTGTTAATTATCTCCAGATCTGGTCTTTTGGCCCTAGATTAGATGAGTTGTTTGATTCTCAAAATCAAAGAGAATTTTATGCGCTTCATTCTCTTGGGTTGATCCTATTTTGTGCATAGTATTTGGTAGTATGGTCAAATTTCAATTTCTTGCACAATTCCCAGTGGATCACCTCCACCAAGTCATGTCTAGTCTATTTTATTGTGTATCACTGATTTTTGCTTTAAAATATTTGATCCTTATGACGCTGATTTGTCATATTATTAGAAAAACTTCAATTTCTCTTTTAAGGTTTCTCTTTCGTAATCATATTCACGGCTTCTCATCTGAGGTTTCGTCTGTTTGTCGTTTGAAATATTCATACAGTTGTTTTTCTTCTCATTTTGGTTTCCTAGTTATTGCTTTGTTTGTCTTTGTATTCTCTATGCTGTTTCTGGTCACTGTCATAAGACTTTCTTAGCTCTTTTTAATGTAATCTTCGAGTGTAATATCACGGACGGGCGCTGTCCTCAATCAGTGAAGGTGTCACGAGACTAGTGCGTGCGGGCAGAATGACCTGCAAAGTTAGACGTGATTTTGAAATAATCACAGATGTATTATCACGTGTTTCACTAGTGACATCGAACATTTTGGAAAAGAGTTGAAGGCAGTTGTCAAAACGGGTGCGTTAAAGGTTCCGGAGGCCCCGACCCGTCCTAACCCAGTCTGCTATGACAGGCGTGTGTCAAACAGCCAGCTCTCACCCACACCCCGTCACCACCAAGAGAAAGAGAGAAGAAGGACGTAACTAAAATGAACTTTTCGAGTTGCAGCGATCATAGCTGAATAATAAACGACTGCTATATTTTCTTCCCTTACCTTCGAGTTTGAGTATTTCTTTTTCTGTGGACTTCTTTCTTTACAGCAAAAAACATTGGTCCTATGGTACACGAGTCACTGTATCGATATATATATATATATATATATATATATAGACGCTATCTTCAATGCTGGCGAGTCCTCTTCCACTTTTTCTTAATACATATAGTCTGTCTATGTTATCTCTCGGATGTAAGGCCTTGTACATCGTCTCTTAGTTTTTTGTCTTCAGGTCCATTTGTCTAAATTCCTTCCTTCTCTATTTTAAAGTATGGTTCCGAATATCGTACTTGGCATAATGCCCAGGTGTTTATTCCTTGATGTGATTTCTGCTGCAGAGCGTGGTTTCGAGAAGTACTCCTTGTCAGTTTTTTTTCACTAGCTTTTGCTGATGGTCTTTCTCTGGAGTATGAGTGAGGTCTCCCGGACACGTCTCAATATTCTTGCTAATCTCATTAATGATTTAGTCTGGATGGTTTCAATTCTCCCCTGATTTCCCTTTCCTCCCGCCCTTTCTACAAGCTCTAAAGGACCGTTCAGAGCGCGTTAAACACAAGTAGTGTTAACTTGACTCTTATCCTATTTACCAACCCTTCCGCTCGGGCAGGATATGACACAATGTCAATTTTTAAGCGGAGTTTAACAGGTTTGAATTCAGAGTTTTCCTTCTCCTAGACTAGTTGTCTAACCAAGGCACCTACTATTTACCCATAGCTGGAGGGAGAATAATTGGAGTCATACCTTTCCCGAGGGTATTAGTGCTATGTGAAATGCAATCAGTCTCGTCCAGGATTTGAACTCGTGTCGCCGTGTTCATTTCCTACGACGATAACAATTACACCACGGGCACCTCCACAAACTTGACACTTATGTTCCACAGTTTTTTTCGATTCTCAGGCAAGATCCAAGTATTCATCTATCATTAAACGTTTATTTATTTATTTGATACTCCTTGAGAGTTTTTCACACCAGTTTTAGCAGATGGTCTTTCACTGAAGTTTGAGTGACAGCAAGTTTCCTCAAGTCTCCAGGACTCTTCTCAGTATTCTGGCCGTTCTCAGTAATGCTTTCGTTTAGATAGTCTACACTCGTCCTCTTCTTTCCAAGTCCTCCTGTCCTTGTACCAATCCTTTGGTGACTGTACCAAAAGCATCAATCACAATTGATATAAAATTTAATTTGATGTTCGATAGTTTTTTCAATTCACTAGCAAGGTCGACATATTTATCCTTCTTTTTACTTTCTATAAATTTTACTCTGTGTTCAGTCGAGACAGAAAAATCCATAATTTTGCAAGTTTTCCTTTTCTTAGTGATTTTTATAAGGTTTGGTCGTCTGGCTGAGATTGAGTGATCTGTTTGTATGTCAAAATCCCTGAGTAGTTAGTGCGTGTCATTCTCCAGCACAGATGTTGGCTTGTGCATATACCATTTGTTCGTATGGTCAGATTTCAATTTCTTACGCAATTCCCAGTGGATCACTTTGCCCACGCCGTCGTGTCTTGTCTTATACTCTTAATGTGCTAATTTGTTGTATTCGCTTATTATGTGATTGGTGGTTTCGTCTCTATTACCACATAACCAATATTTGCTGTTTTGTTACGTCTTATCTATTCTCACTTTGATATGATTGGTCCTTATGGCGTTGTTTTGTGCTACTGTTGGGAGAGATTCAAGTTCTTTTTTTTATAGTTTCTCTTTCTTAACCACGTCCATATTTTCTCGTGTGAGATGTTGCTTATTAGTTGCTTTTAAAACGTCCATAGTTTTTTTTCCTTCCCATTTTTGTTTTCTGGTTATTGTTATTCTGCTGGTCCTCGTGTTGTCAGTATTGTTTCTGATTGCTGTAATCCGTCTTCCTCCGCGCTTTTCCATGCAGTCTTCAAGTCATTGTACTGGTGACTGTAATCAGTCTTCGTCCGCGTTTTTGTTTGTAGTCTTTATTATTATTATTATTATAATAGTTTTTTCACATCAGCTAACGTTGATGGTCTTCCACTGAAGTTTGAGCGACAGCAAGTCTCCTCAAGTATCCAGGACTCTTCTCAGTATCCTGGCCGTTCTCAATAATGCTGTAGTTTGAATGGTCTCCACTCGTCCGCCAACTTCCAAGTCCCCCAGTCCCTTTTGTGATCCTTAAGTTACTCTTCCAAACGCACCAATTACAATTGGTATAATTGTCACCTGCATGTTCCACAGTTTATTCAATTCCTTAGCAAGGTCGAGGTAATTATCCTTCTTTTCACATTCTTTCAGTTTTATTTTCTGGTCAGCCGGGACAGTAAAGTAAACAATTTTGCAATTTCTCTTTTTTTTGTTGATTATTATTAGGTCTGGTATTCTGGCCGAGATTCGGTGATCCGTGTGTATGTCAAAGTCCCATAGGAGTTCATGTGTATTATTTTCTAGGACAGGTGCTGGGTTGTGCATATGCCATTTGTTCGCGTGGTCAAATTAAAATTTTTTGCGCATCTCCCAGTGTATCACCTTGCCGACCCAATTGTGTCTAGTCTTATATTCCTTCTGCGTTTATTTGCTGTATTCGCTTATTATGTGATTGATGGTTTCATCTCTGTCACCGCATAGCCTACATTTGCTGTTTTGTTGCGTCTTATCTATTCTCGCTTTGATATGATTGGTTCTTACAGCGTTGTTTTGTGCTGCTATTAGGAGAGATTCTGTTTCTCTCTTAAAGTTTCCTTTTCTTAGCCATGTCCAGGTTGTGTCATGTGAGATGTTGTTTATTAGTCGTTTAAAACCTTTCCACTTTTGTTTCCTAGTTATTGTTATTCTGTTGTCCATCGTGTTATCAGTATCGTTTCTGATGGCTGTAATCAGTTCTCGTTCGTGTTTTTCTATGTAGTCTTCGAGTCGTTATTATTATTATTATTAATATTCAATTTCTTTGATTTGCTCTTTGATACAATTCTTCATCAAATCTTTCACTTGAGACCTGAGGTAATTTAAATGTTTTTCTTAGAAAGATGTTCAATTAGATTCAGAAAGTTTTTCTAAGTACTTGAGCCATGTATTTCGTATAGATATAGATCCTGTGGTTTGATTAATATGTTAATCAAACCATGAATTATTGTATAGCCATGACCAACTATACAAACACATGATACATCTACATCTACATATGCTTGCAATACACAACGACACAATAATGACTAGCGACACAGTTCTTAGAAAAATATACCTCTCACTTTATTTGAAAGGGTTGTGTGTGAGAGGGAGTTGGAGACCGCAGAACTGCAACATATTGACCCCCACTCTTATGGCCATCAGCGTTTCTTTCCCGTTCTCCTGGGCTGCTCAACCGGGGGCCTGGGGCCTAGCCTCTCTGGGTGCTGGTTTTCTCTACCGCATCTTATTTCTAACTCGTCTGATCCCCAACTGCTCAATCAGGGGCCTGAGGCTCACTCTGCTGGGTGCTGGCTTTCTCTACCGCATCTTATATTCAACCCATCCACGGTCAAGGTTATAATTCTGATATTCCTCGACCGGATGCACCTGTTATTTACACAGGTGCATTTCCTATTTTGACAGGTCAATATACAACAGTATCGTAGGTCAATATACAACAGTAGGTCAATATACAACAGTAGGTCGTAGGTCAATATACAACAGTATCTCAACGATGTACGATATGTAGTAGATCTTACAATCTTCTGTTATATGATTATTTTAATCTCTCATGAAGCAAATAGTCATCACTGTCACGTATGCGAGGGAGTCCTCGTAACGTAGTGGCTAACGTTTTTGACTGCGACATCCTTGTAAGCGAGTTCGAACTCCAATCGTTCTATCACGTTCACTTTCGGTCTAATACCCTTGAGAAACGTATGAAATCCCTTATCCCTCCATCTATGGGTTAAATAGAAACCCCTACTGTTCCTCTACAAGGATAGCTTTCGCATTGAATAACCTACGAAGGTTGACATTCCATTAAACAAAGAAACTAAAACCTGCCTTCCACCTCGAATACCAATCAGCGCTCTAGGAGTGGTAAATACAATTGGTATATTATAACTGCAGTGGATACAGGCCCTGCTTCAAAAATGTCATAAGAAATGGAAGAAAGATGTTTACCTCTCCTTCTACGAGAGTCAGATGTGACAAAATGCTTTTTTAAAAATCATAGTACTTTGAGTCAGTGACAAAAATCATCCACTTTTTTTTTACCATTCTTTCTTAATGAACGCCCTATGTATCAGGGACTGATGCTGACTATACCGCTTTGAGTGCAATGGAGTGGTGCGCTTCTGCAACTTGGCAACAGCGTTCACCTGCTTCGCAAACGAGAGGCTGACCAAGGAGCCATCTTACAGTCAACACCAGATTAGCATGACCCAGGACTAGTCAGAGTGACCTTGAAAATCTCATCATGGCGGTAAGCCCCTGGAGACGATAAGACGGATGGTAATTCAGATTGAAAACGGAAGTTATTCTTTTCCTCTCACATTATCTTCAATTTCTGAGTTTATGGCCTTAAATGGAATTTCAGTTTTCACTGGCATCTGCTGATTGAAAAGAACGTTCTCGTTGATCTATCTATCTATCTATCTATCTATCTATTAAATCATTTATATAGTGAGTGTTTTTGTTGAAAGGCTAAGTTTGTTTGTCAGACATATATGCATATATAAAACTAAAAGCATGAGTGGGTTCAAGTCTCATTGAGTACCCCATTATCAAAGCCTTGTGCCATTTATGTTCTCTGACGAAAGCAACAAAGTGGAAACATACACACATGTAAAAACAAAATAAATAAGCAAATTCAAAAAATACAAATCTCTTCGTGGATCTACCGATTTTAAAATATTTTTATTTTCTCTTTGGACCTACAACAAAATCATATATATATATATAAATAAAAATGTAAATGTTTGTTACTAACCGATAATCTCCAGTTTTATACTACTAATTGGTTTAAAATTTTCTGTGAATATTTTATTCGAATTAAGGAGTGTTTTTATATACTTATTATCTAAAAATATTACAATAATTAAAAAAAATATTTTTAATAAGTCGTTTTTCTCCGAGAAAAGCCGAACTCGAATTATGAAGGCAAATATTACTTCCCTTTTCCAAGAATTTTACACGTGATTTTATTGTTCTGCTTTATCATGTTTCTTTCTTTTTAGGTTATTTTAAACAGAGACTTTAAACTTTAAACCATATTTCGTTGGTTCAGTAGTGAGTAATTTCTTTATATTCTAACGAATTGTTTCCCAAATTTACTTTTTTTTGGTTAACTTCAACGAAAGACATCCATTAAAAAGTTTTCTTTCTTAAACCATATTTCTTCAGTTCAGTAGTAACGAATTGTTTACTAAATATTTTATTTTATCTTTTGTTGTTTAACTTCAAAGAAAGACATTCCTTAAAAAGTTTTCTTTCGTTTATTATTATCGATAAGACACTAAACTTTAAATCATATTTCGTCGGTTCAGTAGTAACGAATTGTTTACTAAATATTTTATTTTGTTTTCTGTCGTTTAACTTCAACGAAAGACATTCCTTAAAAAGTTTTCTTTCGTTAATAAACTTTAAACCATATTTCGTTAGTCCAGTTGTAAGTAAATTTCTTTTTATTCTAAAAACTTATTCTTAAATTTTTTCTTCATTATTGATATCCCATTTATTTTGTGGTTTAATAAATATTTTATGGTGTGCCAATTATCATGTTGCGAAATATTAACCAGCCTAAACTTTGTGATGGCACACGTCTTTCAGTAAAAAAATTAATGACCAACATCATAGAAGCAAAAATTTTGACAGGGCCTTTCAAAGGTGAAGATGTCCTCATACCACGAATTTTATGATTCCAACAGATATGTCATTTCAATTTAAGAGATTGTGATTCCCAATTCGGTTGGCATTTGCAATCACGATCAACAAAGCACAGGGACAATCTTTAGAATTGTGTGGCTTATATTGACACACTGATTGCTTCTCACATGGGCAATTATATGTTGCCTGTTCCAGAGTTGGCAATCCAGACAATCTCTTTATCTACACAGAACTACCAAATGGAACTACCAAAAATATTGTGTATCCACAAGTATTGGAAAATTAAACATATTAGAAACATGCATTTTCTTCTTTTTTCCCCATTTAAACAAACTGAGCCACAGCAACGCGTGGCCGGATACAGCTATATATATATATATATATATATATATATATATATATATATATATATATATATATGACATGAATAAGTACGCCTTGTCCTTCATAAAGGAATGACGCATCTAATATGAACCTGGTGAATGGACTCCCCGTATTTGCCTCCGGGGCACTGAAAACCTTGACGTCATTAATGACATCATCATAAACATGATGACATGACACTTTATGTCCTGAATTACTGGCTCGACTTCGACTTAGAGTCACCATTTTGGCTGCATGCAATGTGCATGTCATTGGATCTGGAGAAATTACTAACAATCACTGATTAGGATCGTCTGATTGCGTGTACGGATGCTCATACGTGTCATGTTCGATGTTCTCAACCAGGAACGCTGAAACACGAGTCTAGTATTATTTATTACACACGCGCATTTTGTTTCTCCCTTGGGTAAAATTTCGTGGTTATGTATTGAGGGGAATGATTCATTTTCTTTCTAAACGGCATCGCCTGAGAATTTTAATATATAATGAAAAAAAAAGTCCGGTTTTCAAATCGAAACTTCCAGTAGAAACCGTGTTATATATTGATTTGGTTTGGTTTGGTTGGTTTTAATGGCATATCAATCATTGTAAGCTATTTAAAGCCAAATCCCTTTATATACATATGAACAGTCCTATTACAAACAATTTAGTTTAGCATAAGTATAGTTTTTGTTTACACACAGTTAAATGTAAAAACTGTTCTATTTCAAATAATTCCCTTCAGCATAAGTACACTGTTTAGTTCTATTTAACCCACAGATAGGACTTTTCAGGTGCTCCCACTACAGACTAGAGTTGACCTGGGAGCAATGGCTTTAAAAGGGTACACCCTTCAGCTCTAGCATTACTCGAGCCTCATCATCAGATTGTTTTGTGTCATATCTAGGAGACTCGTTGGGGGAGTTTTAGCCCTCTGCAGAGATGCCTACTGGGCCAGTTTAATATATTGAAAGATTTATTCAGAGATACATAGGTATATATATATATATATATATATACTCCCCTATCCCTGTAGGGTTGAGCTCTCTAGCGAGGGAAGTAAATGGTTGCCATTAGCGTCATGCAAGGCTCTTCATATGAATCGGGGTCTCGGTAGCCGTTAAGCGGATATATGTAAACAAAAACAATTGTGATGCATAAGCGTTTACATTTCCTTCGTTTGCGCTAGTTTCCTTGAGGCTGAGTGGTAGAATTTTGAATTGGCGTTTGAGTTAACCGGGTTTCGATCCCAGCTTCGGGAATCTAGCCTGTCTAGCCACACTGAAGAATTCTGATAGAACGAAACAGGTCTGTCTGTAGATGACAATATATATATGTGTGTTATAAATAACAAGAAAATTAATTGATATACCCCATTATAAATTAATTTCACCAGCTCTTCAATCGGCTTTTTAGATAGGGTATGAACAGAAACATGTTTCTTTTACTATTAACGTCGGAGAATACATTTCACCTTAAATAAGGTATTCAAGGAGTTATAATATATATATATATATATATATATATATATATATATATATATATTATCATCCACAGACAGACTGTTTCGTTGTATCACAACTCTTCAATGGAGCTAGACACGCAGTACGCTTGAAGCTGGGATCGAAACCCGCCCAATTTTACGTTAGACTTACTCTGAATGTGATTTTTTAAAATATGTTTATATATTAATTTGCTGTGCATTGAGTTCCCTGTTTGGATTATTCTTTTTAAAGTCTATTCACAGACTTAAATGATATGGTATATATATATATATATATATATATATATTGAGAGAGAGAGAGAGAGAGAGAGAGAGAGAGAGAGAGAGAGAGAGAGAGAGAGAGACAGACAGACAGACAGACAGACAGACAGAGAGGATGTGCAGGTTTAAGATGATTAAATAAAACATTTTTACGATTTTAATAATTCTTATTTAAAAGTTATAGTTTCTTTTCTTGCTGTTGATATGCCCCAGTATGGTACTAAGAAAAAAATTGTTAAAAGCAGTTTGCATTATTCTAAAACTAGATAATATATTTTGTATGTTTAAAGGATTTTTTGTGTGTATGTCACCATGTAACCTATTTGCCGTGATCGTTAATTATTTCATTACCCGGTTTGGTTAGGCCGCGAGTTTTTCAGTTAGCTGTTAAGTTAGCCAAAATCTTTGAATGGAAATGTAAGTCAAATTGTAAAGTTTAAGCGAGTACTTAACGATCAACAGAGGAAGGCCAAAATGTAAACAAAATGAATTCATTTCTAATCTGAGACAGGTTTGTTTGGGGAAATGAAAACAGTGAATTTTGGATACGAGAAAGATGACGCAATAAGTTAGCAAGATGATATCACCTTACCGATATCCTGAATTTGAATATGTAAAAATTAGCAAATTTTGAAAAAGTTGTCTGTTAGCTGTAGTTAGTCGGTCAGTTGTCAGTTAGAAGTTTGCGGTTAGAGATTTTAGTCGGACTGATGGGGTGCGTGTCTCTTTGAGTCTGTTTATAGACCCTTACAGATCCCCCCCCTCTCTCTCTCTCTCTCTCTCTCTATATATATATATATATATATATACATCTATCGTGCTACTGTATGCAGTCTGAACATCGAACAATAAATGATTCTTTATTGTTGATAGAGAGTTCTTGTTTTTTGAGTTGCCAACACCCGGGCAATTTTGTTCCTATATAAGTATAATATTAGATTATATTATCATTGTTATATAGAAATGCTGGAAGTCACTTAATTGGGTGCAAATAAATGATTGTATTTGTCGCTGCCTCCCACCAGACAGGACTTAACACAAGGTCAAAAGCCCGAAGGCCGATTAAAGTGGGGATAAAGGGGAGGGGAAGGTCGGAACGAGCCGAAACTCGAACCCTCCTGGTCATTGACCTACAAAGTGCAATGTCGGTCTAATGAGGTAAGCAGTTTCACGAACCCAAATCTGGGTCCGGGCACGTATGCCAGGTTATGGCTTGAACTAGACAGCAAGGTCTAGTGCTATACATAAGAGACAAAGGTTGCAGTTCGCCCACCCGAAGATGGCCCAACCGAAGTTGGGGGCTTTTCGGCCTCGAATCAGGTGCAAATAAATGATTAATATTATATTATATTATTAATATTAAATAACAATGCTGGAAGCCACTTAATTGGGTGCAAATAAATGATTAATATCAAATAAAATTATTATTGTGATATAAAAATGCTTGAAACATTTTAACTGTGTGCAAACAGATAAACTCTACTTCGTTTAAAGATGTTACCTACAAACTGTTTACAAATCATATCAGCCCAGTCGGCTGGGGGTGCAGAATACACCGACTGCATCTCTACAGTGGGGTAAGACTCCTTCAATTAGTGTCCTGATATGACACGAAACAATTTGAGGGCGAGGATCCAGTAATGCTGGAACTCTGGGGGATGAGAACTGACCCTTCATTACCCTTGCTTTGACATTTAAACTGTGCGAAAACAAATAACTATGGTAAATCGAGTTGTTAGAAACAGAACTGTTTGATCATTAAACTGTGGGAAAACAAACGACTGATGTTTAATTGAATTTTTAGCCATACAGAAAAATACTTGGAACCATTTAACTTTGTTAACTCATGCTAAATTGAATTGTTAGAAATAAAACTGTTTGATGATTTAACTGTGTGAAAACAAATGATTGATGTTTCATTGAATTTCTAGCCATTCAGAAAAACACTTCTAACCATTTAACTTTGTTGACTCATGCTAAATTGAATTGTTAGAAATAGAACTGTTTGGAATTTAACTGTGTGAAAACAAATGACTGATATTTAATTGAATTTCTAGCCATAAAGAGCAATACTTCGAACCATTTAACGGACTGCAAACAAATGAGTAATGTTGAGTTGAATCATCAGCGTTAAATGCAATACTTGAAACTCTTTAAATGTGTGCTTGAAACCATTTAACTATGTGCTAATAATCATTTGTTGGCCCACACTTGAATTGTTTCAAATATTGCTATCTAACGTAAATAGTTTTAACTTAAGATATTACACGTCCTATTAGAAAATTTGCAACCATTTAGCTGTGAGCCAATAAGAGTAAAACTGGAAATTACTGGTAATTGTAAACAAATTATCTCTGACTCATTTGAGGGGGTGTCCTTGTGGTGTAATGGTTAAAGCGATGGACTGCGGAATTGTAGTAAGCGAATTCGTACTCCAGTCGCGCTATTACTTTCACTTTCGGGCAAATATCCTTGGGAAAGGTATGAACCTCCTTATCCTCCCTGCTATGGGTTCAATAGTACCATTACTGTTCTTCTAGGAAAATAGCTTTGGCATTAAATAACCTACAAAGGTTGATATGCCATCAAACAAAGAAACCAAACCAAACCAACCCATTTGACTCATTTGAAATAGGATTACTTACAGATTATTGCCTTAAAAAGTCATGTAAAGTACCATTTAACGGTTTGCAAACATGAGCTCTGACTCGTTTATGAATGTTACTAACAAACTATTCGCTAATAAATCATACATATTTAATATATATGTGTTTGATATATATATATATATATATATATATATATATATATAGAGAGAGAGAGAGAGAGAGAGAGGATTTAGCATTAAATAATCTATAATGGTTGATATACAATTAAAACCAATCCAATCAAACCATATCATCATCATCATATCGCGCTGGTAGCACGGATATCCCTGACCCTCTCTCGCCACTCCTCGTTCATCGCCCTAGGTAGGTCTTCAGGACAACATCCTGTATCCTCACATATCTGCTGAATGTACGTTCGAGCTGGTCGCCCTGCTTTTGCGCGGCCATGTGTGGGGATCCATAAGAGAACATCTCTTATGAGCTCATCTCTGCTTCTCCAGCAGTGTCCTGTATGTCTGGTTCGTCTAACTTGAATAGTTTTCGTGATAGGGGGCAGGTGGCCGTACAGTTGGTATCTTGTGGGGTGTTGCTGCCAGGACTTGTTCAGGATTGCATGCAGCATTCTTGAGTTTCTAGTTTCTAGTTTCTAGTTTCTTCTCCAGCCGTTTTGTTAGCGTCCATGTAGTGCATCCATATAGCAGTATCGATGTGACCGCTGCCTGGAAGAAACTGCGTTTCATTTTATCGGTTAGGTCTGATTTCCATATAATCGATAGCCTATTGATAGCTGTCCATGCTTTCGTTAGCCTCGTTTCGATGTCCTTTTCAGTTGATTCGACGCTGCTTCCTAGGTACGTGAATTTGTCTACTAGTTTAAGAGGGGTTCCTTCTAGAGTGGAGATGTCCCCCGTTTGGTTATAGCACATATATTCCGTTTTGTGTGTATTAACATAGAGGCCTATGCTTGCTGCTGCTCGTTCCAAACTATGCAGAAGAGTTTCGGCTTGGTCAGGTGTATTTGCCAGTATCGCTATGTCATCGGCGTAGTCGGCGTCGGTAATTGTTGTTGCGGGGTATCTTCTGCTTCTTTTCTTCGTCAGTTCGAAGCCAATGGATTTTGCATTAAATAACCTACAATGGTTGATATGCCATAAAATCCAACCAAATCATGTATAGTTAATATATATGTATAAAGAATATTTGGCACTAAATAACCCACAATAGTTGATATACCGTAAAACCCAATGCAACAAAATCATATATATTTTAAAAAAACCCAACTAAACGAAAACCAAATACATCATATATTTGATATGTATGTAGAAAGGCGATTTGGCATTTAATAACCTACAATGGTTGATATCCCATAAATCTAAGTATATATATACACACACACATATATATATATATATATATATATTTATTTATAAAGAGCATTTATAATTAAATAACCAACAATGGTTTATATGCTATAAAACCAAACTCAACTAAATCATATATATTTAATGTATATGAATAAAGAAGATTTGGCATTAAATAATCAAGATTGGTTGATATGCTATAAAACCCAAACAATTATCACTGCTTCTTAGCTCTCTGGGAAGATCTTGGTATTTGTCCAGCTTTTCATATTTCTTCCTTTTTACTTAGTTGTCTACTAGCACCGCTAAATGCCCAACTTCTTTAAGTTTCTAAATATGCACAGGAATCAATTATGTAGTATGGCGATCTTTATATTAGGCTGTTTATCAATTTTCTTCTGCCTATCAGATATTATTTCTGATTTCGCCTGGAGGAGGGAAGTTTAGAATCGTCAAAGCAAATCCCTGCAAACACAACAGGGTGTGGTAAGAGCTGGTTGGCTGGTATTCTCTGTGGTCAAAGACTGAATGCATCATTTAGCTTTTAAGGGAAGACAACATTATAAATTCTGGCCGCCAGCCAGAAAATTTTCATGTTGAGCTTTTGTCTTTTTTGTTTCAAAGCTGAAGGTGCAATGGATGGACTCGAATACATTACAATATCTATCTATCTATCTATCTATCTATCTATCTATCTATCTATCTATCTATCTATCTATCTTCGTCTGTTCCTATCTATCTATCTATCTTTGGCTGTTCCTATCTATCTATCTATCTATCTATCTATCTATTTATCTATCTCCGGCTGTTCCTATCTATCTATCTATCTTTCTATCTATCTTATGTTCATAATAAAAGTGGTAAATGTAAGAGGACTGCTTTAGAGATAACTAATGTTTCATTCATTGTTAATTTCGGTCGAGGTAAATATGTCTTCAGTCTTGACAATTTTGGAACACACACACACACACACACACACACACACACACACACACACACACACACACACACACACACACACACATATATATATATATATATATATATATATTTACCAACCACTTCACGGGATTTAACAGAAAATCAATATTTAAAGCTATGTTTAACAAGTTCGAATTTGGAGTTTTCCTTCTCTTAGACTCATTGGCCAAGGTTAAAGAACCTGTCTGCCCTACTATTTACCAGAGCTCCAGGGGCAATAGTTGGATGCATATATTTTCCAAGACTATTAGCGCTCTATGAAATGCAAATAGACTTGTCCAGAAATTGAACTCGGGTCGCTGTGACTATTAGTTACTACGATGTCCAGTACACCGCAAGCGTCAACCAAATTCATGTATATGTGTGTATATTTATGTGTGTGTGTGTGTGTGTGTGTGTGTGTATGTGTGTGTGTGTATTAGTTTGATTTGTTTGATAGTTTATTTCTTACTCATAATGTTATTATCATTTTACTCTTTGCAAGTTTTTTAACACCAGATCAAACATATGGTTTTTTAACACCAGATCAAACAGATAGTTTTTTAACACCAGATCTAACAGATAGTTTTTTTAACACCAGATCAAACAGATAGTTTTTTAACACCAGATCAAACAGATAGTTTTTTAACACCAGATCAAACAGATTTTTAACACCAGATCAAACATATGGTTTTTTAACACCAGATCTAACAGATAGTTTTTTAACACCAGATCAAACAGATAGTTTTTTAACACCAGATCAAACAGATTTTTAACACCAGATCAAACACGTTGTTTTTCTCTGGAGTCTTTGTGAAAGTAAGTCTTCTTAGATGTAAGTATCCTAGTGGTTGGTTTGTTGTTTGGTTGGTTGTCTTGTTTGACGGCGTATCGACTCTTTTCGTATCATTTAACGCCGAATTAAGTCATTTTGATAAAAGTTTCAAACAATTCAGTTTAGTAAAAGCATAGTTTTTTTGTTTACAAACAGTTAAATGCTGCCTAGTAGGCTGGGGCTATAGAATACATTGACTCCACCTCCATAGAAGCGTAAAACCCCACCCCAACGAGTGTCCTGGATCTGACACTAAACAATTTGATGGTGAGGTTCCAGTGATGCTGGAACTTTAGGGAATGCGTTGTACCCCTTCATTGCCATCGTTCCCATAGCCTGGAGTGGTAGCACCTAATAAGGCCCTATCTATGGGTTAAGTAGAAGAAAACTGCGTACTTATGATAAACTGAATTGCTTGAAATAGAACTGTTTTTGACATTGAAAATGGACCCCGCTAAAGTGAATTGCTCGAAATAGAACTGTTTTGTCATTTAACTGTGTCTAAACAAAAACTATACACATACTAAACTGAATTGTTTGAATCAGAACTGTTTGACCAAACTGAATAGCTTGAAATAAAAATATTTTTGACAATTAAACTGTGTACTTATGCTAAACTGAATAGTTTGAAATAGAACTGTTTGTATAAAAATGGATTCGGTATTAAATAACCTACAATGGTTGATATGCCTTAAAACCAAAAAAAAAAAAAAACAACAAAGTTAAATGTCAAAAGTTAATTTCAAACATTTCAGTTTAGCATAAGTACACAGTTTTGTTCTATTTGGTGTAATGGTTAAAGCGATGGAGTGCGGAATCGTAATAAGTGAGTTCGAACTCCAGTCGCGCTATTACGTTCACTTTCGGACAAATACCCCTGGGAAAGGTATGAACCCTCTTATCCTTCCAGCTATGGGTTAAATACTACCACGACTGTTCTTTTCGAAAGATGGCCTTGGCATTAAATCACCAACGAGGGTTGATATGCCATTAAACAAAGAAACCAAACCAAACCATCTATTTGATCGATAGATAGGACCCTATCAAGTGCTACCACTTCGGACCAGAGTTGACCAAGGAGCGATGGCAATGAAGGGGTATTCTGCATTCTCCAAAGTCCCAACATTACATAAGCCTCGCCATCATATTGTTCAGTGTCATATGTAGAACACTCATTGGAGGAGTCTTACCCCCCCTGCAGAAATGCAGTCAGTGTATTCAACAGCCTCAGTCGATTGGGCCAGTATTGGGGTCTGGATGGTCTCAATTCATTGTCTGATCTTCATTTAGCTCTTTTTCAGGTTCGTGGTGACTGTTATTATTATTTTAATTTTGCTCAGTCGGCATATGCTGTAGAATACACCGACAACTTCTCTACAGTGGGGTAAGACCTCCCCAAAGAATTGTTTAAATTAGAACTGTATGACTCAACTGAATAGCTTGAAATAGAAAAGTTTTTGACAATTAAACTGTGTACTTATGCTAAACTGAATTGTTTGAAATGGAACAGTTTTGACATTGAAACTGTACTTATGCTAAACTGAATTGTTTAATATAGAACTGATTTGACATTTAACTGTGCGTAAACAAAATCTATACTTATACTAAACTGAATTAGCTGAATTAGAACTGTTTGAATAAACTGAATAGCATGAAATAGAAAAGTTTTTGACAATTAAACTGTGTTCTTATGCTAAACTGAATTGTTTGAAATAGAACTGTTTGTTTGTATGAAAATGGATTTGGCGTTAAATAACCTAAAAAGGTTGATATGCTATAAAACACAAACAAACAAACAAACAAACATTATTATTATTGGTCGTATTAATAGTCGTTCTAGTTTTGAAGGGTACGGAAGCCAAACAGGGAATAACTTTTAAAACATTTTGTTTTTAGTCTGATTAGTCCTAATTTTGAATTCCCCCCAAAACCAAAAAAAACAAAAACAAAAACAAAAAAAATCATCAAAAAACGCTATAGATCTAAATTTTCATGATTAGTTCTATTATTCAAACACCCTTTGTTTTTGTTTTTTAATCAAAATTCTTCCCTATATAAGAGAGCAAGAAAAGAAACGACAAAGAATCTATGATGTGCTGAACGCCGAAACCTAGCAAAAGTTTCTTTGTCAGCTGTATTCGAAGCAAAGAAAAATTTTTTAAATAAAAAGCTTTTTATGGAACTGTCGGAGTTGAAGATTGAACCAAAAAATGGAAAGAAGGCTTTTAAACTGCTTTCGCTACGGCGATTAAGAACGATCCCAATGTCAATAAGCAAGCACGCTAATGAGAAAATTGAGGACAGCTTTCAAACAAGATTTAAGCCCAGATCTTAACCCCCTTGATTACGTTATATGGGGCGTTTTAGCAAACAAAACAAATGCAACTTCCCGTCCAAATATTGGTTCACTTAAGATTGCTATTGAGGAGGATTAGAAAAAAATGCCCAAAGAATTTCTTTTGAGGGCATGAAAATCATTTCGAAGGTGTGTTGATGAAATAATTGAAAAAATGGTGACCATATTGAGTAAATTTACTGTTTTGTGTCGCTCTTTTTATTTTGTTGTTTATGTAACGTAATTGAACGGCTTATTGGAGGTTGAATGAATAAATAAATAAAGCAGACAGTAGTGGCTGAATAACAAGGCCAGAAATCACTAAGGAAAACTGAGGTCCGAAATCTCGTCGCATGTGTGAACGGAAGTGATGGTTCTGCTTCCGAGACGACAAGCGGAAGTAGGGAGACAATTTGTCTTTTAGGGAGTTGACGGCAGGACGCGATAAGGTTAATACGTCCGTAAAAAAGGAGTCATGAAGATGTAAAGAGACTCAAGTTCACGGGCCCCAATTTTGGAGGGGCGTTACTAAGGGGAGCTTTAGCTTATACATGACCCAGCAAACAAAGAAAGAATATTCAAGGTCTGTGTCAGCTCTTGCTTTACTACGATTATACGTTATTTATTGTGTCTAGTGAAGCAGTCGTCTCAGTCTTATTCCCTTTCTTTCTCCCCGAGGCTACTTCTACCGAGTAGTAAATAAACCTTTAGTGTACCGCATTGAGCTACCGAAACTGTGTTATCACCCCTGGTTGGCGGCTGATGAGGCTAGGATATCGCACGTGCTTTCACACGTTGTATGATGAAAAAATTTTTTTTTAACAGGGATTCACATTCGTCAATTTTGTTACCTCGGTGAAGTCACAAACAGCAGTCCAGTGTTTCCGTATGTCGTGCGTAGGTGTTCGCCAGATTTTCTCCTCATGGTAATTCAATTCACAATATAATTCCTCTACTTGAAAAAAATGTATATATCACTTCTTGTAAGTTTTTTTTACTGAAGTCTGAGAAACAGCCATCTGTTCAGGTCTCCAGGACTCTTCGTAGTATTCTGTCAGATGAAAACAATGCTGTAGTTGGGATGATCTCGATTCATCCCCTAATTTCCGTCTCTTTCAGCCCTCTTCCCATGACTTCGGTGACCGTTTCAAGCGCGTCAATTACAATTGGTATCGCCGTCACCACTTGTTTCACGGCTTTCTTAGTTCTTTTGCCAAGGTCCAAGTACTAGCCTCTCTTTTCGTTTTCTTTGATTTTCACCCAGTGGTCTACTGGGACGGCAATTCCCACTATACGGAAATTTCTCTTTTATTTCGTTGATTATCACCTGGTCTGGTCTTCTGGCAAGGATTTGGGGATCTGTTTGAATCATAAAATCTCAAAGAATTTTACGCGTCTCATTCTCCAGGACAGATTCTGTTTTGTGCATATATCATTTAGTAGTCTGGCCAAAATTCATTCCTTTGCACAATTTCCTGTGGATCCCCTTTCCCACTCAGTCATGCCTAGTTTTGTACTCCTTCTGTGCCAGTTTGCTGTGTTCGCTTACTATGTGATTCATTGTTTCATCTCGTTCTCTGCAGAACCCAAACTCTGTTGTGTCTTATCTATTTTCACTTTAACATAGTTGGTCCTTATGGCATTGTTTTGTGTTAGAAGAGTTTCAGTTTCTCTTTTAAGATTTCCCTTTCGTAGCCATGTCTATGTCTTCTCGTGTGCAATCTCGTCAGTTTGTCGAACTATCCATACAGTTGATTTTCTTCCCAATTCTATTCCCTAGTTAGTGTTGTTTCGTTTGTCCTTGTACCGTCAGTGCTGCTATTAGTCGCTGTATTCAAACATTCTTTGCGCTTTTTAAATGTTGTCCTCAAAGTGATGAACCCGGGCAACCTTCATTGCTGGTGAGTCCTCTTCCTCCTTCTTTTCTCGACATATATAGTCTATCTATGTATTCTCTCGGATATAACTCCTTATGCAGACTCCTCAAGCTTTTTGTCCGCAGGTCCATTTCTCTGCGTTCTTCCTTTGTCTAGTTTAGGAATGGTCCTGAGTATCTTACAAGAAGAACTGTCCAAGTGTTTGTTTATCCATCAGATAAGATTTCTGCTATAGAGCTTGGTTTCGAAAAGCTTTCTCTTTCTTTTAAGATACTCTTTTCTGACTTTTTCTTTCATCTCCGCTTGTTTTATGGTGTCTGCTTCCAATATTCCCAAAACGTTTTTTCCCAAACGTCTTTATGCGTTCTTCATTTTGTTGTTCTATTCTTTTCGTTCCTGCTCTTTTCTCCTTTTTCATTATCAGCTCGTTACATTTTTCAATGCCAAATTCCATTCCTATATCCTGGTTGCATATTCTTATTGTTTGTGTGAGGGTTTCCAGTTCGTTTTCATTTTTTGCAAATGCCATTTTGTCATCCATACACCTAAAGGGATTAATCCTTTCTTGTGATTTCGATGATTTCTTGGTCCCCACCCCCGTACATTTTCTTAGTACGTGGTTGAATGGCATCATTGTAATAACGAATAGCAGTGGTGAGAAGCCACTTTGGAATTTTTTCTCCGTTAGGGTTTGATTTCCAGCTATCAGTTCTGCCTTCCAGTTTTCCCTGGCATTTGTGATGAAGTTTTTGTATATTTTCCTACACTCTATTATCCACGTTTGCGGGGCCATGTCAGAGGGCCTTTTCTTAATCAATCCATGCCATAGTTACATTTCTTAGTCTTGTTTTGGATTATCATTATTATTATTATTTGAGTTGCTGTTATTGTTTTTGTTGTTGCATCCTTTTCTCTTTGACCTTCTCTGTGTTCGTCTTACTTTTTTTTCTCTCTTTCTTTCTGTTGCATTTAATTTAACGTCTTTCTTTTCTCCTGCCTCTCCATCTAATCGTATTTTCGATTTTTTTTTCATTCTTTATACGATCATCTTCTTTCTGACAATTTCTTTCTGATATTCTCAGCCTTCCCTTTTCTTCTCTTTGCTCAAACTTTTTCTTTCTGTCGCTTTTAATTCTTCGTCTTTCTTTACTCCTGCTTCTTTATCTTATATTTCCCTGTTTTTCTCACTTTCCATACGATCGCATTTTTTATTTTTATTTGTTCTGACAATTTCTCTCTGATACTCTCAGCCTTTTCCTCTCTCTCTCTCTCTCTCTCTCTCTCTCTCTCTCTCTCTCTCTTCCTTTTCTCTTTCCGTATTTCTTTTAGAGTATTCCTTTATTTTTATTTTTCTCTCTGACTCACTCAGTTTGTGTTTTGATCTTCTTTTTGTCTCTCTTCGACTTCCTAAATCTTTAAAGAATAAACTCTCCTATTTTCTTCAACCATTTCACAAACAAGATTCCTGGAAATGAATCCAAAAGCTGTCTGTAAACAAATAAACATTGCTTTGTTTTTTCCCTGTTCTGTGGTTTTCCACCAAAGAATTTTCCACCAATAATCGCAACGGTTCAAGTCGACTATCCTTTTGCGATGACTCCAAACAAAGAACTGATTCAAACTAACGGATTAATTTTCCTGAGATTGGAAAGTGTTTTTGTGAAACACTGATGTTTTGGACATATATATATATATTCATCAACTTATGTGCACTAATTTATACAGTACTTCTCTGAAGTATTTGAACAATATGCTTTTAATTGTTCGATCCTGCGTGTAAAAACGGCAAGATTACTCAAAAAGAACCCAATTTTATCACAATCAACAAATCACGACTTTTAATAAGTTTTTTTTGCTTTTGAACATAACATTTTTTGAAGACGTTTTTTTTTTGACTAAGTTAAGCTTAATTGATTGCAACTATATCTACTTTGGTATACATTTTATGTATATATATGTATATATATATTTCGTTGATGTAAAAAAAAACTCAACAGATATTATGCTATTATAAATTTATTTCAACAATTAAAAGACATATACTATATTTTATTAGGTTATTATTTCGTTGTATCACCGGCTAATATATATATATATATATATATATATATATATATTCTCAGTGATTGGATTTTTTAACTAGTTGCTTCCATTTTTTCTTCTTCTTCTCTCTATTGCTGTCTCTGTCTGTCTGTCTGTCTCTCTCTCCCTATATATATATATTCTCAGTGCTTAGGTTTTTCGACTGGTGCCATTCCTTTTTCCTTCTCTCTCTCTCTCTATATATATATATATATAGTCTCTGTGATTGAATTTTTCAACTACTGGCATTCACTCTTCCTCCTCCCCCTCCATCTTCTGCTTCTTCTTCTTCTTCTTCTTCTTCTTCTTCTTCTTCTTCTTCTTCTTCTTCTTCTTCTTCTTCTTCTTCTTCTCTGTCTCTCTCTCTCACACACACACACTCTCTCTCTTTCTCTCTATATATGGGGGTATGGCGTGGTTTTATAACATTCTCCATATATATATATATATATATATATATTTCGTTGATGTAAAAAAAACTCAACTCATCGTCATTATTTAGATTTTTCGAAAGCATAGATTTCCCTGATTTTCTCTTGCCATGAGTGTAGCATATCCAAATATGGATATGGGAAATTGACATATAATGTTCATATATATATATAACATAGAACATAGGAATCTCGATACACGAAAAACACTTACGACTTCTTAGTTCAGGTACGAAACTGGAAGGCAGAACTGATAGCTGGAAATCAAACCCTAACGGGGTAAAAATTCCAAAGTGGCTTTTCACTACTGCTGTACCATAGCCAGATACGACTATGTGTGAAACGTACATTAGAATGTTCATAACATATACATCGAACATAGGACTCTCGAAACATGAAAAACACTTACGACTTCTTAGTTCAGGTACGAAATTTTCTATTACCTTTGAGTTTAAAGGTTCTTCGACATAAGGAGAGAGGTACACATTTTTTCTATTCTGGCTTTTCCATCTGCCCCCCCCCTCTCTCGTGCGACACGTGCCCAAGGCCTCCGCGAGCAAGCGAAAGTCTACCCTTCTCGTTCGGTGTCCAGTTCTCAACTCACCTCTACTAACTGACTTTTTCAAAATCCCCAAATCCTCCGCGTACTTCCGGTGCGTGACGTCATTCGCACTTGCTTGCCCCGTTTCCCATCTGGGCTATTCCGACATCTCTGAGTGATACGTCCGCTCCGCGCGCGCACGTGAGCACCTGTGTTAATGTTGCACCTAAGTAACCCATGCACTGAGCCGAAAGGTTCTCAGCCTAACTAAACCCAAAGGCATGAAGCGAAATCCCTCGGCCACTATATCACATGAGTCCCTATCGGCTATTGCTTTTAGCGAGTCATCTGGACACATCTGGATACACACTGTATAACTTTGTGCATCTGTTGATCTGTAAAAGTCTTTCTATATGTGTGTATGTATGTTTGTACGTACGTACATATGTATGTATTTGTTTTCCTCTCTCTTTCACTTTCTCTCTTTCTAACGTCCTCATTATTTATCTCAGACTTTTTACTATCTATCTATCTATCTATCTGGCATATATAGCTAATAAAAAGCCTGTTTACAAAACACGTCTTCTGACAGCTTCTGCAAAATAATTATTTGCTGTGTTTTTTTTATACTATTTTCGAAGTGAATGCCCAAGAGCACTTTAGATTAGAGATGAGTTGCAAACGGGGTAGAATACAGGTGGGTGGGTGTGTATGTGAAAATGAAGGGTCCCTGGAGAATCTGGCTTATTGAAGTCATGAGAGGAGGTGGGAAGAAAGAGCAAAGCCCATCCCCGGCGAGATTTGCTGGGGGTTGGGATTGCTTTTTTCTTTTTTTTTTTATTTGGTTGATGTCTGATAAATGATTTTTGCTGAATATCAGTCAATCATCAAATCCGTCGGCAATTAGCGAGAAAAAAAAGGAGAAAAATGAAGTCTTTGAGATACTTGAAAAAAATTACCATTAAACATTAAACTTTTCAAAAGTAGTATCCGTGTAAACGTCGATCCTTCGTAAAAAAAGGATACGTGACAAAAAAAAAAAACAGTTACAGACACGCGCACGCACACACAGACACAGACACACACACACACACACACACACACACACACACATAGACAAATACACACACAGTTACACGCACGTACGCACATATATACACATACACATTTATGCCCCTCACACAGGTTACACACACACACACATACACACATATATATAGATATATATGAAAAAAAATTTCGTTATTGGTCCAAAGAGAGAAATAAATGTTTTAGAATGAATAGATCCACGAAGAAATTTGTATTTTTAAAGATTTTTCATTTCGTTCTTACATGCGTGTATGTTTCCAGCTTGTTGCTTTCGTCAGACAACATATGTGGCACAAGGCCATATGAATGAACTCACTCTTGTTTGAATGGTTTTCCGTTTTGTGTAGGTTTATATAGAGGTCACTCCTCCTTTCCCTTAGAGTGTGTCTACTTTAATCTGTATTACCCCTAATTCGTCTTTGATATTTGATATGATTTAGAGTTTTGTGCTGGGTAGTTGTGTGTGTGTGTTGTGATGTGTGAGGTTAGCACTAGTCAGTCGCTAATCAAGCGGTATTTGTTGACCCTCCCACCAAACGGGCAAGTGTGGCACAAGTCCTTTTTTAAGGTGGGTCCGGGCGCAGGGCCGGAGCCCAGACGCGTCCGGCATTTGAGCTCCATCGGTATTCCCCTAAAGAGGTGCGCCTCAGACGCCAGGCAATAAACCTAGCCCCTCCGAAGAGAGTTAAAGCCTGGGGGGACGGCCCCCTGAGGCTCGAGGAAATTAACCATCCGACACGAATGCCAGACAGTCAGCTGAAAAAGCCTCTGCACGAAGCAAAGGTTGATCAAACTTGCTGGATCTAATCAAGCTTTCTGTTATTCTCAGTGAGAGACTTATACAGACTATCTCTTACACTCATGCGAATTAGACAAATCTAATTTTCTGTATCACTACATCTCCCTGAAATGTATGTGTCTTATACTTCGTCTTGTGATTCTTTCATTTTTGGGATTACTTTGCTCTCCTTGTCTCTCGTCCGTATTTCTTTCTCTGAGAGATCTAGATCTGTCCCGCACTAAGCTGTAATCAAGATCGTCTTCTTGTATCATTTGATCTTCATCCGAGTTTTCAAACTCATTCTAGCTCACCTGGTCATGCATCATTTCGTCTTCTGACGTTTCATTCTGTAAAGCTTGTTCTAATACATCATTAACGGAAGGAATCGTAGCGATTTCTTCATCATTTTTGTTATGGGGACATATCCTACCATACCCCAAAGATGGACTCGTCCAACCTACACATATTCTTCAAGCTCGCTCGCTCGTGGAAGACAACTTCTAGTTTCTTATGAGACATTTGACAGACAGACTGTAAGCCGAGAACGGCTAGTATTTCTTTTGTATGACTTCCTTTTTCTGTTCATACAATAACGTTCACCTATCACCTGTTGTTTGAGTTGTTCTTCCACCGGTCTTATCTGAAGACCACAACAATTTTGTTTTTTATGTTCGCCCTGAGGCCTTATTTGATCTGCGTGGGCTAATATACTGTTTCCCTTTTCTCTATTTATTATGGCTGTACTGTGGCCTTTTTGCATGATAAATTCTGCCCTTTCTGAATTTGACTCTTTGTTTTTTTATACCAAATTTTTTCATTTGTGGAATACGACATCGTTATGTTGTATAGCCATGACCAGCTGTACACATATACATGCATGCAGAAACATATTCAACACAATAACGACGTGCGGATAATGTTCTTTAGAAAAATATACCTCTCACTTTATTTGAAAGGGTTCGAAAGGGTTACGAAAGGTGTTATCTGTGAGAGGTGAGTTGAAGACAGAACAGAACTGCAACACATTGAACCCCCAACTCTTCTAGCTACAGCAGCATTTCTTTCCCCACCTCCTGGGCTGCTGGGGGCCCAACCTCTGCTGGGATATGGTTCTTATTCCAGCATCTTCTCTCCAACTGATCTGAACTTCATGTCGCACCGGGTTATATAATAATTTGACACCCACCTACTTCTTGCAGGCGTCACATTTGCACTTAATTCAACCCGTCGACAGTCAAGGTTGTCCCCTGATCCACTGATATCTTCGACCGGATGCACCTGTTATTTACACTGGTGCATTTCTTATTTGACAGCTCGGCCGGGTCGGAGGTCAATATGTTACAGTTAGCGGAGCTCTGATTTGCCTTCCCATTCAAACTGATGGGCTTTCTCGTCTTCCGGTGTGTGGTATTGTGCGATAGCTTAAAAGCAGCCTTGGTAGAAAACTTCTATTTTTTTTTCTTTTTGCTGAGAACATGCTTTCAGTCCCATTTTTTACGGTCTACTACATTCTTTTTACCAACTCATTCGATTGAGGGTGATATAGCGGTGTCTTATAAGGTTTACACCCTATTTTTTCCAACCGTAAATTAAGATCCTCATCACAAAATTCTGATGCGTTGTTGGATAAAAGGGTTTTTGGTATGCCGTTTCTGAAAAATATGACCTTTCAAATCTGTTTTATCGAAGAAATTTTCTTTTCTGTCACACGGATTACCTCAGGCCAGCCTGAAAATCAGTCTTCAAGTATTGATAAGAGTCCCACTCCAGTAATGTATTCATGATCCATATGCACACGACTCCATAGCTTCACTTCTCTGAGCCATGAATGTAAAGTCATCATAGTTCATTTCATGCCGTTAGCACGGATATCCCCGACCCTCTCTCGCCACTTCTCCCTATCGTTCATCGCCTCTGGCAGGTCTTCAGGGCTACATCCCGTATCCTCACATAGCTGCTGAATGTATGTTCGAGCTGGCCGTCCTGCTTTTGCCCGGCCATATTGTGGGGTCCATAGGAGTATATCACTTATGAGCTCGTCCCTGCTTCTCCAGCAGTGTCCTGCATGTCTGGTTCGTCTAACTTGGATAGTTTTCGTGATGGGAGGTAAGTGGCCGTATAGTTGGTGCCTTGTGGGGTGTTGCCGCCAGGACTTGTTCAATATTGCTCGCAGCATTCTTGTGTAATTGCCGTCTAGCTTCTTCTCCAGCCGTTTAGTTAACGTCCAAGTAGTGCATCCACATAGCAGTATAGATACGACCGATACCTGGAAGAAACTGCGTTTCATTTTATCGGTCAGGTCTGATTTCCATATGATCGATAGCTTATCGATAGCTGTCCATGCCTTCGTTCTGGGTAAAATTTCTTAATTCTTTAAATTTTTTGCATCTTTTATGCATTCTTCGACATCTCGTGAATATCCCGGCCTCCATGCTTCTAATTTTATCCTTTTTTTGTGGCCGCTACTCCACATTGGATGTGTTGTATAGCCATGACCATGACCAACTATACAAACACATAATACATATACATCTACATATGCATGCAGAATCATAACGACGACACAAAGACGAGCGACACAGTTCTTAGAAAAAATATACCTCTCACTTTATTTGAAAGGGTTGTGTGTTAGAGGGAGTTGGAGACCGAACAGAACTGCAACATATTGACCTCCACTCAAGTTGGCCATAACCACGTTTCTTTCCCGTCCTCCTAGGCTGCTCAACTGGGGGCCTGGGGGCCCAGCCTCTCTGGGTGCCGGTTTTCTCTACCGCATCTCATATCCAACTCGTCTGATCCCCAACTGATTAATCGGGGGCCTGAGGGCTCCCTCTGCTGGGTGCTGGCTTTCTCTACCGCATCTTGTCTCCAACTGATTGAATTTCCTGTGCACTGAGTTATATAATAGTTCAACCCCCACCTTCTTCTTGGGGGCATCACAAATTGCACTCATTCAACCCATCCACGGTCAGAGTTATATTCTGCTATTCCTCGACCGGATGCACCTGTTATTTACACAGGTGCATTTCCTATTTTGACAGCTCCGCCGGGTCGTAGGTCAATCTACAACAGATGTACAATTTTTATCACCAATTTCCTTTGGGTTTCTGGGGAAATTATCAGATGCCCATTAAAAATCACTCCAAGTTATGTCTTATTTCTTTCGAGGGTCTCTCTGCCCTGGGGCAATTTCACCAGACGTTTTTTTCTTATTCTCGATGTTATCCTACTGGATCATGTCTAGTTTTCGCAGTCATTCTATCTAAAGACAAAATATCAGTCTCTACCAAATGAAAAAAATATATCTTCAAATTCTTCTTCTGTTTTATCTTTTGACTCTTTTTAAATCGCAATATTGATAGTGCGTCTAGATGTGGAATTGAGTTTTCTTTGACACATTCTATATCAAAGTCAAATGCCATTACTCATATTAGTATTGTTGATGTCGTGACTTTGGGTTATTCTTTTCTTGGATTGAATATAAACTCTAATGGTCTATGATCTCTACTCAGAATAATCTTTTTCAAATTAAAAACTGTTGGGCTCTAGTGGTTGTCCACACAATGTCCAAGGCTTCTTTCTCTATATTTGAATCATTAAATCCAGTGTTCGTTAGTATTCTTGATAAATACATTATCTAATGTCCTTCTTGTGATAATATTCCAGATACTGAATGTTCGCTTGCATCTAGGGTTAACATAATGTCCTTTTTTGGATAAAAAATTTTCACTTCTAGTTTCTTTGCCATAATTATTTTTAATCTATCAAAAGCTTTTCGTTGTTTCTATGACCAGATAAATTCAACATTATGTTTACCTAAATTTGCACAGAGCTCAGTCAAGTCCGTATATTTTGGTACATATCGCCTGTAGAATTTCACCGATGACAAAAAAGATACAAGTACTTTTTTATTTGTAGGTGTAGCTATTTATAGTATTTTTTCTATCAAGTTTTGGTTGGGAGATATAACTTCTTTTGAAATGGTATAACCTAAAAATGATATTTTACTACTATTATTTACGCATTTTTTTCAATTATTGTCATTCCAGCGTTTCTTAATCTATTCAAAACAATGTCAGTTTTCTTTTTTAATTAATTTTCATTAGTATCTCTTATGCATAAATCGTCTTGGTAACCAACTATATATTTATATATTCTAGAACCTGTTCGATGTCCCTTGGAAATGAGGTGCTTGCTGTGTTTAATCCATATGGCATCCTTCTACATTTCAGTAAGCCTATAGGCATATTCATCGTCGTTGTTTCTTCGAAGTTATTGCCTATTGGTATTTGGTAGTATGCTGTTTTCAAATCAATTTATCAAAAAATCGCTGTTACCTGCCAGGGCATGAATTGCAACTTAAACATTAGATATAGGATATGAATCCGAGCAAACTTTGTGATTTACACCGATTTTATAATCTCCACATATACGTTTGTCTCCATCAGACTTTCTTGAAAATACAATTGGTGATACCCACTTGCTACCCCCAGAGGGAACATGTTCATGAAGGCCGTGTTCTATTAATTTTCGTAATTTTGTTTCTATTAATGGCAACAAATGTATTGGCAATTTTCGTGCCTCATAATAAGAGGGCGGGAGGGGAACATTTTCTTTTAATTTCATATTTGCTTTATAGTTTAATTTTTCATTTTTTCCATTTTAATCTCATTAATTAATTTCATAGAATTTATGTTAAGGACATTGTTTCCAAGAAGTCCGTGATTATTTTTACAATTTATAACAATTATAGATGATATTTCAAATTTATCTTCAAACTCCAAGGAACCTTCAAAGTACCCTAAAGTTTTTATGACCGACCAATCAAATTGGCGGATAGTAAACTGCTCTTTCGTAAATTTGGCTTTACAATGAGTTTCTAGAAATTTCATGGTATAAGCGTTACCTCACTTCCGGTATCCATTTGTATATCCAAATCGAAGTTGTTGATTTTAACCTTTATTATAATGTCTTTTTTCTTCTGTTCAATTTTTTTCTACATTCTTGTTTTTGTTTATTACTGAAAAGACTTGCATATTACTTTCGTTTTCTTCAACTCTTTCAACGTTTTTCTTTTTGAATTTGTATACTGCTTGAAAATGTTTAATTTTAAGCTATTTTTACTGGTCTTCCCAAATGCTGGGCATTTTTCCCTTTTTATTTCATGTTCACGTCCACAATAAGAACATTCTTATAATCTTTTTAACATGTAAGTGTTATATGTTGACCTTCGACCCGGCCCAAAATGCCATTCTAGGTGATGCACCGGAAGGAAGTGTCATATTCTAATGGAGGTTATGAGAGGAAATCGCGTGGGCGGAAATTGGCTAACAAAATGGGACAAGCTAAAAAATCCCATGGTACATTCATAGACTGACGCACCGGAAGAGAGTGACCTGTGAACTGCATGACAGTTATTTCCGCTTGATGACGATCAGACATGCGATTTCAAAGATCGAGTGGGCGATCGAGTGGGCGTGGAACTATTATATAACACAGTTGAGTTCCGGTTCCAGTGAGTTCGAGTGCCAGATGGAGTGAAGAGTTGTGGTAGGGAAAGCCACACCAGGCCGAAGGGGCTTGGGGCCCTGATGAGTTGGGGTCCAGAGAAGATGCTGATAAGATGCAGTAAAGGAAGCCAGCACCCAGCAGAGTGGACCCCAGGGCCTCCGGTTGAGCATCAGGAGAACGAGAAAGACACAACGTTGACGGCCATAAGTTTGGGGGTCAAAATATTGCAGTTTCTGTTCGGTCTCCAGCTCCCTCTCACACGCAAACCTTGAGTAACCCTTTTCGAACTCTTGCAATAGATTGAGAGGTACATATTTTGTTAAAGAAGTCTTCCTGCGTCTTTATTATTGTGTCGTTATGATGCTGTAGATGAGCATATAACATAAGTATCGGTGAATATTTGTTCACTGGGTTGACTTTTATCATGGTTGTATTTCTGTAACAATTCTTGTTGCTGTATAAAGTCAATGCAGGTATTTAAAGACACATTTCCTATTTGTAGTTTTTCCATTATTTTATATCGGTGTGATGCCGTGTAAATACCTTCAATTAACCTTAACTGAATTAAGTCCTCTTCAATCGTCTATTCTTCTTGTCCGAGTTTTTCAAACTCGCAATATCTACTCGCATTTCGTAGACGGTGTAGATATTTTATGATTGGTTCATCAATTTCTTGTTTCATCGACATGAACTTCTTTCTGTCACAACCAACCTTTTCTTGGGGCTCATATTTCTTATGATCTGACTTATTTTTTCAAAAGTCAGGTCTTCCAGGTTTATGAGATACGCCAGAGTGGAAACTTTCATTATCGCCTCGCATCCAGCTGTAGCCAAAAAGAGATAAGTAATCTCATTTTCTCTTTCCTTTTCTTTGTCGTCTTTCAGCTTTTTATCTCTTGCGCTCACAGCAAAACATCGTAGACACCTATCAATAAAATAGGGATCCTCGAGAGACAATTGGTATCCTATCGGCGACGCCATTGTTGTGATGCGAAACATTAGCACAAGCCACTTGCTAATCAAGCTTTCAGTTATTCTCAGAGAGAGAGAGAGAGAGAGAGAGAGAGAGAGAGAGAGAGAGAGAGAGAGAGAGAGAGAGAGAGAGAGACTTATACAGGCTCTGTCTTACACTCATTCAAATAAGGCAGATTAATTTGCCAGTATAACTACAGTGTGTGTGTGTGTAGGTGTGTGTGTGTTAAAGTGGTTTCGGATTCCACTTACAGTTACTTTTTCTCCTCCGTGGTGTGTGTGTGTGTGGTTTGGGTTTGTTCTATTTATTTATTTTTTGGGGGTAGTGTGGTTTGAAATTTACCGGTAATTACTTTTTACAAATAATTCTTTACTATTAATTTTTGCATGTGTGTATATATATACATATTTATGTAAGTTTGTTTCCATTTGTGTGTGTGTATAATTCATGTTTTATTCAACGTAAGCTTAAATTTAACAATGAAGTTTTTTTCTTTTATTTGGTGTATTGTGTAATCCTTAGTTTGAAATATAGGCTTAACTTTAAATTTACCTTGACTACATTTGTATAGGTGTTTCGATACATTTAATTTTCTATTTCTTGTTATTTTAATATTGCTCTCGTGAAGTGATATTCTCGTATTGAGGGCCTGTGTTGATCCTATGTTTATTTCTTTGCATTTGTTACATTCAATTATGTAGACTACGTTTTTTGAGTTGCAGTTTAAGATTTTATTCATTCTGAATTTTGTTTCCGGGTTTTTAAAGGTATAGGATTTTCCTTCCATATTTATATCACATATTCCGCATCCTTTTTCTTGCATTTGGTAACACATTTTTGTTGTGTTTTCCCCGAATGTAGAAGAGGTGAGTATTCTTTTAAGATTTTTGAGTTGTCTCTGGCTTTTAATGACTTCAGTTATGTCTAGTAGTTCTTTTATTTTGCCTTTGTTTTTAAGTTCTTCTAGATTCTTAAAATTATTTCTGTGAATAGTTCTGGGATATTTCTGTTGTAGGTTGCGACGTATGCTAGGGGTTTTTCGTTGTTGTACTTTTTCGGGTTCCGTAGTTCTTTTTGTGGTACCTTTTCTGCTAATTCGAATCCCTTATTTATTAGTGTTGTTGGGACCCCCGCATATGGCCAAGAAAAAGCAGGATGACCAGTTCGAACATACATATAGCAGCTATGTGAGGATACGGGATGTAGCCCTAAAGACCTGCCAGAGGCGATGAACGATTGGGAGAAGTGGCGATAGAGGGTCAGGGATATCCGTGCTAGCGGCTCGACATGATGATGATGATGATGGGTACCCTCTCTGGTGTGGGGTTGTATGTAGTTCTTTAAGGCAAGCTTTTCTAAGGTTTTTATCCGTGATTATGGTGTATATTCTAAGTGCTACAGAGTCAGGGATGAATTTTATACAGTTTTTGGGGTGGTGGCTGCGGAAATAGAGGTATTGTTGAGTGTCTGTGGGTTTGTGGTAGATATCAGTGATGATCTGGCCTTAACATTTTTCTGAGGATGTCTAAAGATGGTTGTTCTTTTGAGCTGTGTTCCATTGTAAATTTTATTTTAGGGTGTAGGTTTTGTAGTAGGTTGTGTAATTCGTAAATATCTCCCCATGGGCTTTTACAGAATATGAAACAATCATCTGAATATCTTTTCCATAACTTAATAAATTCTCCTTTTATGTTGTTGCCGTATTTTTACCTATTATTTCGTCTTGATTTTCTTCTAAATGTGCTAGGGTTAGGGTTAGGGTAGCGTATGTTGGTGCCATTTTAGTTTCCATAGCTGTTCCTAGGGTCTGGATGTAGTTAATGTTATTGAATTGGAAGGAGTTATTATTAAGGATTATTTCTATAACCTGTATGATAAATCTTTTGTTTAATCTTGGATGTAATGGGTCTGGGTATTTATCCATCCAAAATGAGATGGCTTGCTTTCATAATTTATGGGGATATTGTTATATAGATTTATGACATCAAATGTGCCTATGAGTGTTATAGGATCAATTTTTTGTGGTATGGAGTTTAAAAATGTCTATTGTCCCCAATGTAGCTTTTTATTTTGTTTAGAAAATGTTGAAGTAAAACGTCGATTAGTTTGCTAAGTCTGTTAGTTGGACACGACGGGTCTGCTACTATGGGTGAAAGTTTGAGGTCACTGAGGTTTGAAAATTCAATATATTCGGACTTTCGTGTTTCAACGGCTTTTTTATATTTGTTTGGACTTGCGAATTTTTGGTAGTCTGCAGAAATTGCTAGTTTTGGGGATATAATTTGTTAAGAAGGCTTTTTCTTTTTCTTTAATTGTGTATTTTACAGAATTTTGTAATTTTTGATATTTTATTATTGTCTCTGTTTGTATCTCTTAGTTTGTAGTTGGTTTCATCTTTTAATATTTCTTGGATTTTTGTCTTGTTGTACGTTTTATCTAAGATGACTATGGCACTTCTCTTGTCAGCTTATTTTATAATAATGTATTCATTTTCCTGTATATTTTTAAGGCTTTTCAAAAAAATTTTATGGGTGGTTATTTTTTGTTGTTTTTTTCTTTTAGGTTGATACTCCATAATTTTTTTTAAAGAATTTGTTCAGTTCACTATTGTTCTTTTTGTCTGGGAAGAATTTGGTCTTATTCTTTTCTAGGGAGTCATTTGTATCTCATTTATGTTTGTATTTTTCTATTAGCCAAAATTTTCTTTCAAAATCTTTGAGATCATTTTTTTAGTTTTCCTATATTGCTTTTTGGAGTGGGGCAAAAATTTAAGACTTCGTTTAAGTAGGTTTATTTGGTCTTTATTCAACGTACGTCTAACTTTGATAGTTTTCGTGATGGGAAGTAGGTGGCCATAAAACTGGTGCTTTGTGGGGTGTTGCCTCCAAGACTTGTTCAAAATTGCTCGCAGCGTTCTTGTGTAGTTACCGTCAAGCTTTTTCTCCATCCGTTTAGTTAGCGTCCATGTAATGTATCGATATACGAGGTGCATACAATAAGTTTCCAGACTTTTTTCGTATGGGCACTTTTATTGATAGTACACACACAAAACTCTAGTCCCCTTCGAAGTAATCTCCTCCGGCTGTAATTCACTTGTTGTACCGTTCCAACAACCTCTGAAACGCCCCATGGAAGTCCTCTTGTGTGAGCGTGTCAATGACCTTCGTCACAGCCTCTTTCATCTTCTCAATTATCTCATAACGACAGTCTCTGACCTTAGGGAATAACCAAAAGTCACAGGAAACCAACGTCTGGACTATAGGGAGGCTTCAGAAATGTCTTGATGCCCATCTTGGTCAAATAGTCTGTGACAAGGATGGAGTAGTGGACTGGTGGAAATGCCACTGACCCGATTTGAAGAGTGCTGGCCTCTTCCGATAGAATCTCTTCCTGAACTCCCTTAAAACCTCAACATAGTAACCCTAACCCTAACCCTTTGGCCAATCAACTCTGGATAATTGGCTTCCTTACTCCTCCCGCACCTTTCATCGTCCCTGACAGACTCCATGCCTTCCTTGAATCTTTTATGCCACTCAAACACTGATGCTCGACTCATGCAAGATGCTCCAAAAGTAGTCTGAGGTATTCCATACGTTTCTGTGGTATTTTTTTAAAGTTTAAAACAGAATTTTATTGCATATCGTTCTTCTAAAGTGTCCTGACGTCCAGATTGCATTTTTGAAATTCACCAGCTGTGACAATCAGGATTTAGTAGGGTGTATTCCAATTGCTGCTGCAGCAGTTCATTTGAAGCTGAAATCATAAAAATTGGTCAGTCATCTCATAAGATGTATAGCAATAACAAACTGAATTTTCAAGAGTCTACGACAATTTTAAATGCCCATACGAAAAACGGTCTGGAAACTTATCGTATGCACCGCGTATGTATAATTGAATTCATAATTTTTTGGTTTAACATTTGTTTCGTTTTTTATATTGTTTTTTTCCTCCGGTTTGCTTTGTCTAAAAATGTTTTTTCTTTGTATTTCTTAAAGAATAATAATTTTTGTTTGTATTGTCTAAAAAAAGATTTTTTCTATTGTCATTAATAGGGTGGTTTTTATTGTATGAGAATGTTTTTTTTGGGGTCGTATGCGTCATAGTTTGGCCAATTTTGTTGTGTATAATTATTTATAAGGGGATTCTTTTTATTATCTTTTTCTTTTCATTTGGAAAGCGTTTTTTTTTTACTGAGTGGTTGATTGTCCTTGGATGTTTAGGCCAATTTGCATGTGTTTGGTATTTCGAGGCGTTAATTTTTCTTTTGTATGTGGTTGTTTGTTTATGGAGACTGGGTCTCTCGTCGTTGTTCTGTGTTTTTCGTTGGTTGTGCCTATGTTTATGTTATTTTTTGTATTTATTTTCTTTTTATAAAACCACACTACCCCTCCCCCCCAAAAAACAAGCTCAAACCAAACACACACACACAGAGGAGAAAAAAATAACTGTAAACGGAATGCAAAGCCACACACACACACACACACACACACACACACACACACACACACACACACACACTACTCAGGTTAAAACAACAAAAACTTTAAACATATCAAATATCAAAGACAAATTAGGGGTAAAACTTATAAAAGTAGACGTACTCATAGGAAAGGAGGTGTCATCTCTTATAAACCCACAAAAAACGGAAAACCATTCAAACAAAGAGTGAGTTCAAGTCTAATTGAGTACCATATTTATATGGCCCTGTGTCACATATGTTCTCTGACGAAATCAACAAGCTGGAAACATACACGTATGTAAGAACGAAAGGAATTAATAAATCTTACAGATACAAATCTGTTCGTGAACCAATTTATTTTAACACACACACACACACACACACACACACACACACACACACACACACACACACATATATATATATATATATATATATATATATATTAGTAAAAAGAAAAAAAATTAGATAAACCATTTTGACAAAAATGACAATTTCACACGCACACACACACACACACACACGTACACACAAACACATACACACGTACAAACCGACACGCTCGTGCACACACGCGCACGCATACTGCCAAACACAAAAACACAAAAATCCCTTTCTCTCTCTCTCTCTCTCTCTATATATATATATATATATATATATATAAATATATATATATCATAAAAAGAAAAAGAAAACAGAAACAAATGTCGGTGTGTGTGATCAGAAATATATAAAAAAGAATGAAATTACCGAACTCACAAAGATGATTGATCATACATATATTTAATTGATTATATATATATATATATATAGTACAATTTGATGGAGACTCATACTCGGTTAAGTCGTCATAATAAATTTATTTCGGCGGAGAATATTATTGCTAAACTCTCCGTCTCGTCAGAGGACTATTTACGTGCTTCTCTCGAAGTCGCAGAGTAGCAAATGTGGAGTTACAGTTCGTATTCAGAAGATAAAATAAAGGAATTTAAAAAATAAAAAAATAAAAATTAGAAAATAAAATAAAAATAAAAGTACAAATAAGTAAAAAAATAAGAATAAAAGATTTATATGATTTTCCTCGTATATTCTTTTTAAAGAATAATCCACACCCACTGTCTTTGGACACGTGTTCGCCAATGGCCCGGGAAACCTGGGTTCAATCCCAGGTCGAGTCATACCAAAGACTTTAAAAATGGAACTTGATACCACCTTGCTTAACACTCAGCATTATAAGGTACGGTTCAAGGGTAAAGTGGAGCAATCCTGGGAATGGAGTAGCGCCCTCCCCTACACCTTGGTGTAGTAGCTATCGAAAAGGGAGCCTTCGGGTCACCCTCGACTATGGTCGCTAACTTTACTTACTTATATATATATATATATATATATAATTGAATATATCTAAATATATATAGCTAATATCTAGTCATTTATTTTTCATGATACAATCAATTACAATCATAGATTAGACTGGTGAATACAATGCATTTGCTGTTGAAACAATTTTGAAGAATGGTGAATCTGTAATTGCTATGCAAACAGCTTTTTAGGCTCAGTTCCTACTATGCCAGAATTACTTGGTTACGGCTTGGACGGTTGCACAAAGTGCATTTGTTGGTGAAACAATTTTGAAGAATAGTGAATCTGTAATTGCTATGCAACCAGCTTTTTAGGCTCAGTTCCTACTATGTCAGAATTACTTGGTTGCAGCTTGGACGGGTGCACAAAGTGCATTTGTTGGTGAAACAATTTTGAAGAATGGTGAATCTGTAATTGCTATGTTAACAGCTTTTTAGGCTCAGTTCCTACTATGTCAGAATTACTTGGTTACAGCTTGGACTGGTGCACATAGTACATTTGTTGGTGAAATATCTTTTAAGACCGGTGATTTTGTAATTGCTACGCAGGGGACTTTTTAGGCTCATTTTAGGCTACGTCGGAATGATGCTGTTCCGAATAAAAACTTCAACCCAAAGCAGTATGACTAGTAGACACTCACACACTTGTGTGGAAGGTTTGAATGGGATCTTTTTATACTTATTTCATGTTATTTCTGAATGACATGGTCATGGCTCGGACTGGTGCATACTGTGCATTTGCTGTTGAAACATTTTTAATTCTGGTAAACCTGTAATTACTACGCAAAGCTTTTTGTGTTCATGTCATATAATGTCGGGATGATGTTGTTCTGAATAAAAACTTCAATCCATTGATGTATGACTAACAGACGCTCACACAAACATGAGTTGAAGATTTGAATTAAATACTGTATAGCCGAGAAAGACAACACTGATGTATAGAACTATAACCAATTTCTTTTCTTTTCCTTTTATTACCCAAAATGTACAGACGCGTCAGAGAGAGCTGAAAACAGCTGAGCTGCGCACACTGTAGCGGTCGGTACGGATCTTTTGTAAAACCTCTCTGCCTTTCTGCTCTTCTGGTCGAAACCTCTCTGGTTATATAATATTTCGTGGTCGCATCTCCTCCAACCTGTTACTTACAAGTTGCACGTGGTCACGCCTCCTTCTGGCCTGCTGACCATGCAAAGCATGTGATCACACTTCCTTCCAGTATGCCATCCTCACAATTTATGCGGCATTTCCATCGAAACACCTGCGTCCTGTTTACTTTAGGTAATAGGTACATTTCCTATTATTTTTGTTACCTTTGACTTCCTTCTTGCATGCCAGCCACGCACTTTGTGCGGCATGTCAAAAAAATTTTTTTCAAATTAATACCCTACAAAAACTTGTCAATTTATGGTGTAGAAAACATTGAACAAAACACAGGCTATGAATAAAATTCGATAAGATTTCAGATCAATTTTGTCCGAAGTCATATTTGGGAAATTTTTTTATAGTTATATAACGAAGCCCATACTGAATAAACGTTATTATAAATATATTAACACTCGACTAAGTTGATTTTCACATCTTATGGACCCCCACACATGGCCGTGAAAAAGCAGGACGAACAGCACGAATATACATTCAGTAGCTATGTGAGGATACGGGACGTTGTCCGGAAGACCTGCCTGAGGCGATGAACGATAGGGAAAAGTGGCGAGACAGGGTCAGGGATATCCGTGCTACCAGCACGACATGATGATGATGATGATGATATTTTTTACACATACACAATCGCGCATATTCATAATTTGATGTTTTCAATGAAACTAAATTCATTGTTTTGAAAGCATTGAACAAACACAGTCCAACTCGATAAGATCTTCGATCAATTTTGTCTGAAGTCACATTTAAGATATTTTCGATTGTTACTGACCCCGAGGTAAAAAACAATTCGGCAAAACTTTCTTTCTCTGTTGAGCCAGAAAGCACCCGAATGGACACTAATATAAAGTGGTTCTTATCGGTTGGGAATATAATATAATAGAAATAGATATTTACCCCAGGGGTAGTTGGGGGATTTGGTTCGTACACGTTGTGAATAACCGTTGTCGTTGTTATTAAATGGTCTCACAATAACTTTCACAAGAAATGTGGCGTGGCTTTTGTAATAAATTCACACCCCAGCGAGAAGATTACTCTTTTCGTGGATTTAAACGCTAGCACCCGATAGAGTGATATGAAACGGATAGCAAGATACAAACAGGCTGAGATAGATAAATAGATAGGTAGATATATAGATAAAAGCAGGAACATACTGAAATAGACAGACATACAGACAGACAGATAGATAGTTGAAAACAGGAACACACGGAAATAGACAGACAGATAGACAGACAGACCGACAGATAGATGAAAAGAGGAACATACTGAAATAGACAGACATACAGACAGACAGATAGTTGAAAACAGGAACATACGGAAATAGACAGACAGATAGACAGACAGACCGACAGATAGATGAAAAGAGGAACATACTGAAATAGACAGACAGACAGACAGATAGATAGTTGAAAACAGGAACATACGGAAATAGACAGACAGATAGACAGACAGACCGACAGATAGATGAAAAGAGGAACATATTGAAATAGACAGACAGACAGACAGACAGATAGATAGTTGAAAACAGGAACATACGGAAATAGACAGACAGATAGACAGACAGACCGACAGATAGATGAAAAGAGGAACATACTGAAATAGACAGACAGACAGACAGATAGATAGTTGAAAACAGGAACATACGGAAATAGACAGACAGATAGACAGACAGACCGACAGATAGATGAAAAGAGGAACATACTGAAATAGACAGACATACAGACAGTCAGATAGATAGTTGAAAACAGGAACATACGGAAATAGACAGACAGATAGACAGACAGACCGACAGATAGATGAAAAGAGGAACATACTGAAATAGACAGACAGACAGACAGATAGATAGTTGAAAACAGGAACATACGGAAATAGACAGACACATAGACAGACAGACCGACAGATAGATGAAAAGAGGAACATACTGAAATAGACAGACAGACAGACAGACAGATAGATAGTTGAAAACAGGAACATACGGAAATAGACAGACAGATAGACAGACAGACCGACAGATAGATGAAAAGAGGAACATACTGAAATAGACAGACAGACAGACAGACAGATAGATAGTTGAAAACAGGAACATACGGAAATAGACAGACAGATAGACAGACAGACCGACAGATAGATGAAAAGAGGAACATACTGAAATAGACAGACAGACAGACAGACAGATAGATAGATAGATTAGAATAGGCATAGATTGATAGATAGATTATCATCTTCATCATGTCGTGCTGGTAGCACGGATATCCCTGACCCTCTCTCGCCACTTTTCCCTTTCGTTCATCGCCCTAGGCAGGTCTTCTGGACTACATCCCGTATCCTCACATAGTTGCTGAATGTATGTTCGTGCTGGTCGTCCTGCCTTGGCTCGGCCATGTGTAGGGGTCCATAAGAAAACATCACTTATGAGCTCGTCCCTGCTTCTCTAGCAGTGTCCTTCATGTCTGGTTCGTCTAACTTGATAGGTTTTCGTGATAGGAGACAGGTGCCCGTACAGTTGGTGTCTTGTGGGGTGTTGCCGCCAGGACTTGTTCAAGATTGCTCGCAGCATTCTTTTGTAATCGCCATCTAGCTTCTTCTCCAGCCGTTTTGTTAGAGGCCATGTAGTGCATCCATATAGCAGTATTGATGCGGCCGCTGCCTTGAAGAAACTGCGTTTCATTTTATCGGTTAGGTCTGATTTCCATATAATCGATAGCCTATTGATAGCTGTCCATGCTTTCGTTAACCTCGTGTCGATGTCCTTTTCGGTTGATGCGACGCTGCTTCCTAGGTAAGTGAATTTGTCTACTAGTTTAAGAGGAGTTCCGTCTAGAGTGGAGATGTCACCCGTTTGATTATAGCACATATAAACAGGAACATACGGAAATAGACAGACAGACAGACAGATATATATATATATATATATATATATATATATATATATATATATATAATGAAAACAGGAATATACTGAAATAGACAGACAAACAGATAGATAGATAGATCAAAACAGGAACATACTGAAATAGATAGTCAGGCAGACAGACAGACAGATAGATAGATAGATAGATAGGGGCTGAGATAGATTGATAGATAGATATAAACGAACTAAAACAGATACAGATAGTTAGATAGATTGATTGATTGATAGAGAGAGAAAAAGACTGAGATTGATACCTGATAACAGGCTGATATATATATATATATATATATATATATATATATATATATATATATATATATATATAAACAGGCTGTGATAGATAAATAAAAAGAATTATCTCCCAGGAATAACCGATTCGAATATATATATATATATATATATATATATATATTCAATAAATATATTTATTTGAAGAATGCAAAATATTTTTTTGTTTAGAATTTTTTTCCATATATATAACCAGCATTGTTTGGAATTGGTTTATCGCAAAAATAATTTTAATTTCGCAAAAAAATATTTCTTTTGATGCCATTCATAATGGCAGTAAATCAAAAAGATTGCTCAAGGCTTGGATCCTGGTCTGACATCAAAGTATCGGTGTCTGAAAAGTGCAAACCATTTAAAATTTACAGAAGAATGTGTGATGTGTGTACGAAGAATGATGTTTTAGTCAAAAAATATTTACAAATGAGCTAATCGTGGTTGTGCCGCTACGAACCTGATTTAAAGAGATAATCCATTGAGTGGTTGCTCACAGAATCTTCCATAAAAGGTTTAGGGCACTGAAGTCAGTAAAGAAGGTCATTCTGACAGCCTTTATAAGCATGAAAGAACTCAAGACTATTGATTTCCTCCAAACAGTTTTTTTTTGTATAGCCAACTCTTAAATGAAAATTCACCTTATTTATTGAATAACCCTCGTATATAAATGTATCAATTTTTATGGAACAAAGGTATCAGCATTTCTTTTGCGATTAATGAAAGGTTTACGGGAGATCATCATCATCACCATCATCATCATGTTGTTCTATCAGCACGGATATTTCTGACCCTCTCTCGCCATATATATATATATATATATATATATATATATATATATATAGCCGTATCGTTGTTGTTTTGTGGGGGTGTTGTTTCTAGGATTTGCTTTAAAACCTCGTAGCATTCGTGTATAGTTCCATTGTAGCTTTTTCTCACCCAGAGCTTGGAAGAGACCCTCTTTTATTTTATTGGATATATCAGACTTCTATATAATCGATAACTTATCGATAGCAGTCCACGCTTAGTTTTGATAAGCGTCCGTGTGGGGCTGTAGTATTGATACACCCACAGCTTGGAAGAGACCCTCTTTTATTTTATTGGATATATCAGACATCTATACAATCGATAACTTATCGATAGCAGTTCACGCCGTCGCTTGGTGTATATTAACATCAGTTAACGGCCACTTACCGCCTATTTCAAAAACCATTCAAGTAAGACGAACAAGGTATGCGAGACATTGCTGGAGAAGCAAGGCCGAACTCTTAAGTGGTGCTGTGTGGACCCCTACACATGAACGTGCCAGTTGGCCGACAAGCAAAAAAACTTATTTACATCAGCTCTGTGTGGATATAGGATGTGGTTTAGAAGATCTGCTGGGAGCGATGGGTGATAGGGACGGGTGGAGAGAGAGAGAGAGAGAGAGAGAGAGAGAGACAGACAGACAGACAGACAGACAGACAGAGAGAACCAAGGAAATCCGTATTGTCAGTGCGACTTGATAATGATGATATATTCATATATATATATATATAACAGTTTTGGTTGTCACTAAATCACTTAATGTGTTTGTGTGTGTGTATATATATATATATATCATCATCATCATGTCGCGCCGCCTGCGCGGATATCCCTGACCGTCTCTCGCCATTTCTCCCTATCATTCATCGCCTCCGGCAGGTCTTCAGGATTACAACCCGTGTCCTCACATAGCTGCTGTATGTAAGTTCGTGCTGGTCGTCCCACTCTTGCACATCCATGAGTGGGGGTCCACAGGAGTACATCGCTTATGAGCTCGTCCTTGCTTCTCCAGCAGTGTCCTGCGTGTCTGGTTCGTCGAACTTGTATAGTTTTTGTGATGGGGGGCAAGTGTCCGTATAGTTGGAGTCTCGTGGGGTGTTGTCGCCAGGACTTGTTTAATACTGCTCTCAACATTCTTGTGTAATTTCCGTCCAGCCTCCTCTCCAGCCGCTTCGTAAGCGTCCATGTGGTGCATCCATATAGCAGTATCGACACAACCGCTGCCTGGAAGAAACTGCGTTTCATTTTATCTGTTAGGTCCGACTTCCATATGATCGAGGGCCTATCGATAGCTGTCCATGCCTTCGTCAGTCGTGTGTCGATGTCCTTCTCGGTTGATGAGACGCTGCTTCCTAGGTAGGTGAATTTGTCGACTAGTTTCAGAGAGGCTCCGTCTAGTGTGGCAATGTTGCCTGTTTGGTTGTAACACATATATTCGGTTTTGTTTGCATTGACATGTAGGCCAATGCCAGCTGCAGCTCGTTCCAGACTATGTAGTAGTGTCTCTGCTTGATTAGGCGTATTCGCTAGTAACGCCAAGTCATCAGCGTAGTCGGCGTCCGTGATTGTTTTAATACATATTCATTTATATATATGTATATATATATATATATATATATATATATCACTATATATATATATATATATATATATATATATACATATTTTCATCATACAACGTGTGAAAGCACGTGCGATACCAGGACAGGGTATCGCACGTGCTTTCACACGTTGTATGATGAAAAAAATATAATAATAAATCTGTCTTTCTCTCTCTCTCTCTCTCTCTCTATATATATATATATATATATATATATATATATATATATATTAAATAACTTATTGAATAATGGTACTTACGTTGAGGAAAAAAACCAGCAAGTAATTCGAAGATAAAAATATACAACGAATCACTGTCTAGTGGGGGGAACATATATACATATATTGGAAAAAAAAGAAAAGCCAACCTTGTCATACCAATTGAAAAAAATCAACAGATACTCAATTGATTGGTCAAAAGAAAAAAATACCGTAATTGCTGCTAAGCTACAAGTGCAAAAAAAAGTGCTCAATACTAAGTAGAGCAAAATAGTGACAAAAATTATTTCACCCGGGTACCTAATCCCGGGATTAGGTACCCTGATGAGCCGCTTAGGCGAAACTGTTGTAGGTTAGTTCCTGACTCACGAAATAATTTTTGTCACTATATATATAATATTATGAGACAGAAGTTGAAACCTTTTCTCTTATGTATAATGAAAATTTAAAGAATGGAATTAGAATTAATTGAGCCAATATAGTTGGTAGATTTAGACTAGGGAATCTATGTTTGTTGGTGTTTATAGTATATCAAACCTTGTGGGTTATCTAATTCCAGATCCTGTTATATAGATATATACATACATATATATATGATCTGTAAACGAATTGTTCAAATGGTTTCAAGCATTCATATCCAATAATTAATATTAATCATTCTGTTTATTCACATTTAAATAGTTTAAAGTATATCTATCTAACACTAATAATTCTATTTGATATTAATCCTTTTGCTTGCACACAAATGGTTTTTCCTATGTAATACTAATAATTTCAAAGCTGTATATTTTCAAATTACAACTAATAATTCTTAGTAAATGATTGACCAATTCTATTTGATCTATTGATGGAACCTGTACAAGTATTTTCACAACGAGTCAAAATGAACCCGGGAGTAATGACAATAAGAAGAACTGCACATTCCTCTAAGCTTCAGGATTGGAGCCTTACCATCAGATGCAGTTAATGGAGGTGCCCGTTGTGTAATGGATATCTTCGTAGGAAATGGACACGGCGATACGAGTTCAAATCCTCGACGAGACTGATTGCATTTCACAGAGTACTAATTCCCTTGGGAAAGGTATGAATCCAATTATGGGTAAATAGTAGGACAGACTGGGTTCTTCAGCCTTGGTGAGGCAACTAGTCTCGGAGAAGGAAAACTCTGAACTCAAACCTGTTAAACTCCGTTTAAAAACTGACCTTGTGCCCGAGCGGAGGGGTTGGTAAATATGACCATCAGATGCAGTTTAGTGTCAAACCTTGGACATTGGTTAGTGGTAGGGGGTCTTATCCCTCTATAGAAATGCAATCTTCATATTCTACAGCTTCCAGGGTGAAGGATATGTACGTACTACTGTAGCTTACGGTCATCTGCATTATCTTAAATGTACACGATTGTATTTAAGTCTATTTAGACATCAGCTGAAGTGGTTACTGAAACCTACCCAACTTGGTCAAAATTTTAGGTTAAGAATTTATTAAAATTCCGACTTTTTGCTCAGAACTTCTTTTTAAATATCATCATCATCATCACATCATGCCGCTAGCACGGATATCCCTGACCCTCTCTCGCCACTTCTCCCTATCATTCATCGCCTCCAACAGGTCTTCAGGGCTACATCCTGTATCCTCCCATAGTTGCTGTATGTATGTTCGAGCTGGTCGTCCTGCGTTTGCTTGGCCATATGTGTGGTTCCATTGGAGTACATCACTTATGAGCTCGTCCCTGATTCTCCAGCAGTATCCTGCATGTCTGGTTCGTCTAGCTTGGATAGTTTTCGTGATGGGAGGCAGGTGGCCGTATAGTTGGTGCTTTGTGGGGTGTTGCCGCCAGGACTTATTCAATACTGCTCTCAACATTCTTGTGTAATTGCCGTCAAGCTTTCTCTCCAGCCGTTTAGTTAGCGTCCAAGTAGTGCATCCATATAGCAGTATCGATGTGATCGCTGCCTGGAAGAAACTACGTTTCATCTTATCGGTCAGATCTGATTTCCATATGATCGATAGCTTATCGATCGCTGTCCATGCCTTCGTTAGCCGCGTGTCGATGTCTTTTTCGGTTGATGAGATACTGCTTCCTAGGTAGGTGAATTTGTCTACTAGTTTCAGAAAGGTTCCGTCTAGTGTGGAAATGTCGCCTGTTTGATCATAGCACATATATTCAGTTTTGTGTGCATTGACATGGAGGCCAATGCCCGCGGCGGCTTGTTCCAAACTACTACGCCGATGACATAGCGATACTGGCGAAAACAACCATACTTTTTAAATATAAACATCAGTATTTACAGTATCACTGGTAAATGACAATCAAGATAGATAGATCGATAGATTGATAGATACTGACAGCTATCGAGTTGTGGGAGTCCCCGTGGTGTAGTAGCTAACGTGCGAGACTGTGATATCATACTTTGCGAGTTCGAATTCCAGTCGGTATATTGCGTTTTCTTTTTTTACTTAAAACTTTGGGAAAGGTATTAACATCTATCTTATTTGCTATGGGTTTTACTTGAACCACTATTGTTTTTCTTCAAGGATGGCTTTGGTACTAAATAACCAATGACGTTTGATATGCCATTAAACAAAGAAACCAAATCTATCTATCTATCTCTCTGTTTCAGCTTACCAATCAATTCCTTTGTATGTATGTATGTATGTATGTGTAACATAGCCATACATGAATGTGTGAAACGTACATAGAATGTTCGTAACATATATACATAGAACATAGGAATCCCGAAACACGAAATACACTTACGACTTCTTAGTTCAGGTACGAAACCTTTTATTACCTTTGAATTAAAAAGGTTTTCCGACATAGGGAGAGAGATACACATTCTTTCTATTCTGGCTTTTCCATCTGCCCCAAAACACGTGCGACACTCGCCACAAGACCACTGGCCTGGCTTCAGCGAGCTAGCGAAAGTCAACCTTCTTCTTCCGAACCGGGAACTCAACTCTTCCGTTCGGCCGCAAAAACTCAACTCACTGACTTTCTTCAAAATCCCCCAAATCCTCAGCGCGCCCTTCCGGTGCATGACGTCATTCACATCTCCAAGTCACAATTTTCTATCTGGGATTTTCATTTTGACATCTGTGAACCACACATCCTCCCCGCGTGCGTGTTAACACCTGCGCTCAAGTTTACACCTAACTAACCCATGAGCTGAGCCGAAAGGTTCTCAGCCTAACTAAACCCAAGGGCAATATATATAAATCGAAATCCCTCTGCCATTATATTACATAACTATCTATCTATCTCTCTTTTTCTACATTTCACTCTGTTCTTATCTATCTATCTATCTATCTCAATCTGTTGGTTATCTATCTATCTATCTATCTATCTATCTTCTGCCTAGTCTGCTGGGGCTGCAGAATACCTCGAATGTATCTCTACAGAGGGTAAGACCCATCCTCCAACGATTGTCTTTAATCTGTCTCTGATGATGATGCTTCAGCTAACTGTGGCAAATGGAACTACTTGTGTTCGATTGCAAATACTTGAAACCATTTAACTGTGTGCAAACAAATATGCTCTGACTCGTGTAAAAATTGTTACCTAACAACTATTAGTTTACAATTCATATACATTTGATATATTCATATAAATAGAATATGGCATTGAATAAACTACAAGAGTTGATATGCAATATAATGCAACCAACCAACCAATCTATCTATCTATCTATTACACACACCTAATAAATCACCTGTTTACAAACAAGTGTTCTGCTAGCTTCCTTAAAAACAAATTTAGAATATTTTTTTAAGTTAATGCCCACGGGCACTTGTTTCAAAAGCATTCAAATTCGAGATTGGTGACAAACTGGTGCTGGGGAGAGAATGGGAATTGGTGTTTGGAAGTAGTGGGGTCGGATCAGAATCGAAGACGCTAAGTGTCTTCGCCAAGATTTTGTCTTATCATAAGTACTTGAAAGACGAGAAGAAAGAGAGAACAGTAAAGCCACTGTGAAGATGTTGTAGGCGGTTAAGTTTATTTTAATCCTGTTCAATTTCATTCTTATCGAGTCTATTAACAATTCACGCCGAGTCAATGGAAAGAAATAAAATCTAAATAAATGGACAAATAAATTAACAAAAACTAAAAATAAAAAGTTCTAAAATTCTTTAACAAATTCGAATTATTTTCATCGAATGAAATATTTTTCTTTTTGAGCTTTCGACTTGATGTTGGTTTATGACGGGTAAAGCAGACCAAAGTAAACACACTCTAGGAAAGAGGAACAAAGACCCCTATATAAACCAGCTTGACCAACCAAAGGTCATTTATACTGGAAACAAGAGTGAGTTCAAGTCTCATTGAGTACCCCATTAAAAACGGCTTGTGCCACATATGTTTTCTGACGAAAGCAACAAGCTGGAAACATACATATATATAACACGTATGTAAGAACAAAATAAATAGATTAAAAAATACCAATCTCTCCGTGGACATTCTTATTTTAAAATATACCCTTATTCTTTCTTTGGACCTACAACAACCATTTATATATATATATATATATATAGGTATCCGGTAAGGTATAAAATGTTCAACGAACGCTACTACTTAATACCTTATAATTCCCTAGATGACGTGGCACGCTTGTTGGCCGAGCGATCTGATACTATGTCTAACGTAAAGTTGAGCGGGTTTCGATCCCAGCTTCAAGCGTCCTACGTGTCTTGCCACACTGAAGAGTTGTGATACAACGAAACAGTCTGTCTATGGGAGACAATATATATATATATATATATACATGTTGAAATGATAGATTTTAGTGAATCTGACAGTATGACAGAAATATGTGGAAAGTTGGATGAATTTTTGTTGTAAGCTTGATAAAATCTATCTCCGCTTTTACAACAAAAACCTTCAATGAAACCTTATAAAAGCGACTTTAAACCCTTCGCTACTTTTTTCCTATCAGCTCCTTAAAATCTATCTCCACTTTCACAACAAAAAAAGCTTTAGTGAAACCTGATACAGTTGATTTTAAACCCTCCCTTCTGGCCACACCTATATCCTTCCCACTATTTTATCATTCTCCTCACTTGATTTTAAATAGAAAAACTCAGAAAACGGTCTCTGACTGTAGAAGTTCGATGGAATAAGACGAACGAAATATCCCGCATCTGAATTGAAGTTAAGTGTTTAATTTATTCAACTTTCCACATCTCTCTCTCTCTCTCTCTATATATATATATATATATATATATAGGTATTATTCGGTCCAGTTAAACTAGAGCTGGGAGTAATTCCTTCAGGACAAGAAAATCATTCAGGAGCTGAACATTTAAATTTTCCTTAGAAGAGAAAATACATATTTTAATACATAAATGGCCTGATAAGTTATTAAATAAGAGAAGTGAATTAATAGCTAGATGTAGACATAAGACTAAATTTAAACTATAAACTAAAAAAATTTAAAAACATAGAAATAAATAGTGAAACCGGAAAAAAAACGTATCGAATATACACACTAGGAAAAAATAGGTAGCTAAATAAATGGTATCGAAATTAATATAAGCATTAACATTTCTCATAAAAGTTAATTATCGAACTTAACACGAAAAGAAAATAAACTAAACAAATAAATAAAAAAGTTAAATTACCGTAATTATAACTGACGGAAGAAATTTGAAAATAAAATAAATAGATAAATAAAAAAACGGAAATTTAATAAAACGAGGAGGTAGCTCCTTAATATCTTCCCCCTCCCCCTCCACCCCACGTGTCTATTCTGTTTTATTTATCCATTGGATATGAAGAAGTCCTGTTATATTTTGCTTCGTGTTTTTGGTTAATACCAGAAACTGAAAAACAGGATGGAAATAAATTTATAATCCTAAATTAACCGGTCTTTGGTTTTTTCTTAAAGATATATATATATATATATATATATATATATATATATATATATATATATATCCTTCTAGACAGTGATTCGTTGTATAATTTATCTTCGAATTGCCATTTTTTCCCTTACCGTAAGTGCTTTATATATATCAGAACTTTGGTTGTATTACTTTACTGTCTAGCCAGCTGGCTCTAGCATACGTCAACTGCATCAACGCTGAGGGGTAAGACCCCCTAAAAATGAGTGACCTGGTTATGATGCTAAACAACCTGATGGTAAAGCTTTGGGAAATGTAAAGAACCCCTTTTTTGCTATTACTCCCTGATTCTTTCTGGTCCTAAGACCTCTTACTTGTTAGGGTCCTATGTATGTATCAAATACAAATGTTTGTAACCATCTGAGTGCCAACAAACGGTTAATAGTAAATAGAATTATTAGTATTAGATAACAGTACTTGAAACAATTAAACTGTTTTATTAAAAATGAATTCAGGTTCGTTTAAAATGTTACCTCCAAACTATTCACGTAAAAATCATGGGTAAAAAAGATTTGGCTTTGAGTAACACACAAGGGTTGAAATGCCATTAAAATTGTAATATTTGATTAGATAATTTAACTTAAGTCTGTTTGAAGTTTCAAGACGCAATATCCATCTATCTCGATAAATTCCATATCTTACAACCAGGCGGTCGTCTGTTTTGATTCCATTAGCCATAACCGTGTATAAGTGTTAAGAATTCCCGTAATGTTACTCGCCTGTAGTCAGGATTGAACCTGCAACCTCCAGATGATTGTCTCCTTAAAAAGATTAGGAACCAACGCCTATAACCGTTACGCCATGTGTCCTACTGGACACTCCAGAGTGAATTTTTAATGTTCTTACTTGACTAGAATTACTACTATTATGAATAATTTTTTACCTGTGCTCATATTCAGATTTTTTTTATCGGATTCAATAAAGGACGTAGTTCGAATTTCCGTGAAAGTTCCCGAGTTCGACAAATACCTGAAGAAGGCCGGAGGACATATCAACCGAAACGTTGTGGAAATAACAATAAAGATGAAGACAATAGCCCGAAAACCCTTAATGATAAATAGATTGTTTGGTTTTGATTTTTTGTTCGATAGCATATCAACCTTTGTGGGTTATTTAATGCCAAATCTATCCTTTTAAAAGAACAGCAGTGGTACTATCTAACCCAGAGCTGGGAACAGAGGGGATAAAAAAAGCATGAATAACAATATCATTAGTAAGTAAGTAAAGTTGGTGACCGTAGTCGAGGGCGACCAGAAGTCTCCCTTTTCAATAGCGAGTACACCGAGGTGTCGGGGAGGGCCCTACTCCTTTCCCTGGATTTCTCCACTTTACCCTTAATACATACCTTATATTGCTGAGTGTTAAGCAAGTAGGTATCAAGTACCATTTTTAAAGTCTTTGGTATGACACGACCTGGGATTGAACCCAGGTCTACCGGACCGTTGGCGAACACTCTACCCACTAATCCAATGAGCCGGTTAATATCATTAGTACTAGGAACTTATGAAGACAGATGGTTTAGTTTGGTTTCAGTTTCCTTTTTTAATGGCATATCAACATTCCTGGGTTATCTAATGGCAACACACACACACACACACACACACACACACACAGAGAGGGGATCGAAAAAGCATAAATAACAATATCATTAGTACTAGGAACTTATGAAGACAGATGGTTTAGTTTGGTTTCAGTTTCCTTTTTTAATGGCATATCAACATTCCTGGGTTATCTAATGGCAACACACACACACACACACACACACACACACACACACACACACACACACACACACACACACACACACAGAGAGGGGATAGAAAAAGCATAAATAACAATATCATTAGTACTAGGAACTTATGAAAACAGTTTTGTTTCAATTTCCTTTTTTAATAGCATATCAACATTCCTGGGTTATCTAATGGCAACACACACACACACACACACACACACACACACACACACACACACACACACACACACACATACACACACACACACACACACACACACAGAGGGGATAGAAAAAGCATAAATAACAATATCATTAGTACTAGGAACTTATGAAAACAGTTTTGTTTCAATTTCCTTTTTTAATAGCATATCAACATTCCTGGGTTATCTAATGGCAACACACACACACACACACACACACACACACACACACACACACACACACACACATACACACACACACACACAGAGGGGATAGAAAAAGCATAAATAACAATATCATTAGTACTAGGAACTTATGAAAACAGTTTTGTTTCAATTTCCTTTTTTAATAGCATATCAACATTCCTGGGTTATCTAATGGCAACACACACACACACACACACACACACACACACACACACACACACACACACACACACACAGAGGGGATAGAAAAAGCATAAATAACAATATCATTAGTACTAGGAACTTATGAAAACAGTTTTGTTTCAATTTCCTTTTTTAATAGCATATCAACATTCCTGGGTTATCTAATGGCAAAGCCATCATTGCAGAAGGACAGCAGTGATTCTACTTAATCCACAACTGAGAAGATAAGGGGTTTCTTATATTTCCCAAGGGAATGTCTAAAAGGGATTATAATAGAACAACTGAGGTTGGAATTCGTTTGCTTATACTACGAGAACGCTCCTTCTTTTCTCCTGAAGAGGGATGATCAGTCTAAAATGTGATTATCTTTTAAAACATTTTAATAAGTATCTAAGCCTTTGAATGCAATGTTTTTTTAAAGGATTAATCTATTTTTGTTGAGTCCATTTGGGATTAAGGCTTCAAGACGCCATGTCTATTCTTCTTCATAGGTTTCTAGAATTGATGTATTGTTTGATAATTTTTTTTCGATCTTTTCAACTTTATAATTATCAGACACCACATCAATTATCTAAACACAACTTGTCAAGATATCGGTTTCATCCCTTATCCAACACACGCACACACACACACATACACACACACACACACACACATATATATATATATATGTATGTATATATATATATTTATCGTCTAGACAGACTTTTTATTTTTCTTATATTTTTCAAAAGGACCCAGAGGCTTCTATCCACAACACAAATTTCGTTTCTTAACAAAGATTGTCAATTATAAGTTTGGAGGGAAAACAAGATCACAATCCACCCCCACACAAAAAAAAAACCCAACAAAAAACAGACAAACAAGCAAACAAAAACTAATTACAATCATTTTGCGTGAATTTTCCCAAAAGAATATATTCAATATTTTTAAAATACAAGAAAAAGGAAAAACTTTGTAAACAACTTTATAATCTTCAAAAATAATCTTCAGCATCTTATTATGGTAAGAAAAATTCGATTAAATAAAAATGTTTTCTAAATCACTTATTAATTATTAATTATTACAAGATCTTGTTATCAAGATAAATGACTGGATTAGTGGAAAAATCTTTGGTCTAATTGAATTTAACCCCTCACGGGGCTTCAACAATATGCTTGGCACATTAGCTAGGGCTGCAGTATACACTGACTGCATTTCTGCAGAGAGGTAAGACTTCCCCAACAAGTGTCCCGTATATGACACTAAACAATCTGATGGTGAGGTTTCAGTAATGCTGGAGTTTCAACAAGACCCTAATACAATAACCGAGACGCTAAATATATATAAAAAAACATGTAAAATAGGGAATTTAGTTGATTATATTAGCAATAAATTGTTTTCTGGCTGGACTTGGAGTTCTAGGGTGAAGGTATTCGAGTTGTGAAGGTCAAGGTGAATAAACCCTGTTTGGCGTAGACGTGTCACTAAAAGTTTGAGAGAGAGAGAGAGAGAGAGAGAGAGAGAGAGAGAGAGAGAGAGAGAGAGAGAGAGGCTCTAAAAAGGAAGAAACTAAAAAAAGTGAACGGAAAGTAACCCCGAAATTCCAGCCATGATAGCAGCAAGCAAGGGCTCAAATTGGAAATAGAATATCTTAGCAGCAATCGCCTTCACGGGTGGTGATTGTTTGAAACAAACTTAAACAGGAGGTCATAAAAGTGGACGCAGAATACAAAATAGAAAAAAAAAAGAGTTGCAGACAGACCGCTAAGATATGAAGACAAACCGAAAAGTCGACACCCATTTTGGATGATTGCCTAGTCGGCTGGGGCTGTAGAATACACTGACTGCTTCTCTGCAGAGGGGTAAGACCCCCCAACGAGTGTCCTGGATATGACATTAAACAATCTGATGGTGAGGTTCCAGCAATGCGGAGTACCCATTCATTGCCATCGCTCCCAGGTCCACTCTGTCCCGGAGTGGTAGCACCTGATAAGGGTCCTATCTATGGGTTAAATAGAACTAAACCATGATTCTTTCACTATACTGATTTTTGCATTTAAACCGCGTATTTATGCTAAACTGAATTGTTTAAAATAGAACTGTTTTTACATTGGAACTGCGTACTAGTGCTGAACTGAATTACTCGAAATAGAACTTTTTGACGTCTAAACAGTGCACTTATGCTGAACTGAATTATCTGAAACAAAACTGTTTGACATTTAACTCTGTGTTTTGCCCAGTCAGCTGGGACTGTAGAATACACTGACTGCACCTCTGCAGAGGGGTAAGACCCCCCTAACGAGTGTCCTGGATACGACACTAAACAATCTGATGGTGAGGTTCCAGCAGTGCTGGAGCTTTAGGGAATGCGGAGTATCCCTTCATTGCCATCGCTTCCAGGTCCACTCTGGCCCGGAGTGGTAGCACCTGATAGGGCCCTATCTATGGGTTAAATAGAACTAACAGCATACTAATGCTAAACTAAATTGTTTGAATAAACAGAATAGCTTGAAATAGAAATGTTTTTGAAAATTAAAACGTACTTACATTTAAACTGAGTGCTTATGCTTAATTGAATTACTTTTCGACATTAAAACTGTATTTACACTTAACTGAATTGTTACATATAACTGCTTGAATAGTTTGAAATAGAAATGTTTTTGACAATTAAACTGTGTACTTATGCTAAACTGAATTGTTTTAAATAGAACAGATTATTTACATAAAAATGGATTTGGCGTTAAATAACCTACAAAGGTTGATATGCCATAAAACCCAACAAACCAAATCAAATCGTTTTGGATGAGTTCTGCGAAGGAGCCAGCATATACACGCGCACTAAACCAGGCGACCGTGAAGAACCCTTTGTGCAGAAAGAACGAGTGAACCTCAGGTGTTTCTCAAGTAAAGACAGACAAACTGTCTCACCGAAACAGATAAGTCCCACGTGTTAAATCTGTCTCTCTCTCTCTCTAACTCTCTCTCTCCCTCTCTCTCTCTCACAGATGAACTTTCGTTTTTAGACTTTTAGACTTATGGTTTACACACATCATTCTATTGTCTGATATATTTTGTCCATAACTACTTGCATGCACCATTCCACACAAAATAATCTTCTATTCGGTAGGACATTTCGCCTTTCATTGTGTTGTTACCATTTATTTTCTTTTTGTAATAAATGTTCTTGTTCCTGTTAAAACCTTGAAGCAGGAAAAGAGCATCAGAAGAAGCTCTCTTTTCGGCGACTACAATGAAAGGGTAGTAGCAAATAAAATTCCATATCCTACGGCCAACATACAATGATTTGGGTTTGTCTCTTTTTATCACGTTAAGGTTACCATAGGTTCCAACTGAAACCAAAGGGGTAGTGCTACACCTAGAAGTTATTTGAAGCCGTTGTTATAACCTGAATCCAATAACCGAATCGAAAGTCCAATTAATAGTATACAAAACACCACGCACACGAAGACGTCGGAACAAACACTAACACAAAAAGAAAAAAATGAATGTGGTCATTATGAAGAAAATTATGTCTGAAAAGAAAACCACACTATCATCTCTTAGTGACCAAGACTGGAAAACAGTCAAGGTAAAAAATAAAAGAAAATATTAATTATAATCTCAGCGGATATCATCATAGAATTAACCGAACGAATCTATGTAGGAGTGAAAATAGTCAGTGAAAAAATCGGGGTTCCCCTAGAGAACGCGAACAGGAACTTAAAACCTGGATAGGAAATTCGACTGAAAACACAGATAAGAAATCTACGACAATAAGCAAAATTGAAAAGACAGGGGAAAAATCTGAGAATATGTTGGGATGAAAAGAGAAAAGCAATACAACTTGGACAAACGCTACAACTAGAAGAAATAAATCAGAAGGTATAGGCGAAAAAAGGAAGACTAAAAAAAAAAATACCGCAGTAGGATCAAACAATACAGACAAAACAGGACAGTCCAAAACAACAAAAGAAAGTTCTTCCGGCAAGTTGTGGGAAAATGTTCGAAGACATACCAACAACCGGTTGCGAGATAAGAAAAACAATTTTGGAGCAAAATATCGGAACGTAGAGATCCCAACAGAAAAGCTGAATAGATAAACAGCATGGGAAAAGATTTGCAAGAATGTAATATAATGGCCAAGGGATTTCGTTTTATGCGTCTGGGTTTAGTTAGGCTGAGAACCTTTCAGCTCAGTGCATGGGTTACTTAGGTGCAACATTAACACAGGTGTCCATGCGCGATCGCGCGGAGCGGACGTGTCACTCAGAGATGTCACAATAGCCCAGATGGGAAACGGGGCAAGCAAGTGCGAATGACGTCACGCACCGGAAGCGCGCGGAGGGTTTTGGGAATTTTGAAGAAGGTTAGTGGAGTTGAGAACTGGACACCGAACGAGAAGGGTTGACTTTCACTTGCTCGCGGAGGCCTTGGGCAGGTGTCGCACGAGATGGGGGGGGGGAGATGAAAAAGCCAGAATAGAAAGAATGTGTATCTCTTTCCATACGTCGAAGAACCTTTAAACCCAAAGGTAATAAAAAGTTTCATACCTGAACTGAGAAGTCGTTACGTGGGTTTCGAATTTCGAGATTCCTATGTTCTATCTTTATGGACATTCGATGTACGTTTCACACATAGCCATATCATGGCTATGGTACAATAACTCGAAGAAGGACCTACGGTGAAAATACACCTCGATTCGCTCAGAGCAACTTTAAAAAAATAACAAATCTCAAAACTCCAAACAGTGATTGCATACACGGATTCTGGTTTAAAAAATACACTTCTATACATGACAGACTGGCTACCGAAATGAATAGATACCTAGAAGAAACAAACATACCGGAATGGATCTCTAAAGGAAAGACCACCCTGATCTAAAAAGACCTCTACAAAGTAACCGCCCGCAACAACAACAGACACATAATGTGCCTACCGATGATATGGAAAATACTAACGGCTCAAATAAAGGTGGAGATTCTCCCAAGGAATAGAAAGGATGCTGCAAGGGAACCAGGGGAACAGGAGACCTTCTGTCTATTGATCAACAACGAGAAGATCAAAATGAGACGGAAAAATCTAACTATTGTGTGGATTGACAACAAAAAGGCAACGATACAGTCCCACAAACCTGGATAATAATCTGTCTCAAAAATGAACAAGATATCCGACGAAGTCATAAAGTTTATCGAGAAAACCATGGAAAACGGGAAAATAGATTTGATACAAGAGGAAAAAGGTTAGCTGTGGAGAAAATGCAAATCTTTTAGGAAGATGTGCTATCGTCATTAATATTTGTAATAGCAATGATGCCAGTCAATTACATACTTAGGAAATGCATAGGAAAAGACCAATTACCTAATGGACATGAACAACATCAAACTGTTGGCCAAAAATGAAAAAGAATTTGAACCCCTAATAAAAGGAGCGAGAATTTACAGTCAGGACACAGGGATGGAATTTGGCAAAGAAAAACGCGCCATGCTAATAATGAGAAGCGAGAAAAGACAGATGACGGAAGGATTAGAACTATTAGTGGAGATTTAAAAAAATTAAAAAAAGAGCATTTCTGGAGAACGAGAAAACTACTCGAAACCAAATATTGCAGAAATCTCGTCAAAGAGATAAATACTTGGATTGTCCCTTTTGTAAAATACTCAGGACCATTCTTGAAGTCGACGAGAAAAAGAGCCTTAACAAATGGACTAGAGAACAAGAAGACTATTGACGATACATAGACAGACGTAGACAGACTATGTGCGTCAAGGAAAGAAGAAAGAAGACTTACCAGCATTAATGATTGCGTTGATTGCGTTGATGTAAAAAAGTACTGATGAAGATTGAAACAACACAAGCATTTGTATGGATATTTCAAGCGACAAACAAACGAAATCTCACTCGAGAAGATTTGGACATGGCTAAGAAAGGAATACCTTAAGAGAGAAACCGATTCTCTTCTAACAGTGACAGAAAACAACGCCATAAGGACCAATTATGTCAAAACAAAAATAGATAAGATGCAAAAAAATAGCAAATGTAGGTTATGTGGTGATAGAGACAAATCGATTAATCCCATAAAAAGCGAATGCTGCAAAATGAGTACAAGACTAGGCACAACTGGGTGGGGAGGGACTTCAAAATTAGAGGACGATTTGAGAACATCCAAACTGCAGCATTATTAAAATTGGTCAGAATACTGAGAAGAGTCCAGGAGACTTGTGGAAACTTGCTGTCACTGAAAATCCATTGGAACACTATCAGCTAACGCAGGTGTGAAAAACCTTCAAAGGAGTAAATAATAATAATAATAATAATATATTAGAATATAATGCAGGGTTTTTTTCAAAGGATTACTAAAGGGACTGGAGGACTTGGAAGTTGGCGGACGAGTGGAGACCATCCAAACTACAACATTATTGAGAACAGCCAGAATACTGAGAAGAGTCCTGGAGACTCAAGGAGACTTGCTGTCATTCAAACTCCAGTGGAAGACCATCAGCGTTAGCTGATGTGAAAAAACTATAATAATAATAATAATAATAATAATAATAATAATAATAATAATGATGATTATAATAATAAGCGAATGCAAAAAATTAGAGGAAAAAGTGTACTAGACAAGACAAAACTGGAAGGGAAAGGTGACCTACTGGGAATTATGCAAGAAATTGAAATTTGATCATACAAACAAATCCGTCCTGGAGAATAAGACGCATAAAATTCTCAGGGATGTTGAGATACAAACTGATCACCTGATTTCGGCCAGACGACCAGACCTAGTGATAATTAATAAAAGAAAACAAAAAAGAGAACCTGCTGTTTAATGGACTTTGTTTAATGGACAGGCGGAAAATCAAAGAAAACGAAAAGAGAGACAAGTACTTGAAGCTTTTTAGAGAACTATGAAAGCTATGGAACATAAAAATGACAGTGATACCAATTGTAATTGGAGCATTCGGAACAATTCCCAAAAGATTGGTATAGGAACTAGAGGACTTAGAAATAAGAGGGCGAGTGGAGACCATCCAGACTACAGCGTTATTAAGATCGGCTAGAATACTGAGAAAAGTCCTGGAGACTTGAGGAAACTTGCTGTCACACAGACTCCAGTGGAAGATCACCAGCTAACGCTTGTGTGAAAAACTCACATGGACTGAAATAATAATAATAAAAATAATAATAATAATTATTATTATTATTTATAACTCATTAGAGTTTTTCACATCAGCGTAAGCTGATGGTCTTTCACTGGAGTTTGGGTGACAGCAAGTCTCCTCAAGTCTCCAGGACTATTCTCAGTATTCTGGCCGTTCTCAATAATGCTGTTGTTTGGATGGTCTCCACTCGGTCGCCAACTTCTAAATCTTCCAGGCCCTTTAATAATCCTTTAGTTACCGTGCCAAAGGCACCAATCACAATTAGTATAATTGTCATCTTCAACCATCAGCTAAAACTGATGTGAAAAACTCTCAAGGAGTAAATAATAATAATAAGCATAATATTCTCTGGGATTTTGTGATTTAAATGGATTACCTAATCCCGGTCTGAAGACCAGAAAAAATTGATTTACATAAAAACAAACTTACCATCGAATAGATTTTGCCGTTTATAAAAAAAACTTATAGAATTGTACGTATTTTTATATTGTACATAACAGGTAATAATATCTGTTTTTACTGTATAAGATTCAACAATAAATAAAAAATCCTGGTATCTTAATTTTAGAAGAAAATTAATTTTTCTAAAAATTGGTTGGTGTCTACTTATTTGGTTTGATACTGTATAAAAAAGCTTAGTTGGGCACATCATCACTTATGGCATATAAATGTGTGGGGCACGCTCCAGGCGAGCGCCCCTGGGCCTGTTCTGGACTTCGGTTCGGAGCGTGGCCCTGGAAAAGGAACAATGGCAGACTTGGGGCCTTTAATTAGGCACCTAGTTTCGACTAGGCTACCTTCGGGTGGGCGAGCTGCATTTTTGTCTCCTTTGTCCCCCATGTACGGCACTAGACCATGCGTCTAGTTTAAGCCGTAAACTGGCATACGTGCCCGGACCCACATTTGGGTTCGTGAAACTGCTTGCCTCATCAGGCTCACATTGCACTAAGCGAGCCGATGCGCAGCACAGACAAGCAGGGTTCGAGTCTCGGCTCGTTCCCGACCTCCCCCTCCCCTTTATCCCCACTTTAATCGGCCTTCGGGCTTTTGACCTTGTGTCAAGTCGTGTCTGGTGGGAGGCAGCGACAAATATATGGCATATAAATGTGTGGGTGGGTATATGTTTACAACTTAAACAAGAAAGAAGTTTTTAAACATCTTAACTCCTGGAGAAAGGCTTGGTTTTGATTTTTAATAGACATAGTTATCACAATATCTATCTATCTATCTATCTATCTATCTAAGCCCAGTCGGCTGGATCTGTGGAATACGCTGACTGCATCTCTGCAGAGGGGTAAGTCCTCCCGAATAAGTTTCCTGGA
>OY757939.1:17596575-17639075 GCA_963585895.1 Sepioteuthis lessoniana
TCTGTCTGTATGTATGTATGTATGTATTCGTTTTAACCTGTTCATATCTATCTATCTATCTATCTATCTATCTACCTAAATCTATTGATTTGTTCAAATCTGACAATATGTCAAAATTGGTTGGAAGATATTAATTTATTATTGATTCTATCTCTTTTTTGCTGGTCCAGTCGGCTGCGGCTGTAGAATACACCGACTGCACCTCTGCTGAGGGATAAGACCCCTGCCCAACAAGTGTGCTGTATACGACACTAAACAATCCGATGGTGAGGTTCCATTAATGCTGGAGCTTTGGGGAATGCAGAGTACCCATTCAGTGCCATGGCTCCCAGGACCACTCTAACCCGGAGTGGTAGGGTTATATCTGTGGGTCAAATAGAACTAAACTGTGTACATATGCTAAGCTGAATTGCTTGAAATAGAAGTTTTTGACTAAACTGAATTGCTTGATATAGAAATGTTTTTAACAATTAAAATGTATACTTATGCAAAACTGAAATGTTTGAAACAGAACTGTTTATTTTTATAAAAATGAATTTGGCATTAAATAACCTTCAAAGGTTGATATGCAATAAAACCGAAACAAACAAACAAGGGGGTGTCCTCGTGGTGTAATGGTTAAAGCGATGGACTGCGGAATCGTAGTACGCGAGTTCGTACTCCAGTCGCGCTATTACGTTCACTTTCGGACAAATACCCTTGGGAAAGGTATGAACCCCCTTATCCTCCCAGCTATGGGTTAAATAGTACCACTACTATTCTTCTAGGAGAATGGCTTTGGCATTAAATAACCTAAAAAGAGTTGGTATGCCATTAAACAAAGAAACCAAACCAAACAAACAAATGACACTTTCGTTACGCTTAGCAGTCCATCTATTCAACACTGGTTCTCTCTCTCTCTCATCTAAAAATACTTTCGTGCTTACAAAGGTTGATATGTCATAAAACACAAACAAACAAACAAACAAACAAGCACATTTTCATCCAAATGACTTAATTCGACGTTAAATGACCCGAAAAGGGTTGATCTGCCGTAAAACAAAACAACCAAAATTTTTTTTTTTAGTACCACTCGGTAAACATTCGTATTTTGAGATTTGAAATTCTTGCTTCGATTTTGTTGTGAAATATGAGCATCTTCATTTTTACCAGCCAACAGTTGATCTTAGCAAATTTTTCTCATTTCTGTAACCCAAATTTGCAAAATGGCCACTTGAAATTCCAGCAATCTCATCGGCTCCAATGGCAACGCCATCCTAAAAATACCGCGAATAAAATGCGCCACTTAAAGAAAATTGCATCTTTTGCATAGATTTCTTTGCTTTTTTAGCGCATATGAACCTTCTTGGGTTATTTAAAGCCAAAGCCATCCTCGACTTAACCCATAACTAAAGAATAAGGGCGTTGATCATTTTCCCAAAGATATTAGTCCGTAAGTGAACGTAAAAGCCCGACTGAAGTTCGAACTCGCTTACTACGATGTCTCAGTTCAGTACGTTAGCCACTACACCACAGAGATCCACTCCAGCATCCTTTGTAAAAAATTGAAAAGAAATGCGTCTTTTGCAAAGATCTGTTTGGGAACGCGGGAAAAAAAGTGTCACGTGATGCATATATTTGTAAGTAAAGTAATTAATTCCTAAACAGAATATTTCCGATAAAACTCAAGGCAGACCCCACGGCGCCCTTTTTTGGTTACAAGAATTAATCAATGTCTATTAGTTTGTGCATTGTATTGGATTTATTTAGTACTGAGGGCCAGAGAATACGTACTTTAAGTGTGTATATGATTGAAGGGGCTATGTGTGTGCGTGTATATACGAGAGAGAGAGAGAGAGAGAGAGAGAGAGAGAGAAATAGGAAAAGTGGGGTGTTGATATGCAATAAAGAGAGAAGAGAGATGAAGAAAATAGATAAATAGATTGTTCAGGAGGGAGAATACTTGTATGTACCAGAGAGAGAGAGAGAGAGAGAGAGAGAGAGAGAGAGAGAGAGAGAGAGAGAGAAATAGGAAAAGTGGGGTGTTGATATGCAATAAAGAGAGAAGAGAGATGAAGAAAATAGATAAATAGATTGTTCAGGAGGGAGAATACTTGTATGTAGCAGAGAGAGAGAGAGAGAGAGAGAGAGAGAGAGAGAGAGAGAGAGAGAGAGAGAGAAATAGGAAAAGTGGGGTGTTGATATGCAATAAAGAGAGAAGAGAGATGAAGAAAATAGATAAATAGATTGTTCAGGAGGGAGAATACTTGTATGTAGCAGAGAGAGAGAGAGAGAGAGAGAGAGAGAGAGAGAGAGAGAGAGAGAGAGAGAGAGAGAGAGAGAGAGAGAGAGATGTGTTTGGAAAAGAAGGAAGAGATCTGAAAACGGGCGAAATGATCAAATGGAGTGAAACAATGAAAGGAAGATGTGGATGTGTGAAAATATAACGATAGAATATGCGTGTGTGTATGTGTGTGTGTGTATTTGTGAGTACTTGTGAGAGAGATAAATTGATAGACATCTAGATAGATGAATTGATAGATAGATAAGAGAGAGAGAGAGAGAGTGAGAGAGAGAGTGAAGAAAAAGAGGGAAATAAGTTTTACCATATGAAAGATGGAGATTGCTGATGTTCTCAGTTGCGTGAGAGGGAGAGACATACAAACAGAGAGAGAGAGAGAGAGAGAGAGAGAGAGAGAGAGAGAGAAACGAAGAAGAGAGAGTGAGGGGGATAGAGAGGGAGAGAAAGGAGTTGGAAAAAGAAGAGATCTAAAAATATCTAAATGGCCAAAAGGAGTAGGAAAGAGAAGGTATGGATGTGTGTGTGTGTGTGTGAGGTATTTTGGTTTGATTTGATTTGATTTCGTTGTTTAATGGTATATCAACATTCGTGGGTTATTTAATGCTAAATCAATATTTTTAGAAGGACTATTTATTCCATAGCTAAAGGGAACCCTCCCGTGTGTTTGTGTCTGTGTAGTGGATGTGAGTACGTGTATAGGAGAGAAAGAGAGAGAGAGATAGACAGACAAACAGAGAAAGAGAGAAAGAGATAGAGAGAGCATGAGTGAATATAGAAAGCGGGAGTACGGGAGTATATATATGTGTGTGTGTGCTTGCTATGTGCAGTACTTTTTGCGAAAGACAGATTTTCAACTATATATTCAGAACAATATACACATATACGTTCAACATCCTATATATATATATATATATATACACGAGGATCATTAAATAAGTTTCCAGACTTTTTTCGTATGGGCACTTTTATTGACAGTACACACATGAAACTCTAGTCCTCTTCGAAGTAAGCTCCTCTGGCTACAATGCACTTATTGTACCGTCCCAACAACTTCTTGAAGGCCCCATGGAAGTCCTCTTGTGTAAGCGTGTCAATGACCTTCGTCACAGCCTTTTTTATCTCCTCAATTGTCTCATAACGACAGTCTCTAAGTTTTTCGTTGAGCTTAGGGAATAACCAAAAGTCACAGGGAGCAAGGTGTGAACTATAGTGAGGGTGAGGAACTGTCTTGATACCCATCTTGGTCAAATAGTCTGTGACAAGGATGGAGTTGTGGACTAGTGCATTGTCCTGGTGGAAATGCCACTGACCCGATTTGAAGAGTGCTGGCCTCTTCCGACGGAATCTCTTCCTGAACTCCCTTAAAACCTCAATATAGTATTCCTTGTTGACTGTCTGTCCAGTGGGAAGCCAATGCATGTAGATCATGCCAGTGCTGTTAAAAAAGGGACCATTAAAAGTTTGTGGGTGGATTTGCTCTGTCTGGCCTTCTTGGGTCTTGCTTCCACTGGGAACTCTGTCTTTTGGTCTTTGGGTCATAGCAGTAGATCCAGCTTTCATCGCAGGTCACCAGGGCATCAAGAACACTTCAGGATCTGAATTGATCAGCTTGACCATCTCCCTGCTGTCATGACAACGTTTCTTTCTGATCTTCTCTGAGCACATTGCGAATCTTCCGCATCTTCAGTTTCTCGCGAATTGTGTGTACAGTTTCCACACTGACATCAAATTGGGCACTCTATAGACACACGACCGTCTTTATCCATGAAATTATTTATTTCGCCTATCAACTCTGGTGTATAGACTTCCTTACTTCTCCCACACTTCTTATCATCCCTCACAGATTCCCTGCCTACTTGAATTTCTTATGCCACTCAAAAACTCATGCTCGATTCATGCAAGATGCTCAAAAAGCAGTCTGAAGCATTCCATACGTTTCTGTGGTATTTTTTCCAATTTAAACAGAATTTTATAGCATATCGTTCTTCTAAAGTGTCCCCACGTCCAGATTGCATTTTTGAAATTCACCAGCTGTGACAATCAGGTTTTAGTAGGGTGTATTCTAATTACTGCTGTAGCTGTTCATTTGAAGCTGAAATCATAAAAATTGGTCTGTCATCTCATAAGATGTATAGCAATAAGATACTGAATTTTCAAGAGTCTACGACAATTTAAATGCCTGAACAAAAAGAGTCTGGAAACTTATTGGATGCACCACTTATATGATACATATAATTTGCTGGTACAACTTTTAAGCAAACCAATCACTGGTTTGCATACCTTGGCACCAGATTCAAAATACATGTCTAGTTCTCTTTTTCCAACTGATCTCAGTAACCAGGGGACGTTAAAATTGTCTCAGTTACAATTCCAGCTGTGCACATCGACAGTCGTGTGAAGTAAGTTAAACTTTGGTATATACGACACAAGGACTTCAGTTTAGTGCATTACTATATGTTTATTCTTGTATAATATTATATTGCCACCAACAGAAAAATCTGTTTGCAACTGTAATATGATACGATACATTTCCAAGTTGTGTTCATGTTTTTTTCAGATACTAACATTCTTCTGTTTTCAACATATTTTGTGGCTACAAATTTTAATATTTTGCAAACAAATTAGCTTCGAAAAAACATTTTTCCTGATGATCACCTAAGGTCGAAACGTGTTGAGAACAATCAAAAAATAAATAACTAAAGAAATATTCCTATTTAACTTATCATTTTTTTTTTCATATTGTGTAAACAAATCCATCCACACACACACACACACACACACACATACATATATATATATATATATATATATATATATATATATATATATATATATATATATATATTATCATCCACAGACTGTTTCGTTATATTACAACACTTCAGCGTGGCTAGACACGTGGCATGTTTCAAGATGGGATCGAAATACGGCTGAGTTCCCGTCAGTATGATATCTTACCCCAGAGCTATTGTCATTCTCAGCGTAAGCAAAATAATTTTTTTGTGGGAATATTTTTTACATATACGCTATCGGCTACTGGAGTGCTCAGTTTATGAGAAGAGCTTTTCATTCACGCGTATGTGGCAGCTAGTAACTCTTCAGTGTGGCTATATATATATATATATATGTATATGTCTAGACATATATATATATATATATATATATATATATATATAAGTAAATAGATTCGATGAACCAAATTCAAACTCTTGACGAATCTGTTTGTATTTCACTTTTTACAGATGCCCTTGAGAAAGGTGTGCATCTTTCTCTTCTCCTTCCAACAATAGGTAAATTGTTGGGTATACTTGGATCTTTAACTTTAGTGAGACAACCAGTATTGGAGAAGGAAAAACCCTGGAATCAATACCTGAGAGTGTTGTTCAAGACAATCTGTGGCATATTGTTTCACTATTCTTCTGTAATCAGCTTATCCAAGAAGTGTGGCTTGTTCTACACAAACCTCTCCTACTATAAGCAAAGCGCCTGAGTCGATTGAGAGAATAGTTGGGTTCTTAGATTTCCCAAAGGAAATGAAAGAAGTCCCATACTGGAGTTGATCTCAGATCACTGACTCCATTTCCTATGATAACCGTTACGCCACTAGCACCTCCTCATCGTGGTATAACGACCAGCATATTACGCTAGTAGACTATTGTTTGTAATTCCGATTCACAGAAGCGTCTCATATTACTGACCTAGTGTCAAACTAGGTTGTTTAAGTTTTATGGCATATCAACTCTTTTGGGTTATTTAACGCCAAATCCATTTTTATGCAAATAGGCAGTTCTATTTCAAATAAATCAGTTTAGTGTGAGTACACAGTTTGTCAAAATTATTTCTATTTCAAACTATTCAGTTTATTCAAACAGTTATAATTCAGCTAATTCAGTTTAGTATAACTACAGATTTTGTTTACACAGAGAAATGTCAAAACAGTTCTATATTAAACAATTCAGTCTAGTGTAAGTAGAGTTTCAATGTAAAAAAACAGTCCCATTTCAAATAATTCAGTTTAGCACACAGTTTAAATTTAAGTACAGTTTAGTTGTCAAAAACATTTCTATCTCAAGCTATTCAGTTTATTCAAACATTTCTAATTCAAGCAATTCAGTTTAGCATGAGTATGCAGTTATTTCTATTTAACCCATAGATAGGACCCTTATCAGGCGCTACCACTCCAGGTCAGAGTGGAGCTGGGAGCAATGACTATGATGGGCTACTCCGAATTCCTCAAAGCCCCAGCATCACTGGAACCTCACCATCAGATTATTTAGTGTCATATCCAAGACTCCCATCGGGGGGTGAGGGTGGGGTCTTACCCCTCTGCAGAGGTGCAGTCGGTGTATTCTACAGTCCCATCCGTATGGGCCATGTCAAACTAGGCAAAGCTTAGTAAATGACATCTCATTTACGGTCAGCTCAGTAGCCATCACTGGGATCGGAGATATTTTTTGATTGCTCATGGGTACGCACATTTTCTTTCCCTGGTCATATATAAGTGAGGAGATGTAGCTAAATACTCCCCTGAAATGTCCCTGGACCCCCACGACGACTACACGACCAGGTGACTTCATGCCAGCTTATATTGGCAAACAGTTGCGTATCTTTAGATTAATGTCTTTAATGGTTAGTTGTGTTTTATGGTGTATCAACTCTTGAAGGTTATTTAATGCCAAATACTGTTATACATTTGTATTAAATATATATGATTTGTAAACGAAAAGTTTTGGCAATAATCTTTAATCGAGCTCATTTGTTTGCACATAGTTAATTAGTTTCAAGTATTGCTGTCTAACACAAATAATTTTATTTGCACACAGTTAAATGGTTTAAAGTTTTGTTATTTAACACGAATAGTTTTATCTGTAAACAGTTAAATGGATTCAGGTATAGCTATCTAATACGATTAGTTTTATTTGTCCACAGTTAAATTGTTCCAAGTTTTGCTATGTAATAGTAACAATTTAATTTACCAGTAATTTTTTTTTCACATAGTTTAACGGTTTCAAGTAAAAAAAAATCGTTAAATTTTTTTATTTGACCCATAGATAAGGTATTATCACTTCGGGTCAGAGTGGATCTGAGAGTGATGGCAATGCAGGGTTACATCACATTTCCCAAAGCTCCAAGACTGGAACCTCACCATCGAATAGTTTAGGGTTAATCATCAGGACACTCGTTGGTGGAGGTCTTACTCCTCTGCAGAGATACAGTCGGTGTATTTTACAGCCACAGCCATGATTATTAGATGGAATTAGGATTGGTAAATAATTTGATTATTTTCAAGTACTTAACATTTAAGTCTTTTAAAAACGTTGCTGTTGGAAGAAGGAAAAAAGAACGAGAAAGAAGAAGGAAGAAAAAATTAACGAAAAAGAGTAAGAAAGAAGAAGAAAACAAAACAGAAAGAAGAAAGAGGAAGAAGGAGGAAGAAGAAATTAACGAAAAAGAGTAAGAAAGAGGAAGAAGAAAACAAAACTGAAAGAAGAAGGAGGAAGAAGAAATTAACGAAAAAGAGTAAGAAAGAGGAAGAAGAAAACAAAACAGAAAGAAGGAGGAAGAAGAAATTAACGAAAAAGAGTAAGAAAGAAGAAGAAAACAAAACAGAAAGAAGAAGAAGAAGAAGAAGAAGAAGAAGAAGAAGAATGAAAAAGAAACAGAAAAAATTAAACGGAAGAAGAAAGAAAGCAAAAAAGGAACAGAAAGAAGAAGGAAAAGAAAAGTGTAAGAAGAAAGAGGAAAAGAAAAAAAGAAACAGAAAGAAAGAAAAGAAAGAAGGAAAAGAAGAGGAAGAAGTAAAAAGAACCCGAAAAAGAAAAAAAAAGAAAAGAATTAAATAAACTGAAAGAAGAAGGAAAAGAAAAATGAAAGAAGAAAGAGGTCGAACGGTATAGAAACGGAAAGAAGAAAAAGGAAGAAAGAAAAAAGAAGAAGAAGAAGACGAAGAAGAAAAAGAAAACGAAGAAGAAGAAGAAGAAGAAGAAGATAAAAAAAGGAAATATGAAAAAGAAAGAAGAAAAGGAAGTTGTTAAAACTGTTATAATAATTGTCATCAAAATAATATCTAATAATATCATTCGTTATTTAAAAGGACCAAGCCTCGTTGAGTTAAATGTTAAAGATATATTGAATCTCAAATGAGACACGCACATAGACATTTTGAAAATTATCCATAAAGTCTTGGAAAACCGCAAGAAAATATATCATAGATTTTATTTTTATTTTTATTCTTTATAACTGAGTCACGGAATAGTCCATGTGGCATGACAACCAACATGTTGGACTGTGACAGCCTCGTAATCGAATTCGAACCAACAATCGTTTTATTTGTTCATTTTTAATCTTCTAAATAGATAGTTTCAGCATTTAATAACCCACAAAGTTTGATATGCCATTAATCAAAGAACCCAAAACTTATTCAATTATTTAATACCAAAGCTACATCGAATAAAACAATACAAGTCATAGTTTTAAAAAGTTTTAAGGATCTCAAGATTTTTACGTTTCTGTATATATAATTTTTTCAGACATATCAACTCCTTATGGGTTCAGCCCTGTCAGTTGGGGCTGTAGAATACACCGACTGTATCTCTGCAAAAGAGTATGACCCTCCTTTCCTAACGTGTGTTCTGGATAGGACGCTAAAACATTTGATGGTGAGGCTCCAGTAATGCTGGAGCTTTGGGGAATGTGGAGTACCCTTCATCGCCATCGCTACCAGGTCCACTCTAACCCGGAGTGGTAGCACCTGATAGGGTCCCATCAATTGGTCAAATAGAACTGTTTGATATTTAGACTGATTGGAAACAAACGACTTAAGCTAAATTTAATTGTTACAAATACAACTGTTTGATCATCTAATTGTGTGTAAAGAAACGACTGATGTTTAATCTGTTTGATTTTAAGTGTAAACAAATGACTGATGCTAAATTGAATTGTTTGAAATAGAACTGTTTAATCATTTAACTCTGTGTATCTACAATATCTGTTTACTAATCATATGTCTAATATATATGTAAAAACAGGATTTAGTATTAAATAACCACGAATGGTTGATATGCCATAAAACCAAACCAAATCACACCTAATGGATTATTCAATACCGAAATTTGCCCAGTCGGCTGAGGCTGTAGAATACACCGACTGCTTCTCTGCAGAGGGGTAAGACCCTCTCCCAACGTGCGTCCTGATATGACACTAAACAATCTGATGGTGAGGTTCCAGCAATGCTGGAGCTTTGTGGAATGCGGAGTACCCCTTCATTACCATCGCTCCCAGGTCCACTCTGGCCCGGAGTGGTAGCACCTGATAAGGGTCCTATCTATGGGTCAAATAGAACTAAAACGTGCTTCTTTAACCATACTGATTTTTGCATTTAAACCGCGTATTTATGCTAAACTGAATTGTTTAAAATAGAACTGTTTTTACATTGGAACTGCGTACCAGTGCTGAACTGAATTGCTCAAAACAGAACTGTTTTGATGTCTAAACTGTGTAATTATGCTGAACAGAATTATCTGAAATAAAACTGTTTGACATTTAACTCTGTGTATTGCCCAGTCAGCTGGGGCTGTAGAATACACTGACTGAGTAAGACACCACCCCTAACGAGTGTCCTGGATATGACACTAAACAGTCTGATGGTGAGGTTCCAGCAGTGCTGGAGCTTTGGGGAATGCGGAGTATCCCTTTATTGCCATTGCTCCCAGGTCCACTCTGGCCCGGAGTGGTAGCACCTGATAGGGCTCTATCTATGGGTTAAATAGAACTAACAGCATACTAATGCTAAACTGAATTGTTTGAATAAACAAGAATAGCTTGAAATAGAAAGGTTTTTGACTATTAAACCGTAATTACATTTAAACTGCGTGCTTATGCTTAACTGAATTATTTGAAATAGAACTGTTTTTCGACATTAAAACTGTATTTACACTTAACTGAATTGTTACATATAACTGCTTGAATAGTTTGAAACAGAAATGTTTTTGACCATTAAACTGTGTACTTATGCTAAACTGAATAGTTTTAAAAAGAACAGATTATTTACATAAAAATGGATTTGGCGTTAAATAACCTACAAAGGTTGATATGCCATAAAACCCAATAAATCAACCAACCAAGAATACCGAAATCTTATACATCTGTGAATGTTTGTATGTAATAATATATTTTAGATGGGAATTACAGTGTCTTTAAATTTACATTTTTTCTATTATTCCTGATAAAAATGTGTGAATTAGGATACTTAGAGGACGTTCACTTATTTTTTCAAAATTTTTTCTAGCAGTAAAAAAACTAATAATAGATAAGACGCAAAATATTTTTCTGTAATAACTAAACATTATTGTTTCGTAAAATTTTCCTTAACTAAACTAAACAGAATTATTTCAATTAATGGTATAATTTCTTTCCAACATTGCCGAGGAAAATATGGAATAAACTAATGTTGAGGAAAGAATAATTTGATCCAACGATTCAATTAATTGATTTATGCAAAGTTATGATATCAAACAATCTGCACACTGCAGTATGGTATCGAGAATTCCGATTTAATTCTTATAATTCAAACACAATTATTTGGTTTCTTTGGGTCTGTGGAATACACTGACTGCACCTCTACAGATGGGTAAGACCCTACCAATGAGTGTCCTGGATATGACACTAAATAATCTGATGGTGAGGTTCTAGTACTGCTGGGGCTTTGGAGAATGCAGAGTACCCCTTCATTGCCATTGCTCTCAGGTCCACTCTGGCCCGGCGTGGTAGCACCTGATGGGGCCCTATGTATGGGTTAAATAGAACTGACGGCATACATATGCAAAACTGAATTGTTTGACTAAACTGAATAGCTTGAGATAGAAGTGTTTTTGACAATTAAACCGTTCTTACATTTATACTGCGTCCTTATGCTAAACTGAATTATTTGAAATGGAACTGTTTTAGGACATTGAAACAGTACTTACACTAAACCGATTAGTTTAAAATAGAACTGTTTTGATATTTAACTGTGTGTAAACAAAATCTGTACATATACTAAACTGAATTAGCTGTAGTAGAACTGCTTGACTTAACTGAATAGCTTGAAATAGAAATGTTTTTCACAATTAGACTGTACTAACATTTGAACTGCGTGCTTATGCTAAACTGAATTGTTTGAAATAAAACTGACTATTTACATAAAAATGGATTTTGCGTTAAACAACCTACAAAGGTTGATATGCCATAAAACCAAACCAACCAAACCAATCAAGTTCGTACTTTTGTTTGCACACAGTCATATAGTTTCAAGTAACTCATAATCCTTAGTGAACCATTATCATCATCATCATAATATCGCACTATTAGCACGGATATCCCCGACCCTCTCTCGCCACTCCTCACTATCATCCATTGCTTCTGGCAGTTCCTCAAGGTTACATCTCGTATCGGCACATAACTGCTGTATGTAGGTTTGAGCTGGTCGTCCTGCCTTTGTTTGGCTATGAGAAGGGGTCCACAAGAGTACATCACTAATGAGCTCGTCTTCTACTTCTCCAGCAGTGTCCCGCATGTTTGGTTCATCTGATTTTGATAGATTTCGTGATGGGTGGTAGATGGCCGTACAGCTGCTGCCTCCAGGACTTGTTCAATATTGCTCACAGCATTCTTGTGTAGTTGCCTTCAAGCTTTTTCTCCATACGTTTTGTTAGTGTCCATGTGGTGAATCCAATTAGTATCGACACAACCGCTGCTTGGAAGAAAGTGCGCTTCATTTTATCGGTCAGGTCTGACTTTCATATGACCAATAGCCTATCGATAGCTGACCATAGTGTCTCATCAACCGACACAGAACCATTATAATTTCAATTTAATATTATCTTTATATAAATAAGTAAAGTAAAGTTGTTTCCCTTTAGTCGAAGGTGACCCGGAGGCTCCCTTTTCAATAGCTACTACATCGAGGTGTTGGGGAGGGCCCTACGCCTTTCCCTGAATTGCTCCACTTTACCCTTGATCCCCACCTTATAATGCTGAGTGTATAGCAAGGCGGAATCAAGTACCATTTTTTGACTCTTTGGTAGGACTCGACTTGGGATTGAACCCCGATCTCCTGGACCATGGGCGAACACTCGACTCATTAAGCCAATTAAATAATTTGCAGTTATATGGTCTCAAGTATTCTTATCTAATACAAATATCATATGGTTTTGAGAGATTATTTCTATTCAACGATAGTAATGTTTGCATAATGTTGTACAGTTTCAAATTATCATCATCTTGCCGTGCCATCAGCACGGATATCCCTGACTCTCTCTCGCTAACCCTCCCTATCATTCATCGCTTCCGGTCGGTCCCCAGAGCTACAACCCGTATCCTCACAGAGCTGCTGTATGTGGGTTCGAACTGGCCGCCCTGTGAAGGGGCCCATTGGACTACATCAAATAAAAAATAATAATCCCATGTAAACAAGTCAAGTCGGCTGTGACTGAATAATACACTGACTGCATCTCTGCAAAGGATAAGACCTTCCCAATGAGTGTCCTAGATATGACACTAAACAATCTGATGGGGAATCCCCTGTAATGCCGGAGTTTGAGGGAATGTGGAGTACACATTCATTGCCATTGCTCCCTGGTCCACTCTGACCCAGAGGGATAGCAACAGTGTGCACACAAATGACTTATGCTAAATTGAATTGTTTAAAATAGACACTTTTTGATCATATAACTGTTTAATTGAATTGTTAGTAATACATAGCAATACTTAGAAACAGTTATCGTCGTTAACATAATCTAAATTAAATTGTTTGAAATAGAACTGTTTGATGATTTAACTGTATGTAAACAAATGGCCAATATTTAATTGAATCGTTAGTAATACATAGCAATACTTAGAAACATTTATCGTCGTTAACTTAAGCTAAATTAAATCGTTTGAAATAGAACTGTTTGATGATTTAACTGTATGTAAACAAATGGCCAATATTTAATTGAATTGTTAGTAATACATAGCAATACTTAGAAACATTTATCGTCGTTAACTTAAGCTAAATTAAATTGTTTGAAATAGAACTGTTTGATGATTTAACTGTATGTAAACAAATGGCCAATATTTAATTGAATTGTTAGTAATACATAGCAATACTTAGAAACATTTATCGTCGTTAAATTAAGCTAAATTAAATTGTTTGAAATAGAACTGTTTGATGATTTAACTGTATGTAAACAAATGGCCAATATTTAATTGAATTGTTAGTAATACATATCAATACTTAGAAACAGTTATCGTCGTTAACTTAAGCTAAATTAAATCGTTTGAAATAGACCTGTTTGATGATTTAACTGTGTGTAAACAAATGGACAATGTTTAATTTTAATTGTTAACAATACATAGCAATACTTGGATAAATCTAATATATATGAATAAACTGGATTAAGCATTAAGAAACCTACAATGGTTGATAGGTCATAAGATCCCGTGGTGTAATGGTTATCGTCGTAGGAAATGGACACGGCGACACGAGTTCAATTCCTGGATCAGGCTAATTGCATTTCACATAGCACTAATACCCTTGGGAAAGGTATGAATCCAATTATTCTCCCTCCAGCTATGGGTAAATAGTAGGACAGAATGGGTTCTTCAGCCTTGGTGAGGCAACTAGTCTAGGAGAAGGAAAAACCCTGAATTCAAACCAGTTAAACTCCGCTTAAAAATTGACCTTGTGTCATATCCTGCCGAAGCGGAGGGGTTGGTAAATATGGATATGCCATAAGATCCAACCAAACCCGAAATAAAATCACATACAAACTATTCACTTACATATCATACGTATTCATTTTGGCTTGCTGTCTGGCATTCGTGTCGGATGGGGTATCAAACAATGGCAGATTCGAGGCCGAAAGGCCCCCAACCGAAGTTGCGCCACCTTCGGGTGGGCGAGCTGCAACCTTTGTCCCCTATGTATAGCACTAGACCTTGTTGTCTAGTTTAAGCTATAACCCACCATACGTGCTCGGATCCAAACTTGGATTCGTGATACTGTTTGCCTCACAAGACCCACATTGCACTTAGTGGGTCGATGAGCAGCACAGACTAGCAGGATTCGTGTCTCGGCTCGTTCTCGACTTTCCCCTCCCCTTTATCCCCACTTTAATCGGCCTTTGGGCTTTTGACCTTGTATCAAGTGCAGTCTGGTGGGAGGCAGCGACAAATACAATACGTATTTAAATGTGTGCCAACGAATGACTGATGTTAGATTGTAACTGTTACCTAGCAATACTTGAAACTATTTAACTGTGCAAACAAATGACTAATAGCAAATAGAATAATTCGTATTAAATTGGAATACTTTGAAATAATTCAACTAAGAAAAAAAATGAGCTCAGGGTAGTTTAGGAATATCATCAACAAAAAGGAAATCAAACTAAACTAAACCAATCTACCTGCTAACAAATCATGTATACTTTTATTCATATAAAGAGGTTTTGGCGTTAAATAACCTACCAAAATTGATATGCCGTAAATCTAACCAACCAACCAACCAACCTGTCTAATCTATATCATTATGTGTGTATATTATTATGTGTGGATCGTATTACTTTGCCAAATATGAATATCTATGTGTGGATATCATTTTGTGTGGCTATCATTACATTGTCTTATCACGTGGATAACTTATTGCGTGGATATTATAACCCTGTGTAATCTATATCAAGTGTGAATACCATTACTCTGTCAAACCTATATCATTATGCGTGGATATCATTAACTGTGGATATCGTCATGAGTTAATATCATTACCCTATCTAATTTAGATGATTACGTTTGGATATCATTTTGTGAAGATATTATTATCCAGTCTAATCTGTATCATAATATATAGATATCATTATATATGATTATCATTGCCCCGTCTAATAACTATGTGTGGATATTATTACTGTCAAATCAATATCCTTATGTTTAGATATCATTATAAATTAATATCCTTACACTGTCTAATCTAGATCGATATGTGTAGATATCATTGTGAGTGGAAATGATTATCGTGTTTAATTTATATTATAATGTATGGATATCATAATGTGCGGATATCATTACTCTTATCTAATCTCGTAATGTTGGACTGCTCTTCATGTTCTATAGTCAAGAATGCTTTGCAGGCCAAGCGTATGAAATTCGAGAGTGCACGGGTCGTTAAATCTTTAAATCAATGGCATGGAGACCGCTGATATATCGAACGACGAAACAGGTGACTTTATTACCGAAAGTGGACTTCATTTCAGCCGAGTCACTTTCGACACTCATAAGAGAGACTTTCTGTTCCAATGACCCTCCCTGATATCGTCAAATAACCGCTAATCACCAAGGAAGGCCTTAGAAAGACCCAAAGAAATTGAGGAGATAATACTAAGAAGATAAAGAAGCGAAGGAAAGAATACTCAGTCGGAATGTCTGTCGGTTTGTCTCACTTTCTCTCTCCCCTACGCACACACATTACTTAATTATTTGGGTATAAAACGCACTCATTTATAACACTCACACCGAAATTTGGACTACGAAATTCTGGAAAAAAATATCAGACTTTTTTTTAATTTTTAGCTGCAAAATTTAAACTTAATTTGTGTCTTAAAACACAAATTTAAACACGGATATGTTCAGACGAAAAAACAACCTATAGTCAAAATCAACTCACTTTGGAAGAAACAAAATGATAAGCACATATTGTTATATACTCACATATGCAGATTCACATCTACATATACACACAATAATAAAGACGCAGGAAGACTTCTTTAGAAAAATATTTACCTCTCACTTTATTGCAAGGGTTCGAAAAGGTTATTCAAGGTTTGCGTGTGAGAGGGAGCTGGAGACCGAACATAAACTGCAATATTTTGACCCCCACTCTTATGGCCGTCAACGTTGTGTCTTTCTCGTTCTCCTGATGCTCAACCGGAGGCCCTGGGGTCCTCTCTGCTGGGTGCTGGCTTTTTTTACTGCATCTTATAAGCAACTTCTCTGGTCCCCAAACTCCATCGGGGTTCCCGAGGGCCCCCTCAGCCGGGTATGGCTTTCCCTACCATAACTCGTCTATAACTCCGTCTCCAACTGTAACTGGAACTCGAACTGTCCCTTGATTTCTGTCCTGACTGAGTTATATAATAGTTTAACGCCTACTCGATCGCCCACTCGATCTTTGAAATCGCATGTTTGATCGTCATCAAGCGGAAATAACTGTCATGCAGTTCACAGGTCACTCTCTTCCGGTGCATCAGTCTATGAGTGTACCATAGGAATTTTTTTTTAGCTCGTCCCATTTCGTCAGCCAATTTCCGCCCACGCGATTTCCTCTCATAACTGCCATTAGAATGTGTCACCTCCTTCCGGTGCATCACCTTGGAATGGCATTTTTGGCCGGGTCGAAGGTCAAAATATAACAATATTCCAGTGAATATTTCTCCGTAACGGCGTTTAGCTCATAAGTTCTATTTCATTTAAAAATGTAATCATCTACAAACAGTGTGCAAAGAAATAATTAAAGTCAAATTGTGACTGTTTTATAGTAATACTTAGAACCATTTAACTGTATATCAAAAAATGACCCAAGGCTTGTTTAAAAATGTTGTCAACAAAATGTGTTGACAAATTTTATACATTTGATATATATGTAGAACATGTAACTAACGGTAATACCAACTGTAATTGGCGTTCTAAGAAAAAAAAGGGGAAGAATCGACAATTCGAGGACAAATCTTGATCATCCAAACTACAGCATTATTGAGAACGGCCACAATACTGAGAAGAGTCCTGGAGACTTGAGGAGACTTGCTGTCACTCAGACTCCAGTGAAGGACTATTAGTTAACATTGGGGGAAAAACTGGTAATAATAATTATAATAATAATAATAAAATTCTCTTGGATTTTGAGAGACTAGCAGATCACTTAATCCTGGCCCGACGACCAGGCTTAGTGATAATTAACATAAAAAAGAGAACCTCCCGAATAGTGGACTTTGTCTGCTCGGCGAACAACAGTATGAAAATCCCACCCCCCCAAAAAAAACAACTTGAAATGAGACAAGTACTCGGACCTAGCTAGAGAACAAAAAAAAACAACAACTATGGAACATAAGGGTGATGGTGATACCAATTGTAATTAGTGAGCTCGGAACGATCCCTAATGGCTTGTTAGGAGGACTAGAAGAGTTGGAAATCGGAGGACGAGCCGAGACCATTCAAACTACAGAAAATGTACTACAGATTCTTCAAACAGTACCACACAATTTTTTTTATACCATTTACGTAACTTATGCTGTATGTCAAAGGGGTTTACTCGTCAATAACCAATAAATGGGTCCCAACAGGTACTACCACTCAGGGGCTGAGTGTATCTGAGAGTAATGTAAAAAAATGGTTGGTTAGGTTTTAAGGCATATCAACCCTTGTAAGTTCTTTAATACCTAATTCAGTTTATATATATATATATATATATATATATATATATATATATATATATATATATATATATATTCCTAAGCATTTTGGGGGTTTGAAAAATAATTCAATGGTACATATTAAAAAGATCAAATACTCCAAAATCTTTCGATAGTAGATGCAATCTGTGTTTAGAAGAAAAAATGCACATTTTGCTTTATCGAGAGCTGGAAAAATTATCAAATAAGAGAGGTGAATTAATAGCTAGGTGTAGACATAGGGCTAAATTTAAACTATTGATAATTAACTTAAAATAATAATTAAAAAAAAAACATAGTATTAAACTGAGAATTAATGTAAATGAATAAATAAAATAAAATGTTAGATAGAAAATGTGAAAAAAACATATCATATATACGTACTAATCATTAAAAGTATAATTAATAGGTTCTTAATAATTTTGTTTTTTTAAAAAAATTTTAAATTTAATTAAATCTTGATTTTAATTTAAGATAATTATTACTGTATCATTACGTAAAGTTATTGAATAAAGTTAAAAAACTAATTTAGTATTAAATCTGTTGTTTAAGTCAAAAAGTAATTAGAATAAAAAATAAAAATAAAAATAGAAATGAAAAAAAAAAATAAATTTACTATAATTCTAACCGATAATGAAATAAAAACCGGAAGTGGGCTAAATGAGGAGATAACTCTTCACCCCTCTTCTATCCCCTCCCACCCTTCTTTACTGTGTCTATTCTGATTTATTATATCCATAGGATCTGAAGAAGTCCTGTTAATTGAATTTTTCAAAAACGCATAACAGGATGGAAATAAATTTATAATCCTAATGTGACCGGTTTGTTGGTTTTTCTTAATGTATATATATATATATATATATATATAATTCATAAACAAATACTTTGTGGTCAACATATCAAACAAGCCAGAGCTCATTTGTTAGCACACATTTAAATAGTTTCAAGTATAAATAAAAGATGAATATGTTTCAGTCCCACAATAAGTCCCTCCCTAATATATATATATATCATCATCATCATCAAGTCGTGCCGCCAGCACGGATATCCCTGACCCTCTCTCGTCACGTCTCCCTATCATTCATCGCTTTTGGCAGGTCTTCAGGGTTACATCCCGTATCCTCACATAACTGCTGTATGTATGTTCGAGCTGGTCGTCCTGCTTTTGCTTGGCTATATGCAGGGGTCCATAGGAGTACATCACTGATGAGTTCGTCCTTGCTTCTCCAGCAGTGTCCTGCGTGTCTGGTTCGTCTAACTTGTATAGTTTCCGTGATGGGAGGCAAGTGGCCGTATAGTTGGTGCCTTGTGTGGTGTTGACGCCAGGACTCGTTCAATATTGCTCTCAACATTCTTGTGTAATTGCCGTCTAGTTTCTTCTTCAGCAGTTTAGTTAGCGTCCAAGTAGTGCATCCATATAGTAGTATCGATACGACCGCTGTCTGGAAGAAACTGCGTTTCATTTTATCGGTCAGGTCTGATTTCCATATGATCGAGAGCCTATCGATAGCTGTCCATGCTTTCGTTAGTCGTGTGTCGATGTCTTTTTCGGTTGATGAGACGCTACTTCCTACGTAGGTGAATTTGTCTACTAGTTTCAGTGAGGCTCCGTCTAGTGTGGAAATGTCACCTGTTTGAATGTAACATATATATTCAGTTTTGTGTGCATTGACGTGGAGGCCAATGCCTGCGGCGGCTCGTTCCAGACTATGCAGTAGTGTCTCGGCTTGGTTAGGCGTATTCCCCAGTAATGCTATGTCATCGGCGTAGTCGGCGTCTGTAATTGTTTTTGCGGGGTACCTTCTGCTTCTTTTCTTCGTCAGCTCGAAGCCATTCCCTCTGATTTTGTCGATAGAAGTTCTAAACACGTAGTCTAGACAGATGATAAAGAGGTATGGGGCCAGCGTGTCTCCTTGTAGTACTCCTGCAACAATGTCGAAATATTCTGTGTCTCCATTTGGTGAACGTACTTTCACTTTGGTGTTTCTGTAGAGAATCGTTATTGCTGCTACGGTTTCTTTTGGTAGGCCGTATTCTAGTAGGATTTGTTCCATCTTCCCTCTGTGTATGGAATCGAAGGGCTTGGTAAAGTCGACAAATAGTAATGTCGCCTGTAGGTTTTTTGCCCGAACGCCTGCAAGGATTCTTCGGATGGTCAATATTTGTGAGGTTGTGGATCTATTTCTCCGGAAGCCATTTTGGTTTTTCCTAAGGATGTTGTCTATTTTGGGTTCTATGCGGTTTCGTAGTAGGGCATTATAGATTTTGGCTGCTACGGATGTAAGTGTTATCCCTCGGTAGTTCTTGGCTAATCCCAGGTCGCTCATTTTAGGGAAAGGGAGGATGCATTCCTTCATCCATCTTTCTATCCTATTTTGATTATAGACTGCGTTGCATTGTCGGAGCAGTATGTCGTCGAATTGTCTGGTCTTTCATACTTCTGGGGGGATCTCGTTTAGCCCTGCAGCTTTCCTATTTTTAATTTTTCTAAGAACCGAGTCAAATTCTTCCTTGGTGAACGGACTTAGTTTAATGTCTAATTGCTTACTGATAATTCTGGTGATCGGTTCATTCGTTACTTTCGGTGAGTTTCCTAGTAGATTTTCGAAATGCTGTTTCCACAGTTTTACTCTTTCTTGTTGGCTTGCAATTTTCAATTTTGCTTTGGCTGTGCTCTTCCTTCTACTCACTTCGTTTATTGTTTGCCAGGCTATCCTAGATTGCCTATCTTCCACCGAGTCTCTAATCTTATCTGTCTGATTTTGTATGTATTCTGTCTGTTCTTTTAGATATATTCCTGTTAACTGATATTGTGCCTTTTCTAGTTTTCGGGCATTTGTGTTTGTTGGGTTCTTCCGATAGCTTTTGGAGGCAGTTTTCACGAGTGCACGTTTTTCTCTAACCGTTAATGTTTCCCAAGGGACTCTATATTTAGTTCTATGTTTTGTTGGAATACTCATTGATGCCGCCTCACGGTGTGGTTCAACAAAATTCTCATATTCTTCATTTGGGTTACTTTTTTCTGTCTTCTCTTGTAGTGTTTCGAATCTGTTTCTTAATTCTAATGCATATTTGTCTCTAATATCTCTGTTGTTAAATAGGGCCCAGTCGTAGTGCTTAGCTGTCGCTATTCGTGTGGCGTTTTTTCGTAGGCTTAGTCGTAATTTGGCCGTGACTATTCGATGATCAGAGGACACACCCTCGAAAGAGGAGTATGCCTCGCAATTCATCGCACTATTTTTCCCTTTCCTGTTTATAAAGACGTAGTCTATCTGTGCTTTATTATTGTTCGCGTATATGTAGGTCCATAATTTTCCCTCCCTTTTTTGATAGTTTGTATTGAGGTATGTTAATCTATTTTCTATCATTTAATCAGTTAGACGTTGTCCATTCCTATTTGACGTGTTGTGTAGGCTGTATTTGTTGTTCCTGTTTTTCCCGATTTGTGCATTCATATATCTCCGTCAATGACTAGCAGGTTGTGTTTCGGAATGCTACGCACTAGGGAGGATAGCTCCTCGTAGAAGGTGACTAGTTCGGTTTCTTCACTAACGTTGGTAGGGCTGTAGCAGGAGATGATTGTTGCTTTGGGGTTGCCATTAAACGTTGCGGCCATCATCGTAGGTTGTATTCTCTCAATGCTTATAAGTGATTTTAACGCTCTTGGTCCTATAAGCATTCCCACCCCTCCTACTGAGGCATTGACAGAGTTTTTCCATGCCGATACAGTGACCAGCGTCCATCTATTGCCAGTTTCATGATATATATATATATATATATATAGGGTGAAACGATAAAATTGTCGTCCTAAAGAAAACAATACTACAGCTTTATTTTAAAACTTTTATTGAAAAAATCAATTCAGCTAACTTGATTTTGTAGTAGAGCTGACATTTATTCAATGTAGCCGTCTTCAGCCTCAATCACCGCCTCGATACGGATCCGAAACTGGGAGAATGCCTTTACCACAAGCGCCGACGGGAGCTCGGTGAATACTCGGTGGATGGCGGCGATCAGGCTGGCTTTGGTGTTGTGGGAGGTCATGTTGGTGATGTTCTCGACGTATGACCAAATGAAGTAGTCCAGCGGGTTCAGGTCGGGGGAAGAGTCGGGCCAGTGAGAGAAAGGTACATTGTCATAGTACTCCTTCTGAAGCCAAGCCTGGGTCTCTTTGGACTTGTGGGCCGGCGCCGAGTCCTGCTGCTACACCCAGGATCTGCCACCGACCACCTGATTGCACCAGGGGATCACCACACTCTTCAGCACATCCAAGTACACTTTGGTGTTGACTTTCAAGCCGACTTCGAAGATGTGTGGTGGCATGATGTGGCTCTCACTTGAAACCACACCAAAGATCATAACTGTTGCGGGAAACTTTGTTTTCATCACCCTGGGCACGTTGAACCGTCCGGGTTTGCATTTTGAGGGTGCTTGGCAATCGTCCTGTTGTCATAACTTGGATCGGTAGAGTGCATGAGTTGTACAGCGGCGCATCTCTGATCTTGCTCGTTGAACATTGTGTCACTTTCAGTCATGATAGAAGGATCCTATCGCTCTTGGGATTTGTACACAACTGGCCAACTAGTAGATGGTCTGCAACAAAAAAAGAAAACCGGTTTTCATTAAACGGAAATGGAATAATGTCGTCTTTTCTAGGGCGACAATTTTATCGTTCCACCCTATATATATATATATATATATATGCACACACACACACACACACATATATATATATATTTATGAGTTTTTGCAATTTTGGGCTATAGAGTTTTAATTCTCAATATTATGTCAATGAATAATACCTAAAAATATTCGTTTCGATTATATAATTTTTCCGCAAGATAAAATAAAATCCAGGCATTTTTGAATTAGGAAAAAATCAAATTTTTAGGAAAATGTTATTTGGAGAGGTTTGGTTTCTTTGTTTAATGGCATAACAATCTTTGTAGGTTATTTAATGCCAAAGCCACCCTTCTAGATGAACAGTAGTGGTACTATTAGCCCATAGCTGGGAGGATAAGGAGGTTCATACCTTTCCCAAGGGTATTTGTCCGGAAGTGAACGTAATAGCGCGACTGGAGTTCGAACTCACGACGATTCTGCAGTCCATCGCTTTAACCATTACACCACGAGGGTTACTCTCTGCTTGGCTATTTCTCTGTCTCTGTCTCTCCCCTCTCTCTCTCTCTCTATATATATATATGCATATATAGATATATGAAACCCCTCAGCACGATGAGGATATGACGTTAATTTTTAAACGGAATTTAGCAGATTTGAATCCAGAGTTTTCCTTCTAGAACGCTTGCAGATATGAAAACAAAGCTAACAAAACCTTCTTAGCGCAATATTGCAATCTATAAACCCTTTATTGATTTTTCAAGTCCTTACATAGTGTTTACAAAGTGGAACCAATATTGTCTTGTATTCGAATTTCGTGAATACGCTAAAAAGAATTTTTTTTACGACTTTCAAATTCTTAATATTAAATAAACTTCTCAATTTCAATGGAACGTATGTAGTAATCTTTCGAATAAACTTCCACTTGTTCTTTTTTTCTTGGGCTCGAATATCTATCAGATCGCATGATGTCAATATTTGACAAATATACACGGTAACCGTTGCATTTCTGGGCTTCGACAAAAGTTGCCGGCACCAAAGACGAGACGAAGAGATGACGACAACTTTACAGAAAATGAAAAAATTCAGGCACGTGGACACAGAAAAAAAGACCACTAAATTTATAAGAGTGCTTTAAAGTCCCTTAAGACCGGTCTTAAGTTTGAGAGACGTGAAGTGGTATTTCTTTTGAGTCGATAATGGAAAGATCATCACGTTCCATAAATATATGGCGGGTAGCGGTTTTGCTAGCTCAGAAATCTAAGATCTTTACTTGTCCTCTAACGGCCACTAACTGACTAGTTGACCTCTTTTAAAGCTCTCGACTCTCGTGTGACTGTTTCTCGCCCTTACCGTGAGAGTTCTCATGGTTGACACTTGCTTACTTTGTACAGTTATAGTTTCATTTGTTGTGTCGTATCTTGTTCATAATTATATCATATCAAGTATTTTTATATAATACTAATAAGTTGCCAACATATGTATTTGATCTATAGATTAGACCCTAATAATTTCTACAACTACAGATGAAAGTGGACCTGGGAGTAATGATAATGAAGGGGTACTTCACACTCCCTAGCTCCAGAACTGGAGAATAACCGCTAGATGCAGTTCAATATCATGCCCAGGACGCCCCATTTTTGAGATATGATCGCTTTGCAGGGTATTTTAAGCCCTGCCAACAGGGGTAGATTAGAGCAAAGTAAAAAGCTCTGTCCAGGAATTGAACACAAGTCGCCGATTCTATAATCGCCAAAAAAATTGTAATTTCATGTATGACCCGTGCAAGATCAATTGATTGATTCATTGATTTCTATCGACATAAGACTCGAAATAGGAGCTCATAAAAGTGGGCCTAAAATGAATTCCTGGTTGACCTGAGGTCAGATATTGGGATTAATCAAACGTTTACCTATATTTACTTCCGATGTTGATGAATTGTGCCTCATGTTACCAAAATATTCAAAAAGTTCTCATTCTCCATAATAGTTAAATAATGGTTATTGTCTTAAAAATGGTCGCAGTGAGCCGAGATCAAACCTTGTTTACATTTCCTATAACCTTTAGGAAAGGTATGTATCCAAAAATTCTTCATCCAGCGATCGGCAGATTGGGCTCTTTAACTTTGGTATAGAAACCAGTCTAGAAGGTAAAATCTGAATTCATACCTGACATTTTCCTCGGTCAGAGAGTTAAATATATACTTAATAAGTAAGTAAAGTGGGCGACCATAGTCGAGGGTAACCCGAAGGCTCCCTTTTCGATAGCTACTACACCAAGGTGTAGGGGAGGGCGCTACTCCTTCCCTGGATTGCTCTACTTTACCCTTGATCCGTACCTTATAATGGTGAGTGTCAAGTACCATTTTTTGAGTCTTTGGTATGACTCGACCTGGGATTGAACCCAGGTCTCCCGGGCCATTGGTGAACACTCTAACCGCTAGGCCAATGTCCGGTCATATACTTAATACTATTCTTTATTCTTCCAGGCAGCGGTCACATCGATACTGCTATATGGGTGCATTACATGGACGCTAACAAAACGGCTGGAGAAGAAGCTAGACGGCAATTACACAAGAATGCTGCGTGCAATCTTGAACAAGTCCTGGCGGCAACACCTCACAAGACACCAACTGTACAGCCACCTGCCCCCTATCACGAAAACTATTCAAGTTAGACGAACCAGACATGCAGGACACTGCTGGAGAAGCAGGGACGAACTCATAAGAGATGTACTCCTATGGACTCCCACACATGGCCGTGCAAAAGCAGGACGACCAGCACGAACATACATGCAGCAGCTATGTGAGGATACGGGATGTTGTCCTGAAGACCTACCTAGGGCGATGAACGATAGGGAGGAGTGGCGAGAGAGGGTCAGGGATATCCGTGCTACCAGTGCGACATGATGATTTATTATCGTATGGTACCATAGCCATGATATGGCTATGTGTGAAACGTACATTGAATGTCCATAAAGATTGAACATAGTGCGACGGCCAATTAAAATAAAAAGATCCCCGGATGAGCAACCATTAAACGCGTATGGGAACTGGTGCATTTAAATATTGTTATCACCAAACGGAGGTTTATTTTTTTTTTTTTGCACGTGTGAGGACGGGGCGGCCGGGCACTTGATCCCTCGTAGAATAAGTCCTTGTTCAGAGACCTTTCTCGGGCATGTAGGAACTGGCAAATTATGTGGGGGTTGATTTATGGCTAGACTGACCGCCGTTGGCAAGGGGTTTCCAAGTTTCACACTATACACACACCCACCAAGGCCACTAGTTCTTCCTCCCCTAGAACAATGGAAGATATGGACCTCTAGGTTTAAATGTAATAATATTAATTATAGTAGTCGACAACTCCGGTTTTCCGTGTAATATTTTTAAAGGAATTCATATAGGACAATTTAAGCGAGGATAACATTAGGCGAATAGAAGCTGAAAAAGAAACATAAAACTTGACATAGTAGACGATATAAATGAACAACTTCAACACGTGGGAACATTTAAATATATCAATCTTTTTACTATACACGCGGATACACATATATTCAACGTGTCGGCTATATTATTAACGGATAGTACATAAACATAAATGTCTTTCTTCTTTTCTTTTCTTTCTTCTTTAGTCTTTCTTCAAATTGAGAGAGAGAGAGAGAGGGAGAGGGGGAGAGAATATAATTGGATATAGGGAGAAACAGTCTTAAAGTTTACTTATCTTTACGACGACTTTCCTTTGGAGAATATTTTCCTTTTTTACGGGTCGACGGAATTTGTGTTATTTTTAGTTCTGGTTTGAAGGTATGGCTTCTCTTGTCCAAGATACTTTCCGTCCCCCCCCACCGGTGATTTCGGCGGTAGTTTCAATATATCTTCTCATCTCAACTACTGTTCCGCAAATCCCGGTTCTGGTGCTTCACCCGGAGTTTCGCATTAGATCCATTCACCGCGACCTCTGTCCAAAAACTGATTTTTCTTATTTCCTATTTCCGCTGACGGAAGGTGCCACTTCCGTTTTAGGGTCCTAGCCAATCATTTAGCTTCTACCTTCTTTCTTCCACTGTCAGGCGAACCGAGTGAGGTCACGGAGTACAGATAGCCTGACCCACATTTTTTTCTTCCTTCAACGGCCAGCCGAGGTTGACCTACATTCATTATTTGTCTTTTAACGGTCAATCTTTTGGCTAATTCAAACACAGAGGAATAGTAGTAATTCCTTATTTCTTTCCTCTCAGTGGGAGATCACGTGACAATAGGAATCTCGAAACACGAAAAACACGTAACGACTTCTCAGTTCAGGCATGAAACTTTTTATTACCTTTGAGTTAAAAGGTTTTTCGACATAAGGAGAGAGATACACATTCTTTCTATTCTGGCTTTTTCATCTGCTCCTCACCCCCGCAACACGTGTGGTACCCGCCACAAAGGTCTCCGCAAGCAAGCGAAAGTCAACCGTCTCGTTTGCTGTCTAGTCTCAACTCTCCTAACTTTCTTCAAATTCCCCAAATCCTCCGCACGCTTCCGGTGCGTGACGTGACCCGCACTCTGTAACTCTGTTTCCCATTTGGGCTATTGTGACATCTCTGAGTGATACGTCCGCTGCGCCCGTACGCGCGTGGACACCTGTGTTAATGTTGCACCAAACTAACCCACGTGCTGAGCCGAAAGGTTATCAGCCTAACTAAACCCAAAGGCATAAACCGAAATCCCTCGGCCATTATATTACAGTATAACGTTCAACTACAAGTAATAAAATCTAAAAATCTTTTTATTACCTTTGAGTTAAAAGGTTTTTCGACATAAGGAGAGAGATACACAATTTTTCTATTCTGGCTTTTCCATATGCCCCCCACCATCTCGTGCGACATGTGCCTAAGGCCTCCGCGAGCAAGCGAAAGTCAACCCTTCTCGTTCGGTGTCTAGTTCTCAACTCACCTCTTCTAACTGACTTTTTCAAAATCCCCAAATCCTCCGCGCGCTTCCGGTGCGTGACGTCATTCGCACTTGCTTGCCCCGTTTCCCATCTGGGCTATTGCGACATCTCTGAGTGATACGTCCGCTCCGCTCGTACGCGTGAGCACCTGTGTTAATGTTGCACCAAACTAACCCATGTGCTGAGCCGAAAGGTTCTCAGCCTAACTAAACCCAAAGGCATAAACCGAAATCCCTCGGCCATTATATTACAGTATAACGTTCAACTACTAGTAATAAAATCTAAAAATCTTTTAGTTTAGGGAAAATATTTTTATTAAACAAGTTTTTAGAGTGTACTTATTAATGAATAATTACGTAGCTAATGACAGTTTTAATCATATATAGATAGATCAGACATCCTCACATCCTTTTTGCTGTGCTTTCTTAAAAGATATCTTGAATCTTTTGATTGGTCCCAAAGGTATATACTAATGTCAACCACTCGTATTGAATAGCGGCAGCAAAACAAGTGTCAGAGGGATGAGGAAAAAATGTTTTTCTTATAAGACATCCAGATGGAAAATGTTTTTCTTTTGTTGTACAGAACCGTCCACGTCAATCTCCATGTTTGCTACAAATTAATCTAGGCGGGCTGTCTCCCGGTTGCCCAAGAGACTCTCTCTCTCTCTCTCTCTATATATATATATATATATATATATAGAGTCAGGCAGAATGATTTCTTTGGTTTGAAATGTAAAGAAAAAATTGTTACATAGATACTATTCAAAGTTTAATTATTCGTTAAGAAACAGTATTTGTCATTATATGTTCTTATTGTAATCAGTTTGCTTAAAAGATTATATCGTCCAAATGTTTGCCTCCACCCTGAAATTAATAAAGTGTCCTACGGAATGATCCCTTAATTTTGGAGGACGAAAAAAAAAGGCAACATAGATCTTATTCCAAATTTAATTTTACTTGAAGAAAAGATCAATATTTGCCGTTTTGTTTAGTTAGTGGCATCACTTTAAAAAAAAAAGAGCATATTGTCTAAATGCCTGCCTCCATCAACTATACAATCCTGAAACCTAAATCCATGGTTAATACAGAGTCTGACAGAATGATTTTTTGCGTTTTAAATGAAAAGAAAAATTTCAACATAGATCCTATTCTAAATTTAATTTCCCAATGGAAAAGAACAATATTTGTGGTTTTGTTTTATGTTTTGTCATCACTTTATATTAAAGATATCGTCCAAATGCCTGCCCTCACCAGTTATATACCCACCAAGCCTCACCCTGAAGTTCTTCAGAGTTAACCAAACCATTGGCTCTGGTATTGGAGTAATTACATGAGGAAGAAAGATTTGAGCATTCAGGTATTCAGAGAGGGTGTAATCACAAAAGGGATTGATCTGTTGAGCCAGTCAGCAACTTGATATCAATACGTTGTAAAAAAATCTTTTTCAATAAGTTCTAATTAGGAACACATGATATTTACCACTGTATAATATGATAGCAATTGAAATGGGACAGCAGGTGCTGCCCAAAGATATATTCCCCCCACATTCATGCCGCAACTAACGCCTATCCGGTGCCAATTTTGAATCCGAAAGATCATTCGAACCGTATATATATGTATATATATATATATATATATATATATATATATATATATATATATATATTGCCAACGTATTTCCTATAAAGTAATGACAGGATTATAATCATATGAATTGTCATTTTTGCAGGTAGGTAGTTGAATATTGGATTAGAATGTAGTATGCATACACACACATATACACACATGTATATATAAACACACATACATACATACACAAGCAGAAAAAAAAATATATATATATATATATACAGACAAATATGACAGAAATATATGTAAAGTTGGATAAATCAAACACTTAACTCAAATTTAGATGTGTGATATTTCGTTCGGCGTTATTTCATCTCGAACTTCTTCAGACAGAAACGGTTTTCTGAGTTTTTCTATTTAAAAGCATATGAGGAGAAATGATAATATGGTGAAGGGGGTATAGTTGTTGTAGGAAATCTGGGAAGGATTTAAAGTCAAATGTATCAGATTTCATTATAGATTTTTTGTTATGAAAGTGTAGCTAGATTTTAGGGGGCTGATTAGAAAAGAGTAGGGAAGGGTTTGAGTGAAAGGGGTAACTTGTTTCATGGAATGATATCGATTATAATGAGATTTTGCAGACAATTGTTTATATTGTGGTGTTTATGTTGTATTTGGGATGAGGAAGGGCTAAGAGGCAAAGTGATAAGAAAAGGCAAGAGGAAAAGATTCTCAAAAGTATGGTGGTACAGAATGAAAAAATGTTTTTCTTCCTATCCGTTTTCTATTTTGATTTTGTTTTCGGTCAGTATGATGTTTGCCAGGTATGCTGAGATTGGTAAAAACTTGGACGTTGTTTTATATAGATTGTTTTGGAAATGACTGCAGATTCTAGTCGTCTTCGGGATTTTTTTGCTGTGTATGTCTTGGGAAAAATCAAATATGTGTTTGAGCTTTAACGTGTGAAAAAAGGGCGTTTCGATCGTCATTTGTTTGATTCGATCGTTTGTGTTCATACATTCTTTTTTCTAGATTGCCTTTGTTTCGCCGATGTAATGTTTGTTGTAATCTTTGCATGGGATAGATTATCATATTTACCAACCCCTCCGCTCGGGCAGGATATGACACAAGGTCAATTTTTAAGCGGAGTTTAACAGGTGTGAATTCAGAGTTACCTCACCAAGGCTGAAGAACCTAGTCTGCCCTATTATTTATCCATAGCTGGAGGGAGAATAATTGGATTCATACCTTTCCCAAGGGTATTAGTGCAATGTAAAATGCAATTAGTCTCGTCCAGGATTTGAACTCGTGTGACCGTGTCCATTTCCTACGACGATAACCATCACACCACGGGCACCTCCCGGATAGATTATATGCCTGCGTGAGAGGTGGTTTCGTTGTCGGTCTGTTTTGTGATGTTTGTGAGGTTTTTAATGGTTTGTGATGTGGTTTGTATTATTGGTATTCCTAACTTGGTTAATTTGTCGTAGAGTGTTATGTGTTTTTGTAGGTAGAAAGATTGGTCTGTGGGTGATCGGGAGAGTGGGGTTGGTTTTCTTTGGTTTACTTGATGAGTATATATTAAGAGCTTTTTTTTCTAGCATTTGATATGAAAAAATCTTTGGTATTTTAGGCTTTTGAGGGAATGCTCAATGTATTCAAATTCTTCATTTAGGTATTGTAGGCTACATATTCTGAGGGCTCTTAGGGTTGTGGGAGTCTTACCCATCTTACCATAATGGATTCTTCCCACCGTTATTAGTACGGAGAAATTTCGCTGCCGGGGGCGGATCAATATCGATATTATCCGAACAGTACGAGACTTCTTGTTTTTCTATGTAACTCTATCTTTCTTATGTAATATAATCTGTTATCTAATATCCGTGTTTGTATTTTCATTAGTTACCCTTAGGTAAAAGCCTATTAGGAGGCCTGTTTTGATTTTGTTGTTTTGGTGGGAGTAGAAATATATACAATCATTTTTGCTTGTGGGTTTGTAGTAGACTTTAGAAGCTAAACTGTTTTGAGATTTAATTATTAAGATGTCCTGGAAAGATATGGTGTTATTAGATTCTTTTTCATAGGAGAAGTTGATGGAGGGTTCAACATTGTTTAGTTTTTCTGTGATCCCTTCAATTTTGATGTTTTAGGGTAGAAAAATAAGTATATCGTCGATATATCTGAAATATTTGGTGTTGGTAGGAAGTCTGTATCTAAAAAGACCGGATTCTGAAATTCTTGGAATAGACTAATACTCCGCTAAGTGGATTTCCCATGGGGGGGGGCATATTTTGTTTGTAGAATTTGTTGTTAAATTTGAAGTCGGTCATGTTTGCTATGTGTTTGCAGATGTTGACTAGGGTGTTTATGGGTATTGCTGACTCGGATTTAATTTTTCTTCAGTGAGTAACAAGGAGGTTGCGACATTTTTGATGGGTAGGTTTGTGTAGAGAGAAGTTATGTCTAAACTGTTCATAGTTTTGTTTTGTATGTTTATGTCTTTGATTTTATTAAGTTTCCTGAGTTTTTGATGTGTGAGGGGCTGATTGTACTGAGTATGGGGGTTAATATTTTAGCTATGGAGTAAGCTATTTTGTGGGTGGCGCTACCAATAATGAGTTGGGGGTGGGTGTCTGGTTTGTGGATGTTGGAGAGGCCATATAATGTTGGGATTTTAGGGTGGTGTTCGACGAGGGATGTCCAACTTTTTGGTTCTTTATCATTATTTTTTCAATATCTTTCCAAAAACACTTTCTTCCCTACTTTTTTCTTATCAGCTCCCTCCCTAAAATCTATCTCCACTTTCAAAGCAAGAAATCTTTAATGAAACCTGATACATTTGACTTTAAATCCCTCCCAGCTTTCCTACAACAACTATACCCCCTCCACCATCTTATCATTTCTCCTTATATTAAAAAAATATTTTAACTTTATATAAAGGAATATACTTAGACTTTGTACATCGCTATATGCATTTTTCTTTTGTTTTACTGTCAAATTTGTACATTTGTAATTTCGTAACAGTTACAATAAGACGTCTTTATAACACACACACACACACTACTAATCTCTCTTTTCAACAGACACACACACACACACACACACACACATATATATATATATATATATATATATATCAGTGACTCATACACACAAGCACACACAAAGACATATATATATATATACAGAGAGAGAAAGAGAGAGAGAGAGAGAGAGAAAGAGAGAGAGAGAGAGAGACACACACACACACACACATATCTATATATATATAGACACACATATGCACATGCACGGAAATGTATATATATATATATATATACAGGCAAACGCACATACATACACTTAGAAACACATATGTCACGTGACATCCCACGGAAACGATAGAAATAAGATTAATACTATCCTCCCGTTGGAATGAACTGTGGCAACCCGTCAAAAAAGTGACCGTTAAGAAAGAATGTAGGTCACAGAGGGGATATCAACAGATGTTGGTACTTAGTAACCTCAGGTCGCCAGACACCGGACGGGGAGGGAGAGAGAAGCCAAATGATTGGCTGGGACCCCAAAACGGAAGTGGGGCTCCCCCCCGTCAGCGGAAATAGATAGTAAGAAAGTCAGTTATTGGAAAGGGCTCGTGGCGGACAGACCCATAGACATTTACTCCGGGTTAAAGACAAAAGAATATCTGAGACACGAGGGACCCCAGGTTCTTCAAGCCAGTGTAAAAAAATAGAACAAAGTCTATTAGCCCGTGAAAGAAGAAAGATTCTCCAGTGGAACCCCGTCGAAAAATAAGATAAGTAACTTTGGGACTATTTCTCCTTTATACCCAAATAACATATACCACTCTCTCTCTCTCAATTTGAAGAAACGAAAGAACAGAAAAGAAGAAAAGACATTTATGTTCGTGGACTGTCCATTTGTTATATATTTGACACTTTGAAAGTGTATCTCTTTGTATAGTAAAGGATTAATGTATTTTTATGTTACCACGTGGTCTAAGTTGTTCTTTGCAGTTCTGCTACGAATTTGTTACCTCATGCTTCCTTTTCAGCTTCTATTCGCCTTATGTTATCTTGCTTAGAATTGTCCTATAAATTCCTTTAAAATATCACACGGGAAGCCGGAGTTGCCGACTACTACAATATAATATTATTACGACTAAAACCTATAGGTCCATATCTTCCATTGTCTAGGGGAAGAAAGGAAAGCGGCCTGGTGGGTGTGTGGATAGTGTGAAATTTGGAATCCCTTGCCAGCGGCGGTCAGTCTGGCCCTAAATTAATCCTTCACGTAATATGCCAGGTCTTATATGCCTGAGAGAAAAACTCTGAACGAGGACTTATTCTATAGGGGATCAAGTGCCAACCTGCCCCGTCTTCACACGTGCGAAAATAAAACCCCGTTCTGGGATAAAAGTAAACCTTTTGCGTCACATATACATACACTTAGAAACACATACACGCATACACTCACATACACATACACACATGTATATATATATACACAGACTCTCACACATACACAAACATATATACAGGCATACACACATGCATACACATAGAAACACATATACACATACACTCACACACACATAAACACACACACACACACACACACACACACACACACACACACACACACACACACATATATATATATATATATATATAGACTCTCACACATACACAGACATATATGTATATGTGCATTTGTTATGTATGCGTGTGTGTTTGTGTATATAAAAATCCCATAAAACAGTATAAAATCTCAAAAATTTAAATCTCTCTTTCTTAGTTTTGTTTTATTACGAATAGCTTCATAAGTTTTTCTATAAAATAGAGAGCACAATCGTCATATATATATATATATATAGGTGTGTGTGTGTGTGTGTGTGTGTGTGTGTGTGTGTGTTAACCGACTTCCCACTAAATTAGTGTATATGACATGACGTCGTTTTATAGCGCGGAGCCACGAACATATTGAGACATGCACAGGTAGACCAAAAAATGAATTGGTTTTGTCGACATTTCTCTTTTGCGGTGCTTCAGGCGCCAAGTAATAAACAAAAACTCGCAATGTAGACATAGACTAGTGGTTAAAGATACCTGAGATCAGGTCATCATTAACCATTTACATGCTCGGCTAAGTGCCTGGTGGAAAAGTGCTTGGTTCGGTTTTATGTCATATCAAGACTTGGAGGTTATTTAATTTCAAACCCTGTTCATATATATATATATATATATATATATATATATATATATATATATGTGTGTGTGTGTGTGTGTGTGTGTGTGTAATCTGTGAAAAAAATAGTGTTTAGGTAACCTTTTTAAACGAACCATAGCAAATTTGTTTGCACACAGTCAAATGGTTTCAAGTATTGCTATCGCAAACTAATGATTTTATCTAATATAATTCAATTGTTGCTCTCAGTTAAATGATACCAAGTATTCCTATGTAACACAAATAATTCTATTTAATTTTAATCATTTGTTTGCACACAATTAAGTGCTTTCAAGTACTGCTATCGAACACAAATACTTTTATCTAATATTAATCAATTTCTTGCACACAGTTAAATGATTTCGAGTGTTCCTATCTAACACGAATAATTTTATTTAATATTAATTATAAATAGTTAAACTGTTTAAAGTATTGCTATGTAACACTATTAATTCTATTTAATATTAATCATTTGTTTGCACACAGTTAAATACTTTCAAGAATTGCTTCTTAATACTTATCATCATTATCATCATGTCGTGCCGCTGACCCTCTCTCGCCACTTCTCCCTATCGTTCATCGCCTCTGGCAGGTCTTCACGGCTACATCCTGTATCCTCACATAGCTGCTGTATGTATGTTCGAGCTGGTCGTCCTGCTTTTGCTCGGCCATATGTGGGGGTCCATAGGAGTGCATCAATTATGAGCTCGACCCCGCTTCTCCAGCAGTGTTCTGCATGTCTGGTTCGTCTAGCTTGGATAGTTTTCGTGATGGGAGTCAGGTGGCCGTATAGTTGGTGCCTTATGGGGTGTTGCCGCCAGGACTTGTTTAATATTGCTTGCAGCATTCTTGTGTAATTGCCGTCAAGCTTCTTCTCCAGCCGTTTAGTGAGCGTCCAAGTAGTACATCCATACAGCAGTATCGACACGACCGCTGCCTGGAAGAAACTGCGTTTCATTTTATCGGCCAGGTCTGATTTCCATATGATCGATATCTTATCGATAACTGTCCATGCCTTTGTTAGCCGCGTGTCGATGTCTTTTTCGGTTGATGAGACACTGTTGTATATTGACCTCCGACCCGGCCAAGTTGTCAAAAGAAGAAATGCACCAATGTAAATAACAGGTGCATCCGGTCGAGGAATATCATGATATAAACTTGACCGTGGACGGGGTGAATTGAGTGCGAAATTGTGACGCTCGCAGGAAGAAGGTGGATGTCGAACAATTATATAACCCGGGTGAAGACAGGAAGTCATTCAGTTGGAGATAAGATGCTGTAGAGAGAACCAGCACCTAGCAGAGGGGTCCCTCAGGACCCCCGACTAAGCAGTTGGAGAGAAGATGCTGGAATGAGGACCATGACCCAGAGAGGCTGTGCTCCTGGGCCCCTGGGTGAGCAGGCCAGGAGAACGGGAAAGAAACGCTGTTATGGCCATAAGAGTGGAGGGTCAATATGTTGCAGTCTTTGTTCGGTCTCCAACTCCCTCTCACGCACAACCCTTTCAATAAAGTGAGAGGTATATGTTTCTAAAGATCTGTGTCGCTCGTCTTTATTGTGTCATTATGTTTCTGCATGCAACTGCTTATGAGTATGCAACAACACTGCTTCTTAGGTAGGTGAATTCGTCTACCAGTTTCAGAGAGGTTTCGTCTAGTGTGGAAATGTCACCTGTTTGATTGTCACATTGTGTGTATTGACATAATGAAAGAATAATTAGAAGACTTACACTTTAAATAATGCCAGGTCATTGGCCTGTTAGGTAGAGTGTTCGCCAATGGTCCAGGAGACCTGGGTTCAATCCCAGGTCGCATCATACCAAAGACTTTAAAAATGGTATTTGATACCTCCTTGCTTAACACTCAGTGATATAAGGTACATATCAATAGTAAAGTGGAGCAATTCAGGGAAAGGAGTTGTGCCCTCTCCTACACATCAGTGTAGTAGCTATTGAAAAGGGGGCCTTCTGGTTGCCAACTTCACTTTTTTACTTAGTCTTTAAATCAAACATTGTTTTTGTTTTTTTTAAATATGTGATTCTTATTCTGTATCATTCCTATCAACTGATGTAATTCTGTTTCTCAATAATATAGCGAGATAATTCTTTTTGAAAGAAAAAAAAAAGCAAGAAAAAAGTGAAAAACAGAAAACCACAAAAACAAGATACCCCCCCACCAAAAAAACCCAACAACAACAAGAATAAAAACAAAGAAAAAAACGCAACAAAAAAACAAAACAAAACAACAACCTGTAATCTGCACTCATTAAAGGAAGATGACTTTTCCGAGATAACATGTAATTTTTTTTATAACTTGCGGCAGAAATTCTTTTGCTCTGATTTTTTCTAGCAATTAGACTCTCTCTCTCTCTCTCTCTCTCTCTCTCTCTATCAATCTATCACACACACACACACACACACATATATATATATAATTAAGCATAGTGTTGAGTTCAGTGAAATTATTCATCCTAGTTTTTTTTTCCCAAAATGGATGCTTCTTGAAATTCAAAACTTTATTTGAAGTATATAGATAAAAACAGTAATACACATCTTGGATTCTGGATCTCTACTCGTATTCTTCTTCATCTCATGTGATCTCATTCTAACGGGATGATACAAGGACGAGTCAAAAGTTTTGCAATTTTACTAATTCATTTGCTTTTGCTGGGGCCATCAAGATGACCAACCACACTAGACGGTGAGATGCTCACCTGACACTCTCCGAATATTCCTGGTCAGATTTGCCTCTAGGGCTTCGGGATCGGTCTCAGAATCCACAGTTTTAGGCCTACCTTATGTTGCTTGATTGTCGAGGTTCTTTTAATCCGACAGAAATTTCTTAAATCATCTACACTCACCAACTGCGCCTTCACCTTTCGAACAAAAAATGTTTTCTCGTTTCTTCTGAAACGTTATAGCCCGGTTCGAACTCGTAAAGCAGAAGTTTCCGAATTAGATCACGTCACATATTCATCTGTGCGGCTTTCAAATCCCACATGGGGGTGAAGCAATAACACAACATGTCAGCGTACCATCTACCATGATACTAGCGACAACAGCAACTACCTTTTGACGGTATGAACTGCTTCGGTCAGGTGATATACGCGTCGCAAACTAGCTCAAACAAGAATGCGACAAAACTTTTGACTCACTCTAATAAAACGGGTTGGAATTTTGTTTTCTTTCTCCTAAATCTAAACCCTTACCAAAGCTAAAAATCGCAGTCTGTCCTATTTCTTTCCCATAACTGCCGGGGGGGGATGGGAGAAACAAATAGATTCATGTCTTTTCCGAAGGCATTGGCAAGAAGATACAGACAGAGTCGTTCAACATTTGTACTCGTGACTTTGATCCCATTTTTACGACAATAATCTTTGCACCAAGGGCACCTCTGGATATTATTAGGTATTATTTATTACCAAACTCTACAGTATTGAATCTCTGTAAACAGAAATATGAATATGTTGTAGTCAAAGCATAAATACACTCTTCACTTATTGTCATATATATATACGTATATGACATTATTGGTGGTGGTGTACAGACATGGCTATATGTATGTGTGTGTGTGTTTATGTGTGTGGACACATGAGTAGGTATGAGTGCACGTCTGCGTGTACAGTTGTATGTATACATGTGTATAGTTGTGTACGTATATACATATGTGTTTTTATGTGTGTGTCCGCAGAAGGGCAGATAAATATTTGCTTTGGAACCATTAGTTTAACCCTGTGAGTATAAGTGAAGATAGTCGGGTAAAAGTGGAACCGCGACTTAAGATTTTCTTTTCACACTTTCGAGGTTCACCTAGAGACATATAGTCTGGTTATATTTCTATGTCCAGTCAGTGGGTGGCCGAAAATCAGAGTGGGATGTTCATCTCTGTATATATACAAGTAAAATCAGCCCGATACTCATAGAGCCAGGCAGAGGAGACGAGAATGGATAGAGAGCAGAGGGGAGAACAGACATAGAAGGGATACCGATAGGAGAGGACCACTGAACAGGTATATAGATCGGCTGAGAGAAGAGAGAGAGAGCGATAGATAGAAGAGGTCAAGGGAGGACCAGAGAGAGGCAAATCCAAATTGGTTGAGAAGGTGTAATTAGAATATGGAGAACGAATGCAGAGGCTGAGGGAACTAGAGAGAGAGAGAGAGAGACACGCAAAGTGGCTGAAAGGATGTGATTAGAGAATAGAGAAGAGAGACAAAAGGACAGGTGTATGGGACCAGAGAGAGAGAGAGAGGGAGATAGAGATAGAGGGGGAGAGGGCAATATTCGCAGATAAGCTAAAAGCATGTGATCAGAGAATGGAGAATGAAGACAAAAGGACAGATAGATGGGACCAGAGAGAGAGAGAGGGGGAGAGAGAAAGAGAGACGCAGAGTGGCTGAAAGGATGTGATTAGAGAATACAGAAGAGAGACAAATGGACAGGTGTATGGGACCAAAGAGAGAGAGAGAGAGAGAGAGAGAGAGATTCGCAGATAGGCTGAAAGCATGTGATCAGGGAATGGAGAATGGAGACAAAAAGACAGGTACATGGGATCAGAGAGAGAGAGAGAGAGAGAGAGAGAGAGGCTGACAAGATGTGATTAGAGAATGGAGAACTGAGATAAGAGGTCAGGTAGATGGGACGAGAGAGAGAGAGAGAGAGAGAGAGAGAGAGAGAGAAATTAGCAGGTAGACTGAAAGGATGTGATTAGAGAATGAAGAACAGAAGCAAAGGGACAGGTAGATGGAATAGAAACAGAGAGACACACAGATTTTCAAACAGTTCTATGGTCTTAAGTCTTCGTATTTAATAAGAATAATTATAATGTTTCAAGTAACTATTTCTATTTAGTAATAGACAATTGTTAGCAAACATTAATGTGGTTTTAAGTAACTAATAGTTATAATTCTTAGTAAGCAATTATAACATCAATTAACTAATCTTAATGCAATTAATATACTCTTATATAGTATCAAGTATTCCAATCCAATATGAATAATTTTCCGAAGATCTAATTGATTCATAAATAGTACCTCGACAAGTACTACCTATCTGGATCAGATTGGACTCGGAAGTGATGGCAGTGAAGGAGTACACTACTCTCCTAAGAGCTCCATATCTGGAACCTCACCATCAGAAAATATTTAGTGCAATACTCAGAACGTCCCGCCATTTTTTTATCCCACTGTAATAGGATACAGTTATCGGATTTTAAGCTCCTAGGTAGAGGTACAAATATCGGTCAGACGATTTCTGAGGGTAGATAGATGAATAGATATAAATTGACTGAGATAGATAGATTTGAAAAGACTGAGATAGATAGATATAATCAGTCTAATATATATATATATATATATATATATATATATATATATATATATATATATATCATATTTACCAACCCCTCCGCTCGGGCAGAATATGACACAAGGTCAATTTTTAAGCGAAGTTTAACAGGTTTTGAATTCAGAGTTTTCCTTCTCCTAGACTAGTTGCCTCACCAAGGCTGAAGAACCTAGTCTGCCCTACTATTTACCCATAGCTGGAGGGAGAATAATTGGATTCATACCTTTCCCAAGGGTATTAGTGCTATTTGAAACGCAATTAGTCTCGGCCAGGATTTGAACTCGTGTTGCCGTGTCCATTTCCTACGACGATAACCATTGCACCACGGGCTCCTCCAAATAGATAGATAGATAGATAGATAGAGCTTTATGGAGAAATGAAGACTTTCTCCTATCTTGATGAAATGACATTCTAATAATGTATCGCTCGTGGGTTCTAGAACTTGGGAAAAAAACAAACCTAAAAAATGGATCCGTTTTCGTTTTCGAATCTTTTATTCGAAATCATAATTCATCTAAGTTGATTTGCCCCCACGTTCATCGAACAAGCCCTCATAATTCAGCGATCTTATTGTATGAGGCATAAATGTTTATTATTCAGACGGAAGTAGTTTCTCGAAGAGCGGTAATTCTCAAGGACTTGGCAAAAAAAACAAAACAAAATAAATCACCGGACCAGTAACGTTCGCAGGAATGTCAGTGGCCATCTTGCAAGGTTTCCATTGCACATGGTAAAACTATTTTGATAACAATGACCTGGAATATATATATATATATATATATATATATATATAATTTATTTTTTCCAACTAGTTTCGACCTTAGGTCACCAGAAGAAAGTTTTCGTGAAGAAAAGTCTTTTTTAGAAAGTCTTGAAAATAGTTTAAAAAAAAAAAGATTTCATTTACTAGAAAAACGTAAATTGGTAATGCAACATATAGTTGAATTCTCTCTCTTCAAATTTATCTATCTATCTATCTATCCACGTATCTATGTATCTATCTAAGTACATATATATCTATATCTACTTCATTCTTCTTAGATCTATCTAGCTATCTAATTATCTATCTATCTATCTATCTATCTATCTATCTACGTATGTATGTATCTAAATATCTATCTATCTAAGTACGTATATATCTATATCTACTTCATTCTTCTCAGATCTATCTATCTATCTTTGATACCGAAATTCAGCCAATGAACTTTGACCTTATTTCATGATCAATTGACTTCATTTTGAGTAATTGTCAGTTAATTGTATAATTTTTACTTTGTCTTTTTTTTTCATTTCTGTTCAACTTTTTCTTTCTTTTCTGTTGTTGGTTACTTTTTTAGAATTCTTTCTTTCTTTCTTTCTTTCTTTCTTTCTTTCTTTCTTTCTATATCTCATCCCCCATCACCCAATTAGCGTTTTGCTCAGATGTGACACAAGACCGTATGAATGGAGCCCCCAATGAGAACCTAACTCACTTGTGATGGTTTGCTAGTCTAGTTTGCTATTACACCACCCGAAGTGCCCTAGTAATTTACTAAGCTTTTTGTTTAGATGTGGTACAAGGCCGAATGAATGGAGCACCCAATGAGACTAAGTAACTAATAATAATAATCCTTAATAAACAATTATAACGTCAAGTAACTAATCTTAATGCACTACCTAATTAGGAAGCAGTGTCTAATCAACCCAAAAAGACATCGACACAAAGATAACAAAGGCATGGACAGCTATCGATAGGGTTTCGATCATATGGAAATCAGACCTGACCGATAAAATGAAACGCAGTTTCTTCCAGGCAGCGGTCGTGTCTGTACTGCTATATGGATGCACTACATGAACGCTAACTAAACCGCTGGAGAAGAAGCTAGACGGCAATTACACAAGAATGTTGCGAGCAATATTGAGCAAGTCCTAGCGGCAACAACCCGCAAGGCACCAACTATAAGACCACCTGCATCCAATCACGAAAACTATCCAAGCTAGACGAACCAGACAATTTAGAATATAACTGTGTTTTAAACTTGGAAAAAATGCCACAAAAACGTATGGAATGCTTCAGACTGCTTTTTGAGCATCTTGCATGAATCGAGCATGAGTTTTTGAGTGGCATAAGAGATTCAAGGAAGGCACGGAGTCTGTGAGGGATGATGAGAGGTGTGGCAGGAGTAAGAAAGTCAATACACCAGAGCTGATTGGCCAAAGGGTTAGGCTTAGGGTTACTATGTTGAGGTTTTAAGGGAGTTCAGGATGAGATTCCTACGGAAGAGGCCAGCACTCTTCAAATCGGGTCAGTGGCATTTCCACCAGGACAATGCACTAGTCCACAACTCCATCCTTGTCACTGACTATTTGACCAAAATAGGCATCAAGACACTTCCTCACCCTCTCTATAGTCCAGACCTGTGATTTTTGGTTATTCCCTAAGCTTAGAGGCTGTCGTTATGATATAATTGAGGAGAAGAAAGAGGCTGTGACGAAGGTCATTGACAGGCTCACACAAGAGGACTTCCATGGGGCCTTCCAGAAGTTGTTGGAATGGCATAACAAGTGCATTGCAGCCGGAGGAGATTACTTCGAAAAGGGACGAGAGTTTTATATGTGTACTATCAATAAAAGTGTGCATACGAAAAAGTCTGGAAACTTATTAAATGATCCTCGTACATATAGACAGAACTTGGCGTTAAATAACCTACAAAGGTTGATACACCATAAAACCCAACCAACCAACCATAATTGACAATACTTGAAACCATTCAACTGTATGCAAACGAACGATTTCTGGCTTGTTTATAATGTTACTTACGTAGACTTTATTTACAAATAACAGATGAACAGGATTTGGTATTGGATAACTTACAAGGATTGATTGGGTGCCTCTGGTGGTGTAATGATTAACAAGCTAAACTTCACAAGTGTGTTCGAGTTTCATTGGGTGCCCCATTCATTCGGCCTTGTACCGCATCTAAGTAAAAAGCTTACTAAATTATTAGGGTGCCTTCGGTGGTGTAATATTTTGCAAACTAGACTAGCATACCTTCACAAGTGAGTTCGGGTCTCATTGGGGGC
>OY757939.1:17641575-17679075 GCA_963585895.1 Sepioteuthis lessoniana
GTCGCCCAAGAAAAGACGACATGATTCAATTTTCGTTTAATGAAAACCGGTTTTCTTTTTTTTTTGTTGCAGACCATCTTCTAGTTGGCCAGTCGTATACAAATCCCAAGAGCGATAGGAGCCTTCTATCATGTCTGAAAGTGACACAATGTTCAACGAGCGAGATCGGAGATGCGCCGCTGTACAACTCATGCTCTCTGCCGATCCAAGTTATGAAAACAGGTCCATTGCCAGCACCCTCAAAATGCAAATCTGGATTGCCACGAATAACAGGGACGTGCCCTGGGTGACGAAAACGAAGTTTCTGGCTACGGTTATGGTATTTGGTGTGGTTTCAAGTAAGGGCCACATCATGCCACCTCACATCTTCGAAGTCGGCTTGAAAGTTAACACCAAAGTGTACCTGGATGTGCTGAAGAATGCGGTGATCCCCTGGTGCAATCAGGTGGCCGGTGGCAGACCCTGGGTGTGGCAGCAGGAGTTGGCGTCCAAAGAGACCCTGTCTTGGCTTCTGAAGGAGTGCTAGGACTTTGTACCCTTCTCTCACACTCACCCCTCTCCCGACCTGAAGCCGCCGGACTACTTCGTTAGGTCATACGTCGAGAACATCACCAACATGACCTCCCACAACACCAAATCCAGCCTGATCTCCGCCATTCGCCGAGTATTCACCCAGCTCCCGCCGGCGCTTGTGGAAAAGGCATGCTCACAGTTCCTGATCCATATCGAGGCGGTGATTGAGGCTGAAAGCTGCTGCATTGAATAGATATCAGCTCTACTACATAATCAAGTTATCTGAGTTGATTTTTTCAATAAAGCTGTAGTGTTGTTTTCTTTAGGATGACAATTTTATCGTTTCACCCTGTACATAAACCCTAATAAAACACATATATACAAACAAATACGCATATATATATGTGTGTGTGTGTGTGTGTGTTTGTGTGTGTGTGTGTGTTTGTGTGTGTGTGTGTGTTTGTGTGTGTGTGTAGTTGGGCAGCAGTCGTTCATTTAAGCATGTTTGATTAAATAATAAAGAAAAATTTTGTCTGTATAATTTATTTAAGATCCTTTCAAGTTTTCAAGTTTTCTGATAAGTGTCTTAGTTTCCGAATTGGTAGATGAATTTCCCAAAATTGTCCCAAGCGCTTTCGGACCCTTCATATGCCATCATCAGGGGACACAGTTTTTGAGATGGTCATTAAGACCTGCCGTAATTTTCGGAGTAGTATTTTTTGTGTTCTTTCCTAACAATCCGTATAAGAGTCTGACGGTGCCTATAAGACAGCTTTCGCTTTTTTTCAGAGTATCGCTTCAGCGAAGAGGTTTTTCCTTCTTTTTCATTACTTTTGAGACAGTACTCCTCGCTACACCAAATAATTCAGCAGTTTTTGTTACACTTTCGCCAGCCATATGAGCACCAACAATTTGATCTCTTTTGATCTGCCATTTTAATGAATCTTGATTCATTTCTTCTGATGATATCAGTAAAAAAAACAAAAAAACAACAATTTTAGTAAAATAAGGCGAGAAATCAAAAAAACAAAAAGAACAAACGTTTGATGGTTTTATGTGAATTCTAGGTGTCAATATTATTTAGTCCAACCCCTGTTTATATATATATATATATATCATAGAGTAGAGTTTCGGCATCTGCATACCGTGGTCGTTGGTTCGATCTCCAGTGGTGGAGATCACGGTGTGCACTGCTGATAAGACCTAGAAAGATCGAAACAGCTGTTCAGTGCTCCGTATGTCGCATGTAGGTGATTGCCGGATTTTCTTGTCATGGTTATTCTATGATAATATCAATTCCTCCATTTAAAAATTATATATATATATATATATATATATATATATATATATATATATATATATACATATATATATATGAAACAAATGACTACAAACAATTTATTGACACGCGTTTGATTAATCGAAAGTGCTCAAATGTTGTCTAGTAGAGCAGTATAGATACTCAAAGGAAAATAAAACCTTTCAGCTTTGTTTAGTTTTAAAATTTCATTTATATTATAATTTGTATATATATATATATATATATATATATATATATATATAATTTATATTATAATTTTCTTTTAATTTTATTATAATTTATATTACAATTTTTATATATTATAATTTATAAAAACACCATCGTCGGATAAAACCTTTGGAGGAAGATATAAAGAAAATGCAGAAGTGGAATGAATAAGGTTTTCTTTGATTTCGTTGTTTAAAGGCATATCAACTTTCGTGGTTTATTCTATACCAAAGCTATCTTTAAGAAGAGTAGTAGCAGTACTATTTAACCCATAGCTGCGGGGTTGATAAAGGGGTTAATACCTTTTTCAAGCCTATTAGATCGAAAGTGAATGTACAAGAGAGAAAGGGGTTTGAACTCGCTTATAACGTTGTCACAGTCCAGTAAGTGAGGACTCCACACTTAAGGAGAAGAGAAAACTATTTTCCTGAAGAACCTTATTGGCAGTGAGGTCTCGGTAAAAGACAAAACAAAACGCGGTAATGAGGATCCTCTTGGGTCGTTGGTGGTTTGGTTGGTTGGTTGGTATCTTATTGCGTATCAACCGTTGTGGGTTATTTAATGCCAAACCCAACAAGGTGAAACGATAAAATTGTCATCCTAAAGAAAACAACACTATAGCTTTATTTTAAAACTTTTATTGAAAAAATCAATTTAGGTAACTAAAAAATCAATTTAGGTAACTAAAAAATTAATTTTTTTCAGACATGTGACAATTTAAATTTTAAAAACTGTAATGTAACATGGCCCAATCAGTGAAACTTTCGAATACGCTGACTGTATCCTCAGCCGTGATGTTCTTAGTCGGACAGTAAATTGATTCGAATGGTGAGATTCCTGTTCTGGAGATTTGGGGAGTTAGGAGTGCTCCTTCATTGCCATTACTCCCTGGTTCACTCTGACCTGGATCCCGACTATCGGTCGAATTGATCTGTTTGTAGATTATTCGTATTCGAAAAGCATACAAAAAATGTAAATATGGACGTAAAATGAACGCGATTGTGGAGGTGCCCGTGGTGTAATGGTTATCGACGTAGGAAATGGAAACCACGACACGAGTTCAAATCCTGGACAAGACTAATTGCATTTCACATAGCACTAATACCCTTGGGAAAGGTATGAATCCAATTATTCTCCCTCCAACTATGGGTAAATAGTAGGGAAGACTAAATTCTTCAGCCCTGGTGAGGCAACTAGTCTAGGAGAAGGAAAAAAAAATTGACCTTGTGTCATATCCTGCCCGAGCGGAGTGGTTGGTAAATATGGTAAAATGAACGCGATTGTGGAGGTGCCCGTGGTGTAATGGTTATCGACGTAGGAAATGGAAACGACGACACGAGTTCAAATCCTGGACGAGACTAATTGCATTTCACATAGCACTAATACCCTTGGGAAAGGTATGAATCCAATTATTCTCCCTCCAACTATGGGTAAATAGTAGGGCAGACTAGTTTCTTCAGCCCTAGTGAAGTCTAGGAGAAGGAAAACTCTGAATTCAAACCTGTTAAACTCTGCTTAAAAAATTGACCTTGTGTCATATCCTGCCCGAGCGGAGGGGTTGGTAAATATGGTAAAATGAACGGGATTGTGGAGGTGTCTGTGGTGTAATGGTTATCGACGTAGGAAATGGAAACGACGACACGAGTTCAAAACCTGGACGAGGGCAGGCTAGTTTCTTCAGCCCTGGTGAGGCAACTAGTCTAGGAGAAGGAAAACTCTGAATTCAAACCTGTTAAACTCTGCTTAAAAAAATTGACCTTGTGTCATATCCTGCCCGAGCGGAGGGGTTGGGTAAATATGGTAAAATGAACGCGATTCCCAATAATAGATAATAATACTCGAACGACTGAACAGTTTAAGACCCTAATAGGTTCTTGGTTAAGTCGGCTGGAGTTTCAGAATACACAGACTGCATCTCCGCAACGACTCTCCCAACAGTTTGACATTTAAACTGTTCTTATGCTAAACTGAATTGGTTGAAATAAAACTGTTTTTATATCTAACTTTCTAAACAATTGGCCCAGTCGACTTAAATGTCTGTAAACACATGACTGATTTTTAATTGAATTGTTAGTGATACATAGCAATACATTGAACCATCTAACTTTGCAGTCATGCTAAATTGAATTGTTTGAAATAGAACTGTTTTATCCTTTTACTGTGTAAACAAATAAACAATGTTTAATTAAACTATTAGTGTTAAATATCTATACTTGAAAACATTTAACTGTGTGCAAACAAATAATGAATAGTGAATAGAATTATTCGCATAAGATAGAAATAAATGAAACCATTTAACAAAACATGAGCTCAGACTCGTTTAAAAATGTTATATACAAAATGTGTTTAGGAATCATAAAATCAATTCATATGTATTAAAAGGATTTGGCATTAAATAACCTACAATAGTTGATATGCCATAAAAACCAATCAGACCAAATCATATATATTTGATATATATGTATATAAAGGATTTGGCATTTAATAACCTACACTAGTTGATATGCCATAAAAACCAAACAAACCAAATCATATATATTTAATATATATGTATAAAAAGGATTTGGCATTAAATAACCTACAGTAGTTGATACGCCGTAAAACCCAATAAGACCAAATCATATAAATTTGATATATATGTATAAAGAGGATTTAGCATTAAATAACCTACAATTGTTGTTATGCCATAAAACCCAACCCAACCAAACCAAATCATATATATTTAATATTTATGTATAAAGACGATTTGGCATTAAATACCCTACAATAGTTGATATGCCGTAAAACCAAACCAAACCAAATCATATATACAGTAGCGTCCAAGACTAAGGGACACAATTTTAAAACCTAATATTTGTTAGAAATAACAACTGTGAAAAACTGAGATTTTGACAACTGGTAGTCGTTATCACCCATAATAACATACTAAAATTTGAATCATTTGCAAAGGATAGAAAAAGAATTATAACAATTATTTATTTATTTTCAAATTTGGAACGTCCAAAAGTAAGGGACAAAATTGAGAAAAACTATGTAAACAGCCAAAAAACAATAAAAATACATGTACAATCAATATTTAGTAAATGATTTGCAAATGATTCAAATTTTAGTATGTTATTATGGATGATAACGACTACCAGTTGTCAAAATGATTTGCAAATGATTCAAATTTTAGTATGTTATTATGGATGATAACGACTACCAGTTGTCAAAATTTCAGCTTTTCACAGTTGTTATTTCTAACAAATATTAGGTTTTAAAATTGTGTCCCTTAGTCTTGGACGCTACTGTACTTAATATATATGTATAAAGAGAATTTGGCATTAAATAACTTACAATGGTTGATATGCCATAAAACCAAACCAAACCTAATCGGTACTACTAATCCTCGTCAGAGTGGGAGGTACTCCAGATTCCCCAGAGCTCCACGACCGTATCCTCACCATCAAACGCAGTTTAGTGTCATATCCATAACATTCATTGATGTGGGTGTGGGTGTTTTATCCTTCGGCTGAGATGCAGTAGGCGTATTGTACAGCTTCAGCTGACTGGCCTAACTTCGATCGTGAAACTGACAGTTATACAAGACGTTTGTGATGGCTGTGATTTCAAAGGTTTTTAACAATCGTTTTTAGTTTTTACCCCATATTTTGACAATCTGAAACACATTAACAACTGTCTGTTTGGTGACCGTAACTGTTGATGAATGTCAGTAGGTGTTTGATTTTTCCACAGTTTAATAAAGTGTTGTATAGTGGCTGGTACCACGTGACTTCCGGTATCGCGAAGATATAAAAGTCGTCGTGTTTCTTAAGAACGCCGTTAATGAGAGATCTCGGTCAGTAATAAGACCAATTTCGGACGAAACACCAACAGCGCGAGACTCATAATATTCGCCGGACTGTACCACTTCAGTTAATAAACAATTATCTCTATTTAACTGTGTATCTCTTCTTTACCACTATACAGCATTAAGAACCTGGGCTTTTTATATAAGAAGCTGTTCCATGAGATTGTCGCTTATCTTCCACCTATAAAAGAAGCAAAAATAAAAAGAAAACAGAGTTATCCGTAAATATGTTTTGTATCTACTGCCACACCACTAACATCTGTCTCGAATGTGGGACAAATTAATAAAACAAGAACCGTTACGTTTTGGTCAGCCAGCCTCTTGGCCCAGCACCTTATTCATCAATGTCAAAAAAGCAGAGAAAACGGTGGAAACAATAGTGCTATGTAGCTGAAAACTTGCTCTATCCAAAGTGTCATAGTCCTCATTAAACGTTTAGTAGTTTCCATGGAAATAAAAAGGAGGTATTACTTTTAGGGTGTACCTCATATATTCTAATGATTCTCTCTCTCTCTCTCTTTGTCTCTCTCTCTATCTCTGTCTGTCTCTCTTTCTCTTTATATATATATATATATATATATATATATATATGTGTGTGTGTGTGTGTGTGTGTGCCCGCACTCGTGCTGTAATGGATACCGTTGCAGGAAATGGACACGGTGACTAGGGTTCAAACCTGGACAAGGTTGTTTGAGATTTACATTAGGGAAATGTACGAATCCAAATATTCTTCCTCCTTCAATCAATAGTTGGGCAGTTTGGGCTCTTTAACCTTGGTATAGTAACCAATCTTGGAGAAGAACATCTCTGAATCCGAAACTGTTAAATTCCGCTTTAAAAATTGACTTTGTGTTGCATCCTGTTTGTGTGAGGGATGACACACACACACACACATATATATATATATATATTAATGAAGGTGTGTGTACTGTGAATATTAGTCCTTATATACAGTCATTTGTAAGGGAACAAGTTAGACGAAATAAGAATAGCTTTCTTGTTTGTGAAATTTTATAAGATCTATCTATCTATCTATCTATCTTACTCTGCTTATATCTATCACAATCTATTCCTTCCTTCCGATCCAACTTTCTTCCTTTCTTTCTTTCTTTCCGTGCATCTATCGATTTCAGTTTGTCTTTGTTTAACTATTTCTATCTATCTATCTATCTATCTATCTATCTATCTATCTATCTATCTATCTAAATATATATATATTTATATATATATATATATATATAGTTTTGAATATATAGTATAAGTATATTATCTATATTACATACATACAAGCATGAGACGTCTATCTACGAAACAATATATATATATATATGTGTGCGTGTGCGCGTGTGTGTAAACTGAATACACAAACACACATATATATACATATATACAAGGAGACAGAAAAATAATATATACATATATATATATATATATATATATATAATGCAACAATCTACATGCACACCGATATATATATATATATATATATATAAGTAAATGGCGTGATATTTTTGCAGTTGTGCATGTTGGATGTTTTTGCAAACGGTACATGTATTGTTAGCTGATTAGCTTTCACGTCAGCGCTGATTGTATTTGCCGGCTTTTTCAATATCACTCCGAAAGAAAACTGGCGAGATATTGATATGTGGACACCATGATTGTCTATTTTGTTCGCTATCACATTACACGCTCCAACACACCCAACCGCACTCACGTAAGTGCACGCACCTAAACACACTTATGTATCAACAACCACCCCATACAGACAGACACATATACACACAAATGTACATATATGTATAAATACATATATGTATACATGTATATATATATATATGTGTGTGTATGTGTGTTTATGCATTTATATACAAACATACGTATGTATATATGTACATATGAACGCATGTATTCTGTTAAAAAGAAATAACACTTTCTATCTTTTCATTATATTACGTTCACATGTTTCTTCGTGTTATCTAATTTATTTATTTTTGTCGACTGTAAATTAAATCGCTAATATTATTTTTGGTTTTTATTCAACGTTTCTGATATGTATCAATCACTTTTAAGATTTTGATTTTTATTATATTTTTTATTACGGAACTATAAGTTTTTTTTTTGTTATTTCCTCAGCATTTATCGGTCAGTATTGATAAAATTCTAGAGAATGTTTAGTAAATATTTCTAATGCTTTATAGCAAAGTCATACACTGTCCAGGTGGCGAACTGATTAATATCATATAAACACGAATTCCTCAAGCCTAGTTCGAGTAAAGGACGAGGTTTGTTACGTTTTCCACTTCACCTTAATATTCTTCAAAAAGGGAACGAATCCATCTCTTCCCTACCAGTTAGGCGTGGAATAGGTAGATAAACCCGGACTCTCTTGCCTTGGTAGGATAATTTGGTTTCGGAGATGGATAACTTTGAATTCTGGTTCGGCAGAAATCAAAAATTGCCCCGGAAGCAACGGGAGACATCCGGAAAGGCAACTTCTACTTTTTCTGACATTCTGTTGAACAGTTCTATATATATATATATATATATATATATATATAGTCATCCACAGACAGATCTGTTTCGTTCTATCAGAACTCATCTATAGTCATCCACAGACAGATCCCTCTCTCTCTCTCTATATATATATATATATACACACACACACACACACACATATATATATATATATATGAAAGTAAATTATGGAAAAGGATCCTATAAAATGAAGAGTATTGAAAAACAAAGTAATTCAAGTGTTGTATTTATTGTTTTATCAACACTTGTTTCACCATCTTAAAGTCATGATGAAGGTTCATTAAAACCAAAACATTTTAATGTTGACTTTCCTTCGTAATAAATTTATCACTTTTGGATTATTTTGTTTTCCAATTTCCTCCATATATATATATATATATATATATATATATATATATTGGCGCGAAAAACACTCATTATTAGAAAAATTAAAAAAATTTCTGAATTAAAAAATTCTTTTAATTGTATCAATTTTGACTCTTCGAAATAACCTTGAATTAATTAAGGAAATCAAAATTCCATCAAATACCTCCTTTTTATATGATTAACATTTAGAATGGTAAATAAACTTACAACCCCCCTCTCTCTTTCTCTCTCTGTCTCTCTCTCTGTATATATAGATATAGTGCCCGTGGTGTAATGGTTATCGCCGTAGGAAACGGACACGGCGATACGAGTTCAAATCCTGGACGAGACTGATTGCATTTCACAAAGCACTAATACCCGTGGGAAAGGTATGAATCCAAATATTTTCCCTCCAGCTATGGGTAAATAGTAGGGCAGACTAGTTTCTTCAGCCTTGGTGAGGCTTATTGTCGAGGAGAAGAAAAACTCTGAATTCAAACCTGTTAAACTCTGCTTAAAAATTGACCTTGTGTCATATCCTGCCCGAGCGGAAGGGTTGATATATATATATATATATATATATATATATATATATATATATATATATATATATAATTATCTTGATATATTTACGAACTCATAAGTGACATTCTTTTTTGGACCCCGTTCACATGGACGTACCAGTTTTGACAGACCAGCAAGAACTACATCAGCTCTGTGTGGACAAAGAATGCAGTTTAGAAAACTTGCAGGGAGCGATGGACGATAGGGATAGATGGGGAGATGTTTTCACGCTACTTTTCTATTAGGTAATAGGAATTTACTCTTGGTCAATAAATGGAAGCCTACAGCATAGTTTGACAATTAATTTTCCAGATGCTTCCCCTTCGAATATAAGACCGATGAGATATTTGGGACTAAATAGGAAGGTACTGCAGATACACTTATGGCTACCCAACAGCACCCATTTGAATTATACTCTCCTATATAATTTTGATTCACATATAAAACCAGGGAGAAATTTTCAGTTAAATAGATGTTATTCTCGATTTTTCCATTTCGCATATAAGATCCGTGAGATATTTTACCTTGAATAAGAAGTGAATCTAGATACAACGATTCGTAAAAACGAATTGTGAGTTCACATCGAAACTGTGGACAACTTTCTATTTTGTTAAAAATATCTCACGGGTCTTATATACGAATATGCATTATCTAGGTTGAATGACACGCAACAACGGCTTTTATGGAAACACTAGTCTCCCAGAAATTTCCAATTTACATATAAGACCAATGAGATATTTTGTGATTAATAAAAAATTACTCTAGATAAAAGAACTGATAGCCTACGGCGTCTATGAAAACATTTGTCTCCAAGATAATTCCATTTCGCTTAAGAGACTCATAATACAGTTGGCGCTAAATAGTGTTATATAATTACGGAATGATTTTTTTTATATAAATTATTTTTCGTTAATTATATTTTATCATTCAGTTTGGTTGGGCTTTCAACTGTTCGGCTTTTAGTTCAGGTGCACAGACATTGGGTACAGTTTACGCTCCTGCGCAGAGGATATGGCAATCACAATTGTCATAATAAACCCCAGATAGGAAATATGACTGGAGTGTGAATGATGTCATGTCCGGAAGCGATGGGCTGAGAATTTGGGTATTTTGAAAAAGACGTCAGTTGGGTGTCGGCTGTGGGCCAGTCGAGTTGGGTTTTTACTGAGGACCAGTCCAGTTAGTTGTCGAATGGAGACCGGTCGAGTTGCTCGTCGACTTTGGCCCATGTAGACGAACAGTAGAAGTTGAGTTCCAACCATGGTGTTGAGAAGTTTGGGCTTCGATTGTTGAGGCATACGGTTAAGTTTTTCGGGTCCCGGCTTGCGAAGATGAAAAGAGATCTAAAAATCCACGAAATGTGCCGAGAGTTTGAGTTTTGTTAGCATAGTATGATACGAAAGACTTTTAAGAATTGTGTTTCTCTCTCTCCCCGTGTCGAAGAACCAAACTCAGAAGTCAAGAAGGTAATAAACGTTCGTACCTGAACAAGAGAGAGTTGCTCCTGTATTTGAGTATGCCTTTGTTTTTGCATATGTATAACGTTTGTGATGGATATGGCTATACAACAATAGGAGAGTTACTCAAGGTACAATGACTGCTAGCAATGGCGTCGAAGTGAATATTAATCTCCCAGATAATTATAATTTGCATATTAGACCCGGGAAATATTTTGAACAAAAAATCAAATCACTCAAGGTACAATGACTGCTAGCAATGGCGTCTAAGTGAATATTAATCTCCCAGATAATTATAATTCGCATATTAGACCCGGGAAATATTTTGAACAAAAAATCAAATCACACAAGGTACAATGACTGCTAGCCAAAGGCATTAAAGCGAACATTCGTCTTCTAACTTAAAATTTGCATATAAAACTATAAATTAAGAGATGACTGTTATCTACATCTATGATTTTCCCAGAAAATTGACATTCACATATAAGTTTGGTTGTTTGCTTGCTTTGGTTTTATGGCATATCAACCTTTGTAGGTTATTTAATGCCAAATCCATTTTTATGTAAATAATCAGTTCTATTTCAAAGAATTCAGTTTAGCATAAGCTCGCAGTTTATATGTAAGTACAGTTTAATTGTCAAAAACATTTCTATTTCAAGCTATTCAGTTTTGTCAAGCAGTTCTAATTCAACTAATTCAGTTTAGTATAAGTACAGATTTTGTTTACACACAGTTAAATGTCAAAACAGTTCTATATTAAACAATTCAGTTTAGTGTAAGGACAGTTTCAATGTCAAAAACAGTTCCATTTCAAATAATTCAGTTTAGCATAAGCACGCAGTTTAGATGTAAGTACGGTTTAATTGTTAAAAACATTTCTATTTCAAGCTATTCAGTTTAGTCAAACAATTCCTTTTAGCATAAGTATGCCGTTAGTTCTATTTAACACATAGATAGGGCCCTATAAAGTGCTAGTTACTACGATGGGCCAGAGTGGACCCGGGAGCAATGGCAATGAAGGGGTGCTCTGCTATCCTCAAAGCTCCAGCATTACTGGAACCTCACAATCAGATTGTTTAGCGTCATATAGAGGACACTCATTGTGTTTTTTAGCCCTCTGCAGAGGTGGTCTGTGTATTCTCAAGCCCGAGCCGACTGGGCAACATTCACATATAAGTGTCAATAGATATGTTGGTTTGATTTCTTTATTTAATGGCATATCAACCTTTGTAGGTTATTTAATGCCAAACTCATCCTTCCAGAAGAACAGTAGTGGTACTATTTGACCCATATATTATATATATATGATTTGGTTTTGTTTTGTTTGTTTTATGGCATATCAACCCTTGCAGGTTATTTAATGCCAAATCCTCTTTATACATATATATCAAATTTATATGATTTGTTTTGGTTAGGTTTTATGGCATATTAACCATTGTAGGTTATTTAATGGCAAATCCTCTTTATACATATATCGTAAATATATATGATTTGGTTTTGTTAGGTTTTATGGCATATCAACAATTGTGGGTTATTTAATGTCAAATCCTCTTTATACACATATATTAAATATATATGATTTGGTTTGGTTAGGTTTTATGGCATATCAGCCATTGCAGGTTATTTAATGTCAAATCCTCTTTATACATATATATTAAATATATATGATTTGGTTTGGTTGGGTTTTATGGCATATCAACCATTGTAGGCTATTTAATGCAAAATCCTTTTTATACATATATATTAAATATATATGATTTGGTTTGGTTAGGTTTTATGGCATATCAATCTTTATTCATATATATTGAATATATGATTTGTACAAACATTTTCTTGATAACATTTTTATACGAGTCTGTGTTTATTTTTTTCTCATATTTAAATGGTTTCACTTACTTCTATCTAACACGAATTATTCTATCAAGTATTTACTATTAATCATTTGTTTGCACACATTTAAATGGTTTCAAGTATTTCTATGTATTCTAAAAAATGAATTAAACATCAGTTATTTATTTAAACACCGTTTTATGATCAAACGGTTCTATTTCAAACAATTCCGTTCAACATGCCAACAAAGTTAAATGATTTCAAGTATTGCTATGTAAAAATCCCAATTTTATATTTTGCGCACATTTAACATAAGTCATTTTATTTGCACAGATTTAAATGGATGACCATGTGATTTGTAAGTGGATTGTTTGTGGTGATTTCATTTTTAAATGAGTTAAAACTAATTTATTTGCACACACGTGTTGCTATTCTGTACAGGTGTCAATGATTGCAATCAAAAACTTTTCATTCTATTCAATTTTTATCTTGTTTGTAGACAGTGAAGTGGCGTAACAGACTCATATGCAGATGCATGCAGAAACATATTCAACACAATAAAGACGAGCGGACATAGTTCTTTAGAAAAAAATCTACTTCTCAATTCATTTGAAAGGGTTCAAAAGGGTTACGAAAGGTATTATCTGTGAGATGTGAGTCGGAGACTGAACAGAACTGCAACATATTGACCCCCCCGCAACTCTTCTGGCTATAACAGCATTTCTTTCCCGTTCTCCTGGGTTGCTCAACCGGGGGCCTGGGGGCCCAGCCTCTGCTGGGACATGGTTCTCATTCCAGCATCTTCTCTCCAACAGATCTGGACTTCCTGTTGCCCGGGTTATATAATAATTTGACATCCACCTACTTCTTGCGAGCGTCACAATTCGCACACAATTCAACCCTTCGACAGCCAAGGTTGTCCCCTGATGTCTTCGACCGGATGCACCTGTTATTTACACTGGTGCATTTCTTCTTTTGACGGCTTTGCCGGGGTCAATATGTTACAGTGGTTACAAGTTTTGCTAATTAACACTAGTTATTCCATTTCATCGCTATTCCTTTATTTGCACCTAGTTAATGGTTCAAGTATTTCTCTGTAATACTGTTGCATATATCGAACCACTGGACAAACAACAGTTTGAATAGATTCAACTTATGCGATATTAGCGCAGTTGAATCTCAGGTATCGACTTCTACTATCTTTATGATTAAATAGTGTTGGGTATTTGTTTGCCTCAAGTGTAATTTGAAGAATATGGTTGGTACAATCATATTTTTATAAAGGTTGACTTGACCAGCCGAATAATTTGATTGGGCCATTCCGACCGCTTATCCAGTAAAAGCGGAGTGATAGAAGTCACTTGACTATTCACTCGCCGGGTTAAAGATGGTTCAGCCACCAAGATCTCATCCTCAAATATTAAAGGTTGCCACCCACGGCCAAAAAATAGCCTCGTGGGGAGGAGTTCTTATGTTATATCATATTTACCAACCCCTCCACTTGGGCAGGATATGACACAAGGTCAATTTTTAAGCGGAGTTTAACAGGTTTGAATTCAGAGTTGTCCTTCTCCTAGACTAGTTACCCCACCAAGGCTGAAGAGACTAGTCTACCCGACTATTTACCCATAGCTGGAGGGAGAATAATTGGATTTATACATATACCAAGGGTATTAGTGCTATGTGAAATGCAATCAGTTTCCTGCAGGACTTGAACTCGTGTCGCCGTGTCCATTCCCTACGACAATAACCATTAGACGACGGGCACCTCCAGAAATGCATATTTACAGTCTCTATTTACTCAACCTTTCCACTGGAAGAGGATACAAAATGAATTTAATATTTAAGCTGAATTTATAATGTTTACCCGACTAGTTACACATATTAAGTGGGAGAAAAATTGGATGCACACCTTTAGGTATAAGCTCTACGTAAAATATAAACGGTCTCGTCCAGGATTTAAACTCTTGTCGCCGTGTCGATTTGATAGCAATTTATAGCAGCGAAACTGAGTAAACAAAAAATGCAATTTCATAAATATCTAAAAGAAGTGAAAATATTTCATTTTTTTTATTACATATTGAAAATGCTGTACTGTTTTGCCATAATTGATGCCTAAGAAAAAGAAAGCCAATTCCTTATCTCTCTAACTGACGGCATAAATTCTCACTGCGCGGTGTGCATCATTTTGGTAACATGCATCACCCGTTAAATATAATCCTGGTATTTTTTTTGGTAACATGTATCACCTGTTAAATATAATCCTTGTATTTTTTGGTAACATGCATCACCCGTTAAATATAATCTTGGTATTTTTTTTGGTAAGATGCATTACCCGTTAAATATAATCCTGGTATTTTTTTGGTAACATGCATCACCCGTTAAATATAATCCTGGTATCTTTTGGTAACATGCGACACCCGTTAAATATAATCCTGGTATTTTTTGGTAAAATGCATCATATGTTAAATATAATCTTGGTATTTTTTTGGGTAACATGCATCACCCGTTAAATATAATCTTGGTATTTTTTGGTAACATGCATCAACCGTAAAATACAATCCTGGTATTTTTTGGTAACATTCATCACCCGTAAAATATAATCCTGGTATTTTTTTTTTGGTAACATGCATCACCCGTTAAACATAATCTTGGTATTTTTTTGGAAACATGCATCACCCGTTAAATATAATCCTGCTATTTTTTGGTAACATGCGTCACCCGTTAAATATAATCCTGGTATTTTTTGGGTAACATGCATCACTCATTAAATATAATCTTGGTATTTTTTTGGTAACATGCGTCAACCGTTAAATATAATCCAGGTATTTTTTGGTAACATGCATCACCCATTAAATATAATCCTGGTATTTTTGGGGGTAACATGCATCACCTGTTAAATATAATCTTGGTATTTTTTTGGTAACATGCATCACCCGTTAAATATAATTCTGGTATTTTTTGGTAACATGCATCACCCGTTAAATATAATCCTGGTATTTTTGGTTTAGAAGAAAATCATATTTTATAAGAAATATGAGCGATATACTTACTAGTATTTGATATTGTTGATAGATCAATAGATATGAACCCATTTATCTAGTTTGCTAAATAGATAGATATGAAAAAGTTGCGACGGATGTATAGTTATGAAAAACATAGATAGATGCAGAACGAATATATATATATATATATATATATATATATATATATATATATATATATATATACAATATATCAGTATGTATTGATAAATAAAAAAACACAGATAGATAGATAGATATGAACAAATTGAGAAAGAGATAAATAGAATGAAATAGATGGATATATATGAACAAGTTGAGATTGATACATAGTTATGACAAATCGGTGATAGATATGAAAAAATTGAGATAGATAGATAGATTGGAAGAGATTTGGATAGAGTTAAAGAGAATGAAATAGATAGATAGATAGATAGATAGATAGATAGATAGGTAATTAGATAGATATATATGAAAAAAATTGAGATAGAGATTTATAGAATGAAATAAATAGATAGATTGATAGATTGGTAAATATATAAACATATGAGCACATTTGGATAAATCAAATTATAGATATTGAGATAAATAATTGCCCATAAAATAAATATCGACTAAAAACAACTGTAACAATATTGTTATAAAAGATGAAATTAAATGAAAAAATTGTTTATGCATACTTATCTATGGGCAATAATATTTCTTTCTTTCTTTCTTTCTTTCTTTCTTTCTTTCTTTCTTTCTGTTTCAAATCTTTATTTCTCTTTTCCTTTTGCTTTAAAATCATTTCCCCTTTCTTTCTTTCTTTCTTTCTTTCTTTCTTTCTTTCTTTCTTTCTTTCTTTTGCTTTAAAATTATTTCCCCTTTCTTTCTTTCTTTCTTTCTTTCTTTTGCTTTAAAATCATTTCCCCTTTCTTTCTTTCTTTCTTTCTTTCTTTCTTTCTTTCTTTCTTTCTTTCTTTCTTTCTTTTGCTTTAAAATCATTTCCCCTTTCTTTCTTTCTTTCTTTCTTAAAAATCTTTTCCCCTTTCTTTCTTTCTTTCTTTCTTTCTTTCTTTCTTTCTTTTGCTTTAAAATCATTTCTCCTTTCGTTCTTTCTTCCTTTTTTTTGTTGTTAAATAATTTCTCCTTTCTTTCTTTCTTTCTTTCTTTCTTTCTTTTGTTTTTAAATTATTTCTCCTTTCTTTCTTTCTTTCTTTCTTTCTCATCGTTGATTCTACACAAGAAGGAGACACTGAAAAGAATAAATCCTAAAAATTGTCTTCTAAACGAACTTTGACATAAAATACCAAAGAAAGGTATTTTATAATTAACAAAAGTTAAACCGACAGTAGGTGGTTGACGGAATTACGTTGAGCATGTCAGCCGTTATATTTCTTTATACCCCTCTTTTTTTTGTTATAATATTGTCATTACTTGAATGTATTTTTTTCTTACCTTAAATTCATTGTTTTCGACAAGCACAGAGAAAAATATGCAAAGCCGGATTTTGTAAAGTTTATTTCTCTTGAAATAAATTACTTGGGAACTAGTTGTTTTTGTTTTTAAGAAATATAGACACTCTTCTCTGTCAGATAAAAAAGTTAGCTCTCCCACCCCTTTTCTTTATCTCCTTTATTTTTATACTTTTCTCTCTCCCTTTGTTTAGCATGACAGTTACTGCTAGATTTCTTGGGCTAAGCAGAGATAAGGTCTAGCATATTTATTGAATTGAGTACATATCTCATATAGGCTTTCTTTTCTTTGAAAAATACAGCGTAAAAAATAGTATGATGATATGAAATCTAGCTGTTAACTGCAGGTTCTGATGTCATGAGAGACAGTCAAAGAAAGTATGTATACACGCCCAGTTACCCGTCCAACCACAAATACACTCAAATGAACGACCGATAAATTGTATTAGACACTTTAGTTGACTTAGTAGAAATAAACCTTTCTGTTTTACCAATCTAAAAATAATCAAAATAATATATTAGACTCTTCTGATGACTTTGAAGGAATAGAAAAGCTTTGGGGAATGCGGAGTACACCTTCATTGCCATTACTCCCAGGTCCACACTGGCCTGGAGTAGTTGCACCTGATAGGGTTCTATCTATAGTTCAAATAGAACTAAACCGTGTACTTATGCTAGATTGAATTATTAGAAATAGAACTGTTTTTACATTTAATTGTGTGTAAACAAAAACTGTGATTCTGCTAAACTGAATTGTTAGAAGTAGAACTGTTTATAAGTATATAAATGGTTTCGTTGGGGCAAGTGTTGCAAAGGTTTCTCTCCATTGCTCTCTCTCTCTCTCTCTCTCTCTCTCTCTCTCACACACATTCAATATTCTCTCTCTTCAAGCATTTTTTTAAAATCCATTTAATTTTTTGTTTATCAAATTAACAGCCCTGATTAAATTACCACTTTACTAACAAAACATTTATTTTATCAAAAGCAAAATAAAAGTTAGGAAAAAAGTAACGGCTGGAGAAGAAACTAGACGGCAATTACACAAGAATGCTACGTGCAATCTTAAACAAGTCCTGGCGGAAACACCCCACAAGACACCAACTATACGGCCACCTGCCTCCTATCACGAAAACTATTCAAGTTAGACGAACCAGACATGCAGGACGCTGCTGGAGAAGCAGGGACGAACTCATAAGAGATATACTCTTATGGACCCCCACACATGGCCGTGCAAAAGTAGGACGACAAGCACGAACATACATTCAGCAGCTATGTGAGGATACGGGATGTTGTCCTGAAGACCTACCTAGGGTGATGAACGATAGGGAGGAGTGGCGAGAGAGGGTCAGGGATATCCGTGCTACCAGCGCGATATGATGATGACGATGATAGTTATGAAAAATATATTATTTTGATTAGTGATACTAAAAATATCAGGTTGCCCCGTCGGCTGTAACCCCGAAATTCCAGCCATGATAGCAGCAAGCAAGGGCTCAAATTGGAAATAGAATATATTTGCAGCAATCGACTTCACGGGTAGTGATTGGTTGAAACAAACTTAAACAGGAGGTCATAAAAGTGGACGCAGAATAGAAAATAGAAAAGAAAAGAATTCCAGACAGACCGCGAAGATATGAAGACAAACCGAAAAGTCGGCACCCATTTTGGATGATTGCCCAGTCAGCTGGGGCTGTAGAATACACCGACTGCTTCTCTGTCGAGGGGTAAGACCCCCTCCAACGAGTGTCCTGTATATGACACTAAACAATCTGATGGTGAGGTTCCAGCAATGCTGGAGCTTTGGGGAATGCGAAGTACCCCTTTATTGCCATCGCTCCCAGGTCCACTCAGGCCCGGAGTGGTAGCACCTGATAAGGGTCCTATCTATAGGTTAAATAGAACAAACAGCATACTTATGCTAAACTGAATTGTTTGACTAAACTGAATAGCTTGAAATAGAAATGTTTTTGACAATTAAACCGTACTTACATTTAAACTGCGGGCTTATGCTAAACTAAATTAATTGAAATAGAACTGTTTTAGGACATGGAAACTGTATTTACACTAAAATGAATTGTTTGTTATAGAACTGTTTTGACATGTAACTGTGTGTAAGCAAAATCTGTACTTATACTAAACTGAATAAGCTGAATTAGAACTGCCTGACTAAACTGAATAGCTCGAAATAGAAATGTTTTTCACAATTAAACTGTACTTACATTTAAACTGCGAGCTTATGCTAAACTGAATTAATTGAAATTGACATTGAAACTGTACTTTCACTAAACTGAATTGTTTTAAATAGAACTGATTATTTACATAAAAATGGATTAGGCGTTAAATAACCTACAAAGGTTGATATACTATAAAACCCAACAAACAAACAAACAAACAAACAAACAATAAAAAATATCAGTGGGTGTAATGGTTAAAGCAATGGACTGCGGAATCGTCGTAAGCGAGTTCGAACTCCAGTCGCACTATTACTTTAACTTTCGGGCAAATACCCTTGGGAAAGGTATGAACCCTCTTATCCTCCCAGCTACGGGTTAAATAGTACCACTACTGTTCTTCTATGAGAATGGATTTGGCATTAAGTAACCTGCAAAGGTTGATATGCCATTAAACTAAGAAACCAAACTAAACCAAACCTATATATATATGTCAAACTGAAGATTTTGGAAAAAAAATTGTTTCAAGTAGAATACCATGAAACCTCAATTTATTGGGGCTTGGTCTCATCAGAATCTTTAAAATTTGGCTTGATTTCTTTGTTTAAGGGCATATCAACCTTGATGGGTTATTTAATGCCAAAGCCATCCTAATAGAAAAAAAGGATTCGTGCTATTTAAAACATAGCTGGAAGGATATGAAGTTTCAGACGTTTCCCATCTACATCAGGACGAAAGAGAACATAATACCGAGTCCGAAGTTCGAACTCACTTACTGCGATGTCATAGTTACGCATGTTAACCACAACGATGCTCGCTTTAAAGAAAAAATGAAGAATATTTTGCTGCATACAAATACAATTGAATAGAATGTTACAAAGACATTTTATGAATTTAAAAATCTTGGTATTACATTTCATGAGGAATTAAAATGGACTAAACACGCCAACTTGTCACTTGCTAAGGTATATGTCAAATGAAATAATGCATTTAGGTTCAAGGATTTCTTAAATGAGTCATTCAAATTGAATTTAATTGAAACCAACATTTTCTATCAATTTAACGGAACAATAAATAAATAAATAAAGAAAGAAAGAAAGAAAGAAAGAAAAGAAAAATTAAGAAAATTTTTTTAGAAAATTACAAAACATGTTTTCGTTTTACTTTCAGCTTGTATAAATATGACCACGTAAGTGCTTTTCTAAAGAAAAAGAAAATCTAAGTTTTTTCATATCTATCTATCTATCTATCTGAAAAGACTTCGATAGATCGATAGATATAAAAAGACTTTGAGAGATAGGGAGATAGATATATTTAAAGACTAAGATATAGAGATAGATAGATATTTAAAGACTGAGATAGGTAGATAGAAGATATGAAAAGACTGAGATAGATAGCTAGATTGATAGATAGACAGATATTTAAAGACTAAGATAGATAGATAGATAGTTAGATAGATATGAAAAGACTTTCAGCCTTTGATTTGGCCAGAAAATCAATACAAATATCCACTCCTTTCGATGAGGAGCGATACTGGTTCATCTGGTAAGTAAATAAAACGAACGCAAGCGTTTTGGAGCTTTTAGTACCGCTGTTTATTGCACTTGGAGAGAGAGAGAGAGAGAGAGAGAGAGAGAGAGAGAGAGAGAGAGAGAGAGAGAATTTTAGCCCTTGTTTAAAATTTGGTCGGCAACGAGAAACTGTACTCTCTCGAGGTGGAATTCCTTCTGACCTGGCTATTCTATGACGACTTAGCTCATCTACTACGTCTCTGTCTCGAAATCAATGAGACCCAAAAGGGTCATTCTATAATCTTTTCCAATAGGAGACCACCACTGCAACATATGTAACAATACTGAACTTGTAAGACAGTCTCAATCACTTCTTGGTTAATTAATTTCTCACTACCTTGTTCTGCTTTCACATCTACAAGTACATGGACCTCTTTTAAGACGATGCTTATAACAGGCCAGGCAACCATACAACTAGGTCCCACGACTGGGAACGGACATATAGAGACCTAAATTACAAGTAGATAACAATTACAGAAAAAAATTATGAAAATGAATTTGTTAGTAATGTCCAATAATTAGTTAATTAGCAACTAAACATATTATTAGGAAACGGCTTACAATATTCAATTATTTCCATGAAATCAAACGTAAAAAGAAAGAAAAAAACCCCACCAAGTTCCATAGGTTAACTACTGGAAAAATATCAATATTTATTTCAATTACGAAGAGGGAGCAAGAGAAATATATATATATATATATATATATATATATATATTTCATCATCATCATGTCGTGCCGCCAGCACGGATATCACTGACCCTCTCTCGCTACTCCTCTGGTTCATCACTTCTGGCAGGTCTTCAAGGCTACATCCCGTATCCTCACAGAGCTGCTGTATGCATGTTCGAGCTGGCCGTCCTGCGTTTGCTCGGCCATATGTGGGGGTCCATAGAAGTACATCACTTATGAGCTCGTTCCTGCTTCTCCAACAGTCCTGCATGTCTGGTTCGTCTAGCTTGGATAGTTTTCGTGATAGGGGGTAGGTGGCCCTACAGTTGGTGCTTTGTGGTGTGTTGCCTCCAGGAATTGTTCAATGTTGCCCGCAGCATTCTTGTGTAATTGCCGTTTAGCTTTTTCTCCAGCCGCTTTGTTAGCGTCCAAGTAGTGCATCCATACAACAGTATCGATACGACCGCTGCTTGGAAGAAACTGCGTTTCATTTTATCGGTCAGGTTTGACTTCTATATGATCAATAGCCTATCAACAGCTGTTCATGCCTTCGTTAGCCGCGTGTCGATGTCTTTTTCGGTTGACGAGACACTGCTTCCTAGGTAGGTGAATTTGTCTACTCGTTTCAGAGGGCTTCCGTCTAGTGTGGAAATTTCACCTGTTTGATTAAAGCACATGTGTTCCGTTTTGTGTGCATTGACATGGAGGCCAATACCTGTGGCTTCTCGTTCCAAACTATGCAGTAGTGTTTCGGCTTGGTTGGGTGTATTTGCTAGAATCGCTATGTCATCGGCGTTGTCGGCGTCGGTAATTGTTTTTGCTGGGTGACTTCTGCTTCTTTTCTTTGTCAGCTCGAAGCCGTTTTCTTTGATTTTATCAATCGATGTTCTAAGCACGTAGTCTAGACAGATGATAAAGAGGTATGGGGCTAGCGTGTCTCCTTGTGTGACTACAGAGCTAGGCAGAGGATCGTTGGAACAGGCTGTCGGCATTCTCACACCGGGTTTCGCTCGATGAATGATCTGTGAACTCAAGAACCACATTGTAGATGTTGCTGCAGTACAGGAGACCCAGTTCATTTGCGAGAAAGATGTTGGGTTGCTGGAAGACTACTATGTCGTCGCCTCAGCATTCGGTCATCGCCTTAGCGCTGGGGTCAACCTGCTAGTTGGCCGCAGTCTGCATGCGGATTTTAACGCTATCTTTTCAGGTGAGGCGTGCTGTCTGGTTGTGGCAGATGTTGCCGTGAGAAGCTTCAAGTTCCGAGTGATGGCTGTTTACGCGCCCACTCACCCATGGGAGAGGCATTCATTCTTTCGGCGGTTGGAGCTGTTCCTGGCGTGTTCGGAGCGACAAGTATTAGTGGAAGATTAGAATGTCATTCTTGACCCCCAAATAGATAAGGTAGGGCAGGTATGAAAGCATTCTGATAGGTCGGTAGTCGGGTATGAAAGCATTCTGATAGATCGGTTGTCGGGTATGAAAGCATTCTGATAGATCGGTAGTCGGGTATGAAAGCATTCTGATAGATTTCATGGCCAAGTTCGATCTGGCCGACAGATTTCGTCTGAATCCCCCAGAGAAGTAGATGTTGACGTGGTCTAATCTAGCGGCCGCTCATTAAACTTATCTGGATCGAGTGTTTGAAGAACTCACGTAGACTTAGTAGCTTGTCCCACGTTCTACTGGTTCGGTCTTGTCGAACACAAAATCTGGTGGTCAGCATGAAGTTAGGAGATTGCCCTAGTCTAGCTAGCGACTGGAAGCTCGATATCTCCGCACTGGAGATACGGGACTTCCGAGAGCGGCTAGATAAATTAATCCAGCGGGCGTTAGTGGCAGCGGTTATCAGGAATAGGTGGTGGGGATCTCTTGAGCATAGGATTAGAGACTTCACCGTCAAATATTGCCAAAAGCTCGCCCTAAATAATGCAAAGACAGGATTCCTTAGAGGATAGACTGACCCGGGCGGAGGCAAGGGGATCCCCTAGAAATAGAATTAGCTGGGAGGGACCTTGGGCCCATGGCTAGCGAGCATTATCAAGGCTTCGTAGTTAGAACTAGGTTAGACAGAGTATCTTACGGAGCAGTAGAACACGACGCAAATTCGCATAGAGAAGAATTGCGGAGGTTTCCCTGTCAGCATATCGAAAGTCATGTCTTCGGACGGGCACCGACTCTAGTCTGATCGAGAGATACGCGATGCCCTCCGGATGCATTTTCGTGACTGCTTCGCCAGACTGCCAGAACTCCCGGTGGAGGAATTCTTCAGCTATTTGGCCGATCTTCTCCGCCTTCAGGAGGTGGAAGTGGCTAGTTGTCAGAATGTGAGATCCGTGAATGTATGTTACCCTCAACAAGTCACCGGAACTCGAGGGTCTGCCAAATGAAATGTGTTTGAGGTTGTCGCACATGTTTGTGCCTATTCTGACGGATCTGTTGAATTATTAGTTTGTCTAGAGAGCTATCTCCTGACATATTGTTGTATAGTCACGACCATGACCAACTATACAAACACATAATACATATACATCTACATATGCATGCAGAATCATAACGACGACACAATAATAAAGACGAGCAACACAGTTCTTAGAAAAATATACCTCTCACTTTATTTAAAAGGGTTCTGTGTGAGAGGGAGTTGGAGACCGAACAGAACTGCAACATACTGACCCCCACTCTATTGGCCATAACCGAATTTCTTTCCTGTTCTCCTGGGCTGCTCAACCGGGGACCTGGGGGCCCAGCATCTCTGGGACATGTTCTCATTCCAGCATCTTCTCTCCAACTCGTCTGATCTCCAAACTGATTAATCAGGGGCCTGAGGGTTTCCTCTGCTGGGTGCTGGCTTCCTCTACCGCATCTTGTCTCCAACTGGTCTGGTCTCCAAACTGCACTGAGTTATATAATAGTTCAACGGCCACCTTCTTCTTGTGGGCGTCACAAATTGCACTCATTCAACCCATCCACGGTCAAGGCTACACTCTGCTATTCCTCAACCGGATGCACCTGTTATTTACATAGGTGCATTTCCTATTTTGACAGCACGGCCGGGTCGTAGGTCAATATACAACAATATTACCAAAGGCGTGCCCGTGATATAATGGGTATCGTCGTAGAAAATGGACACGGTGACTCGTGTTCAAATCCTGGACGAGAATGATAGCATTTCACATAGCACTAATACCCTTGGGAAAGGTATGAATCCAATTATTCTCCCTCCAGCTATGGGTAAATAGTAGGACAGACTGGGTTCTTTAGCCTTGGTGAGGCAACTAGTCTAGGAGAAGGAAAACTCTGAATTCAAACTTGTTAAACTCCGCTTAAAAATTGACCTTGTGTCATATCCTGCCTGAGCGGAGAGGTTGGGTAAATAGGATTACCAAAGGCGTGATCATATTATTAAAGAAAAGTGACGGATATAGTCGGGAGAGTTTTGATGACTTTAGGCCCATAACTCTGCAAAACACAGAGTTTAAGATTTTGGCCTGGGTCTTTGCGAACTGCTTACGGCTTATTGTCGGGAGTGTGATTGAAACTGAGCAGAACTAAGATGTGAAGGGAAGATCGCTCCAGAACAATTTGTACGTGGTTCGTCATATTCTAAAGATTAGAAGACCACGCCGAAGCCGCGTTGATTAATCTAGATCAGTCCAAAACATTTGGTAAGGTGGACCATCGATTCTGGTCTGTGGTTTCCAAAACTATCGAATTAAACAGAAGTTTCGCAGATAGATAAACATGCTGTACCGCTCCCCAACGGAAGTGGTGAAGGAAGCGCTAGGGATCGTTCATGATCGAATAGTCGGTTCGGCAGGACTGCCACCTGTTTCCTCTTCTCTGTCTTCTAGCTTTGGAGTTCCTGCTCGGAATGCTTAAGGATGGAGGGACATATCCGAGCCTGCATAGAATCACGCTTCGTAACGGCTTAACTGCTAATCACACTACTGGCTGGATTTTTTGTCTTTATTTCTTATTAAATTTGTGAAAAAGTCACTGGAAAGACAGTAATAATTTCCAGTTTACCTTTTCGTGTTTTCGTGTATATCTTATTTTCAAGTTTTAAACAGGCGATATTTATCTGTACTTTAGCAGCGTAGCCGAGCGGTCCATAGGCGCTGGTTTTAAGCCCCTGTACATAATTTAATCTTTAATGCTTCTAATTAAATTTGTGACAATATCATTGGAAAGACAAAAATAATTTTCGTATTTTCATGTGTTATAATTTCAAGCTTTAAACCGTTATATATTTACTCGAAGTCAGGAGAAGCCCCGAGCCGTCTAAGCCGCTGGTTTTGGTACCAGTCTCTTCGTAGGCGTGTGCTCGAATTCCACCTTTGCCAGATTAAAAAAAAAATTCTTGTCATTAGATTAGTGCAAATATCATTGGAAAGACATTAATTATTGGCGTTTATCTTTTCGTATTTCTGAGTATATTCTAATTTCAAGGTTAAACGTCTACGCCGTCATCTGGGATCGTTAGTGTGGCCGAGCGGCCTATGGTGCTGGTTTTAGACACCAGTCTCTTCGAAAGCGTGGGTTCAAATCCCAACACTCATAAATGATTTTGTGTTTAATTCTCATTAATAATAGAATGTCCTTAGAAAGACATTCATAATTTGCATTTTATCTTTTCATTTTTCCGTTTATATTTTAATTTCCATTTTTAAACTGTTTATCTTTTCCTGACGTCGGTGGCTTAGCTAAGCAGTCAAACGCAGTTGTCTTCAGGAACAAGTCTCTGCAACGTCGTCGGTTCGAATCCTGCAAATCTCAGGTGGTTTGGTCTTTAGTTCTTATCGATGAATATGTTAAAATATGATTGAAAACACAAAAATAATTTGCGTTTAATCTTTTCGTATTTCTGTGTATATTGTCACGTGATATCCCACTGACACGATGGAAGTGGGATGACTGCTATCCTCTCGTTTGAATTAAGAGTAGCGAGCCGTCAAAGAATGACCGTTAAAAAAAGAATGTAGGTCACACAGGGGAGACCAGATGTTGGTACTTGGTAACCTCACTCGGGTCGCCTGACACCGGAAAGGAGAAGGAGAGAGAAGGCTGGGACCCTAAAATGGAAGTGGGGACTCCTTCCTGTCAGCGGAAATAGATAGTAAGAAAGTTAGTTTTTGGACATGGTTCGTAGGAGACAGAACCAAAAGCCAAGTACTCCGGGTGAAGAAGACGAAAAAATATCTGCGAGACACGAAGAAGCCATTTTCTTCAAGCCAGTATTAAAAATAGCATAAAGTCTATTAGCCCGTAAAAGAAGAAAGATTCTCCACGGAACTCCATCAAAGAAATAAGATAAGTAACTTTGGGACTATTTCTCCTTATACCCAATTTTATATACCACTCTCTCTCTCTCTCTCTCTCTCTCTCTCTCTCAATTTGAAGGAAAACGAAAGAAAAGAAAAGGAGAAAGACATTTATGTTCATGGACTGTTCATTTATTATATATTTTGACACTTTGAAGGTGTATATAATTGTAGTAAAAGATTCAGGTATTTTAATGTTACCACGTGGTCTAAGTTGTTATTTGTGGCGTCTGCTCCGAATTTGTTACTTCATGCTTCCTTTTCAGCTTCTATTCGCCTTATGTTATCTTGCTTAGAATGGTCCTATTAATTCCTTTAAAATATCACACGGGAAACCGGAATTGCCGACTACTATAATTAATATTATTACGTCTCAACCTAGAGGTCCATATCTTCTATTGTCTAGGTGAGGAAGTTTAGTGGCCTTGGTGGGTGAGTGTTTAGTGTGAAATTTGGAACCCCTTGCCAGCGGCGGTCAGTCTGGTCAGAAATTGATCCCCCACATAATATGCCAGTTCTTATATGCCTGAGAGAAAAACTCTGAACGAGGACTTATTCTACAAGGGACCAAGTGCCAACCTGCCCCGTCTTCACACGTGCGAAAATATAAAAACCCCGTTTTGGGATTTTAAAGAATTTGCCGTCACAATATTTTAATTTCAAGTTTTAAATCATTGTAGCATGGCCGAGCGGTGTAAGGCACCTGTCTTCTCGGAGGCGTGGGTTCGAACGACTTCTATGTGTTTTAATCTTTAATCCTTAATAGTTTTCTTTTAATCTTTTCGTATTTCAGTGTAGATTTCAATTTCAAGCTTTAAAACGTGATGTTTGTACGCCACGGCCGGAGCACGGACGAGCTGTCAACAGGCATGGTTAAAGGCACTTGTGTCGTCGGAGTCATGTTTTCGTCTCCCATTGCTGCATCCAGTGTTCTTCTTTGCATAAGATCTTTTCGTATTTCCGTGTATATTTCAGTTTCAAGTTTTAAACAGCTACACTGTTACCGATGGTCGGTAACGTGGCTAAGCGCTTAAAGGGACTTATTTTAGGTAGTAAACTCTTCGGAGACAAGGGTTCGAAACCTCACCCTTTTCGTATGATTTTGTCTTTAATCGTTATCATTAAATGAGTGAAAATGTCCTTAGAAAGACATTAATCCTATTTACCCAACCCCTCAGCTCGGGCAGGATATGACACAAGGTCAATTTTTAAGCGGAGTTTAACAGGTTTGAATTCAGAGTTTTCCTTCTTCTTGATTAGTTGCCTCACCAAGGTTGAAGAACACAGTCTGCCCTACTATTTACCCATAGCTGGAGGGAGAATAATTGGATTCATACCTTTCCCAAGGGTATTAGTGCTATGTGAAATGCAATCAGTCTCGTCGAGGATTTGAACTCGTGTCGCCGTGTTCATTTCCTACGACGATACCCATTACACCACGGGCACCTCCTTTAAACCACGTGAAAGACATTAATAATTTGCGTTTTATCTCTTCGTATTTCCGTATATATCTTAATTTCGAGCTTTAAACTGTTTCATTAATTGAGGACGTTGCTAGAGTGGCCTATCCGTCCAACGTTTTAGGCACCAGTCTCTTTGGAGGCGTGGGTTCAAATCCCAATCTTTCTGTGCGATTTTGTCTTAAATTCTTATTAAATTAATGAAAATATTCTTGGAAAGACATTAATAATTTGCGTTTTATCTTTTCGTTTTCCGTATAATTTTAATTTAAATATTTAACCCTTTCCAACATTAACCCATATTGGTAGTGTGACCGAGCGGTCGAAGACTCTTGTTTATAGGCACCAATCTCTACGGAGGCGTTGGTTGGAATTCCACTGATTCCAAGAATTTTTGTCTTAAAATGGAACTGACATCTCCCAAGAGACTGCTACTTAAAACAAGTGTCCTTGACCGCTCTTCCACACAGACGATGATATATAAGAATGCAATGGTTTAAATCTTGAAATTAAAATATACACAGAAATACGAAAAGATAAAACGCAAATTAGTCATGTTTATCTAATGACTTTCATTTATTTAATCTTAAGTATTTAAGACAAAATCACCTGCCAACGCTGGGATTCGAACCTACGCCTCCGAAAAGACTGGTCTACCGACATCCGTCAAGAGTAAAACCGTTTAAAGCTGGAAATTAAACACGGAAACACGAAAAGATAAAACGCAAATTATTAATGTCTTTCCAAGAATATTTTCACTTATTTAAGGATAAGAATTTAAGACAAAATTACCCAGAAAGATTGGGATTTGAGCCCACGCCTCCAAAGAGACTGGTGCATAAAACGTTGGACGGATCGGCCACTCTGCCAACTTCCGCAATTAATGTAACGGTTTAAAGCTTGAAATTAAGATATATATGGAAATACGAAAAGATAAAACGCAAATTATTAATGTCTTTCCAAGGACATTTTCACTAATTTAATGATGAGAATTAAACACAAAATCGAACCTACGCCTCCAACGAGACTGGCGCCCAAAATCAGCACCTTAGACCACTCAGCCTCGCTATTAACGTAGACGTATAATATTTTTTCCTTTTTCCATGTATATTCTAATTTCAAGCTTTAAAATGTTACTACATAAACCAATGTCGCTATAGTAGCCGAGCGGTCAAGTTTTAGTCGCTATTCGCTTTGGAGTTGTGAGTTCAAATTGCAACGTTACCCTGTGATTTCGACATTGAAAAGACATACATATTTGCCTTTTTTCGTTTCATATTTCCGTGTATATTTTATTTTCAAACTTTAAACCGCTGTCAACTGACATGGTAACGGTGGAGTGGACGAACGGTCTAAGACACCGTTTCTTTTTGGCACCAAACGCTTCATAGACGTAGGTTCGATTCAAGTACTGCCAGGTGAATTTGTCTTTAATCCTTATCATTAAATTAGTGAAAATATCATTGGAAAGCCATTAATAATTTGCGTTTTGTCTTTCTGTGTATATTTCATTTTCAAGACTTAAATGGTTGCATTTTTACGCACCGCTGGTAACGTGACGGAGCGGTCTACGGCGCCGTTTTAAGTAACCATTTTTTTTCGGGCGCGTAGGTTCGTATTCAACCACTTTTGTTTTTTTCATCATCAATTAATTTGTGAAAATATCGTCAGAAAAGCATTAATAATTTGCGTTTTTACGATTCTTTTGTTCACTGTATACAAGGCTTAAAAGTCAAGCGTTAGTTAGTTTTTGGTAGCGGGACAGTGCAGTCTTAGTTGATTGTTTAAAGTGCATCTCTTCGGAGGCGTTGTTTCGAACGCTACCGCTACCTGTTTTTTTTTTTTTTTTTTTTGTTTTAATCTATTATTAATAAATTTATGAGAAATATCATTGGGAAGGCATTAATAATTTGGGTTTCATATTTTCATCACTGTTATTGTGTCAAGCTAAGATAACGTAGTTGCGCTGAAAGAGACGCTTGCAAATCTCTAGGCCAAGATAAACCTAGAGAAACGCGAGGGCTTGCTGCTCGAAGCCTGGAAAGGCGGCACTCCTCTTCCTGGTATTTTCCGCTGGAATGACAGTCCGGTTCGGATCTTCGCGGTGTGGTTCGAGCCGGATTTACAGTTGGAACGAAATTAGTCGGAGGTAAAGGCAAAGGTTGCCGTCTTGGTGAAAACCTGGCCCCAAAAGCGGTTGTCTTTGAAGAGAAGGGTTAAAGCATGTACTGAGTACGTTTTCCCTCTGATCCTTTACCGGCTATCAGTACTACCTCTGTCTGCCGCTCGGCTATTGCTTCTGCGGCGTCTCATATTCTCCCTTCCAAAGAAGGGAGGCAAGCCAATGGTTCGCTAACAGATCTGTATTCAGCGGCCTTCAAATGGGGTCTTAGGAATGCCAGACATGACAAGCCACTGTCTTGCCGAGTGGCTGGCGTTCCTGGGCCGATCTCTGACCGAAGAGTTGGTTGGTTGGTTGACTGGGTTTATGGCATATTAACCTTTGTAGGCTATTTAACGCCAAATTCTGTTTGTATCAATATACGTTCAACCTAAGATTTCTAAACGAATACTTTGTTGGTAAAATTTTTGATAAGTAGAATTTCATTTGTTTGCAAACGATTAACCGGTTTCAATTCATCATATTTTTGGTACAACTCTGTCTCTTGCAAGAAGGGCAGAACCTCATCCATTCTCGAACTAATCGATTAAACTATTCACTTTGAAAAATCGCTTTCTGATGACAGCGAAAGCACTACATTCTATGAGAATGTGTTTAATGGTGCAAAGCGTCTGACAGGTCAGCGCTCCGTAAACTTCCCCAGTCCAGTGACCTTTCACAGACACAAAGGGTTTGTGGAGGGGGTTTCAAAGCGTTTGTGGTGGGGATCGCTTCGGATTCGTTTGGGGAGCGGCTCGGCTTGTCGGTGGAGGGGATTCGCTCTCAGTGAAGATGGGCTCCAAGCATCGAGTTACGTTTTCACTCAACTGGCACCTTGCCTGGAATACGTTGCCCCTTGCCTGCGTGGCTTTCAAAGCATGCATAGCGGAAATGCCTGACTGCGCCCTTTGTGACTGTGGTATTAACGAAACGACTGAGCACGCTTTCTACTGCCAGCGGGTCCGCGCGCTTTGGGACTACGTCGGTGTGGTGACGGCTTGCATCGATCGCAAGCTGTTCCAGCAGCTCGACGTGTCCCACGTCGTTGATAACACTGATCATCCATGGGCGGGTGTGAAACGAAGGGAGTTTATCGTAATCCTGGCCGTATCTCGAATGGTGATCTGGCAGACGAGATTTAGGGGATTGTATGACGGTGTAAAATTTTCTGATTACGAGCTGATCTTTTGTTTTAAGCATCAGCTTTGGGTAAAGATCAGATAAGACAGAAAACGCTGGGATCGCATAACATTCAACGAAAGGTGGGTGAAAGCAGTAAACTTGGTCGTTCGAAAGGGGGTTCGGTTGGAGTTTGCATTCCCTCTGTTTTTTTCATGGCTACCACAGTACGGGGTTCGAAGAGGACCCCCCCTTGGGTAAGTAGGTTTTCCTTTCTTTTCCTTCTAACAGTGTGCTCATGTCATAATCCGGTTATCTAGCACTAGAAGTCACGGTCTTTTCTGCACCCACATTTTTTGTCTCCCGCTACCCTTTAAATTCATTAGTCTTATATTTTCTCTTGGACTAGCCTCGATGAATCCCTCAACTCCTGCTCATAGCCACCCCCTTCTTTTCATGAAACAATTCAACGAACTATCGAACACGAGGATTTCTTAAAAGGGGGTAATACAGAGTTTTCGGATCTATTCAGGTGAGGTCATTATACCTAAGGGAGTGGCTAACCTGAATGTCACAAACAAAAGAAAAATGTACAATTCAAGAGTGTTGGTTGTACCCGGATAGGGACCAAGTCTTCTTGGAATGGATTGGCTGGAAATTTTGCCAATTAATCTATCTGCTTTCTGCAACCAAATTAAGTGGACAGATTTTCAGAACTGTTTAAACTATGGTTGGGTATATTGAAAAACGTAACAGCAAAACTGTACATTAAGCAAAACAGTACCCCTCGTTTTATGAAGGCTAGATCAGTATCATTAACGATTCGAGAGAAGATTGAAACTGAACTTGATTGAATGGTTGCTACCTCCGTTATCAAAGTGGGTCGATTTTTCAGAATAGGCTTCCCATATCGTCCCAATTTTAAAGAGAAATGTTCAAGCTCGGATTTGTGGGGATTTTAAGCAGATGGTTGATCCTGTTTTGCAGATAGACAAGTATCCGATTCCGAATATAGATGACCTTAAGTCTCGAGGGGGGCATTATTTTACTAGACTGGATTTGAGTGAAACTTATTTACAGGTTTTTCTGGACAAAGAGTCACAGAGACTAAAAGCGATAAATACTCGTAAAGGTCTTTTTATGTATACTCGGTTGTGTTTTGGTATTGCTTATTCACAAGGAGTATGTCAAGGAATTATCATATTTACCCAACCCCTCCGCTCGGGCAAGATATGACACAAGGTCATTTTTTAAGCGGAGTTTAATAAGTTTGAATTCAGAGTTTTCCTTCTCCAAGACTAGTTGCCTCACCAAGGCTGAAGAACCTAGTCTGTCCTACTATTTACCCATAGCTGGAGGGAGAATAATTGGATTCATACCTTTCCCAAGGGTATTAGTGCTATGTGAAATGCAATCAGTCTCGTCGAGGATTTGAACTCGTGTCGCCGTGTTCATTTCCTACGACGATAACCATTACACCACGGGCACCTCAAGGAATTATAGACCAACTATTTCAAGGAATACCAAAGACAGTCGCTTATCTCGATGACATCCTAATCTCGGGATAAACTATGGAAAAGCATAAAAGTAACCTACGTGTAGTGTTAAAGAGATTATGAGATGCTGGGCTTCGGCTTAGAGGCGACAAATGTGAATTCAAAAAGTTTTCGATTTCATAACTGGGTCATAGGATTGATCCCTAAGGGATCGACCCAACTCAAGAGAAGTTCAATGCAATTCGCAAAGCACTTACCCCAAAGAATATGTCGGAACTGCTAGGTTTTTTTTTTTTTTTTTTTAGGTTTTGTTAATTACTATCGCCGTTATTTAAGTAATATCAGCAATGTTCTGGGTCTATTGTATTGATTATTACAAAAAGGAATTCTCGAGAAATGGGGACCAGGCGAATCCTTTGTCTTTTAGCATAAAGAAATTTAAAAGGGATTAAATTTGCAATATAAGGGAATTTTGAGGGAATAAAATTTGCAATATAAAAGAAATTTTAAAAGAGAGAGAATAAGATTTGATATGAAGTGAGTGACACTAAAGCCAAGTTTGATATTTAACTGGATAATGTTTTTAGGGGGCTTTAGTGTGCAATAAGTATTAAACGGTAAGTTCAAACAGTAAGGTCAAACAGTAAGTTCATACGGTAAGTTTAAACAGTAAGTTCTGCAGCTTTTAGTTCGGATACTGATTCGAAAAGATAACACAGACAATTAAGTTTTTAAAAAGGAATCTTATACAAAAGAAACAAAAAAGAAAGGGACAGAAAAGATAAAGTATTGCAAATTTTTATGCAATTTGCGGGAACTTTTCTGAGAGACTGTTCGGGAAACAAAGTTCTTTGAATTTGAGTATTTTTCTTTTCTTTTTTTGTTTTGTCGAAAAGTTTCACAGTTCATTAAATTGAGAGTCTTCTTTAAAGTTCTTTTCAGCAGAATTCTCGGTTGAATTTTCTTTCAGTTGTTTAACTTGGTAGAATTTCATCAGTCGACTTTCGTTTAATTTTACTTTTATTTCTTGGGAAGCTCCACTCAAGAAGCGAGTGACGAAACCTTTCTGCTGGCTTTTTCGTGCCATCAGTTTGGTCCCTGAATTCGTACTGAGGGTTCAATAGTAGTTTTCGACAAAAAAGAAGTAGCTCTTCGGTGCCGCACTGTCTGGGATTATTTCCCCCTTCTCCAATCCGGCCAAACCAAGAACCGCACATGGTCGGCTAGATTTTTTTCTTCGAAGTTATTTTTATAATCGATCAAAGAGGTTGCTAATATCAACTAATGTTTGGGTTCGTTTCAATGCTGAACTTAAACTTATCATGACAGTGGATGCATCATCAGTTGGTGTGAGTACAGTCTTATCTCATACAGGGTGGAACGATAAAATTGTCGCCCTACAAAAGACGACATGATTCCATTTCTGTTTAATGAAAACCGGTTTTCTTTTTTTGTTGTAAACCATCTACTAGTTGGCCAGTTGTGTACAAATCCCAAGAGCTATAGAAGCCTTCTGTCATGTCTGAAAGTGACACAATGTTTAACGAGCGAGATCAGAAATGCGCCGCTGTACAACTCATGCTCTCTACCGATCCAACAACAGGACGATTGCCAGCACCCTCAAAATGCAAATCCGGACGGTTCAACACTTGAGAGCACAGGTAAACGCACCGGACGACCATTTGGAGGTGGTAAGCGGAAGGACACCGCCAGAAAGACCCGGACCAAGGAGTTCATCGAAAAGGTCCAGGCAATCATTGATGAAACTCTCCAGCGGCCTATTCGGCAGATTGCCAGAGATTTAGGCGTCTCACACACAACTGTGAATACATGCGTGAAGGAGGACTTGAAGTGTAGGTCCTACAGGCGCCAGACAAGCCAGATCTTGACTGAGAAGACAAAGAATCTCAGGCTAATCAAGTCCGTCATGTCCCCTCCTCCCCAACCTGAACCTGCTGGACTACTTCATTTGGTCATACGTCGAAAACATCACCAACATGACCTCCTACAACACCAAAGCCAGCTTGATCGCTGCCATTCGCTGAGTATTCACCGAGCTCCCGCCGTCACTTGTGGAAAAGGCATGCTCCCAGTTTCCGGATCCGTATCGAGGCGGTGATTGAGGCTGAAAGCGGCTACATTCAATAGATGTCCGCTTCATAACATAATCAAGTTAGCTGAATTGATTTTTTCAATAAAAGTTTAAAAATAAAGCTGTAGTGTTGTTTTCTATAGGGCGACAATTTTATTGTTCCACCCTGTAGATGTCAGCTCTACTACATAATCAAGTTAGCTGAATTGATTTTTCCAATAAAAGTTTTAAAATAAAGTAATATCACTTAGAGGATGTGCAAGAGTACAACGTTGGGCATTGGTTCTCGCGTATTACCATTATCAGCTAATGTACAAACCTGACTCAAAAATTTCCAACGCAGATGGACTTAGTCGACTACCCGTAGAGGACTATTTTATGCCATTACCCTGTCCAGAGGAAGTAGTACTTTTCATGTCAGCTTTAGACTTAACACAAGTCATGTCAAAAACTGTTGCTTTTTACACATCAAGAGATCTTGTGTTTTTATAAGTGCGTAAATGAATCTTACAGAGAAGGTCTGTTAAGGAATCCTCTGATTTGCAACCATACAAAACCAGGAATTCTGAGTTATTGGAACAACTGGGTTATGTTTTATGGGGATCAGGGGTGGTTATCCCGAAAAGTGTCGAGATACTTCACTGAAAGAATTATATATGGCTCATCCGAGAATTTCACGGATGAAGTCCCTTGCTCATTGTCACATTTGGTGGCCTAAGCCTGATCCCAATATTAAATTGCATGTGAGGGGTTGTGGAATGGGCTAAGATAGTGCAAATACGTTTCTTACATGTATTACAGGATGCCAATATTACATTAATATGCCAATATTACATGTATTAATATGCCAATATTACATGTACTACATGATGCCAATATTACATGTATTGCATGATGCCAATATTGCATGTATTACATGATGCCAATATTACATGTATTGCATGATGCCAATATTACATGTATTAATATGCCAATATTACAATGTATTAATATGCCAATATTATATGTATTACATGATGCCAACATTACATGTATTACATGATGCCAATATTACATGTATTACATGATGCCAATATTAATACGTTTCTTACATGTATTACATGATGCCAATATTAAATTGCATGTGAGGGGTTGTGGCATGGGCCAAGATAATGCAAATATATTTCTTACGTGTATTACATCCATGGGAATAGCTAAGAAGGCTTTGATTCTGAGTGCGCATGGATTATTCAGGCCCGATCAAGAGAAAGTGGATTCTGGGATAGTGAATACCCACTGTAAACATATAGATGCTCATGTCATGTCATCACCATCCTTTTCAAAAACTGAAAGGATGTGGCAACGCAACACTTGCAACACTTGGGAGTCCACATGTGATCGTATCTGACAATACAGGCAGTTTTACAAGTAAGATATTTTTCATGTTCTGTGCCCTAAATTGTATTAAGCATGTTAGATGTGTGACATATCACCCTTCCTCGATGGAATAGCAAAGCACGCAGTGAAAATCATTAAGAGTGAGCTTAAAAAAGTTCCAAGCGATCTGGAAACTCGACTCTTGTGTGTCTTAGCTCGATACCGTATATTTTCGCAATCAACCACGGGTTCAGTCCGGCCACCCCAATCTTGGGTGGACTTAGTGTATCTAGATTTATCTGCCAAAGTTTCCACAAAAATAGACTATACTAAAATAAACGGATAAAAATCGTCTTGAAAGAATGTTTTATATTGGAGATACCGTTAGTGTGGTGAATTTTCCAGGGAGGCTAAAATGTCTGGGATTTTTGAGGAGTAAATTGGTCCACTAATTTTTCGAGTGCGGTTAGAGGATAGTCACCTATGGAAAAGATATGTGGATCATGTATATTCCAACAGAACCTTTCGTGAGAGGATCAGAAGAACGCAGCCAACCTCTGAAGAGTCGGTGACAAATGTTTAAAAAGCACTCAATATCTGTCACACAGTTTCCTGAACCCTACAGAGATAGCAGCCTCTCAACAACTGGTGCAAGTTTAGGAGATGATCATCCCAGAACCCTCGTCGGAACAACGTTTGCAGAAACACAAGGAGGAAAGAAGGAACGAGGCTGAGGGTAAAGCCAAAAGGCAGTGCACCAGCATGGCTCTAGATACAAAAGGGAAACGACACAGTGCCATACTCTTAGCTAAGGAAATTGCTGCTAAGGAATCTCCAGAGGAAACAGATACACAATTATTGTCGATGATGATGTGACTGTCAGAGAGTCGGGGAACACTTCCTCCTAGTGATAGGAATTCTTGTCGGAGGTCCATAGAAAAACCTATGGATATCTCTTAATGTCATTAAAAGTATTGAG
>OY757939.1:17684075-17721575 GCA_963585895.1 Sepioteuthis lessoniana
CCATACGTTGTTTCTGTGGCATTTTTTCCATGTTTAAAACACAATTTTATTGCATATCGTTCTTTCTCACGTCCAGATTGCATTTTTGAAATTCACCATCTGTGATAATCAGGCTTTAGTAGGGTGTATTCCAATTGCTACTGTAGCTGTTGATTTGAATCTGAAATCATAAAAATTGGTCAGTCATCTCGAAAGATGTATAGCAATAACAAACTGAATTTTCAAGAGTCTACGACAATCTTAAATGCTTGTGCAAAAAAAAAAAAAAAGTCTGGAAACTTATTGAATGAACCATGTATATATCTTATAAGATTAAACGAAAAAAACTAATTATGTACTTCAATTATGAATATATTTCAGGTCTATAAAATGATCTTTATACGATGATTGAGATACGGTTATGTATTTGAATATTATATATACAGGGTGTCCCCAAAAATATACTCACACTTTGACGGGACATTGAAATAAAACAAAAATTTACGTAGAATCATCATGATCGTATCGTGTTGCTAGCACAGATTTCCCTGACTCTCTCTCTCGCTATTCGTCCCTATCATCCTTCACTTCCGAAAGGTCTTCTAGACTACATCCAGTGTCCGTATTGAGCTGTTGTAGATAAGTCCTAGTTGGTGGTCCAACATCAGCACGCCTGTGTTTAGGGGTCCATCGGAGAACGTAGTTTATGAGTTCCTCCTTGCTTTTCCAACAGTGTCCCGCATGTCTTGTACGTCTTCTTTGGATGTTTTTCGAAATGGGAGGTAAGTGGCCGAACAGCTGCTGTTTTGTAGGATGTTACTTCCAGGACTTGTTCAATATTCTATCCCGTCTAATTACGAGGAATAAGCTGTAAAAATTTGGTTTGGTTTCTTTGTTTACTGGAATATCAACTTTCGTGGGTTATTTAAAGTAAAAAAAAACCTTGAAGAAGAATGGCAGTGATACTATTTAACCCATAGCTTAGGAGATATGGGGGTTCAGTACCTTTCCCAAAGGCATTAGTCCGAAAGTGAACGCAATAGTTCAATGGGCAGTCAAAGAGTAAGCACTATCTTTTGGTCACCCTATATATATATATATATATATATATATATATATATATATATATCCTCAATGGTGATTGAGTGATCATCAGACGAAGTACTTGATCTGATGATCAGAAAGGCAATAAAAAAAGGGAAAAAGCGCGAGCAAAGAAATAATAAAAGAGAAGAAAAAAATTGATGAAAGAAAAAAGGAAAGAAAGAATAGAAAACAATGAAATAACAGAAAAAAGAATGAGGCGAAAGGAAATCACAAATATCTTGATGAAAGAAAAAGGAATAAAGAATGAAAGAAAAAGATGGAATATAAAGGAAAAAAAAGCAATGCAAAAATTAACTGAAGGAAAATAAAAAATCAAGTAAGAAAAAGAATGAAAGGATTGAAAGAAGAAGAAGAAGAAGAAGAAGAAGAAGAAGAAGAAGAAGAAGAAGAAGAAGTTAAAAATAACACTGTATTCAGCAAGATGAAAGAAAAATAAAAAAGATGAAAGAAAAAAGATGAAAGAAAGAAAAGATGAAAGAAAAAAACTTGAAAGAAAAATAAAAAAGATGAAAGAAAAAAAGATGAAAAAAAAAAAAGATAAAAGAAGGAAAGGGAGAAAGAAGGAAAAATAAATTATAATAAAAGAAAAGAAAAAAAAACGAAAAGGAAAGAAATAAGAAATACGTAAGTGAAAGGAAAATAGATGAAAAATGAAAGAAAAAAAGAAGAATTAAAAAAAAGAATAAGGAAAAGCAAGCAAGCAAAAAGAAAAAGAAAAACAAAAAAAAAATTACAAGTAAAAGAAGGAAAAAAATACCCTTTTTTGTAATATAAAAGACATAAAGAAAGAAAGAAAGAAAGAAAGAAAGAAAGTAAAACAAGGAAAAAAGCAAAAAAAAAAAAAATCCAAATAATATTTCAAAATAATCCCTGGATTTTAGACTTTAGGCTACGGTTTCTAAATATATTCGTTCCGTGTCAGGTGACAACATAGTTTGTTAATAATTAATTCCATTCATTCACCCACGCATTAGCACTAAAAAGAAGACTATTAAAAAAAAAAAAAAAGGAGAAAAATAGCTAAAATCTTTTTTCTTTCTTAATCAGGATAACGAATAATTTGCCGAGAATGAAGCAACCGTGGAGGATACAATAAAAGGCAGGGAGTGAACCGAACATAAATAAAATTAAATGCAAAATTGAAATAACTGAGGTGTTCGTAAAGAAATGAATATAAATATGTCGATAATATCCCTTCAGGCACAAAATAAAGTATTGGATTGGTTTCGAATTTCTTGCCTGGAGCAAGTGGCCTTGCTAAGACTTTCAAATTATAAGGTTTTTTAGTGCTTTTATTTTATGTGTATCAGTTTATATATATATATATATATATATATATATATATATATATATATATATATATATATATATGCGTAAGGTACTAAATATGAATATAAAACAAATATGTATGTCCAAACAATTTGCATATATCTATAGCTTCGTAAGACTGTCTGTCTGTCTGTCTCTCTCCCTCTCTCTCTCTCTCTCTCACACACACACACACACACGCACACACACACACACACTCTCTCTCTCTCTCTCTATATATATATATATATATATATATATATGTATATTGTCTTACGCAGCTATAGGTATATCTTTGCCCAGTCGGCTTGGGCTGTAGAATACACCGACTGCTTCTCGGCAGAGGGGTAAGACCCCCCCAACGAGTGCCCTGGATATGACACTAAACAATCTGATGGTGAGGTTCCAGCAATGCTGAAGCTTTGGGGAATGCGGAGTACCCCTTCATTTCCATGGCTCCCAAGTCCACTCTGGCCCGGAGTGGTAGCACCTGATAGGGCCCTATCTATGGGTTAAATAGAACTAACAGCATACTTATGCTAAAATGAATTGAGTAAACTGAATAGCTTGAAATAGAAACGTTTTTAACAATCAAACCGTACTTACACTTAAAATGCGTGCTCATGCTTAACTGAATTATTTGAAATAGAACTGTTTTTCGACATTAAAACTGTATTTACACTTAACTAAATTATTACATATAACTGCTTGAATAGTTTGAAATGGAAATGTTTTTGACAATTAAACTGTGTACTTATGCTAAACTGAACTGTTTTCAATAGAACAGATTATTTACATAAAAATAGATTTGGCTTTAAATAACCTACAAAGGTTGATATGCCATAAAACCAAACAAACCAAACCAAACATATAGGTATATCTACATTGTTTGAACATAAATAACTATCTACATATTTATTTATAGCACCTTAAGAGTGTATGCACATACACACACAAACACACACACACACACACACACATATATATATACTATTACGTAAATATAGATAAATTTAGGTCTTAATAAGGACTTAAAGGCTCCTCCCTCCCACACAAACACATGTAAATACAAACGCACATGCACACGCACACAGATATATGAGATTATATATGTATATATTGAAATCAATGGTAGATTTGAGGCAGAAAGACCCTAGTTTCGGCTGGGTCACATTCGGGTGGGTGAGCTGCAACATTGACACCTTTGTTTTCGATGTTTAGCACTAGACCTTGCTGACTAGTTTAACCTATAACCCGGCATACGTGCCTGGACCCAGATTTGGGTCCAAGAAACAGCTTGGCTCATTAGGTCTACTTTGTACTCTGTGGGTTCATAAGCAGTACAGACCAGCAGGGTTCGAACCTCGGCTCGTGCCCGACCTTCCCCTCCCCTAAATCCCCACTATAATCGGCCTTCGGTTCATTGACCTTGTTTCAAGTCCTGTCTAGTGGGAGGCAGCGACAAATATTATATATATATATATATATATATATATATATATATATATAATTTTTTGTTGTAGGTCCAAAGAGAAAATAAAAATATTTTAAAATAGGTAGGTCCACAAAGAGATTTGTATTTTTAGAATTCATTTATCTATTTCGTTCTGATATATGTGTATGTTTCCAGCTTGTTGCTTTCGTCAGAGAACATACATAGCACAAGGCCTTGGTAATGGGGTACTCAATGAAACTTTAACTCACTCTTGTTTGTAATTTGAATGATTTTCAGTTGGTTATGGGTTTATATATAGGTCATCCTCTCTTTTTCTTAAAGAGTGTTTTACCTTAGTTTGCTTTACCCCTCATTGATTTTGATATGTTTTTGTCATTGTGTGTGTGTGTGGAATGGTTTTGGATTTCACGAACAGTTATTTTTTTCTGTGTGTGTGTGTGTGTGTGGAGATTTTTTTCTGTGTGAGTGTGTCTTGGAGATTTTTCGTGTATGCATGTGTGGTTCGAAATTTACAGGAAACTATTTTTTTCTCATAATTTTGTCTGTGTATATATAAACGTATCTATCTATCTATCAATCTGCGTATGTTTCCAGCTTGATGCTTTCGTCAGAGAACATATTTGCACAAGGTCCAGTTAATGGGGTATTTAATGAGACTTGAACTTACATGTGTTTCTAGTTTGAAACGTTTTTACTCACTTATGGGACTTTTTTTTATGAATGCTGGCCCTTCCTTTTTCTTAGTGTATTTCTCTTAGCCTTTTTTATTCCTCATTTACTTTTGATATTTGATACGTTGTATATGTGCGTGTGTGTATGTTGAAGTTATTTCGGCTGCTTTGTAATCAAATCTTTCATCAGATGACCTCTTTAGAAAGTGTAATGTTTTAAGTCTCTTTTGCTCCTTCCCTTCTCTCTTTCTTTCTCTCTCTCTCTCTATATATATATATCGCAGAGTTCGTGGAAAGGGTGAACTCATAGATTGTTCCTGTTGGGCTGCAAGCTGGGAAATAATAATGAAGGGCCCGAAACTATTGACAAACCTAGTAACACCACTGAAGATGTACACCAGTACATCTATAAGATGTATCTTTAAGAAGACACACACACGCGCATGCGCTCTCCCACCCACACACACAGACACACACAGACACAGACACACACACATATATATATATATATATATATATATTGTGGATAGATTCATTGCAAAACTAGGAATAAGAAATCCATACCTTTCTCAGTAAATTTATTCAGTGTTCAGAATGAAATAAGGAAATTCATGTCACTTTAGAAAAAGCTGAATGCAATATATATATATATATATATATATATGTGTGTGTGTGTGTGTGTGTGTGTGTGTGTGTGTGTGCTTTAATCAAACAGACGACATTTCCACACTTGAGGGAACCTCTCTGAAACTGGTAGACAAATTCGCCTACCTAGGAAGTAGCGTCTCATCAACCGAAAAGGACATCGATACGCGGCTAACGAAGGCATGGACGGCTACCGATAACCTATCGATCATATGGAAATCAGACCTGACCGATAAAATGAAACACAGTTTCTTCCAGGCAGCGGTCGTGTCGATACTGCTATATGGATGCAGTACTTGGACGCTAACAAAACGGCTGGAGAAGAAGCTAGACGGCAATTACACAAGAATGTTGAGAGCAATATTGAATAAGTCCTGGCGGCAACACCCGACAAAGCACCAACTATACTGCCATTTGCCTCCCATCACGAAAACTATCCAAGTTAGACGAACCAGACACACAGGACACTGCTGGAGAAGCAGAGACGAGCTCATAAGTGATGTACTCCGATGGAACCCCACATATGGCCGAGAAAAAGCAGGACGACCAGCTTGAACTTACATACAGCAACTCTGTGAGGTTACGGGATCTAGTACTGAAGACCTGCCTGAGGCGATGAACAATAGGGAAAAGTGGCGAGAGAGGGTCAGGGATATCCGTGCTAGCGGCACGACATGATGATGATAATATATATGTGCGTGTGTGTATCTGAGTCTGTGTGCCTGTGTGTGTTTATATATATATATTGTTTGTTTGGTTTGTTGTTTGGGACGTTTTATGGCATATCAACCTTTGTAGATTATTTAACGCCAAATCCATTTTTATGAAAATAGTTCTATTTCAAACAATTCAATTCAGGATAAGCACGCAGTTTAAATGTAAGTACAGTTTAATTGTGAAAAACATTTCTTTTTCAAGCTATTTAGTTTAGTCAAGCAGTTCTAATTCAGCTAATTCAGTTTAGTATAAGTACAGATTTGGTTTACACACAATTAAATGTCAAAACAGTTCGATATTAAACAATTCGGTTTAGTGTAAGTACAGTTTCAATGTCAAAAAACAGTTCCATTTCAAATAATTCAGTTTAGCATAAGCACGCAGTTTAAATGTAAGTACGGTTTAATTGTCAAAAACATTTCTATTTCAAGCTATTCAGTTTAGACAAACAATTCAGTATAGCATAAGTATGCCGTTAGTTCTATTTAACCCATAGATAGGGCCTTATCAGGTGCTACCACGCCGGGCCAGAGTGGGAGCAATGGCAATGAAGGGGTGCCCCACATTCCCCAAAGCCCCAGCATCACCGGAACATTACCATCAGATTGTTTAATGTCATATCCAGGATATTCATTGGTGGGGTCTTACCCCTCGGCAGAGGTGCAGTCGGTGTATTCAACAGCCCCAGCCGACTGGGCTATTTATTGTTTGTTTACAAAGGTCTATATATATATATATATATATATATATATATATATATATATATATAAATGAGTATGTGCGTTATTCTATGAGTATGAATGTATTTATTTGAGTTTTTTATGAGAAATATCAGATTACAAATGTAGTAATGGAATACTTGATATCTAAGAATATTTTTGACGTATTCCCAACATTTTCAAATACAATTTCAAATACAACAAAATTCAACAATTTCAAATACAATCCGAGTGAGTTAAAATAGAAATTTCGAATAGTCTGAAAAATATAGAAATATCTTCGAAGATCTTTGTAAAGATATGTACATTTATTATTTATATTTCAGTTGACTAAACGCTGGATAAATGAAAACATATAAATATATATTTACATACATACATACATACATACATACATATGTTTTTAATGATTATTTTCTTGAGAATAGACACGGTGATAAGTGTTCAAATCCTAGACGAGGCTGTTTACATTTCACATAACACAAATAGGAAAGGTATGAACTCAATTATTCTACCTCCAGCTAAAGAACTGACCTGGATTTTTTAACCTTTGTATGGCAACCGGTTTAGGAGAAGGAAACCTCTAATTTCAAACCTTTTAACTTTTGCTTAAAAATTGACCTTGTGTCATAGCCTGCTCGTGTGGTGGAGTTAGTAAATCTATCTATCTATCTATCTATCTATCTATCTATCTATCTATCTATCTATCTATCTATCTATCTATCTATCTATCTATCTATCTATCTATCTATCAGTATATACACATATATCTATATGGAGAAACGGTAGATTTAGTAAATCCGAGCAGATAAAAAAATAAGTGGAAAACTTAATAATATTCAAATAGAAAATGGATAGGAGATTTTTTTAATAATAATAACTAAGTCATTTATTTCCCTACCACACTTCCATATTCAGGACGTTTTTTTTGTTCATTTTTTTTATTTAGATATTCCATTTCTGTTGGTGAAGTCTTTGATGAGATTTGATACGCTTGACGGTGGCTGTAACCAACCCCTGTCTACTTAGCCATGGCCCTGATGTTTCAAAAATGAATCACAGTGACAGCCAATAACTCCTGCCACCACCACTCTGTTATATATATCTACCTCTCTCTTTTTTATTTTCTGTCTTTCCTTCTAATGGCCCCTTTCACTTTTTATTTTTAATCATCTATTTCCTATAATACTGAATTTTAGAAAAACTCGTCATTCTGATGAAGTCTTTTTGAAATAAAGACGAAATATCATTTTTGAATCCGTTGTCAGTGTTTCGATTTATCCGCTTATTTTTCTCATAAATGTATATGGTATAAATGGGAGTGAGAATAATTGCTCAATGACCGATAAAACTTAAAATACCGAAAAAAGAAATTCCCTTGAGAAAGGTTACGGTGACAGTTGAATATGACCCAAAGTTCATATTCGTGTTCTACGTACCACTGTTTCTTTACAGCAGTCCTTGACACATTGTGCCTTAGCAGTGAATTATGAGACAAGGTGTCTTAACAGTGTTACTGGAAACATGGTGTTTTAATCGTGATTCAAGAGAAAAAGCGACAAAATTGTGATTTATTTGACACGGTGTCGTTATAGTGATTTACGAGACTTCACAGTGTCCTAACAGTAATTTATGAGACATGATATCTTAACAATGATTTAGGAGACTGAGAATTCATTTTTTCTTCAGCATTCCTATCCGCGGTCACGGTAAATCCCCTGAAGAAGGCCAGAGGTGAAATTTGGCCGAAACGTTGTGTCTTAACATTGATTTATATAGTGTCTTTTATTGAGGCACTGTGTTTTTATAGGGATTTATGAGACATTGTGTCTAACATTGATTTATGAAATATAGTGTTTTTCATTGAGGCACTGTCTTTTTATAGGGATTCATGAGACATTGTGCCTTAACATTGATTTATATAGTGTCTTTTATTTGGGCACTGTGTTTTTATAGGGATTCATGAGACATTGTGTCTTAACATTGATTTATATAGTGTCTTTTATTGAGGCACTGATTTTTTATAGGGATTTATGCGACATTGTGTCTTAACATTGATTTATGAAATATAGTGTTTTTCATTGAAGCACTGTGTTTTTATAGGGATTCATGAGACATTGTGTCTTAACATTGATTTATGAAATATAGTGTTTTTCATTGAAGCACTGTGTTTTTATAGTGATTCATGAGACATTGTGCCTTAACATTTATATATATAGTGTCATCTATTGAGGCACTGTTTTATTATAGGTATTCATGAAACATTGAGTCTTAACATTGATTTATATCGTGTCTTTTATTGAGGCACTATGTTTTTATAGGGATTTATGAGACATTGTGTCTTAACATTGATTTATGAAATATAGTGTTTTTTATTGAGGCACTGTGTTTTTATAGGGATTCATGAGACATTGTGCCTTTACATTGATTTATATAGTGTCATCTATTGAGGCACTGTTTTATCATAGGTATTCATGAAACATTGAGTCTTAACATTGGTTTGTATAGTGTCTTTTATTGAGGCACTGTATTTTTATAGGGATTCATGAGACATTGTGTCTTAACATTGATTTATGAAACATAGTGTCTTTCATTACGTACAGATTAATCCCGTCGTATGATAAAACTAGATTCACCTGTTTTAATTAATTTGTTAAAGCTACATAACATTCCTTGTGTTTCAACTTCATCGGTTACATTATTTTCTAGTGAAAGACGTCACTGCGTGCAAAGATTCGTTTTATTTATTTTTTTATGGGTTTCTTCTTGAAAAAGATGTTCTGAGGGACGTAATGTTTTAGCAGAAACCCGCATGAGTCTCGAGACGTGCGTGGGCCCTACCACATAAAAATGACCTTAGGAGGTTGGTTAAATCCATAAGAGCACAAACCCGATATTCGATAGAATTTCCAGTTTCGTTAATGAGCAAGTAAAAGAAACACTGGAGAAAAATGAAAAGAGTTGGCGTTAAAAGAATCACCAAAAAAAAAACAAACCTCGTTACCAATGTGATAAAAACAGAGGCCCTTTAAGCCGATTAGTGTGAGGATAGATTATTCTGAGAGGAAAAGGATTCCGTGGGATTAAAAAGTGTTGGCCGTTGTTGAATAAAAAGAGGAAACCAATGATGTATAAATATATATATATATATATACTCGACCTGGGATTAAACCCGGTCTCCCAGACCATTAACGAACACTATAACCATTATATATATATATATATATATATATATATATTTATATCTATTCGGATTAGCAGAAAAAATACAACAAAGGGAATTGATAAAGGAACCTAAAAAGACACAACAACGAGAAACCCCTAGCATACGTCGTAATCTACAACAAAAACAACCCAAAACTATTCACAGTAATAACAGAAAAATCTAGAAGAACTTCAAGACAATGACAAAATCAAAGAAATGCTAGACACAACAAAAATCATTAAAAGCCAGAGACAACCCTAAAATCTTAAAAGAATATTCACCACTTGGAGAAAACACAACAAAAGGGGTTACCAAATAACAATAATAAACGATGTAAAATATATAATTCTATCCCTTTAAAAACCCGGAAACCAAATTCAAAATTAATAAAAACTTAAGCTGCAACTCCAAAAACGTAGTCTACATAATTGAATGTAGCGAATGCAAAGAAATATACATAAGATCAACACAGGCACTTAATACAAGCCAGAGACAACCCTAAAATCTCAAAAAGAATATTCACCTCTTCTATATTCGGAGAAAACACAACACAAAGGGTTACCAAATGCAATAATCATCATCATCATGTCATGCCGCTAGCACGGATATCCCTGACCCTCTCTCGCCATTCTCCCTATCGTTCATCGCCTCTGGCTGGTCTTCAGGGCCACATCCTGTATAATCACATAGCTGCTGGATGTATGTCCGGCCATATGTGGGGGTCCATAGGAGTACATCACTTATGAGCTCGTCCCTGCTTCTCCAGCAGTGTCCTGCATGTCTGGTTCGTCTCGCTTGGATAGTTTTCGTGATGGGAGGCAGTTGGCTGTATAGATGGTGCCTTGTGGGGTGTTGCCGCCAGGACTTGTTCAATATTGCTCGCTGCATTCTTGTATAATTGCCGTCTAGCTTCTCCTCCAGCTGTTTAGTTAGCGTCCAAATGGGATATAATTATAGAAGGAAAATTCTATACCTTTAAAACCCGGAAACCAAATTCAAAATAAATAACAAAAACTTTAGCTGCAACTCAAAAAACGTAGTCTACATAATTGAATGCAGCAAATGCAAAGAAACATGCACAAGGACATTACTTCACGGGAGCAATATCAAAATAGAAGAAAGCAGAAAATTAAATGTATCGGACCACCTATACCAATATAGTCGAGGTGCATTCAATAAGTTACCAGACTTTTTTTTGTACAGACATTTAAAATTGTTGTAGACTCTTGCATATTCAGTATGTTATTGCAATACATCTTTTGAGATGACTGGCCAATTTTTATAATTTCAGTTTCAGAGGAACTGCTACAGCAGCAATTGGAATACACCCTACTAAAGCCTGATTGTCACAGCTCGTGAATTTCAAAAATGCATTCTGGACGTGAGGACAATTTAGAAGGACGATATGCAGTAAAATTGTTTTAAACTCGGAAAAATGTCACAGAAACGTATGGAATACTTCAGACTGCTTTTCGACCATCTTGCATGAATCCAGCATCAGTTTTTGAGTGGCATAAGATATTCAAGGAAGCCAAGGTGTCTGTGAGGGAGGATGAGAGGTGTGGGAGGAGTAAGGAAGTCAATACACCAGAGTTGATTGGCCAAAGGGTTAGGGTTAGGGTTACTATGTTGAGGTTTTAAGGGAGTTCAGCAAGAGATGCCTAAGGAAGAGGCCAGCACTCTTCAATTCGGGTCAGTGGTATTTCCAGCAGGACAATGCACCAGTCCACAACTCCATCCTTGTCACAGACTATTTGACCAAGATGGGCATCAACACAGTTCCTTACCCTCCCTATAGTCCAGACGTTGCTCCCTGTGACTTTTGGTTATTCCCTAAGCTCAGAGGCTGTCGTTTTGAGACAACTGAGGATATGAAAGAGGCTGTGACGATTGTCATTGACACGCTTACACGAGAGGACTTCCATGGGTCCTTCCAGAAGTTGTTGGAACGTTACAATAGGTGCATTGCATTCGGAGGAGATTACTTCGAAGGGGGCTAGAGTTTCATATGTGTACTATCAATAAAAGTGCCCACACGAAAAAAGTCTGGAAACTTATTTAATGATCCATTAATGATATATATATATATATATATATATATATATGGATATATACGTATATATATATATATGCATATATACGTATGTATATGCATGTATATATATGTGTATATATTCATGCATAATGGTTAGAGTGTTCGCCTATGGTTTGGGAGACCGGGGTTCAATCACTGGTCGAGTCATACCAGAGACTCAATTAGAAGGTACGGATCAAGGGTAAGTAGAGCAATCCAAGGTATGGAGTAGCACCCAATAAATAAACTAGTTCTGTGTTAGAATTATTCTGATGATATGGTTAGGTAAAAAGCTTGAAAAATGTCTTTTGATATATATACATATATATATACGTTGCCTCACACACACACACACACACACACACACATATATATATATATATATATATATATATATATATATTTCTTTAAAGAAAAAACCAAAGACCGGTTATTTTAGGATTATAAATCTATTTTCCTTCGGGACAAGAAAATCATCCAGGAGCTGAACATTTAAATTTTCCTGGTGGAGAACCCAATGTAATTTTTTACAGAGCAATATTTCTTTAAAGAAAAAAACCAAAGACCGGTTATTTTAGGATTATAAATTTATTTCCATCCTCTTTTTCAGTTTCTGGTGTAAATTCAAACTTGTTAAAGTCCGCTAGAAAATTGACCTTGTGTCATATCCTGCCATGGCGAAGAGGTTGGTAAATATGTATATGTATGTATTTGAAACGAGTGTTGAAGCACTTAAATGTCTTTAGCTGCTGCTGCTCTTTATAGAACCAAATTTCAAAACGAACGTTACAACAACACACCAGTATAAACAATAAACGTTCAGTTCTTACAGAGTAATAAAGAACATGCAAAGTTTACATTGCTTTTGTAATATACACACTATCTGATGATGGCCGAAAGAACCACTTAATTATGGAAGGTTTATTAACCAATTTCGGTCGGATATCATAACATCGATACGGCAACTTGAAAGGATAAATACAAAAATACGTAGACAAAATATATCTTTATTCCTTAATTAAATGTTTTAACGAAAAAATGCAACCCCCATATATATATATATATACGCACACACACACACACACACACACACACACACACACACACATATATATATATATATATATAAGTAAGTCAAGTTGGCGACCATAGTCGAGGGTGACCCGTAGGCTCCCTTTTCGATAGCTTACTACACCAAGGTGTAGGGGAGGGCGCTACTCCTTTCCCTGGATTGCTCCACTTTACCCTTGATCCGTACCTTATAATGCTGAGTGTTAAGCAAGGAGGCATCAAGTACCATTTTTTGAGTCTTTGGTATGACTCGACCTGGGATTGAACCCAGGTCTCCCGGGCCATTGACGAACACTCTAACCGCTACGTAGCAAACTCTTGTAGGTTTCACTTCGGATTTTACGTTGTTTCCATTTGAATTGGATGAAGTAAAGAGGTGTAATTTCCATCATGTTATCTTTATTGTGGTTGTATTGAACCTTTTCATGTTTAAAGGTTGCAATGAAATCTATTGTCAACTACTACGGTGAGTCAAAAGTTTTGCAATATTTTTGCAACGTGAGGCAGAACAAGGGTGAGTCAAAGGTTATGCAATAATTTTGTAACGTGAGACACAGCTTGTGTGAGTAAAACGTTTTGCGATATTTTAGTAACGTCAGACGCAACTAGGGTGAGTAAAAAGTTTGCAATATTTTTTAACGCAAGGCAGAACTCGGGTGAGTAAAAGGTTTTGCGATATTTTACTAACGTAAGACGCAACTAAGGTGAGTAAAAGGTTTTGCAATATTTTTATAACGTGAGGCAGAACTAGGGTGACTCGAAAGTTTTGCCATATTTTTGTAACGTGAGTCCCTGCTTGTGTGAGTAAAAGGTTTTGCAATATTTTTGTACCGTGAGGCAGAACAAGGGTAATTCAAAAGTTTTGGAATAATTTTGTAACGTGAGACACAGCTTGGGTGAATAAAATGTTTTGCAATATTTTTGTAACGTGAGGCAGAATTAGGGTGAGTCAAAAGTTTAACGATATTTTAGTAACGTCAGACGCAACTGCGGTGAATAAATGGTTTTGCAATATTTTTGTAACGTGAGGCAGAACTAGGGTGAGTCAAATGTTTTCCGATATTTTAGTAACGTCAGACGCAACTAGGTTGAGTCGAAAGTTTTGCAATATTTTTGTAACGTGAGGCAGAACTAGGGTGAATCAAAAGTTTTGCAATATTTTAGTAACGTCAGACGCAACTAAGGTGAGTAAAAGGTTTTGCAATATTTTTCTAACGTGAGGCAGAACTAGGGTGAGTCAAAAGTTTTCGATATTTTAGTAACGTCAGACGCAACTAGGTTGAGTCTAAAGTTTTGCAATATTTTTCTAACATGAGTCACTGCTTGTGTAAGTAAAAAGTTTTGCAATATTTTGGTAACGTGAGGCAGAACAAGGGTGTGTCAAATGTTTTGCAATATTTTTGTAAAGTGAGACACGGCTTAGGTAAGTAAAAGGTTTTGCAATATTCTAGTAACGTGAGGCACAACTACGGCGAGTAAAAAGTTTTGCAATATTCTAGTAACTTGTGGCACAACTATGGCGAGTAAAAATGTTTTGCACTATTCTAGTAACGTGAGGCACAACTACGGCGAGTAAAAATGTTTTGCACTATTCTAGTAACGTGAGGCACCACTATGGCAAGTAAAAAACAATTTACAATAATCTAGTAACGTGTGGAACGATTCGTCAACACCGGATGCTTTTGTCACATTCGTGAAAGCGACAAACCACGCTAGACCGTGAGATACTGAGCCCACCTGATACTCACTGAGTGTTACTCACCAGATTTGTCTCTATGGTTTGGAGCGCGACCTCGGAATCCACGGTTTTCTACTTACCAAACTATACCAGATAATTAGCGTTCTTGCAACCCCAGCGAAATTTCTTGAACCATCTGGTTGTTTTACTGCAATTAATTTATTTATGTAACGTTTATGGTTACTTCTGCGGCGTTATAGCCCAGTTTGTACCCGTAAAGTATAGGTTGAACGTTCATCATTGCGGCTTTCAAATCAGACACAGAGTGATGCTATGCACAACTTGTCAGCGCACCAACTACCACGAGACTATCAAATTCAGTATGTTATTATGAAAATTCAGTATGTTATTGCTATACATCTTATGAGATGACTGACCAATTTTTATGGTTTCAGGTTTAAATGAACAGCTACAGCAGGAATTGGAATACACCCTGCTAAAGCCTGATTCTCACAGCTCGTGAATTTCAAAAATGCAATCAGAACGTGAGGACACTTTTGAAGAACGATATGCAATAAAATTCTGTTTTAAACTTGGAAAAAATGCGAGAAACGTATGGAATACTTCAGATTGCTTTTTGACCATCTTGCATGAATTGAGCATCAGTTTTTGAGTGGCATAAGAGATTCAAGGAAGCCAGGGAGTCTGCGAGGGATGATGAGAGGTGTGGGAGGAGTAAGGAAGTCAGAACACCAGAGTTGATTGGCCAAAGGGTTAGGGTTAGGGTTACTATGTTGAGGTTATAGGGGAGTTTCCTTGGGAAGAGGCCAGCTCTCTTGAAATCAGGTCAGTGGCATTTCCACCAGGACAATGTCATCATCATCATCATCATCATCATGTCGTGCCACTAGCACGGATATCCCTGATCCTCTCTCGCCACTCCTCTCTATTATTCATCGCCTCCGGCAGGTCTTCAGAGTTACATCCTGTGTCCTCACATAGCTGCTCTATGTAAGTTCGTGCTGGTCGTCTTGCTTTTGCACATCCATATGTGGGGGTCCACAGGAGTACATCGCTTATGAGCTCGTCTTTGCTTCTCCAGCAGTGTCCCGCGTGTCTGGTTCGTCTAACTTGTATAGTTTTCGTGATGGGGGACACGTGTCCGTATAGTTGGTGTCTCGTGGGGTGTTGTCGCCAGGACTTGTTCAATACTGCTCTCAACATTCTTGTATAATTTCCGTCTAGTTTCCTCTCCAGCCGCTTAGTTAGCGTCCATGTGGTGCATCCATATAGCAATAAAAGGACAATGTACCAGTCCACAACTCCATCCTTGTCACAGACTATTTGACCAAGATGAGCATCAACACAGTTCCTCAGCCTCCCAATAGTCCAGACGTTGCTCCCTGTGAGTTTTGGTTATTCCCTAAGCTCAGATGCTGTCGTTATAAGACAACTGAGGAGATGAAAGAGGCTGTCATTGACACGCTCACACAAGAGGACTTCCATGGGGCCTTCCAGAAGTTGTTGGAACGGTACAACAAGTGCATTGCATCCGGAGGAGATTACTTCGAAGGGGACTAGAGTTTCATGTGTGTACTATCAATAAACGTGCCCATACGAAAAAAGTCTGGAAACTTATTTAATGATCCTCGTACGTCTCGCAAACTGACAGGTAGCTAAACATAGCAAAACTTTTGACTCACCCTAGTACTATGAGAAATAAACTGATTTCCATTCTAAAGAAAGTGTTTATCTTTATGCAAAAAAATAGGCTCTTGACTAATCAACGCTTACCGAATCGTTTTAAAATTTCCTTGATATTCGCAGACAATATTTGACTTGCCGCGAAAAATTTGAAGGATCAATCCCAAAATAATCAAAGAATTTTTTTCCCTCCTAGAATGTTAAAAATACATATTCAACCAATTAGAATCATAGATAAATCTTGAACATTTTTAAAATCTAATTTCAAGCTTACTTATAAACAGCGATAAAATACATGCGTCCAGTTTTTTTTACGGATGTATTCCGTAGCCTACTCAAAAAACTCTGTTTCATTTCTTTTCCTTCAAGAATGCAATCAATTTCAACATCGCTTAATTAGTTTAAATTGAATGAATATGTTATTGTTTATATAAAAATCTTACTGGGCCATTGGTCTAATGCTCGTCAATGGTCCTAGAGACCAGGGTTCAAACCCTGGTCGAGACATATCAAAGACTCAAAAAATGGTACTTGATGCCACCTTGCTAAGCACTCAGCACTTATAAGGTGAGGATCAAGGGTAAAGTGGAGCAATGCTGGAAATGAAGTTAGGGGAGTTGAATACTACACGCCAAACGAGGAGGATCGACTTTTGGGGCTCGCAGACGCGAGGCGAACTTGCGCCCGATGGGGGCCCCTCGAGATGGGGGCCAAATGAATGACAGCATAGAAGATTGTGTCTCTCTTCCTTATGTCGAAACCTTTAACTCAAAGTTAATGAAAAGGTTTCGTTCCTGAACAAGAAGTCGTTACGTGTTTTTCGAATTTCGAGATTCCTATGTTCTTTATATGTTCTATCGTTATGAACATAATATATCTATTTCGCACAAGGCGTTAATTGTGGATATAGTACATACTTACAAAAAAAAAAAAAACAAACAAACTATGTAACTTTGTTTTTTCCACAAACTTTTCTCTCAATTTAAAGAAATAAAAATTTACTAATCTGTAGATCGTTTTTTTTTTCAATCATTTACAAGTTTGTCTGCGACAGAACTAAGGCCTCTCCCAATGACTCATTTGGGTGTTTAAAGCCAAATTTAACGTTAAAACAATATGTGAATTTACTTAGATAAATTTTAATTACCAATACTTGAAACCATTTAACTGTGTGTCAAAAAGAGCTAAGGCTCGTTTAAGAATGTTATCTCCAAAATATGTTTACAAATTATATATATATAAAGAGTTTAAAATAGAAATGTTTTTGACAAACTGTGTACTCATGCTAACCTGAATTGTTTGAAATAGAACTGATTAATTACATGAAAATGGATTTGACGTTAAATAACCTACAAAGGTTGATATGCCATGAAACCCAACCAACTAACCAGCCTTAAAACTTTGGGGAATGTGGAGTACCCCTTCATTGCCATTACTCCCAGGTCCACTCTGACCTGGAGTGTTAGTACCTGATAGGTTCCTATCTATGGGTGAAATAGAACAAACTGTGCAAATAAATGACTGATGTTAAATAACAATACTTGAAATAATCTAATTGTATGCCAAAAAAGGTTAAGGCTCGTTTAAGAATGTTATAAAAAAAGTGTTTAGAAATCATATAATAAATATGCATAAAGAGAATTTGGCATTAGATCCTATTTACCAACCCCTCCGCTCGGGCTGGATATGACACAAAGTCAGTTTTTAAGCGGAGTTTAACAGGTTTGAATTCAGAGTTTTCCTTCTTCTAGACTAGTTGCCTCTCCAAGGCTGAAGAAATTAGTCTGTCCTACTATCTACCCATAGCTGGAGGGAGAATAATTGGATTCATACCTTTCCCAATGGTATTAGTGCAATGTGAAAGGCAATCAGCCTCGTCCAGGATCTGAACTCGTGTCGCCGTGTCCATTTCCTACGATGATAACCATTATACCACGGGCACCCCAAATTTGGCATTAGATAACCTTTAATGGATGATATGCCATTAAACCCGAACCAACCCAACCAAACTCTGTTTGTCTCTCAGTGTCCACACAGAACAGATTAATAAAAGTTTTTGTTGGTCACCTAATACTGGTGTGCCTATCAGTAGGAGTCGCTAGGGGAACGTCCTTACTTCACCAGTAGTCCCCAGTTTGTCTTTCTTGGATGGTTTGCGAGATGGAAGGTTAGTGGCCGTACAGATGTTGTTTTGTAACGTGCTGCTTCCAGTATTCGTTCAAAAAAGAACGCAGTATTATTGAGTAGGTTACATTAAGCTTTTTTTATGTGGTGCAACCATACAGTAGTACTGACACAGCGTTCTCATATAGACACGTTCGAGAGAAAAGAAAGAAATGCAAATTCGCCTTTCTTTTCGGTATAATTTTTTGTGCATCTGTTAATCAAATTTTCAAAATTTCATCGTTCTTCCTTAAAAATTCAAAATATATTCTTTACGGCGATTTAATAATATCGAATAACTTCAAGCATTTTTGTTAAGCTAAAACAAAAAAAACAAAAAAACAAAAAAAAAAAGAGAGTTTATGCAGCAAATTTTATTTTCCCACCTAATCCAGAATTTAATAGATATTCCTTCACCAAGTTGTTTTTTTAACACCTGGATTATACACCGTCACCTGTTTTAATCCAGTTGTTGTAATATCCGAAGAAAGGATTATAAAAATTAAAAATCAGGTTTTGGATTTTTCCAGTTTTCTCGAAGACAGCAATAATTTTTTTTATTTTCATTGCATGTGTGCTGGATTAAAATTTCGGATTTATCTCCCCTTGGTAACGTTTTAGAATCTTTCTATTCTCTTGATTACCCACGGGGACATAGTTTTTAGAAATCCTTTCTTGGCTTTGTATTTTTTAAAAGACAAAATAAACGTAATTCATGATTTCACCATGTGACACGGGGAAGTTTGTGAGAACACTGCCGCCCACAAATATGGACTCAAAGACCGTTCAAGGTCAGTGTTGTCATTTACTCAATTCAGTTTGGCTTAACACAAGACAAGAAGCATGGGAAACACAATATTCTCTACAGGTAAACTAACCCACGAGTTTCATGTAATCTATAATCATGTAAGATACATTCAACTAGTATAGGGTGGAACGCTAAAATTGTCGTCCTAAAGAAAACAATACTACAGTTTTATTTTAAAACTTTTATTGAAAAAATCAATTCAGCTAACTTGATTATGTAGTAGAGCTGACATTTATAGGGTGGAACGATCAAATTGTCGTCTGTAGAGCTGACATCTATTTAATGTAGCCGCCTTCAGCCTCAGTCACTGCTTCGATACGGATCCGGAACTGGGAGCATGCCTTTTCCACAAGCGCAGCCGGTAGTTCGGCGAATACTCGGCGGATGGTGGCGATCAGGCTGGCTTTGTTGTTGTGGGAGGTCATATTGGTGATGTTCTCGACGTATGACCAAACGAAGTAGTCCAGCGGGTTCAGGTCGGGGGAGGAGGGGCTGTGAGAGAAGGGTACAAAGTCGTAGCACTCCTTCTGAAGCCAAGCCTGGGTCTCTTTGGACTTGTGGGCCGGCGCCGAGTCCTGCTGTCACAGCCTCTTTCATCTCCTCAATTGTCTCATAACGACAGCCTCTGAGCTTAGCGAATAACCAAAAGTCACCGGGAGCAACGTCTGGACTATAGGGAGAGTGAGGAACTGTCTTGATGCCCATCTTGGTCAAATAGTCTGTGACAAGGATGGAATTGTGGACTGGTGCAGTGTCCTGGTGGAAATGCCACTGAACCGAATTGAAGAGTGCTGGCCTCTTCCCTAGGAATCTCTTCCTGAACCCCCTTAAAACCTCAACATAGTAACCCTAAACCCAACCCTTTGGCCAATCAACTGTAGTGTATGACTTCCTTACTCCTCCCACACCTCTCATCATCTCTCACAGACTCCCTGCCTTTCTTGAATCTCTTATGCCACTCAAAAACTGATACTCGATTCATGCAAGATGTCCGAAAAGCAGTCTAAAGCATTTCATACGTTTCTTTGGCATTTTTTCCAAGTTAAAAACAGAATTTTATTGCATATCGTTCTTCTAAAGTGTCCTCATGTCCAGATTGCATTTTTGAAATTCACTAGCTGTGAAAATCAGGCTTTAGGAGGGAGTATTCCAACTGCTGCTGTAGCTGTTCATTTGAACCTGAAATCATAAGAAATTGGTCCATCATCTAATAAGATGTATAGCAATACTATAGTGAATTATCAAGAGTCTACGACAGTTTTAAATGCCTGTACAAAAAAGTCTGGGAACTTATTGGATGCACCCTGTATGTATATATATATATATATATATATATATATATATAGGATTTGACATTAAATAACCGAACAATAATAATTAAATAACCAAATCACTAGCTTCATCTATACCCATATGTATTATTGTAGATAAATATGTGCATCCAGTGGGGTAGAAGAGTTTATAGCGTCACACAAATTTTACTTTGTTCTTACTGATTACTAATGGTCAATGCTCTAACGGAAAGATTGAAGACATGAACTTGTTTCTAATAGAATCAAACGGTCGGAACATTTCTGGGATCCGGAACAGTTTCTCGTTGGAATAAAAAATCCGATTAGCAGGTTTGTTTGTGGGTTGGGGCAGCGAGAGTCTGGTGATGGACACTAACAATCGTTGACTCCCGACGGCGAGGAATTTTTCTGCTTGCAACCATATCAACCCCCTAAGAAAGTCCTTTTAAATCGATCTTCATAACTGAAGTCATATAAACGGTCGCCATTGACAGAGAGAACAAACTGCGGGCGATTGGCCGATTCTCCATTGTACAAGTTTTCAAGACGTTAGTGGTGAACGGTCTTTTCATAAGAAAAATGTTATTTCACTTTTATCCATTCTAGCCACGCCAGCCCAACCCTCACTCATGTCAATGGCCGACGTACGACACTCCTCCAATCCCAGCCACTCCTTTCACTATTTTTCTATTTCCGATTGTCTGCTTATCAATATATGATTACTTATCGAAGATTTAGAAAGTTGTAGAGCCGTTACAGACGCCTACATATTAAAGTAAAAGGCACTGACAGACAGACAGACAGACGGAGCGATAGATATATAAAACAGGCACTGAAAGATTGTTTGATAGATAGATATGAACAGGCACTGATAGATAGATAAATAGATAGATACGAACAAAATCGAATAGATAGATAGATAGATAGATACGAAGAGAATTGAATATATAGATATAATAAAATGAGGTAGATAGATACGAACAGAATCGAATAGACATATAGATATAACAAAATGAGATAGATAGATAGATAGATAGATAGATAGATAGATATGAACAGGCACTGACGATTAGATAGATAGATAGATAGATAGATACGAAGAGAATTGAATACATAGATAAAACAAAATGAGATAGATAGATAGATATATAGATAGATACGAACAGAATCGAATAGATAGATAGATATAACAAAATGAGATAGATAGATAGATAGATACGAACAGAATCGAATAGATAGATAGATATAACAAAATGAGATAGATAGATAGATAGATACGAACAGAATCGAATAGATAGATAGATATAACAAAATGAGATAGATAGATAGACAGAAATAGATAGATAGATAGATAGATAGATAGATACGAACAGAATCGAATAGATATATAGATATAACAAAATGAGATAGATAGATAGATAGATAGATAGATAGATACGATGAGAATTGAATAGATAGATAGATATAACAAAATGAGATAGATAGATAGATAAATAGATAGATATGAACAGGCACTGACGATTTGATAGATAGATAGATAGATAGATACGAAGAGAATTGAATATATAGACATAACAAAATGAGATAGATAGATAGATAGATAGATAGATAGATACGAACAGAATCGAATAGATAGATAGATAGATATAACAAAATGAGATAGATAGATAGATACGAACAGAATCGAATAGATAGATATAACAAAATGAGATAGATAGATAGATAGATAGATAGATATGAACAGCAACTGACGATTAGATAGAAAGACATAGATAGATAGATAGATAGATAAAATATCCTGATACAGAGACAGAAAGAAAGATAAATAGATAGATATGAACAGGCACTGATAGTTTGATAGATAGAGTGACATAAACAGACATAGATAGATAGGTAGATATAAACAGACCATGAGAGATATTGAGAAAGAAAGATAGAAATGAAATGTTTTTCAATATTGCTTGATGATCATGTCTTACATTTTCAAAATTTGTAAGTCTAAAAGGGCTTCATTGTCTCTCTCCCCTCCTCTTCATCCTCCCCCTACGTTCCCCCACTGTTCCTATATATATATATATATATATACATATATATATATCATCGACTTGCTGTCCTGTCGGCTAGGACAGTAGAAACGCCGACTGCATTACAGCAAAATAATAAAAAAAAAAAACCCACCTCGCGTCCACAACTAGGCCGCTTGTTGACCGTTAGTGGTGACCCGTAATGATTTAGGATGTGATCCTAGAGGCTGAACAGTCCTTGACCCGGCAACTGAAGTGGTCAAGTGATTTGCAATACTTCACTTTGGCCCTTACTGGTCAAGACAGGCGAGCAGATAGGCCCGACCCGATCAATTGGCTGTTTATGTTAAGCCCTTGCACATATTTGATTTTCCAGACCTTATAATTAATATTTGCTCTTATAGCAATCAACTACGCAACCCTATTTCTTTTTACAGCCCAGTTGGTTGCTGTTTTATGATACACTGACTTTCTCTCTGCAGAGGGGTAAGACCAAAAAAATGTCCTGCATATGACATAAAACAATCTGATGGCGTGGCACCAGAAATGCTGGAGCTTTGGGGAATGCAGCGCATCCATTCATTGCCATCTCCTCAAGGTCTGCTCTGGCCTGGAGTGGTAGTACCTGACAGGGTCCTATCTATGGGCCAAATACAACTGTTTGACATTTAAACAGAGAAAACAAATGACTTACGATGAATTGAATTGCTTGAAATAGAATTGTTTGATCCTTTAACTGTGTGTAAGCAAATAATTGTTAGCTATGTATAGCAATACTTAGAACCATTTAACTTTGACTTATGCTAAATTGAATTGTTAGAAATAGAACTGTTTGATCATTTAACTGTGTGTATCTACAAAATGTGTTGACAAATCCTATATATTCAATATATATGTAAAAACCGGATTTGGCATTAAATAACCAACAATGGTTGATTCACCATAAAACCAAACTAAACTATTTTATTTTAAAGATGCTAGAAGTTGATGGCTTAGGATCATTTGCGCTGAGATAGCAATCTATATATCTATCTATGCATATATATGTATATATATGTATATATAAATGTTGTATATGTATATATAAATAAAATCATCCCTGATTGGCGGCTGATGAGGACATGGTATCGCACGTGCTTTCACACGTTGTATGATGAAAAAATATCAATCCTACACTGAATAGAGCTTGAACTATAGACACACGCAGACAGAAACAAACGCATACACACATAACCACGTACACACACCGTGAAAAAAAAAAAAGTAAAGAGCAGTTGTCAGTTGAAATTCATACTACCTTAATAATCACAAAACACTTCCCCAACGCACACAGTCACACACACACATACGCCCACAACGACCCAACACACTCACACACAATGACCCAACACAGATAAACACACACACATACACACACAGTGACCTGACACACATAAACACACACACACACATACACATACAATCACCCAACACACATAAACACACACACATACACACACAATGACCCAACATACATAAACACACACACATACACATACAATGACCCAACATACATAAACACACACACATACACACACAATGACCCGACACACATAAACACACACACATACACACACAATGACCCAACACACAAACACACACACATACACACACAATGACCCAACACACATAAACACACACACACATACACACACAATCAACCAACACACATAAACACACACACACATACACACACAATGACCCGACACACATAAACACACACACACATACACACACAATGACCCGACACACATAAACACACACACATACACACACAATGACCCAACACACAAACACACACACACACACACTATGATCCAACACACATAAACGCATACACATACATACACAATGACCAAACGCACATGAACACGTTCATGCACACACAATGACTCAACACACACAAACACACACGCATGCACACACAATGACCCAACACATATAAACACACACACATACACGCACAATGACCCAATACTCATAAACATACACAGACTGACCGTACAATGACCCGACACACATAAACACACACACATACACACGCAATGACCCAACAAACATAAACGCACACATACACACAATGACCCAGAGTAAAACAACCAAAAATCTACATGGCCAAAATCATTTATGACTCTCTGATGAAAACTAGAAGGTAGAAACATACAATAAATAATTAGAAAAAATATAAATCTTTTTAAAAATATGTATATATTCATATATTTGTTTTGTTTTGTTTTTTTATAAAATTGCATATCAACCCTTGATGGTTACTTAATACCAAAAACTGTTAATACATGATTTTTAACTGTATAATTAGTGGTTAACATTTTAAAACATTCCAGAGATTATTTGTTTGCACACAGTTCAATGGCTTCAGCTATTGTTATCTAAAACTAATTATTCAATTTAATATAAAGCATTGGTTTGCAGTCCAATCTGAGGGTGAGGCTTCAGTCCTTGAACGTTAGGAAATGTGGAATAACCCTTCATTGCCATCACTCCCAGGTTCACTCTGGCCCGGAGTGGTTGTATCTGTTCGAGTATTAACTATCGGTCGAATAGAACTGTTTAATCATTTACTATAATGGAAACCATTTAACTGTGGCAAATAGATCTATAAGTGTAAGATAGCCATATTGAAACCAGTAAACTGTGTGCAAATAAAACTATGAGTGTTGATAGCAATCCATGAAAACATTTAACTGCGTGACTATAAATCTATTAGTGTTAGGATGCAAATAAAACTATTAGTATTAGATAGCAATACTTGAAACCATTTAACTGTGTGACAATAAAACTATTAGTATTAGCAATACTTGAAATCATTTGACCGTGAACAAACAAATGACCCTTGGCTCGAGAAAAAATTGTTCCGTCGAAACTGTTTTGAGCCAATGATATTTATATATAAACAGGATTTCCCATTTCCCATGATTTTCCCATTTGCGAACAATTAAACGGTTCAGCAGTTTTATTTGATCCTTATATGGGACCCTAACGGCTACTACTCCTCCGTATTTGGGTGAACCTGGGAGTAATGGTCATGAAGGGATACTCCACATTTCGCAAAGATCTAGGACTGAAGCCTCACCATCATATTGTTTGACCAGTCGGCTGGGGCTGTAGAATACATCGATTTTCTCTCTGCAGAGGAGTAAGACTCCCCCAACGAGTGTCCTGTATATGACACTAAACAATCTGATGATGAGATTCCAGTAATGCTGGAGCTTTAGGGAATGCAGAGTACTCCTTCATTGCCATTCCTCTCAGGTCCACTCTGGGCCGGAGTGGAAGCATCTGATAGGGTCTTATATATGGGTCAAGTGGAACTTATCGACATTTAAACTGTGTATATATGATAAACTGAATTGTTTGAAATAGAACTGTTTGATCATTTAAATGTGTGTAAAAAATGACTGATGTTTAATTGAATTGTTAGTGATGCGTAGCAATATTTGGAACAATTGAACCTTGACATGCTAAACTGAATTGTTTGAAATAGAACTGCTTGATCATTATACTGTGTAAACAAATGACTGATGTTTAAGTAATTAACTGTGTAAATAAAAAAAACTGTGTACTTATGGTAAAGTGAATTGTTTGAAATTGAACTGTTTTTTGTGCTAAACTGAATTGTTTGAAATAGAACTGTTTTTGTCTAAAAACTGACTTGGCATTAAATAACCTACAAAGGTTGATATGTCATTAACCCAATAAAATTATGCTCACCTGAATTGTTTAAAACATAACTTTTTATAAGTATAAAATGGATTTAGCAATAACCAACATAGGTTAATATGCCATGCCCCCCGCAATCCAAAACGTTCATATTATTTAGTGTCATATCCAAGACATTCGGTAGTAGTTTCCTGCTCGTCTGCAGAAATGTATTCGGAATATTGACCGGAAAGATCCTAGTGTCATGCAACACAAGTTGCATGGGTGGTATAACCGGATGTACACCAGTTTCCTAAAGTAAATAGGTTGATATTTTAGCGGAAATGTCCCGTAAGTTGCGTGGATGGCATAGCAGGATGTACACCTGTTTCCTAAAGTAAATAGGACGCTACTCCCTTAGCGGAAGTGCCATGTAAATTCCGTGGGTGGCATGCTAGACCGGAGGCGTGTCCATGCGCAACGCGCAAATAGGAAGTTTGACCAGTAGTATAGAGTGGGCGTCCGGAAAATTACATAAACCAGGGAAGATTTCGTCCCCGGCAGAGACGAGTAGAGAACGAAGTTGACCGGCAGAAGAGCTACTAGACGTTACGCTGCTGTGGACGCTGGCTTTGTGTCAGACAGCCCATAGTTAAGAAGTAGAGAAAAGCCTAAGTTGTACCAGACTCGTGAAAGCAGGAAATAGAGGAGAAACTAAGAGGATTCGGTTCCTTGAGGTGGCACCTGACGAAACTCCTGAAAGTTGAGAAGCGAGTAGAATTAAGATTATTCGGTGCCTTGAGATGGCAAGACTCGTGAAAGTGAAGAAAGTGAGGAGAAACTAAGATGATTCAATGCTTTGAGGTGGTTCTATACAAATCCCTCGAAAGCAGAATGAAAACAACGGTTCGCTGAAGATCTCATCCTGTTTATCAGACATCTCAGACTCTCTTCCTCGCTTTACCATTTGGCACATTTCAGGTAATAAAACGAAAAGAATAAGAAGCAGATGATATTTTCATACATTAACTTGGTTATTGTTCTCATCTGTGTACAACACCAACCGACAGGGTGGATATAAAAGAGAACACTTATTTAATATATATATATATAGTCATAGTTTGGAACGAGCAGCCGCAGGCACAGGCCTCCAAGTCAATGCACACAAAACGGAATATATGTGCTATAATCAAACAGGTCACATCTCCACACTAGTCGGAACTCCTCTTAAAGTAGTAGACAAATTCCCTTACCTAGGAAGCAGCGTCTCATCAACCGAAAAAGACATCGATACGCGGCTAACGAAGGCATAGACAGCTGTCGATAGGCTATCGATTATATGGAAATCAGACCTGACCGATAAAATAAAACGCAGTTTCTTCCAGGCAGCGGTCGTATCGATACTGCTTTATGAATGCACTACTTGGACGCTAACTAAACGGCTGGAGAAGAAGCTAGTCGGCAATTACACAAGAATGCTGGGATCAATATTGAACAAGTCCTGGCGGCAACACCCCACAAGGCACCAACTATACGGCCACCTGCCCCCCCCATCACGAAAACTATCAAGTTAGACGAACCAGACATGTGGGTCATTGCTGAAGAATCAGAGACGAGCTCATAAGTGATGTACTCCTATGGACCCACACATATGGCCGGACAAAAGCATGACGACCAGCTCGAACATACATCCAGCAGCTATGTGAGGATATGAGATGTAGCCCTGAAGACCTGCCAGAGGCGATGAACGATTGGGAGAAGTGGGTCAGGGATATCCGTGCCTGCAGCACGACATGATGAAGATGATGATGATGAACATTGTCATTCACAGATTTGTTTCCTTCTATCAGAACTCATCCGTGTGGCTAGACATACTAGCTTCCCGGTTGACTCAAACGCCAATCCAAGACTGTACCCCTCAGCCACGAGGAACTAGCAGCAGCGAAGTAAATTTTAAACGGTTATGAATCACAATTACTATTGTTTACATACATCCGCTTAATGGTTACTGAGAGCTCAATTCATATATGAAGAGCCTTGCAATAAACGCTAGAGAACTCAATAAGGGAGTATATAGTCATCCACAGATAGATCTGTTTCGTTCTATCAGAACTCATCAGTGTGGCTAGACATACTAGCTTCCCGTAGCTGGGATCGAAACCCGGTTGACTTAAACGCTAATCCAAGACTCTACCCCTCAGTTGTATCATAACTCTTCAGTGTGGCTAGACTCGTACCACGTTTCAACCTGGGATCGAAACCTGCCCAACTTTCGTTAGACTTTGTATCCTACCGCTCAGCCAACAGGTGACATACGTCAGCGGGGGAATTATAAGGCAGTATGTACTAGCTTTTGTTTGCCTTACCGGATACTAGAGTGCTCAATTCATTTGAAGAGCTTTGCATACGTGAGTGACAGCCGTAAAGTCCTTGGCCAGAGTGCTCAACCCCCATAAAAGTTGCATATATATGTACACATATGTATATATAAAGGTTAGTAAGTAAAGTTGGTAACCCTACTTGAGGGTGACCCGAAGGCTTCCTTTTCAATAGCTATTACACCGAGGTATAGGAAATGGTGTCACTTTTTTCCCAGGATTGCTTCACTTTACTCTTGATCCATACTTTATAATGCTGAGTCTTAAGCAAGGAGGCATCAAGTACCATTTTTGCTGTCTTTGGTATGACTCGGCCTGGAATTGAACACCAGTCTCCCGGGCCTTTGACGAACACTCTAACCGCTATGCTTATAAACTGGTCATTCCCCCCTATATATATATATATATATATATATAGAGAGAGAGAGAGAGAGAAATTAATAAGGAACTGTCTTTCTGTCTCAGTATCTATCTTTCTATCTATCACTTACCATTTCTCTCTCTCTCTCTCTCTCTCTCTCTCTCTCTCTCTCTCTCTCTCTATTTACGGTCATTTTTCTCTCCATCTCTCCATCTAACTATCTGTGTTCATCACTCTATTCTTTGTAATCGACTCTGCATATCTACAGCATAAACTATTGTTTACAAAAAATAATTATATCTAAGAAAAGTTTCGGCAAGTTCCTTCCATAATATTCGAATTTCACCAGTCTTCTTCATTTTCTTTTTCTAGTGTTTTTTTTTCTTCTTTTTATCTATTGTTTCTTCTTCTTCTTCTTCTTCTTCTTCTTCTTCTTCTTCTTCTTCTTCTTCTTTCTTTTTTCTTCTTTCATCAATCTATTGTTTGTTTCTTTTTTTTCGTGGGTATTTTTCTTCTTTCTATCTATTTATCTATCTATTGTTTGTTTGTTTGTTTGTTTGTTTCTTCTTCTTCTTCTTCTTCTTCTTCTTCTTCTTCTTCTTCTTCTTCTTCTTTCTTTCTTTCTTTCTTTCTTTCTTTTTTCTTCTTTCATCAATCTATTGTTTGTTTCTTTTTTTTCGTGGGTATTTTTCTTCTTTCTATCTATCTATCTATTGTTTGTTTGTTTGTTTGTTTCTTCTTCTTCTTCTTCTTCTTCTTCTTCTTCTTCTTCTTCTTCTTCTTTCTTTCTTTCTTTCTTTTTTCTTCTTTCATCAATCTATTGTTTGTTTCTTTTTTTTTCGTGGGTATTTTTCTTCTTTCTTTCTATCTATCTATTGTTTGTTTGTTTGTTTGATTGTTTCTTCTTCTTCTTCTTCTTCTTCTTCTTCTTCTTCTTCTTCTTTTCTTTCTTTTTTCTTCTTTCATCAATCTATTGTTTGTTTCTTTTTTTTTCGTGGGTATTTTTCTTCTTTCTATCTATCTATTGTTTGTTTGTTTGTTCGTTTCTTCTTCTTCTTCTTCTTCTTCTTCTTCTTCTTCTTCTTCTTCTTCTTCTTCTTCTTCTTCTTCTTCTTCTTCCTTTCTTTCTTTTTTCTTCTTTCATCAATCTATTGTTTGTTTCTTTTTTTTTCGTGGGTATTTTTCTTCTTTCTATCTATTGTTTGTTTGTTTGTTTGTTTCTTCTTCTTCTTCTTCTTTTTCTTTCTTTCTTTCTTTTTTCATCAATCTATTGTTTGTTTTTTTTTTTTCGTTGGTATTTTTCTTCTTTCTATCTATTGTTTGTTTGTTTGTTTGTTTGTTTGTTTCTTCTTCTTCTTCTTCTTCTTCTTCTTCTTCTTCTTCTTCTTTCTTTCTTTCTTTCTTTTTTTTTCTTTCATCAATCTATTGTTTGTTTCTTTTTTTTCGTGGGTATTTTTCTTCTTTCTATCTATTTATCTATCTATTGTTTGTTTGTTTGTTTGTTTGTTTCTTCTTCTTCTTCTTCTTCTTCTTCTTCTTCTTCTTCTTCTTCTTCTTCTTCTTCTTCTTCTTCTTCTTCTTCTTCTTCTTCTTCTTCTTCTCTCATAAAAACAAAACAGTCGGAACTGCAGAAGTGTCAAAGATGTTAAAATAGTCATAAAAGAAGAGAAGCTGTTTAAAAGCGAACTGCAAGAGAAGACAAGACAAGACCCAAAAACCGGAGACGTAAGGTCATAATCTTGAAGATGTTCTCGGTGGGGGTCAAACAATGTAGTAAAAAATGTACTGTTTCTGAAGCGAAGAAGCGAGGAAAAGATAAAAGGACAAAGTTAGACCCGTGGTCAAGAAAAAAAATCTCGCTTTACCTATTACCAATGTTATAATCTCAATCAAAAAACAAAAAGATTTCAAGTGTTTTTTTTTTTCAAGTAAATCAAGGAATGATCTATTCTTTTACAAATCATAGCCTCTCCTAATGGGATAAGGAGCGGTTTTGTTCGCTCTGAAATTTAGATCGTTACTCGTCGCTCTCTTGGTAACTAAGTGACTGCTTCTTTAAAAAAATATCTCTTACTCTTGTTAGAGATTCTCTTTTGTTGTCGGTCACACAGCTGACCCCTAGGATTCGAAGACAAACAAAGATGATATACTTTCCAGAGCTAATATAAATGATAGACCTTTATACTCAGTGGCTTTGAAATCCTAAAATAAACGGTATGAGTCCTCTGCTTAAAAGCTAATGGGTCTTGTCTTATTAATCGCTGAAAGGCCCCCACGATAATGTTGTTGCCCTTTCGTCTTTCTATTATACCTGGATCACTTTTAATGGATTCCCAAAATCTATCAGGATTTCCCTCATTGGATTATGGCTGAAAGCCTTCTTCATCCTTTCAAATTGTTTCTGCGGGAGAATGTCCAAGTTTAAAAGAAAACTTGATGCATATTCACTGCGAATACAATAGTCACATAGCACAAGACTTCATCAACGGATCTCATTGTTGACCACAACTACCTTCTTCTTCTTCTTCTTCTTCTTCTGTTCCGTCGGCAGGGGCTGTAGAATACACCGACTACACCTCTGCTGAGGGGTAAGACCCCCACAAGGAGTGTGCTGATTATGACATTAAAAAATCTGATGGTGAGGTTCTAGTTATGCTGGAGCTTTGGAGAATGCGGAGTATTCTTTTATTGCCATCGCTCCCAGATCCACTTCGTCCCGGAGTGGTAGCAACTTATAGGTTCCTATCAATGGGTCTAATAGAACTAAATTGTGAACTTTTGCTAAACCGAATTTACTTGAAATAGGGCTATTTTGACATTTACACTGCGAGCTTATGCTAAACTGTATTGTTTGAAATAGAACAATTTTGACATTTAAATTGTATACTTATGCTAAACTGAATTGTTTGAAATAGTACTATTTTTTATGCTAAACTGAATTATTTGAAATAGAGCTGTTTTTGACATTGAAACTGTACTTACGCTAAACAGAATTGCATGAAATAGAATTGTTATCGACATTTAACAGTGTGTAAATAAAAGCTATACTTATACTAAACTGAATTGTTTCAAATAGGACTGTTTGACTAAACTGAAGAGCTTGAAAGAGAAATGTTTTTGACAACTAAATTATGTACTTATGCTAAACTGAATTGTTTGAAATAGAACTGTATATTTTCACAAGAACGGATTTGGCATTAAATAACCTGCAAAGGTTGATGTGCCTTAAAACCCAAACAAACTAAATATCTTCGTCTTCTGGATGAGTTTTTCATGCCAGTGGATGCTTGTGAGTTTCAATGAAGTCCAGGGACAGCAAGTCTCCCCCCACTTTCTCCAGGATTTTAACCAATCTCAGCAGTGCTTTTGTCTGGACGCCTTTAATACCTCCTCTGATATTCAATTCTCCCAGTCCCTTTACTAAAATTTTCAGGATTCTTTTTTTTTCTTCTTCTTCTTGGTTGGTTGGTTGGTTGTTCGGGTTTTATGGGATATCAACTTTATAGGTTATTTAATGCCAAATCCATTTCTATACTAATAATCAGTTCTATTTCAAACAATTAAGTAAACAGTTTAGGTGTCAAAAACATTTCTATTTCAAGCTATTCAATTTAGTCAAACAGTTCTAATGCATATAATTCAGTTTAGTATAAGTATAGTTTTTGTCCACACACAGTTAAATATCAAAACAGTTCTGTTTCAAACAATTCAGTTTAGCATAAGTGTGCAGTTTTTATGTCAAAACAGTTCTTTTCAAGCAATTCTGTTTAGCATAAGCTCGCAGTTTAAACATCAAGACAGTTCTATTTCAAGTAATTTAGTTTAGGATATGTACATAGATTACTTCTATTTAACCCATAGATAGGGCCTTATCAAGTGTTACTACTCCGGACCAGAGTGGACCTGAGAGTGATGGCAATGAAGGGGTACTCCACATTCCCCAAAGCTCTAGCGTTACTGGAACCTCACCATCAGATTGTTTAGTGTCACATCTAGGACTCTCGTTTGGAGGGGGTCTTAACTCTCTGCAGAGATGCGCTCGGTGTATCTACAGCCCCAGCCGACTGGGCAATACACAGAGTTAAATGTAAAAACAGTTTTATTTCAGATAATTCTGTTTTGCTTGAGTACGCAGTTTAACTGTCAAAACGCTTATATTCTAAACAATTCAGTTTTGTATAAATTCACAGTTTAAATACAAAAACAGTAAACTCTCTAAACCACAGTTTAGTTCTATTTAACCCATATCAGGTGCTACCACTCCAGGACAGAGTGGACCTGGGAGTGATGGCAATGAAGGGGTGCTCTGCATTCCTCAAAGCTCTTGCATTACTGGAAGCTCACCAATAGATTGTTTAGTGTCATATCCAGGACACTTGTTGGAGGCGGGGGATCTTACCCATCCGCAGAGAAGCAGTCGGTGTACAGACCCAGCAGAATGGTCTTGTTTTTGGGTTTGGGATCAAAGTTTAATAGCGTATCAACCTTCATGGGTTATTTAAATCCAATCCGGTTTTTGTTTAAAACTTGTTCTGTTCTTCTGAATGGGGTAATTTGTTTGTATTTAAAAATCGTTGAGGATTTTTTGGCGTTAAATTTTCTACAGTCCAGTCAGCTGGGGGCTGTAAAATACACCAACTGCATCTCAGGAGACGGGTAAGACCCTCGCTCCCACTTTATGTCCTGGATATGACGCTACACAATCTGATGCTCAGGCTCCTGTCCAAGAGCTTTGGTGAATGTAAAATACCCCATTATTACCATTGCTCCCAGATTCTGGTTCTTGCATATATAATTTTTCAGTGTTCTCAAACTTCAATTTTTCCGCAGTTCATAATGGATAACTTTTTTTGCTCAGCTAAACCTGCTTCAGTAATTATTTTGTACCAGTTTTCAGCAACGGAAGATCAACAATGTGAAACTCTGAGTCATGTGTTTTTATCATGCTTTATTATTACCATATTTTATATTCACAAAGTATTATATGCATATATAGATGTAAGTATATATAAATATATATATATATATATATATATATATATATATATATATATATATATATACGAGGTGAATTCAATAAGTTTCCAGACTTTTTTCGTATGGGCATTTAAAATTGCCGTAGACACTTGAAAATTCAGTATGTTATTGCAATACATCTTATCAGATGACTGACCAATTTTTATGATTTCAGGTTCAAATGAACTGCTACAGCCGCAATTAGAATACATCCTACTAAAGCCTGATTGACAAAGCTGGCAAATTTCAAAAATGCAATCTGACACTTTAGAAGAACGATATGCAATAAAATTCTGTTTTAAACTTGGAAAAAATGACTCAGAAAAAACGTATGGAATGCTTCAGACTGCTTTTGGAGCATCTTGCATGAATCGAGCATCATTTTCTGAGTGGCATAAGAGATTCAAGGAATGCAGGGAGTCTGTGAGGGATGATGGGAGGTGTGGGAGGAGTAAGGAAGTCAGAACACCAGAGTTGATTGGCCAAAGGGTTAGGGTTAGGACTAGGGATACTATGTTGAGGTTTTAAGGGAGTTCAAGCAGAGATTCCATCGCAAGAGGCCAGCACTCTTGAAATCGGGTCAGTGGCATTTCCACCAGGACAATGCACCAGTCCACAACTCCATCCTTGACACAGACTATTTGACCAGGATGGGCATCAACACAGTTCCTCATCCTACCTATAGTCCAGATCTTGCTCCCAGTGACTTTTGATTATTCCCTAAGCTCAGAAGCTGTCGTTATGAGACAATTGAGGAGATGAAAGAGGCTGTGACGAAGGTCATTGACACGCTCACACAAGATGACTTTGATGGGTCCTTCCAGATGTTGTTGGAATGGTACAACAAGTGCATTGCAGGAGCAGATTACTTCGAAGGGGGCTAGAGTTTCATATGTGTTCTATCAATAAAAGTGCCCATACGAAAAAAGTTTGGAAACTTATCGTATGCACCTCGTACACACACACACACACACACACACACACACACACACACACACACACACACACACACACACATATATATATATATATATATATATATATATATATATATATATAATCTATAAAGGAGCTTTACTGTTTGAAATTCTGTAACCATAAAAACGAATATGTTGCAGCTAAAAGTAAAGTTTCATATATGTCGATGCAATTTTATCAAGCAGTATTTAAAATGTAGATTGCTAATCAATACGGCATTTTCCAAATGGAAAATTGGCGCTAGACAATCTTTGTAACCATAGATCATGTATCGAATTAAGTTCAATATTGATCATTTCACTGATCTATCACAAGAATTCTCAAATAAAAATGAAATAATAATGAGTGAGGAGGAAGAATTTTAAAAATGGAGTTGATAAAGACAAAGAGATAGAGAGATAGAGAGGGAAAGAAAGAAATAAAGAGAGAGAGAGAGAGAGAGAGAGAGAGAGAGAGAGAGAGAGAGAGAGAGAGAGAGAGAGAGAGAATGACAGAAAGAAATAAAAGAGCAACTAAAAGAAAAAGCAATCATGTGGAAAGAGATGTAACGTGCAAACGCATGTGTGTGTGTGTGTGTGTGTATGTGTGTGTATGTTTGTGTGTATGTTTGTGTGTAAATGTGTGTGTGTGTTTGTGTGTAACAAGAGAGAGAATGAGATTGAGGTGAAAACTGAGATAAAAGAAAACGAGATACAAGGGTAAAAGTACGAGGAAAAGTAACTGCAGAGATATGGGCGCACCACGAACACCACACATACACACACATACATATACACACACATACACACATGTATATATATATATATATATATATATATATATATGTGTGTGTGTGTGTGTGTTTGTGTATATATATATATATAGAGAGAGAGAGAGAGAGAGAGAAAGAAAGAAAAGAGAGTGACAGAGAAAGAATGATAAAGAGAAAGAGCAAATGAGAAAGAACGAACGAGAGAGAGAGAGACAGAGACAGAGACAGAGACAGAGACAGAGAGAAATAAGATGGAAAATGGAAGAAAAAATAAAAACAGAAACGAAGACAGATGAAAAGAGATAGAAAAAAGACAGTGAAGAAAAGAAAGAAAAGAGGGATAAGAGAAGATAAATAAAAAAAGAAATACAAAGAAAAAATTAAATTAATGAGGGATAAGAAAGAAGAAACCAAGCGAACGAGCGAGAGGGTGAGAGAGAGAGAGAGAGAGAGAGAGAGAGAGAGAGAGAGAGAGAGATGATAGAAAAAGTAATAAAGAAAGAAATATAAAAATAACAGATAAAATAAAAGAAAAAAGAAAAAAGAAGAAAAAAAGAAAGAAAGAAAGAAAAAGAAAAAGAAAAAAGAGAGAAAAAAGACAAGACAAATAATCAGTAAATAAGTATAAAAACGAAGAAAGATAAAAAGAGAGATAAACATTAGAAAAAGAAAGAAAAAGAAAGAGTGAGAGAAAAGAGAGGAGAGTGAATAAAAGAAAGAAAGAAAGAAAGAAAAAGAGAAAAAAGAAAAAGTATATAGCAAGAAAAAAATAAGCAGAGAAAGAAAGAAAGAAAAAAGAAAGAAAGAAAAAGGCAGAAAAATGAAAAATAATTAATTAATTAAATAAACAAATAAAGAAGAGAAATAAAGAAAAGAGGCTGAGAAATCAAAGAAAGAAAGAAAGAAAGAAAGAAAGAAAAGGAAGAGGAAGAGAAAGGAAATATAAACAGATAAACAAAGAATGAAAGAAAGAAAAAAGACAAATGAAAAATAAAAGGATTAAGAAAGAAAGAAAGAAAGAAAGAATTAATGTAAGAGAGACCAGAGGAAAAGGAGAAATGATTGAAAAAGTTACAAAGATAAAAACGAAGACAAAGAAAGAAAGAAAGAAAGAAAGAAAAGGAAGAGGAAGACAAATGAAATATGAAAAAAGAAAGAAAGAAAGAAAGAAGAAAAAGACAAATAAAAAATAAAAGGATGAACAAAGAAAGAGAGAGAGAGAGAGAGAGAGAGAAAGAAAGAGAGAAAGAAGAATGTAGGGGGCACCAGAGGAAAGAGAAATGATAGAAATTAGAACAATTAAAGCGAAAAGAAAGAAAGAAAGAAAGAAAGAAAGAATTAATGTAGTAGAGACGAGAGGAAAGAGAGAAAGAATTGAAAAAGTTAGAAAGATAAAAAAAGGCAAATAAATAAATAAATAGATAAACAAAGAAAGAAAGGAATTAAAAAGTCAAGAGATGAAAGAAAGAAAGAAAAAGAAAAAGAAAAAAAGAAATAAATAATATAGTTGAGACCAGAGGAAAGAGAGAAGTGATTGAAAAAGTTAGAAAGATAAAAATAAAGGCAAAGAAAGAAAGAAAAAAAGGATAAGAAAGAAAGAAAGAAAGAAAAAGAAAAAGAAAAAAAGAAATAAATAATATAGTTGAGACCAGAGGAAAGAGAGAAGTGATTGAAAAAGTTAGAAAGATGAAAATAAAGG
>OY757939.1:17729075-17769075 GCA_963585895.1 Sepioteuthis lessoniana
GGAATGCTGTGTCTTGTAACTGTATCCCCAGTAATTACTGCCTTCCATAGTTGTTGTCTATCGCACCACGTTTTTGACCAAGTAAACCTCTTTGAATTCTGAGTTTTCCTTCTCCTAGACTGGTTGCCTTACCAAGACGAAGAGTCAAGCATTTGAAATCGTGAAACGTAGGGCAGTTTTTAATTCAATGCGGAAGCAAAGGATTAACCAAAATTAAAGATTAATTATAGAAAGATATACAATAATCAGATTACTGTAATAATCCGAATACAGGAATACACTTGTAACGTGTAGAATTTCATAAAGATTTAAAAATAATAATAATAGTAATAATAATAATAATCTTTATCATAGGGAGAATATACAGTTAGTAACGAGCAGCCGCAGGCACAGGCCTCCATGTCAATGCACACAAAACTGAATCCATGTGCTATAATCACACAGGCAACATCTCCACACTAGACGGAACCTCTCTGAAACTAGTAGAGAAATTCACCTACCTAGGAAGCAGCGTCTCATCAACCGAAAATGACATCGGCACGCGGCTAACGAAGGCATGGACAGCTATCAACAGGCTATCGATCATATGGAAATCAGACATAACCGATAAAATGAAACGCAGTTTCTTCCAGGCAGCGGTCGTATCGATACTGCCGTATGGATGCACTACTTGGACGCAAACTAAACGGCTGGAGAAGAAGCTAGACGGCAATTACACAAGAACGCTGGGATCAATATTGAACAAGTCCTGGCGGCAACACCCCACAAGGCATCAACTATACGAACACCTGCCTCCCATCACGAAAACTATCCAAGTTAGACGAACCAGACATGCAGGACACTGCTGGAGAATCAAGAACGAGCTCATAAGTGATGTTCTCCTATGGACCCACACATATGGCCGGGCAAAAGCAGGACGACCAGCACGAACATATATTCAGCAGCTATGTGAAGATACGGGATGTAGCCCTGAAGACCTGCCAGAGGCGATGAACGATAGGGAGAAGTGGCAAGAGAGGGTCAGTGATATCCGTGCTAGCGGCACGACATGATGATGATGATGATATAATGATGGAATTTGGCACAGAGAAATGTGCGATACTAATAAAGAGAAGCAGGAAACGACACATGACGAAAGGAACAGAAATACACCCCCCCAAATCAAAATGCTAGGAGAAAAAGAAACTTACAAATACTTGGAAACATTGGAAGCAGTTACCATCAAATAAGTGGAGATGAAATAAAAAAATAAAAAAAGAGTATCTAAGGAGAACCAGGAAACTACTCGTAACCAAACTTGAAAGCAGAAATTTCTTCAAAGGGATAAACGTCTGGGCTGTCCCCATTGTAAGATACTCGGGACCATTCTTGAAGTAGACGAAGGAAGAACTTCAACGAATGGACTGGAGAACAAGAAAACTCATGACGATGCATAAGGCTTTACGTCCCAGAGATGACGTAGAAAAAAATTGAGTCAAGAAAAAAAGAAGCAAGAGGACTTACCAACATTGAAGATAGCACTGACGCAACGACTAGAAGACTACACATAAAAGCGCGGAGGAAGACAGATTAAAGCCACCAGAAACAATACAGACAATTCAAGAATCAATAGAAGAAAAATAATCAGAAAACAAAAATGGGAAGAAAAACAACTGTATGGATTTTTCAAGCGACAAGCAAGCGAAATCTAACACGAGAAAATTTAGACATGGCTAAGAAAGGGAAACCTTAAGAGAGAAATCGAATATCTTCTGATGGCAGCTCAAAACATCGCCATAAGGACTAACTATGCCAAAGCAAAAATAGACTAGATGTAATAAAATAGCAGATGAAGAGTATGCGGTTTTAGAAACGAACAATTACATAATAAGCAAATGTATTAAATTAGCGTAAAAAGAGTATAAGGCTAGATACGACTGGGAGGGTAAGATGATCCACTGGGAATTGTGCAAGATATTAAAATTTGACCATACGAACAAATGGTATAGGCACAACCCAGAATCCGCCCTGGAGAAGAGACGTACAAAATTCTCTGTGATTTTGAGATACAAACTGACCACTTAATCTCAGCAAGACAACCAGTCTCTCATAGTAAAAAAAAAAAAAAAAACAAAAAAAAAAAAACAAAAAAAAAAAAACAAAAAAAACAAAAAAAAACAAAAAAAACAAAAAACAAAACAAAACAAAAAAAAAAACAAGAAAAAAAGAAAAGAAAAAAGAGAATCTAACGAATACAGGATTGGTACAAGGACTGGTGGAGTTGGAAATAAGAGGACGAGTGGAGACCATCCAAAAGACAACATTATCAAAATCGGCCATAATGCTGAGAAGTGTCCCGAAGACTTAAGGAAACTTGTTATTACTCAAACGCCAGTGAAAGACCATCAGTTAACGCTCTCAAGAAGTAATAATAATAATAATAATAATAATAATAATAATAATAATAATAATACCACTCAAAGACAGTATTGTTGAGTTGGTATGAAAACCTCGCTAGTAATAAAATAATAATTACAATAACCTATGCTTAAATATGTTTCCGCAAACTTGGATCATAGAATATCTCAAAATGTTCAAAATATCTGAAAAAGTTATAAACTTCATTAAGAAAGCTATGGAAAACTGGAAAGTGGAATTTACAAGGGGACAAATTCTAGCAGAATTTAAAATCCAAAGAGGTCTCTTCTAGGGAGACTCACTTTCGCCACCACAATTTGTTGCAGTAATGATATCGCTGTTATATAATAAGATAAAAAGCAGATAAAGCCAAAAATTCACAAAGTCGTAGGAAAATATGGACCACCACATAAAAATGGATTATATATATATATATATATATATAAGGGCTGGAAAACCTTATACACACTGACCCAGTTAGCAGGGGCTGTAGAATACACCGACTGCATCTCTGCAGAGGGGTTAGACTCCCTCAACGAGTGTCCTAGTATGACACTAAACAATCTGATGGTGAGGCTCCAATAATGCCGGAGCTTTGGGGAATGCGGAGTACAGCTTTATTGCCATCGGTCTCAGGTCCACTCTGACCCGGAGTGGTAGCACCCGATAGGGTTCTATCAATGGGTCAAATAAAAGTGTTTGCCATTTAAACTGTACTCATGTTAAACTGAATCGTTTGAAATAGAACTATTTTGATATCTAACTGTGTGTAAACAAAAAAAAAAAACAAAAAAACTGTACTTATGCTAAACTAAATTGTTTGAAATAGAACTGTTTGTATGTATAAAAATGGATTTGATATTAAATTACCTACAATGGTTGATAGGCCATAAAACCAAACCGAACCAAAACTTATACAAATATTAAGAATCAATAACCAAAATATAGAAATGGAATTTTTGATTGAAAGATCTGTCATGTTGATAAATAAAAAGGAGGAAAAGTAAAACAATTAAAGAAATAGAACCACCAAACCAAAAACGCAGCGGAATACGTTGAGAAAAAATCTACAAATACCTGCAAATATTAGAAGCAGATATAATCGAACAGGGATGAAAGAAAAAGTTAAAAAAAAAGGAATTCCTCAGAAGAACAAGAATGTAAAACCGCATTCTGTAGCAGAAATCAAAGGAATAAACACATAGACCATTCGTAAAAAGGACAACGTCGTGTTCCATAATCAACGTCATGTGAGAAATAGACATATAATGTTTATAACGATAGAACATATAAAGAACATAGGAATCTCGAAATTCGAAAAACACGTAACGACTTCTTATTCGGGTACGAAACCTTTTTAATAACTTTGAGTTAAAGGTTTCGACACAAGGAGGAGAGACACAATCTTCTATGCAGTCTTATTCATTTGGCCCCCATCTCGAGCGGCTTCCATTGGGCGCAAGTTCGCCTCGCGTCTGCGAGCTCCAAAAGTCGATCCTCCTCGTTTGGCGTCTAGTATTCAACTCTCTCTTACTTTCTTTCAATTCTCCACAAACCTCTGCGCGCTTCCGGTACGTGACGTCACTCGCACTCCGTCACCCGTTTCGTCTCGGACTATTGTGACATCTCTGAGTGACTCCTTCATCCGCCCGCGTGTGCCCGCGTTAACACCTGCATCAAAGTTTGCACCTAACTAACCCATGTGCTGAGCCGAAAGGTTCTCAGCCTAACTAAACCCAAAGGCATGAACCGAAATCCCTTGGCCATTACGTTACAATCGGAACTTAGATAGATGGAACACAGGTAAGGAAATTGTCGAAGATGCACAAAGCCTTTCCACCCGAGAGATGACACAGATAAACTTTATACATCCAGAAAAGAAAAAGGAGAAGAACTCACCAGTATTAAGGATTGTGCCGAGGCAAAAATTCTGGGATTCGTGGAATGCACCAAAACGTACCAAAAAATAATGATTACAACAACCAGTAACAGCAATAACAATCTTAATAACTAAAGGACAAACAGGAAAACAACAAAATCAACAAAACAAAAATAGGAAGAAGAACAACTGTACAGATACTTCAAGCAACAAACTTATGAAATTGCACAGGAGATGAATGACATAGTTAAAAAGGTTAAAACTCAAGGGAAAAACTGAATATCTTCAAATAGTTAAGTTGGCGACCTTAGTCGAGGGCAAGCAGAGGTCTCCCTTTTCGATAGCTATTACACTGAAGTGCTACTCATTTTCCTGGATTGCTCCACTTTACCCTTGATACGTACCTTATACTGCTGTGTTAAGCAAGGAGGTATCAGGTACCATTTTAAAAGTCTTTGGTATGACGCGACCTGGGATTGAAGCCAGGTCTCCAGGACCATTTGCGAACACTCTACCCACTAGGCCAATGAGCCGGTTACTTAAGAACAAATTAAAGCAAAAATTGATAATACGAACTGGAATAACGTGTAGATTATGCGGAGACGGAGACAAAACAGTAAATAATAAGCAAATACAGCAAAATGCATGACTGGATGGGAAAGATTATCCATAGAGAATTGTGCAAGTGATCAAATTTTGACCATGCTGATAAATGGCATATTCACAAAACTGAATCCGCCCGAGAAAAAAGACTCCTGAAATTCTCTGGGATTTTGGGATACAAACAGATCACGGCCAGAAGGTCTGTATGGTATTAACAAGTTGAAAAGAAAGCGCCATCTGGAGGATTTTGCCGTTCAAGAAGGCCTTTAAGAGAAAATGAAAGAAAGCAAAAAAGATAGACAAATACTTGGATCCTGAAAGAGTACTGAAATCTGCAGAACATGAGGGTGACGGTAATACCAATTGTTGTTCGTGCACTTGGAAGGGTCCTAAAAAGCCGAGAAAAGATATTTGGGGAAGTATAGATCAGAGAAAGAAACGAGACCATCCACAGAACTGATAAAATCAGCAAGAATATTTAGAAAAATCGTAGAGTCTGAAGGAGAGTTTTTGTCGCTCCAAATCTAGTGAAAGACCACCAGCGTTAGCTGCTGTGAAAAACTCCAATAATAATAATAATAATAATAATAATAGATAGCAGCACAAAACAACGCCATAAGAACCATTTGTATCAAAGCAAAAATAGATAACACGCAACAAAACAGCACAAGTAAGTTATGCAGAGATCCTATTTACCAACCCCTCCGCTCGGGCAGGATATGACACAAGGTCAATTTTTAAGCGGAGTTTAACAGGTTTGAATTCAGAGTTTTCCTTCTCCTAGACTAGCTGCCTCACCAAGGCTAAAGAACTCAGTCTGTCCTACTATTTACCCATAGCTGGAGAGAGAATAATCGGATTCATACCTTTCCCAAGGGTATTAGTGCTATATGAAATGCAATCAGTCTCGTTCAGGATTTGAACTCGTGTCGCCGTGTCCATTTCCTATGACGATAACCATTACACCACGGGCACCTCCATGATAGTAGGTTATGTAGTGATAGAGACGAAACGATCAATCACATAATAACCGAATGCAGCAAATTAGCACAGAAAGAGTTTAAGACTAGACACGATTGGTGGGCAAGGTGATCCATGGGGAGATGTGCAAGAAATTGAAAAACAAATGGTATATGTATCTATTCGGATCTATTCGGGAGAATGAGACACACAAACTCCTATGGGATTTTGACATATAAACTGATCGCCTAATCTCGGCCAGACCACCAGACCTTATAATAATCAAGAACAAAAAAAAAAAAAAAAAAAAGGAAAAAAAAAAGAAAAGAAAAGAGAGCTTGCTAAATAGTGGATTTTGATGTCCCGGCTGACCACAGATTAAAATTGAAAGAAAGTGAAAAAAAGGATAAGCACCTTGACCTTGTTAGGGAATTGAAAAAACTGTGGAATATGAAAATGACGTTTATACCAATTTTATTTGGTGCTCTTGGTACAGTCACCAAGGGATTGGTACAAGGGCAGGAGGACTTGGAAATAAGAGGACGAGTGGAGACCATCTAAACAACAGCATTATTGAGATCAGCCAGAATACTGAGAAGGGTCCTGGAGACTCGAGGAGACTTGCAGTCATTCAAACTCCATTGAAAGACCATCAGTCAACGCTGATGTGAAAAACTCTCAAAGGATAAATAATAATAATAATAATAATAATAATAATAATAATAATGTGGACGCCATTAAACAGAGATGAAAGAATGAAAAATAAAAGAGAAACTCCGAAGAACAAGAAAAATTTTCCAAACCAAACTCTACAACAGAAATCTCAACAAAGAGATAAACACCTGAGCAGTCACCTTTGTAAGATACTCAGTACCATTCTTAAAAGGGACAAAGAAGGAACTCAGACAATTTGATCAGTGGCCAAGAAAGTTGATGCTGCTGCTAAGGCCTTACACCTGAGAGATGACATTGACAGGTTATACGTTGGGAAATGAAGGCGGAAGAGGAATTGCAAGCATTGAGCGTAAATGCATCAATATGGGGACTAGAAGATTACATTAAAAAGAATAAAGAAAGACAAATTAAAGCGGCCGGTAATAGCACTGACAATATAAGAACAAAAAGAAAGACAACAAAAACTAGGAAACAGAAATGGGAAGAAAACAACTATACGGATATCCCAAGCGACAAATAGACGAATCCCACACGAGAAGACCTGGACATGCCAACGAAAGGGAAACAATAAGTGAGAAACTGAATCTCTTTTATTAACAGCACAAAAGAACACCATAAGGACCAATTGAATTAAAATTAAAATCAATTAGACGTAACAGAATAGCAAGAGGATGATGTTATATGGCGAGAGAGACAAAACCAATAATCACATAGAGAGCGAATGCAGTAAATTAGCGCAAAAAAGTATAAGACTACACACGACTGGGTGGGAAAAGGGATCCACAGAGAATCGTGCAAGAAATTGAAATTTGATCATACTACCCAAATGGTACATGCATAAACCCTAATATAGACTTGGAACAGTCTCCAAAGGATTGGAAAGGAGGCTGGAAGAGTTGGAAATTAAAGAAAGAATCGAGATCATCCATATTATTGAGATTATCCAGAATACTGAGAAGAATCCTGGTGATCAGAGAAGGCTAGCTGTCACTCAGACTCCAATGGAAGACCGTCAGATCGATTAATCATATTTGATTTTTTTTGGCGGGAAAAACTCGCAAGGAGTGTAACAACCAAGCACCTGTCCTAGAAAATGACAGTCACAAACTCCTGTAGGACTCTGATATACAAACGGATCACCTAATCTCGGCCAGAAGACCAGACCTTATAATAATCAACAAAAGAAAAAGAAAATCTGTAAAGTTGTCGACTTTGCTGTCCCGGCAGATCCCAGAATAAAACTGAAAGAATGTGAAAAGAGAGATAAGTACCTTAACCTTGCTAGAGAATGGAAAAAATTATGGAACATGAAGGTGACAATTATACCAATTGTGATTGGAACTTTTGGTACGGTAACTAAAGGATTATTAAAGGGCCTGGAAGAATTAGAAGTTGGCGGCCGAGTGGAGACCATCCAAACAACAGCCTTATTGAAAACTGCCAGAATACTGAGAAGAGTCCTGGAGACTTGAGGAGACTTGCTCTCACTCAATCTCTAGTTAAAACCAACAGCTTACGCTGATGTGAAAAACTCTAATGAATAATAATAATAATAATAACGTCGGATGATTTGACGACGAACGAGGGCAGAAAAAGAACACTGCGAAGAATATAAAGGAATGATTGAAAAATAGTAGTAGAACAAGGCGAAGCAGTATAAAAAGGAGGAGGAGTAGACGGAAAGAAGAAGAAGAAGAAGAAGAAGAAGAAGAAGAAGAAGAAGAAGAAGAAGAAGAAGGTAGGCAGATGGCCTTCCATTTAAATACGAAACTTGATACTCGTTGCGTTGCTGAAAGTGGTTACAGAAGCATGTACAAACATGCATTGCTTCAGTTTACTGTGTGATGGTATTGTGCAACAGAGTCTGTTAGTCATGAGTACTACGTTCAAGTTATTTATAACGCAGCAATTATTGATAGAACTTTTCGCAATAGAAAATCGTAAATAAATGTTATAACTCAGAATAAGAGTTGGTAAATAGTTTCGTAAGATACAAATTTTCCATTATTCCTGGTCAGTAGTAGTAACAAATACTCGCTGTCACTTTTTGATAAAAAAAACGAAAAAAAAACAAAAAAACAAAAACAAAAACACCCCCCCCAATAACAAACTAAAAAAAACCAAAAAACAGCGAACCAAAGAAAAGAACAAAACACAACAACAAAAAAACAATGAACCAACATTGACTGGTCAAGAGGATGAGTTTTAGATTTCTGTCAATATGTCAGCATATATCACGAAATATTGGGAAAGTCAATCAGAATATATATATATATATATATATATATATATATATATATAAAATCAAAGCACAAACTTTATTAACATCTGACACTTTATCTGACCATTAGACACACCTACACCTCTGACGACAAGGCAATGGTGGTAGGAGAACATGGGGGTTGAGCACTCTGGCGAAGGAATTTACGGCTGCCGCTCGCATAATACAAAGCTCTTCGAACTAATTGAGCACTCTGGTATCCGTTAAGGTAGAAATTCTAAACAAACGAAAGCTGCTAATTAATACCTTATAATTTCCTAAGCCGACATGGTACGCTTGTGGGCCGAGCGGTCTGATACTAAGTCTAACGTAAAGTTGGGCAGATTTCGATCCCAGCTTTAAGCGTCTTACGTATCTAGCCACACTGAAGAGTTGTGATACAACGAAACAGTCTGTCTGTAGATGACAATATATATATATATATATATATATATATAATGTCCTTCAACGACCAGTGCCTCACCATCAGAGGTGTAGGTGTGTCTGATGGTCAGACAAAGGAACAGAAGTTAATTACGTTTGCGTTTTGATCTTTATCTGTCTCAGTTCAGGCAAACTACAGATCAGACATATTTCTGGCCAGGATTAATTTTTTAAAAGTCTAATTTTAGGAGCTTCGAGATTTTCCTAAGAAAATGCAGAGACTTTCCTCCCCTTGATGAAATACGGTTTGGAAACGCACAGAGATGGACGGCTTCAATTATCAAAATAGTAAACGTTGGAACCAAACTGTAGACGCATGTTTGTCCATATCTTGTATTATTGGGATCAAGTAACAACCTTTTCTTCAGGAAATCTTTTGAGACCTACAATTTGACACACAAATATCTATCTCTCTATCTATAAATGAAGAATTTTTTCTTATACTGTTGCCTTTGACTAGCAGAGAGCCTGAAATGACTAGTCGACCTAAGATAAAACAAAACAAAATAAAACCAACCCCGAAAATCTGGACAATTTATTACCATATAAAATCAGCCTTTAGCAAATTGTAACTTATAAACCTTTGTGGGATATTTAATGCCTTATCGAAAACAGTAGTGGCAATATTTAAACAATTGCTGGAGAAGGGGATAAAAACTTTTGCCAAGGGTATTAACTAAAAAGTGAACAGAGTACCGTAATTGGAGTTCGATCTTGCTTAATTGAAGTCTGCAATCTTGCATTTTAGTCAATTTGCCACGGGTACTACTCGAATTTAGTGTTTAAAGATTTACTATTTCTGTATGAAGAAAGCTACAAGCTTGAAAGCACAAAGAGAAAACGGAAAATATAACAGGAAGAATATGTATAGTAATTTACAAAGCTCTTTGCTTCGATGTGGCACAAGGCTAAATGAATGGGGCGCCCAATGAGACTCGAATTCACTCGTATAGGTTTGCTAACCGTTACACCACTAGAGGTGCCCCAGGAAGAATCTGTATAGATAGATTGATCTGATCAAGTTTAGTTGACAAAATCAGCCGATCAAAGACTGAAGTGATGTTAACTGCAGCTCCTGGACAAGCATATATTGAACCAAATATTCTGTTCATATCTATCTATCTATCTATCTATCTATCTATCTATCTCAGCTCGTATGTATGTATGCATGTATGTATGTATGTATCTATCTATCTATCTATCTACTTAGACACAGACTTACACCACACACACGCACACACCCACACACATATATGTGTATATATATAAACATATTTGTTCATATCTATGTATCTATCTCAAACAGCTCCTATCAATCTACCGATAGATCGATCATCGTCTGTTCATATCTATCTATCTATCTATCTACATATTTCAGTCAGCTCGTATCTATCTATCTATCTATGTACTTAAACACACACACACACACACACACACACACACACACACACACACACACACACACACACACACACACACATATATATATATATATATGTATATATATAAACATATTTGTTCATATCTAACAGCTCCAATCAATCTACCGATAGATCTATCTCCGTCTGTTCATATCTATCTATCTATCTATCTATCTATCTATCTATCTATCTATCTATCTATCTGTAAGTATTTGTTCTTAAAATCAGTCTATCAATGACTGAAGGTATGTTCACTGCAGCTTCTGGGCAAGCATATATTGAATTAAACATTCTAGTGAATGGCGCAAGTCCAGAAGTGGTGAACGCATCTGTGTATCTTGGTAGTGCACAGGCAAGAGACGGCTCTATTAAATATGAAATCTTACAGTGCACTCAGAAAGCATCTGATGCCTTTTGAAAGTTCTAAATGAGAACATGGACAGATTGCGCCATCACCAGAAAGATATGACAATATGAGGTATTTACTGATGCCAAAAAAACCATGTTGCCCAGTCGGCTGGGGCTGTAGAATACACCGACTGCACCTCTGGAGAGGAGTAAGACCCCCCCCACCAACGAGTGTCCTGATATGACACTGAACAATCTGATGATGAAGTTCCAGTAATGCTTGAGCTTTGGGGAATGCGGAGTACCCCTTTATTGCCATTGCTCCCAGCTCCACCCTGGCCCGGAGTGGTAACACCTGATAAGGGTCTTATCTAAGGGTTAAATAGAACTAACGGCATACTTATTTTAAACTGAATTGTTTGACTAAACTGAATAGCTTCAAATAGAAATGTTTTTGACAATTTAAACCGTACTTACATTTCAACTGCGTGCATATGCTAAACTGAATTATTTGAAATGGAACTGTTTTTTGACATTGAAACAGTACTTACACTAACCTGAATTGTTTAATATAGAACTGTTTTGACATTTAACTGTGTGTCTGTACTTATACTAAACTGGATTAGCTGAATTAGAACTGCTTGACAAAACTGAATAACTTGAAATAAAAATATTTTCCACAATTAAACTGTACTTACATTTAAACTGCGTACTGAATTGTTTGAAATATAACTATTAGTATAAAAATGGACTTGGCGTTAAATAACCTACAAAGGTTGATATGCCATAAAACCCAACCAGCCAACTAAAAAACCATGGAAAGTATTTTTTCATTTAGGAAAATGTAATTTTCTTTTTATAAAAGTACAAAACAGATTTATTAAATTTGAAAGAAGTCCAAAAGTCAGTTTAAAATATCAACGAGGGACTAGTACTCACCGAACTTTCAAAGTGTCGAAACAAAAAAATAAGCAATTTTGGGTTTTTGTCGTTAAATTCATCCATTTTAAATCATGAATCCCGAACTAACACTTGCTCACTTGTTGTGGTCAAAAGGTCAAATCTTTGTTTTGGTCAATGTGAAAAGAGAGACTTCCCAAGAAGGTATGGGCTGGGAACCTTGATTAACCATGCCTCTATATTGTGGTTTGATTGGTTGGCCTATTAAAATCTGATACGTGGAACGGATACTCTTCCCACAGACGTAGATCAGCGCATTTGATTGGTTGACCAATAAAAAAGTAATTGAAGAATACGAAATGATCTATGATTGGCGAGTCAATTAGGATTGTTTGTTCCCCGGGGAATCCTCTATAAAAATAGATCTTTTTAGGGTTAGAAGAGAGAAGATATCTAATGTCCATACCGAAGACAGAATAAGAAAAGAACCCTTTCCAAGAACTAAAGCCTCTCCAGCAAAAAACTCTCTATCAGAAAAATTGAGTAACATAGAAATAAAATTGAGTCAAATAGAAAGAAAATTGAGTCACATTGAAAGACTGCACCAGCCAGATAACTTTTTTGTCTGTCTCTCATATACAACAAAAATGACACAGTTTATATATACATATATATATGTATATACTTTAAGAAAAACAACGAAACCGGTCACATAGGATTTTAAATTTATTTCCATCCTGTTACGCATTTTTGAAATTTCCAAAAACACGAAAAAAACAAAAATTAACAGGACTTTTTCAGATCTTTTTGATAAAAAAACTAGAATAGACACAGAAGAGTGGGAGGGGATAGAAGAGGGGTGAAGAGTTATTTCCTCATTAAGCCCACTTCCGTTTTAAATTTTAATTTCGGTTAGAAATGTAGTAAATTTATTTAAAAAATATTTTAATTTTTTATTTTGTAATTACATTTTGACCTAAATTACTGATTTTATATTGAATTAGATTTAAACTTTAATTAATAACCTCACTTAATGATACATTAATAGATATATTAAACTAAAACAAATATTTAATTTATTTAAAATATTTTAAAATTTCAAAACTATTTAGAAACCATTAATCAGTTACACTTTTTATGAGTAGTACGTATGTATTATATGTTTTTTCACAATTTTCTATCTAACAATTTATTTTATTTATTCATTTACATTAATTCTCAAAATTAACTATGGTTTTTTAAAATTATTTATAGTTTAAATTTAGCCCTATGTCTACACCTGGCTATTCGTTCATTTCTTTTATTTAATAACTTTTTTGGCTCTGGAAAAAGCAAAATGTGAATTTTTTCTTCAAGACACAGGTTGCACCTATTATCGAAAGACTTTGGGGTATTAGATTTTTTCAATATTGAATGTCAGGGGTTAACCCTTTATTTTTTAATCCCCAATAATGTTTAGATAGAGCAGTTTGATTTTTTTGATGCTCATGGGAGAAGGAATATTTATGATTTCCATACCTAATTTTCCAACTATATATATATATATATATATATTTATATATAAACTGTGTCGTTTTTGTAATATTATATATATATATATATATAAGACAAATTTCGTTGAATATAATTGACATTTTCTGTCTACTTATTTTCTTGTTGATCCTTTCATATTGCCGCATTCATTTTATAGTATTCGGCGGTAATTGATCGATATATTTTCAATAATTGTTTATTTCCCAAGTACTTTCTGCCCAACTTTGGGCCATCATCAGGTGAGGATGTATTACAAAAGTGGTGTAACTTTTGTATGTACATTACTACTTTGTAAGAAGAAGAGCATCTGGGCCGTTGCAGTGTGTAGCGTTTACTTTTAAAAATGTTTCTATAAATAGCGTCAGTAACTAAAGACATTTAAGTACATTAGCACTGGTTTGAAAATTAATCCAGTTAATTTTGGTTTGCATGTTTCTAATATGCAGAGCTTCGAGAATCTGTAGTTTTTGTTTGTTATTTTGATGTTCTAATATTGTGTTTTCGGTGAGAAATTTCCGTATTTCTGTTGTTGGGCATGAATGTTTTTTAAATGCTGTGCTATGGAACTTGTATCAGAAAGGTGCTTTGTAAGTCCCCTCGATAGGGTAGTTGAGGTTAAACCAATATATATATTATTATATTCGGAGACACAATCTCCTAAAGGACATTTAAATTGATATATAACGTTGTTTTTTTTTTTTTGCAAAACACCAATCGAAGGAGAGGAATTATTTTAATGACTAATTTGGAGGTTTTAAATTTATTATAATATATAATAAGTTTTATTTTTTTATTAGGACCAGTGGGGAGTATATTTCTAGGAATCAATGGTTTTAATATTTTTTCATCTGATTTATAATTGTAGTGCATTTGGTTACGGTAAAAATGTTTGATATATGTTTGTTGACTGGAAAATATATCAATCAATTCCCGCCGAATACAATAGAATGAATACGGCAATATGAAAGGATCAACAAGAAAATATGTAGACAGAAAATGTATTTTATGTTCAACGAAATTTGTATTAATGAAGAAATGCTACCAATATATATATATATATATATATATATATATATATATATATATTGTACCATTGTGTTTCAATAAATAGTTGTTAATTGTTAACGGAGAGTTTTTCTTGTCTTTGAGTTGCCAACAAACAGGCAATTTGTTTCAACAAACCACTCCAACCACCGGAAGAAGTTCCAGGCCGATTGTGTCATCCCCCATGTTTCAATCACAACGTTGGCACAGAGGGAGTTGATAAACCAACTAGCCGGAAATACATGTGGTAGTCACAGAACTAACGCCACAATCAAGTACCGGGATTAGCATAAGACCGCAAAGACAATAGTCACTATTCATAAAACCTGTCTATTGACTGAGTTGATTTATTTATCTGAAACATGAACAGATCACTGCAGAGATCTTAGATTTTGAAATAATTTCATCAAAAATGCCAGAGACGAATTCTCAATGCGAAATGGCAAATCAAGACATCAGATATTGACATTTTGATCATGACTGAATGTGCAAGCATTTAGTCTCTGATCATTTCAAATCAAATGCGCTAAAATGGACGCAGTATGGAAGACCCAAGGCACCGCAAACATATTTTCTACTTTTAACAGCTTCATGGAAATCGTCCTTTACTCAAGCCCAAAGCACGCTATGAAGACATCAAGAATAATCTCATTGACAAATTATAGTCTGGGTTGATAATAGCAAGGATTGACAAGATATGAATGAGGAGAGGAATTTAAATCAGGAGAGCTGTAAACACTAAGAAAAGTTGAGGCAACAGCTGAGGAAGGAAACAATGTTGGGATTCTCAGATTCAAATGTCTACTTGGAGGTGTGAAATTTGTGATCGTGTTTAACTCTTAAAGGCTGGATACAGCAAATACATGAAATCTCATGGGAGATGTAAACCAGATAACTTCTAATGATGATTAGTGATTGTACATTACATACGCCATAAATAGTTAAGTTTTCAAGCCTTTGTCAGGCATGAAATGGAAAATAACAGCGCTAAAAACCCTATCTCATTAGAAATATCTTCTTTTCAAACACATACCTTGTGGAATATGGAGTATTTATCTTATTTATTTATTAATCCATTAGGTTTGTTAGGGGAAAATATTCCTTTTGGAAAAGAAAACCGTTTTTATAAAAAAAAGGTTAATACTTATTCATGTATGAATATGTTGTGTGGTTTCTTAGTTTTAATGGCATATCAACCTGTGTAGGTTATTTAATGCTGAACCCATACTTTTAGAAAAACAGTTGTGGTACTATTTAACACATAGTTGGGAGGATAAGAGGGTTCATGTCTTTCCTAAGGGTATTTATCCGAAGTGAATGTAATTGCGCAACTGGAGTTCGAACTCGCTAACTTCGAGGCCGCAGTCAACACTTTAGTCACTGCACCAAGAGTAATCTCCCTTGGAATATTTAAATAGAATAAAACATGCAGGTTACATAAGTAACACGTGACTTATTTATCTTTTTCCTTTTCTGTTTTTTTTCTTTTTTCTTTTTCTTTTTTTTTCCCTTATTTTATCTTTTTTTCTTTGTTTCAAAATTTTAAATGAAAGTTGTTTTTTTTTGTCTCAAATTGTGAATTCTCTTGACGCATTGTTGCTCGTTCGGACATTAAACGGGTAGAATACTGGCTCTTTTAGAAAATATCATTATTTTCCTTTGTGTTAATTTCAACTTTTGCATTTAATTTAATTCCATTCTGTACTGATGCTGTGTTCATTTTTACTCTTAGGGTGAAACTTTTTGTCTCAGTTGCTTTTTGGTTGAAACGTTTAAAAAAATGTTGTAAGAAGATCTATAAGGCAAATATTGATTACTATAGCTTTTTCCATTTTCACAACTAATTTTTCTAGTTTTTTTCTTTGTTTTTCTTTTGTTTTATAATAAAAAAAAATATTGCTGATATATTGTTATTTCTTCTTCTTCTTCTTCTTCTTCTTCTTCTTCTTCTTCTTCTTCTTCTTCTACACATACACACACACACACACACACACACACACATATATATTTATATATGTATATATGCTCAAGCGCACATATATATATATATATATATATATATATATATATATAAAGCACATTGCTCAGCTAATCCATGATAAGTAATTGGTTTTATTTTTGTCTCAATAAAGGATAAATTCATTATGAACTTAGGAAAAAAATCCATTTTTTAGATAGGTCAGCCCAGACTCAATTAATCATTAAAATGTTTCTTTCTTTCTTTCTTTCTTTCTTTCTTTCTTTTTCGTATTTTTATTTGATTGTCTTTCTTTTTTTCTTTCTTTCTTTCTCTCTCTCTCGTATTTTTATTTGATTTTCTTTCTTTCTTTCTTTCTTTCTTTCTTTCTTTCTTTCTTTCTTTCTCGTATTTTTATTTGATTTTCTTTTTTTCTTTAATTCTTTCTTTCTTTCTTTCTTTCTCGTATTTTTATTTGATTTTCTTTTTTTTCTTTCTTTCTTTCTCGTATTTTTATTTTATTTTCTTTCTTTCTTTCTTTCTTGTTTATTTCATTTTGGGTTTCAGGCAGACAAAGAGCATAAACACACACACACACACACACACACACACACACACACACGCGCGCGCGCGCACGCGCGAGCGCACGCGCATATATATATATATATATATATATATATATATAAAGTTTTGTATAAATGACTGTGTGAGCACATATTCCCAAAAATTATGACGTGAATATAATTATCTTTTTTATCATTTATTTTCATCAGAATTTTATATTTTTCTCATTCTGGAGTTTCTTAATTAATGGGGATAACTAATTTTCATAAACCTCTTGAAAAATATATCGTGATTTTTAAACCAGCTGGTGGTTCTTGGAGATCACTGATTCCATTCAACCTTAGACTCCTCCCAAGTTTGGTCCTGGGTATGACACTAAATTGAATTTGCAGTATGGCTCCAGTTTTGGAGCTCTGATGAATGTGAGGTACGATTTCTTTGTTATTAATCCTTTGTTTGGTGAGTTATTTAATGCTAAAGTCATTCTTGTAAAGAATTGGTAGTATTTAAAGAAATAATACAGTTTGAAGTAATAAGGGGTTTAAACATTTCCCAAGGGAATTAGTCTGAAAGAGAATGTTATAGTGCGACCGAAGTTCAAACTCACGTAGTCCAACACTTTAGCCGTTACACGTCTTTTTATAATCGTTCTAATTTTGTTCTTTTTGGCAGCCTTTTAATTAATGAAATATAGTTTGGTTCAATACTCTTCAGTCAGAATCGTCCTGATATTCCGGTTAGGTGAAACCTGGAGAGATTTTTCTGACTCTGTATGTATTCATATATATATATATATATATATATATATATGGAAGAAAATAATGGATAGTAATCCGACAATTTGTGAAGAAAAATTGACAACAAATAATCCAAATAGAAAGTAGGGATTTATAGAGAAACAAAGTCAGTCGACACTATAGCGTTTCGGTTCTGCTGAACCATCATCAGGGCTGTGAGGGGTATTATTAGTGATGTTAAGTGTAGATGGATGTATAAAAAGTGTAAAAATATATAAAAATTTGGAAAAGTTGTACAACAAGAAAAGTTGGCTGTTTATGACAAGAAAAATTGGCCGTTTGATCAATGAATCAGCGTTCGTTTCTTTAAAATACGTCACCTGATATTAGAAACATTGTGCATAATCTACTTTCCGTTAGTTCATCACGAGATTTCGAATCCTTCTTCGTTTTCGACGAAATTCAAATCATATAAATCTGTTTTTTTCTTTTTTTTTAATATTAATGTGTATGCCTAGGAAAATCCCAAAACATGAATACAAGCCTCAAGGCACAGACTTATGCAATCCAAGAAAATGCTGAAATGAATGAAAAACGCTGGACATTTAGGTAGGTGTGATTTTTCATATATATATATATATATATAAGTTTTAAAATGGAGGAATTGATATTATCATATAATTACCATGACAAGAAAATCCGGCAAAAACCTACATATGACATATGGAGCACTGAACAGCTGTTTCGACCTTATTTGGCCTCATCAGCTCACACCGGGATCACGGTGTGCACTGATGATGAGACCCAATAAGGTCGAAACAACTGTTCAGTGCTCCGTATGTCACATGTAGGTGTTTGCCGGATTTTCTTGTCATGGTAATTCTATGATGTACATATATATATATATATATACTCAAATGAGAGAAAAGTAAATATTATAAAATGAATAGGCCCGCAAGTGAAACTATTTATTTCATAATATATATATATATATATATATATATATATATATATATATATATATATCTACAGGTTTTATATCTGTACTCTAATGACCCCGATTCACCTATGGTCACGTTCGGCCCTCTGGTCTCAGTTTCTCGGGTACCTCACGTCTTAGTTTGGCATAAAGCTCTCCGGTTCGATCGCCTCTGTCTGCCTTCTAGTCTCAGTTTCCCGGGTTTTCCGCGTCCAAGTTTGGCACAGAACTCTCCACTTCGAGTCCCTCTCTTTCTTCACACTGGTTTCCGTTTCCCGGGTTCTTCTCGTCCACGTTTGACACAATACTCTTCGCTTCGAGCGCCTCTCTAAAGCCATCTAGTCTCAGTTTCCCAGGATCTCTGCGTCCAAATTTGGCACAAAGCTCTCTGTTTTGGGGGCCTCTCTCAGGGCTCTGATCTCAATTTCCCGGGTTCTTCTCGTCCACGTTTGGCACAATGCTCTTCGCTTCGAGCTCCTCTCTCTACCTTCTTGTCTCAGTTTTCGGGTTTTCTCTCGTCTAAGTTTGGCACAAAGCTCTCCGCTTCGAGTCACTCTCTCTTCCCTCTGTTCTCAGTTTCCAGAGTTCATCTCGTCCAAGTTTGGCACAAGGCTCTCCGCTTCAAGGGTCTCTCTCAGGGCTCTGATATCAATTTCCAGGGTTCTTCTTGTCCACGTTTGGCAAAAGGCTCTCCGCTTCGAGCTTCTCTCTCTACCCTCTTATCTCAGTTTCCGGGTTTCCCCTCGTCTAAGTTTGGCACAATGCTCTCCGATTCAAGTCCCTCTCCCTTCCCTCTGTTTTCAGTTTCCAGTGTTCATCTCGTCCACGTTTGGCACCAGGCTTTCCGCTTCGAGGGCCTCTCTCAGGGCTCTGATCTCAGTTTCCTAGGTTCTTCTCGTCCACGTTTGGCAAAAGGCTCTCCGCTTCGAGCTTCTCTCTCTACCCTCTTATCACAGTTTCCGGGTTTCCCCTCGTCTAAGTTTGGCACAAAGCTCTCCGATTCCCTCTGTTTTCAGTTTCCAGTGTTTATCTCGTCCACGTTTGGCACCAGGCTTTCCGCTTCGAGGGCCTCTCTCAGGGCTCTGATCTCAATTTCCTAGGTTCTTCTCGTCCACGTTTGGTACAAGGTTCTCCGCTTCGAGCTTCTCTCTCTACCCTCTTATCTCAGTTTCCGGGTTTTCCCTCGTCTAAGTTTTGCACAAAGCTCTCCGCTTCGAGCGCCTATCTCAGCCCTCTAGTCTCAGTTTCCAGTGTTCTTCTCGATCAAGTTTGGCACCAGGCTCTCCGCATCGAGGGCCTCTCTTAGCGCATACGTTATATAACATTAACGACATATTTTCATGTCAGTGTTTGGCAAGTGAAGATGAATAAGCCACTCGTGAGATTGTTTAATATCATAGTTTAATGAATATAACTTTTAATTCCTGAAAGGCGAATTTCTTTAAATATTTAAAGAAATATATATTGTTTAAATTTACTCGATCGTTGGTTAATAATATATTAATCCATTTATCTTATTTATTTATCGGATACATTTAAAGAAAACAGTTTATTGCGAAAATGAATGAAACGTTTTGCACCGAAGGAAAAAAAAAACTTGAAAGATAGAATTGAATTTTCTTCGCTTCATTTAATGTTTATATCTTAATGATTTTTCAGCTGTGAAATAGATGAAAATAAATTCGAACAAAAAAAAAACAAAACAAAAAACAAACAAAAACAAACACTAACCGCTAAAAAAGAACATACACAAAAAAAAACCCCGAAAAAAAAACAAAACAAACTAAAACGAAAAGGAAAAACGCAAACAAAAAAAAATATCCCCCCCCCCAAACAAACAAACAAAAAAAAAAAAACAACAACAAAAAACAACAACCCCAAAACAAAATATAATTGTGAATATTATTTAGAATCCTTGAAGAAATTTCTTTTAAAATATTTTTTTACTTTTTCGATCATTTCATGAATATAATAAATTATAAATGAGTTTTTTTTAAAAACGTTTTTAAAACATTTACCGTGCTTTTCTAAGAAAAGCAAAAATAGAAGAAAAACAAAAAAACCGACAGCAAATGAAAATAAAATAAACAAAAAAAGAAAAAGAAAAGAAAAGAAAATTTTCACTTTTTTTTTTAATAAGTGGAAAGAATATCTGGTTAGAAGGATAAAATAGCAAAATTTTAATTTAAACTTTTAGTCTACTCACTTAATTTTAGGATATTTTAGTTTGATTCATTTTTCTTTCGGTTAATGTGCATATGAATCAATATTTTCCATGTGAGAATTTTAAATAATAATATTACATTATATATATATATATATATATATATATATATATATATATATATATATATACGTGGTGTATTCAATACGTTTCCAGACTTTTATGTATAGGAATTTAAAATTGTCATAGACTCTTGAAAATTCAGTATGGTATTGCTATATATCTTTGGAGATGACTGACCGATTTTTATGGTTTCAGCTTTAAATGAACAGCTACAGCAGCAATTGGAATACACCCTACTAAAACCTGATTGTCACAGCTGGTGAATTTCAAAAATGCAATCTGGACTTGAGGACACATTAGAAGAACGATATGCAATAAAATTCTATTTTAAACTTGGAAAAAATACCACAGAAACGTATGGAATGCTTCAGACGGCTTTTCGACCATCCTGCATGAATCGTGCATCAGTTTTTGAGTGGTATAAGAGAGTCCAGGAAGACAGGGAGTCTGTGAGGGATGATGAGAGGTGTGGGAGGAGTCAATACACCAGAATTGATTGGCAAAACGGTTATGGTTAGGGTTACGATGAAGGAAGAGATTCCTAGAGAAGAGGCCAGCACTCTTCAAATCGGGTCCGTGGCATTTCTACCAGGACAATACACCAGTCCACAACTCCATCTTTGTCACTGACTATTTGTCCAAGATGGTCATTAACACAGTTCCTCAACCTGCCTATAATCCAGACGTTGCTTCCTGTGACTTTTGGTTATTCCCTAAGCTCAGAGGCTGTCATTAGGAGACAATTGAGGATATGAAAGAGGCTGTGAAGAAGGTCATTGACACACTCACACAAGAGGACTTTCATGGGGCGTTTCAGAAGTTGTTGGAACGGTACACCAAGTGCATTGCAGCTGGAGGTGATTTCAAACGACTAAATTTTAAGAGTATTGGAAAAAAACAATTTAAACTCCTATGTTTATATTTAAACACCTTTCCTTTCCCAATGAAATGCATTTCCATATCCGTAAAAAAATTTGAGTTATTTCTATTGATGCTATGAAAACTTAAAATTATGAGGTATAATGAAGGTTTGGTTATTTTTAGTTGATTGTTGTTGTGGCGATAATCATTAGTTTCGTATCTGACTCTTTTTTCTTTTTTTTACACCATTAACTTGTGGTCTTATTTGTCTGTAGAAGGCTCTAAGAGAATAAAAGATGGTAAGGAAGAGACGAGGTTACCTTTTAATTCAAACTTTTTTAAAGGGTTTAACGAATATTCTGTGGTATGAAACGTTTTCCTGTACCACTAGAATTAGTCGTGTCTCCCAAACAAGGCGTCTCCCAAACAAGGCGTTGAAATATATTCGTGTCGTTTTCGGTGGGTTATGAATCTAAAATTTGTCGTTTGTCAGAGGCCGCCAGAGAACAACTACTTTTGAATTTATTAATTTATTTTATCTATCTATTCATTTTTTCTAATCCCACAAAATCATTTGAACGAGAATTAGTCAAGTAATTAGATAAAGAATTATACCAATTTAGTGAACTACCTTCAATATAATCATAGAGATGATATATAATTAAGTAAGGTTAGGACTGTTGGCTCCCTTTTCAGTAGCTACCACACCGAGGTGTTGGGAAGGGCCCAACTCTTTTCTTGAATTGCTTCACTTTAGCCTGGATATGTACCTTATAATGTTAAGCAAAGAAGTATTGTTGCATACATATATATACTGGATACATACCGACGCAATGATAACAGACGCAGTAATAAACGACGCAGTGACAAAGATGCAGGAAGGATGGAAGACGCGGGAAGACTTCTTTAACAACATATTTACCTCTCACTTTATTTGTAAGGTTTGAAAGGGTTGTTCAAAGTTTGCATGTGAGAGGGTGTTGGAGACCGAACAGAAACTTCATATTTTGACCTCCACTCCTTATGACCGTCACGTTGTGTCTTTTTTGTTCTCTTGATGTTCAACCGGAGGCCTCGGGCTCACTCTGCTGGATGCTGGCTTTCTTTATGGCATCTTATCAGCATCTTCTCTGGACCCCAAACTCCATCGGGGGTTTCCGAGTGCCCCCTCGGTCGGGTGTGGCTTTCCCTACCACATCTCGTCTCTAACTCTCTGGAAGTCTGCTGGCAACTGCTTTGGCACCCAACTCAACTCAATTATATAATAATTCAACGCCCACACGATCGCCCACTGGATCTTTGAAATCGAATGTTTAATCGTCATCAAGCGGAAATAACTGTCATGCAGTTCACAGTTCTTCCGGTGCATCACTGTAGTGGCACCGTGGGACCTTCACCTTGTCCCATATTATAAGCCTTAATCCGCCCACGCGATCTCTTTCGATTACTGGCCATTAGAATGTGTCACTTCCTTCCGGTGCATCACCTTGGAATAGCATTTTTGGGCCGGGTCGAAGGTCAAAATATAACAGTATCAAGAACTATTTTATGAGTCTAGTATGACTTGACCTGAGATTGAACCCCGGTCTCTTGCCCCAATGATTTATTTTAGTTGGCTTTTATGATGCATCCACCATTGTAGGTTATTTAATTTCAATTCCTCTTTATACAAATATACTAAATATATATTATTTAGTTTGGTTTGGTTTTTTGACATATCAACCATTGTAGGTTATTAAATGCCAAATCTGCTTTATAGACATACACTACATATATTTTATGGAGGTGCCCGTGGTGTAATGGTTATCGTCGTAGGAATTGGACATGACGATAATAGTTCAAATCCTGGACGAGACTGATTGCATTTCACATAGCACTAATACCCTTGGGAAAGATATGAATCCAATTATTCTCCCTCCAGCTATGGGTAAATAGTAGGGCAGACTAGGTTCTTCAGCCTTGGAGAGGCAACTAGTCTAGGAGAAGGAAAACTCTGAATTCAAACCTGTTAAACTCCGTTTGAAAATTGACCGAGCGGAGGGTTTGGTAAATATGATATACTACATATATAGGATTTTGTTTTGTTTTATGGCATATAAACCATTGTAGGTTATTTAATGCCAAATCCTCTTTATACATATATATCAAATATATAGAATTTGGTTTTGTTTTGTTTTATGGCATATCAACCATTGTGGGCTATTTAATGCCAGATCCTCTTTATACATATATATATAAAATATATGATATGGTTTGGTTTGGCTTTATGGCATATTGTAACATATTGACCTTCGACCTAGCCGTCAATCAAGAAACAGGTGCACCCGGTCGAAGATATCAATATATAACCTTGATCGTGGACGGGTTGAATTCGGTGCAATCGCGACGCCCACAAGAAGCAGTTGGACGTCAAACAATGATATAACCTGGTGCCACAGACAGTTCGAATTAGTTGGAGTCAGTTAGTTGGTGTTCGAGTTGCAGTTCGAGGCAGTGAAAAACCAGCTCCCAGCAGAGGGCTTGGGCCCTCAGGACCCCCGGTTGAGCAGCACAGAAGAATGAGAAAGAAGTGCTGCAATAGTCAGAGGAACTTGGGGTCAATATGTTGCAGTCTGTTTAGTCTCCAACTCACCTCTCACACACAACCCTTTCGCAACCCTTTCGCATAAAGTGTGAGAGGTATATTTTTCTAAAGAAGCGTCTTCGTTCGTCATTATTGTTGATTATGTTTCCGCATGTATATGTATACGTATACTTGTATCACGGCTATAAAACAATATCAGCCATTGTATGTTATTTGACACCAAATTCTCTTTATATATATATATATATATATATATATATATATATATATATATATTATTTGGTTTGGTTGGGTTTATGTCATATCAAACATTGTAAGTTATTTGACACCAAATTCTGTTTATATATATATGTATATATATATATATATATATGATTTGGTTTGGTTGGGTTTTATGGCTTATCAAACATTGTTGGTTATTCAATGTCAAATCGTGTTTAAAATATAGATTAAATATATATGATTTGTGAACCCATTCTTATACGAGCCTACGCACATTTTTATACACAGATGGTTTCAAGCATTGCTCTATAACAGTCACCTTTTAACATCAGTTCTTTTTTTGCACACAGTTTGTTCTATTTGACCCATTGATAGGACTCTATCAGGTGCTACCAGTCCCGGCCAGAGTAGACTTGGGAGCATGGCTATGAAAGGGTACTTTCTCTTCACCAAAGCTCCAAGGCTTGAGATAGTGTAATGTCATATACAGGACGCTCGTGGTCGGAGGTGGGGGTACTTCTCTGCAGAGATGCAGTTAGTGTATTCTACATCCCCGGCCAGTTGGGCGAGTCGACTGAGCGGTTTTCCTATTTAGCTGTGTGTCGTTTTAAGCAACGATTACAAATCGAAAAAGCATGAAAATTTAAAAAAAGGCTTAGAAATTTAAAACGAAAAAGCATATATCGATCTTAATTTATATATTCTGTCAAACATTTTTTGAAATTACCATTCCTCGATTTTTTAAAAAAGCAAAAATCCTTCTGTGATTTTCATAGACGCAATTTCTTATTCTCGAAGAGAAGAAGAAAGAAAGGAATGTAAAAAAACAAAAAAACAAAACAAAGATAAACAAACTAAGAAAAAAGTAATGTGAAGAAATGTAGAAAGAAAAAGTGGAAATAAATAAATAAATAAATAAATAAAGAAAGAAAGAAATAAAGAAGGAAGAAAGAAAAGAATGTATGAATAAATAAATAAATGTTATGAAGAAAGAAAGAAAGAAAGAAAAAAGAAAGAAAAAAAGAAAGAGTATGAAGAAAAAAGAAACAAAAATAAATAAAGAAGTATGAAGAAATAAATAAATTAATAAAGAAAGAAAGAAAGAAAAAGAAAGAAAGAAAGAAAGAAAGTATGAATAAATAAATAAATGAAATAAAGAAAGAAAGAAAGAAAAGTATGAAAAAGAAAGAAAGAAAGAAAGTATGAACAAATGAATAAATGAATAAAAGTTACGCTGAAAAAAGAAAGAAAGAATAAAAGAAAGAAAGAAAGAAAAATATGAAGGAAGAAACATAAAGAAAGAAAGAAAGAAGGAAAAGAAAAAGAAAGATTGAAAAAGTATGAATAAATAGATAAGTAAATAAAAGTTATGTAGAAAGAAAGAAAGAAAGAAAGAAAAAAGAAAGAAGGAAAGAAAGTATGAATAAACGAATAAATGAATAAATAAATAAAATTATATTATAAATGAATAAATAAAAATTATGTAGAAAGAAAGGTAGAATGAATAAATAAGTAAATGAATAAAAGTTATATAGAAAGAAAGAAAGAAAGAAAGAAGTAAAAGTATGAAGAAAGAAAGAAGGAACGAAAAAGAAAGAAAGAAGGAAAAAAAGTATGAATGAATGAATGAATAAAAGTTATATAGAAAGAAAGAAAGGAAGAAAGAAAGAAGTAAAAGTTTGAAGAAAGAAAGAAGGAACGAAAAAGAAAGAAAGAAGGAAAGAAAGTATGAATGAATGAAAGAATAAAAGTTATATAGAAAGAAAGAAAGGAAGAAAGAAAGAAGGAACGAAAAACAAAGAAAGAAGGAAAGAAAGTATGAATGAATGAATGGATAAAAGTTATATAGAAAGAAAGAAAGGAAGAAAGAAAGAAGTAAAAGTATGAAGAAAGAAAGAAGGAACGAAAAAGAAAGAAAGAAGGAAAGAATGTATGAATGAATAAATGAATAAAAGTTATATAGAAAGAAAGAAAGAAAGAAAAAAGAAGTAAAAGTATGAAGAAAGAAAGAAGGAACGAAAAAGAAAGAAAGAAGGAAAGAAAGTATGAATGAATGAATGAATAAAATTATATAGAAAGAAAGAAAGAAAGAAAAGTATGAAAAAAGAAAGAAAATGAATGTAGAAGTAAATATATGAATTCACTCTTTCCTTATGCGTATGTCGTCATCGCTTTCAGTAGACGTGATACTGCTGCCCAAGTCTGTAAGCTGGTCTACTTATTTCAGAGGATTGCCACTTAAAATGGAAATGGCTACCATTTGTTTTTGCTTTGTTTAAAAATGAATACCGTTTTATTTGCGTTTCCGTAGAGACCAATGGCTCCTGCTGCTTGCTTCAGAGATTCGGCTGGGGTAGGTGTATTTGCAAGAAACTCTCACGATGCAAACAAAAAGCCTAAAAAAGCTACGTGGGAATGTTGCGTGCTGTTTTGAAGAAATCCTGGAAGCAGCACCCCACAAAACAACAATTGTACAGTCAATTAACTCCAATCACATGAACCATCCAAGTTAAGACGAACTCATCAGCGACGTTCTCTACACTAAAATAAGCCAGTGTTAGCCGTCACGCAAGGATTTTCATATATCAGCTCTGTGTGGACATTGGATGCAGTCTATAGGACTTGCCAGTAACGATGAATGATAGAAACTGATGAGGAAAGAGAGTCGGGAATCTCCGTTCTATCAGCATGACTTCATGACAATTTTTATATGTATATATCTCAATTATTAAAACTAGCAGTTCTTTATCGTCATCATCATGTTAAGCCACAAGAATGGATGTCCCAGACCCTCTCTCACCACCCGTCTCTATCGTCCATCGCTCCCGATAGGTCTTCAAAGCTATATCCTGTATCGACTCAGAGCTGTTATATATAGGTTATAGTTGGTCGTCCTGCCTTTGCTCGTCCATGTGAAGGGGTCCACAGATGTATGTCGCCTATGAGTTCGTCCCTACTTCTTCTGCAGTGTCCCACATGTCAGGTTCGTCTAATTTTGATAGCTTTTGTGATGGGTGGTAGGTGGCCATACCACTGCTGCTTTGTGGCGTGCTGCCTCCAGGACTTGTTGAATATTGCTTACAGCATTCTTGTGTAATTGCCGTCAAGCTTTTTCTCCTTACGTTTAGTTAGCGTCCGTGTAGTGCATCCATATATCAGTATCGATACGACCACAGCTAGGAAAAAACTGTGTTTTATTCTATCGGTTAGTTCTGACTTCCATATGATCGATAGTCGATTGATAGCTGTTCATGCCTTTGCTAGTCGAGTGTTGATGTCTATCTCGGTTGATGAGACACTGCTTCCTAGGTAGGTGAACTTGTCCAGTAGTTTCAGAGAACTTCCATTTAGTGTAGAATTGTCTCTTTGATTAAAGCTCATGTATTCCATCTTGTGTGCGTTGACATGGAGGTCTATGTCAGCAGCTGCTCGTTCTAGACTATATAGTAGGGCTTCGGCTTGGGTGGGTGTATTTGCCAGAAGCGCGATGTCATCGGCGAAGTTCACGTCCGTAATTTTTTGTGCGGGGTATCTTCTTCTTTCCTTTGTCAGCTTGAAACCGTTGTCATTAATTTTATCAATAGACGTTCTAAGCACGTAGTCTAGACAGATGATAACGAGGTATGGGGCTAATGTGTCTCCTTGCAGCACATCTCCAACAATGTCGAAGTAGTCAGTGTCTACACCCGGAGACTTTTACTTTCGTGTTTTTATATAGCATCATTTTGGCTGCGACAGTTTCTTTGGGTAGGCCGTAGGCGAGTAGGATTTGCTCCGTCTTCCCTCTGTGTATGGAGTCAAAGGCCTTGGAGAAGTCGACAATTAATATTGTTGCATCTAGTTTTTTTTGCAGGTACACCTTCTAGAATTCGACAGATAGTAAAAATTTGTGATGCCGTGGATCGATTTTTCCAAAAGCCATTTTGGTTCTTCCTAAGTATTTTCTCGATTTTGGGTTCTATGTGGTTGCATAGTGCAGCATTGTAGATCTTAGCCACTATGCATTTAAGTGTTATACGTGGTGAATTCAATAAGTTTCCAGACTTTTTTGTACACGCATTTAAAATTGTTGTAGACTCTTGAACATTCAGTATGTTAATGCTATATATCTAATGAGATGACTGACCCGTTTTTATGATTTCACGTTCAAATGAACTGCTACAACAGGAATTGGAATACACCCTACTAAAGCCTCATTGTCACAGCTGGTGAATTAAAAAAAAAGAACGATATGCAATAAAAATCTGTTTTAAACATGGAAAAAATCCCAGAGAAACGTATGGAATGCTTCAGACTGCTTTTGGAACATCTTGCATGAATCGAGCATCAGTTTTTGAGTGACATAAGGGATTGAAGGAAGGCAGGGAGTCTGTGATGGATGATGAGAGGTGTGGGAGGAGTAAAGAAATCAATATACCAGAGTTAATTGGCCAAAGAGTTAGGGTTAGAGTTACTATGTTGGGGTTTTAGGGGAGTTCAGGAAGAGATTCTCTCGGAAGAGGCCAGCACCCTTGAAATCGGGTCAGTGGCATTTCCAGCGGGACAATGCACCAGTCCACAACTCCATCTTTGTCATAGACTATTTGACCAGGAGGGGCATCAAGACAGTTCCTCACCGCCCCTATAGTCCAGACCTTGCTCCCAGTGACTTTTGGTTATTCCCAAAGCTCCGAGATTGTCGTTATGAGCCAATTGGAGATGAAAGAAGCTGTGACGAAGGTCATTGACACGCTCACACAAGAAGACTTCCATGGGGCGTTCCAGAAGTTGTTGGAACGGTACAACAAGTGCATTGCAGCCGGAGGAGATTACTTCGAAGGGGACTAAAGAAAAGAAGCAGAAGGTACCCCGCAAAAACAATTACCGACTCCGACTACGCCGATGACATAGCGATTCTGGCAAATACACCCAATCAGGCCGAAACACTACAGCATAGTCTGGAACAAGCCGCCGCAGGCATTGGCATCCAGGTCAATGCACACAAAACTGAATACTTGTGCTTTAATCAAACAGGCGACATTTCCTCTCTGAAACTAGTAGACAAGTTCACCTACATAGGAAGCAGTGTCTCATTAACCAAAAAAGACATCGACACGCGGCCAACGAAGGCATGGACAGCTATCGATAAGCTATCGATCATATGGAAGTCAGACCTGACCGATAAAATGAAACACAGTTTCTTCCAGGCAGCGGTCGTGTCAATACTGCTATATGGATGCACTACTTGGATGTTAACTAAACGGCTGGAGAAGAAGCTAGGCGGCAACTACACAAGAATGCTTTGTGGGCAATATTGAACAAGTCCTGGAGGCAACACCCAACAACGCACCAACTGTACGGCTACCTACCTCCCATCACAAAAACTAATAGAACTGTTTTTGTATGCTAAACTGAATTGTTTGAAACCCATCACGAAAACTATCCAAATTAGACGAGCCAGACACCCAGGACACTGCTGGAGAAGCAGGGACGAGCTCATAAGTGATGTACTCCACACATGGCCGAGCAAAAGCAACAGTATCTGTGTGAGGATACGGGATGTAGCCGTGAAGACATGCCAGAGGCGATGAACGATAGGGAGAAACGGCGAGAGAGAGTCAGGGATATCCGTGCTGGCGGCACGACATGATAATGATGATGATTATCAATAAAAATGTCCATACGAAAAAAGTCTGGAAACTTATTTAATGATCTTCGTACCTCAGTAGTTACTGGCTAATCCGAGGTCGCACTTCTTAGGGAAGAGGAGGATGCATCACTTTGTCAGTCTATTGTGTTTTGATTATATACGGCATTATACTGTCGGAGCAGTATGTCGTCGAATTCTCTGGTCTTCCATACTTCTGTGGGTATTTCATCAAGCCCGGCTTGCCCAGTCGGCTGGGGCAGGAGAATACACCGACTGCACCTTTGCAGAGGGGTAAGAACCCCCACCTCCACCCAAAGAGTGTCCTGATATGACACTGAACAATTTGATGGTGGGGTTCGAGTAATGCTGGGCCTTTGGGAATGCGGAGTACCCCTTCATTGCCACTGCTCCCTGATCCTCTCTGGCCCGAAATGGTAGCACCTGATAAGGCCCTGTCTATGGGTTAAAGAGAACTAAATGCATATTTATGCAAAACTGAATCATTTGAAGTAGAACTGTTTGACTGAACTGAATAGCTTGAAACAGAAATATTTTTGACAATTAAACCGTAGTTACATTTAAACTGCATGCTTATGCTAAACTGAATATTTTGAAATGGAACTGTTTTTTGACATTGAAACTATACTTACACTAAACTGAATTGTTTAATATAGAATTTTTTTGACATTTAACTGTGTGTAAAGAAAATCCATACTTATACTAGAACTGCTTGACTAAACTGAATAGCTTTAAGTAGAAATGTTTTCACAATTAAACTGTACCCACATTTAAACTGCGTACTTCTGCTAAACTGAATTGTTTGAAATAGAACTGTTTTTATAAAAATGGACATGGCGTTAAATAACCTACAAAGGTTGATATGCCATAAAACCCAAATAACCAAACAAACAATCAAGCTCTGCTGCTTTTCTATTTTTAATTTTACTTTGTACTGAGTCGAGTTTTTGCGTAAACTGTCCTAGTTTGATGTCTCATCGTTTACTAATAATTCTTGTGATTGGTTCATGTATTACTTTCGAAGGGTTTCCGAGTAAATTCTCAAAATTCTGTATTCATAGTTGTTGGCTGGTAGCTTTCAGTTTAGCTTTTGCAGTGCTCGTCTTTCTGCTCACTTCGTTCACCATTTGCCATGCTATCCTAGACTGTCTATCTTCAACCGAGTCTCTAATCTTATTGATCTGATTTTGTATGTATTCTGTTTGTTCTTTTAGGTATATATTAGCGAATTCATTTTGTGCCTTTTTTTAGTTCCAGGGCATTGATATTTGTTTGGGTCCCTTCTATTGCATTTGGAAGCAGTTTTTACGTCTGCACGCTTTTTCTCGCCCGTAATGTCTCCCATTGGACTCTAGGTTTAACTCTTTATTTAGTTGCTATGCATTCTGCTGCTGCTTCTAAGTGGGCATTAACGAAATTCTCATATTCGTCATTCGGAGTATGTGTTTCTGACTTCTACTGTAGTGCATCGAATTTGTTTCTTAGTGTTAACGTAGATTTATCTCTAATATCGCTGTTGTTCAGCAGGGACCAGTCATAGTGTACGGTGGTTGTTGTTCGAGTCGCATTCTTTCGTAGGCTCAGGAATATGCCTCGCAATTCAATGCTCTATTATTCCATTTTGTATTTATGAGGCCGTATTAATATTATTTGGTGCTTTAGTATTATTTGCGTCGGTATAGGTCCATAGTTTTTCCTCCCTTTTCCTAAATTTAATATTGAGTCATGTTAATCTATTTTCTAATTTGAAATCTGTTTGATGTTCCTCATTTCTGTTTGACGAGTTGTGTAAGCTTAATTTGTAGTTTACGTTTTTACCAATTTGGGCATTCATGTCTCCACCAGTGACGAGGACATTGTTTTTCAGGTTGCTACGAACATGGGAGGATATCTCATTAAAGAAGGCGATGAGGTCAGTTTTTTCACTAACATTGGTAGGGCTGTAGAAGGAGATAATTGTTGCGCTAGATTTGCCATTAAAAGTAGCTACCATTGTTATATAAAAGCCGAGGGATTTCGGTTCATGCCTTTGAGTTTAGTTAGGCTGAGAACATTTCGGTTCGGCGCATGGGTTAGTTGGGCGCAACATTGAGGCAGGTGTTAACGCAGGTGCGCGCGGGTGGATGGAGGTGTCACTCAGATGTCATAATAGTCTGAGACGAAACGGTTGACGGAGTGCGAGTGACGTCACGCACCGGAAGCGCGCGGAGGTTTGTGTGAGAATCTGAAGAAAGTTGGAGGGTTGAGATTAGACACTGGACGCACGAGATTGGGGGCCAAATGAATAAGACAGCATAGAAGATTGTGTCTTTCCTCCTTACGTCGAAACCTTTATCTCAAAGTTAATAAAAAGGTTTCGTACCTGAACAAGAAATCGTTACGTGTTTTCTAATTTCGAGATTCATATGTACTATCGTTATGAACATTATATGTCCATTTCGCACATAGCGTTAATTGTGAATATGGTACACCATCATCCTCAGTTGTATTTTCTAGATGCTATTTAGTGATTTTTGGGCCCGTAGTCCTATAAGCATACCTACGCTTCCTATAGTGTAATTAACAGAGTTTTTCCTTACAGATCAGTGGCTAACGTTCATTCATTGCCAGTATCGTGATATTTAATATCCTCGCTATGTGTGTATCTGTATATCTGTGTTCTTGTAGGTTTGGTTTGGTTTCTTTGTTTAATGGCATATCAACTCTTTTTAGGTTATTTAATGCCTAATCCATTCTCCTAGAAGAACAGTAGTGGTACTATTTAACCCATAGCTGGGAGGATAAGGGGGTTCATACCTTTCCCAAGGGTATTTGCCCGAAAGTGAACGTAATAGCGCGACTGGAGTACGAACTTGCATACTACGATTCCGTAGTCCACCGCTTTAACCATTACACCAAGAGGACACCCCCTTTTAAGTACAAAAACCTTCACAAAGGTTGAGTGTGTGTTCTTGTTGGTACATTTTGTCTTTGTAACGATCTATCGTCGATTGTGTCAGGTCCGGAAGTTGTCCAATTCTATTTAAAGTTCTAACGTTGAATGTCGCTATTTGTATAGTGCGTTTGTATTTTAGTAATTTTTGTTTTAGTTTGAGCTCTGTGGCTGATTTTTCGAACACGGAGACCAGTGCTCCGACCCCTTTTTTACCCGCGCGAAGAGCGATGCGGTTTGGACAGTTAGTTTGAGTGTGGGTTATGGTAATTTTTCGATGGCTGTTCTTATTCTCATCTATTGAAGCCATCCTTATAGATGAGCAGCAGTAGTTCCCCGATCGAACTATTTAAACCTGGCCGTTGAACCGTAGGATTCATACGCCCAGAGCCTGGTTAGGCATGGTGTTGAAGCGTCAGAGGGTTTGTGCGCTTGCCTATACGTCCACCATGCTGCTTCCCATGGCTTTCGATAAAAAATTTTCCCTCTTCCCGGCTTCTGCCTGTATTAAATTTTAACTTACTTAAAGTTCACATTTACTTTCTTCTTAAATTTCCAAATATTTAAATTTTCAGGTACGAAACTTTTTATTACCTTTGAGTTTAAAGATTCTTCGACAAAAGGAGAGAGATACACATTCTTTCTATTCTGGCTTTTTCATCTGCCCCCACCATCTCGTGTGACACCTACCCAAGGCCTCCGCGAGCAAGAGAAAGTCAGCAGTCTTCTCTCGAGACAGGACTCAACTCAACTAATTGCCTTCTTCAAAATCCCCTAAATCCTCCGCGCGCTTCCGGTGCGTGACGTCACCTGCACTCTCTAGCCCTGTTTCCCATCCAGGCTATTGTGACATCTCTTAGTTACACGTCCGCTCCGCGCGCGCGCATCAACACCTGTGTTAATGTTGCACCTAAGTAACCCATGCACTGAGCCGAAAGGTTCTCAGCCTAACTAAACCCAAAGGCATGAAACGAAATCCCTAGGCCATTATATTACATTTCTACCTTTACGCCTTAATTTGTATAGCATTGAAATATATTCCGGGTCTCTGTTAGTTACATTGATACTGTTACTCTAATCCATATGGATTATGATATCATTATAATCCACAAGTCAATCTTTTAAAGGAGACAGTAACATAGAATAATAATTAACACAGCTTAACACTTGTACCCAGCTATGAATAGCGGAACGAGGGCAGAGTACCCCCTGTGGATCGAATAAAGGGTTGGGTTCGAAGTTCCGTGGCAGATCCTGATTACGACAAGAAGCCTCCCGAGTTCGAAAAGAGATATATGAAGAAGGCCGGAGGGCACATCGGCCGAAACGTTGTACAGACATAAATAATGATGAGGATAATAGTCCGAAGAATCGTAATACTGTGGGGTATGAGGCTGAACAAAGGGCAAGGCTGTGTTGCCGTTTGATATCTGACTCCATATTTTGGTTATTTTATTTTACCCCCACGTTGGCTAGTCGGTGTAACGCATTGCCCAAGAAAGTCCCAAAAAGAATTATACAAAAGAAAAGACAGCAACAGATAAGAGACGAAGACGCTTCTTTTATACTTTCCTTTATTTACTGGGTTCAACAACCATTCCATGGATGAGGGAGTTTTTCCTGAATACATTGAAATAGTTGAATAAGGTGTCAAAAATACGTTAATCGTTTCATGTATGTGTTTGTCCTCATTTGGTATTTCGGGCTTCCATAAGGGTAAGCTTTTTTTTGGAAATTTGTCAAAATCCGGTAAGGGTTTGCTTGTAGTTCATTTGTGGGTCTTTTATATTTCAGTATAATGCTGACCGAGAGAGAGCTGCTACCGGGGTGAAAGGGACTAACCAACGCCACGCCCAAAGAAATGTGCGAGGTGCCCAGATACCAGACAGCAAAATGGTGTTGTCAAATCGCTGGTCACCGCCTGAAAGAAAAAGAAAGCCTGTTCCCCTTTGTCAAGAGGATGCTTTTTTTCTTTTACGCATGCGTCATCCCTTTTTCCAGTCAGGGACCTCTGGGAGTTTCTGCAAATTTAAGTTTTCCTTTTTTTTTATCTTATTCGTTCCCTACAATACAACAAATTTTAAAGGAGAGTTGCATTGATTTTAATATTGTTTTTCCTCTTCGTAAACCAAGCAACTCTAAAGAACTTTGTCTTATCTACTATATAATATTAACAGGGAGATAGTGAGTGATGGATTTATGGCTTTTTAAGATAGGAATAAAATTATGGAACAAAATAGATTACCTGTAATTGTACTGATTCTAATCATTTAAATGCAAATAGCCTTGTTCAGGATTTGAACTCGTTTCGTCGAGTGTATTTCCTCTGACGATAACCTTTACAATATAAACGTCACAATTTCTTTTAATATCCTTTGTATTCGCTCCTCATTGTCTGCAAATCTAAATGCTAGCGAATTTGAAATTGATCGATCGAAGATCTTGCCATAACCGCTGTATCGATTTAAGTAGTGTTGTTATAGTTATTTCTGTGGGAGTAAATTAAATTGGTTGATTCTGACCAAACAATAACAGACCTATGATTAATTCCGTTTTCAATGGCATAAGGGACACCTCTATTTACATTTATTATTACAGTATTATGGGTTTAGAATCAGTACAAGTACTGTAAAGCTACAGCATCTAGGTTAACAATTATCTACCAGATACTTCGGTCGAGGATATGTTTGTTTGTTTGTATGTTTGGATTTTACGGCATATCAACACTTTCGGGTTATTTAATGCCAAATATTGTTTATACATATGCATCTAATATATAAGATTTGTAAACACGTTTTGTAGATAACATTTTAAAACAAATATGAGCTCATTTTTTGCATGCTGTTAAATCGTTTCAAGTATTCCTATCTAACACGAATAATTCTAGGCATTACCTATGATTTGTTTACATACAAATATAAATGGTTTAAAAAATTGGCATGTAATAGGAACAATTTAATTCAATATCCGTCTATAATTTGAACACATTTAAATGGTTATATATATATATATATATATATATATATATATATGATTTTAAGTGGATAGTTTGAGGTAATTTTATTTTGAAATAAGTTAAAATTAATTTGCTGGCACAAAATTAATTTGTTTGCACACAATTAAGTTTTTGGTACTTGATGCCTCCTTGCTTAACACTCAGCATTATAAGACAGATCAAGGATAAAGTTGAGCAATCCAGGGAAAGGTGTTGCGCTTTCAACTACACCTCGGTGTAGTAGCTAATAAAAAGTGAGCCTTCAGGCTGCCCTCGATCACGTTCGCCAACTTCACTTCAACTTCACTTTCATCAGTTAAATGGTGTGTCGGAAATTTTGTTTTGAAATAAGTTAAAATCAATTTGTTTGCACACAATTGCTTTTGGTACTTGATGCCCCCTTGCTTAACACTCAGCATTGTAAGGTACGGATCAAGGATAAAGGTGTTGCTCTTTCTCCTACACCTCGGTGTAGTAGCTAATAAAAAGTGAGCCTTCAGGCTGCCCTCGACCATGGTCGCCAAATTTATTTATCATTTCAACAATTAAATTGTTTCAATTATTGATATCTAACACAAATAATCCTATTTAATACTAATCCTTTGCTGGCACACTGTGAAGTGCTTACAGGTATTGCAATTTAGCACTAATAATTCTATTCTACTCTGTACATTTATTAGCTCACAGTCAAATAGTTCCAAGTATTCCTATGTAATACCAATAATTCAATTTAGGCACACAGTTAAAGGGTTTTAAGTATTGCTATTCGGCACAATCTATTCTTTTCAATATAACTCATCCGTTTGCACACAATTAAATGCTTTCCATCATTGCTGTGTAACACCAACAATACAGATTAAGATCAGTCATTTGTTTGCACACAGTTAAATGGTTTGGTTTGGTTTGTTGGGTTTTATGGTATATCAACCTTTGTAGGTTATTTAATGCCAAATCCATTTTTATGTAAATAATCTGTTCTATTTAAAACAATTCAGTTTAGCATAAGTACACAGTTTAATTCTCAAAAACATTTCTATTTCAAACTATTCAAGCAATTATATGTAGCAATTCAGTTAAGTGTAAATACAGTTTTAATGTCGAAAAACTGTTCTATTTCAAATAATTCAGTTAGGCATAAGCACGCAGTTTAAATATAAGTACAGTTTGATTGTCAAAAAATATTTCTATTTCAAGCTATTCAGTTTATTCAAACAATTCAGTTTAGCATAAGTATGCTGTTAGTTCTATTTAACCCATAGATAGGGCCCTATCAGGTGCTACCACTCCGGGTCAGAGTGGACCTGGGAGCGATGGCAATGAAGGGGTACTCCGCATTCCACAAACTCCGGCACTGCTGGAACCTCACCATCAGATTGTTTAGTGTCCTATCAGAGCACTCGTTGGGAGAGTTTTACCCATGTGCAGAGGTGCAGTCAGTGTATTCTACAGCCCCAGCCGACTGGGCAAACAGTTAAATGATGAAGCAGTTCTATTTGACCCCTAGATAGGACATTGACATGGATCACCATTCCTGATAAGAAATGACCTAAGAGTAATGAAAATGAAGGAGTACTCCCAATTTCCCAAAGTTCCTGGACTAGAGCCTCACCATCAGATGGTTTAGTGTATTTTCCATCTACAGAGAAGCAATCGGTGTATTCTACAACACCAGCCGACTGGGCCATATATCTTTTGCGTAAACATTAGCCCATCAGATACATCAACTTTACATATAAGAGCTGGGAGATATTTTTGGGCAGTCTACAATATCTGTTTATGAGATACCTCAAATTTAAAAATAAGACCTGGGAGATATTTTGTCACAGTATATGGCGTCTGGATGAAAAATAGCTGCTCAGATATCTCAACTTCGACGATAAGATCCTGGATATGTTGTATAGTATACTACGCATATACAAATATACACGGGAACATAATCAACTCATAATGACGACTTCAATAACGAACGAATACACTTCTTTATAAAAATATAAATCTCTCACACTTTATTTTTGAAAAGGTGATGTTTGCTGTGTGTGAGAAATGAGTGGAGACAAGGACGGACTGCTATATTGACCCAAGTTTCTTCTCTCGACCATAGCAGGACTTCTTTCGCATCTTGGCTTGGGTTGCTCAACCGGGGCTCACTTAGAGCCCAAAGCCCTCTGTCTGCAGCTGGTTCTCACTTGGGCATCCTGTCTCCAACTGACTCGAACCGCCCGGGCACCTGGTTATATTATTGTCTAATGCCCACCTGCTTCCGCTGTTCTTCCACTTATTTACACAGGTGCATCTCTTGATTGAAGGCTCGGTCTAGGGCCAATATATAACAGATATATCTTTGAATCATTAGTTTTACCGCAAAATTAGCATAAAACAATTTTATTTGGGCACCCATTTAAATATTTGTCACTATTGATGCCAAAAGATCGTCTCTCCGGTTTCATCCCAAAACAAGAATTTTTTTGTTTTCCTTGCGAAAGATATCCCTCATGAATCTGAGTTAAATGCGGTTCCATAAGATTATCAGCTTATCTCTTTGTCCACAAACCAAAAATCTTCACCATCTTCTTAGAAAACAATGGCAAATTGCCTTAGACACTTCAACTCCTCGTTTTCCTAGTCGGCTGGGGGTGTCCTCGATATGACACTAAACAGTCTGATGGTGATGTCCCAGTAATTTTGGAGCTTTGGGGAATACGGAGCACCCCTTCATTGAAATTGCTCCCAGGTCCACTCTGGCCCGGCGTGGTAGCACCTGATAGAGACCTATCTATGGGTCAAATAGAACTAACGGCATACTTATGCTAAACTGAATTGTTTGATTAAACTGAATGGCTTGAAATAGAAACGTTTTTCAAAATTAAACTGTACTTACATTTAAACTGCGTGCTTATGCTAACTGAATTGTTTGAAATTGTTTTTGACATTGAAACTGTACTTAGACTAAACTGAATCGTTATATATAACTGTTTTAATAAACTGAATAGTTTGAAATAGAAATGTTTTTGACAATTAAACTGTGTATTCGTGCTAAACTGAATTGTTTTAAATAGAATTGATTATTTACATAAAAATGGATTTGGCGTTATATAACCTACAAAGGTTGACGTGACATAAAAGCCAACCAACCAACCAAACAACCAACCAATCAACTCCTCGTTCTTCCTTCTCCTTGACTGATTTGCTCGCTTACAGGGCAAGGGAACCCAGTCTGCCTTATGATTTACATAAACCTGAACGTTGATGTGTGTTAGTGAGAAGTGATATATTCATACCTTTCCCAAAGGCATCTATACAAAGTGAAACAAAAACTACCTCATTCGGGATTTGAACTCGAGTTTTCCAGTTCATTTCTAACGATGAAAATTGATGCACCACCCACGCCTCCTTTTTTCGTCACTCTTTTCCGGCATTTTTTTTCGTTTTTTTAATAAGCGTAGACTTATCCTATTTTAAAACATTAACCTACTTGCATTGTGTATTGTTAATTATACTTATCAAATATTCAATAAATTCTTGTGCTTGACGTTTCTACAAAGTAATTTTCTTTTCTTTACCTTTTATTACTTATTCGTCCACCCAAATATCCATCCACATTGATGCGGTGACGCCAGTCACCATCACCAAGATATGTCAATCATTCTTGGCTCTAAGGTCGGACTTTGACATCTATCTATTTCTCTCTCCCCCCCCTCTCTCTCTGTCTCTCTCTCAGTCTCTTTTTATAGATGCATGTATCTCCCTTTTTGTCTGTCTCAATTTATCTGG
>OY757939.1:17771575-17804775 GCA_963585895.1 Sepioteuthis lessoniana
ATCTTTATATATGTATGTCTCTCCCTGTCTCAATTTATCTGGTTGCTTATTTCTGCCTGTTTATCTCTCATTATTCATCTCTTTCTCAGTCTGTTGCTATCTATCTATCTATCTATCTATCTATCTATCTATCTATCTATCTATCAGAGCGTCCCCCCCGTTTATCTCTATGCATGTATGTATGAATCTTTCTTTCTGTCTGTTTCAATTTATGTCAGTCGTTTTTTTTGTCTGTGTCTATCAATCTCTGTATTTATTCATCTCTCTTTCTTTCTTTCTCTCTCTCTCTCTCTCTCTCTCTCTCTCTCTAAGTCTCTTGCTATCTATCTATCTATCTCAGTCTCTCTTTATATATATCTCCCTTTTTGTCCGTCTCAATTTATCTTGTTGCTTATTTCTGTCTGTTTCTCTCTATTTCTTTCTCTCACTCTATTCATCTCTCTTTCTCAGTCTATTGCTATCTATCTATCTATCTATCTATCTGCTTGTTCTTATCTATCTATCTATCTATCTCAGTCTGATAATATCTATTTAAAATCTTTTAATCTTGAATTAAAGAATGTAGACAATGTTTTAATCAGTCGAAATATGATTCCTGAACATCAATGCATTTCTCTCAACCCGGTTATTGATTCCTGTACTATAAAAACTCAAAAGGTTTTGATGCCAAGAAATATTTAAATGTAGTTTCTACTTTTTCTTTGGAACAGAATCTTTTTCGCATAAAGTGTCTCGATATTTGAAAAAATGTTTGTTGGTGGTTAAGAGATCAGATGTGGAAAAGACTTATATTGCAAGTCAGTGAGCTTCTGCATTGTCATCCTGGCAACATATTGCTAAGCATTGTCAGGAAGCAAAATTATGATGAACCTTGAAAAGTAAACGGATTTTTTCATGTTCGTGATTATGGGCATATAACATTCAAAATCAAATTTTGAAATAAGTTATTGAAAATTAACTAAGAGGACAGTTTAATCATTAGAGATGTGAATGTTAACTACTGTTAAAATTTTTCTTGAATAGAATTTAATGTTTTTTTAAAAAATCGAACAGTATTATATATATATATATATATATATATATATATATATAGCGTTTGAGTCAACCGGGTTTCGATCCCAGCTACGGGAAGCTAGTATATCTAGCCACACTGATGAGTTCTGATAGAACGAAATAGATCTGTCTGTGGATGACTATATATATATATATATATATATATATATATATATACTTCCCTACCCCTGTAGGGTTGAGTTCTTTAGCGAATGAAGTAATCGCGTTGCCATTAGCGTTTATTGCAAGGCTCTTCATATATGAATTGAGCTGTCGGTAGCCGTTAAGCGGATGTATGTAAACAATAGTAATTGTGATTTATAACCGATTAAAATTTACTTCACTGCTACTAGTTCCTCGTGGATGAGGGGTACAGTCTCGGATTTGAGTCAACCGGGTTTCGATCCCAGCTACGGGAAGCTAGTATGTCTAGCCATACTAATGAGTTCTGATAGAACGAAACAGTTCTGTCTATGGATTATATATATATAATTGCGTGTGTGTCTTACGATCTACATATACCTGGTCAATGGAGGTGCCCGCTGTGTAATGGTTATCGTCGTAGGAAATGGACATGGCGACTCGAGTTCAAATCCTGAACGAGACTGATTGCATTTCACATAGCACTAATACCCTTGGGAAAGGTATGAATCCAATTATCCTCCCTCCAGCTATGGATAAATAGTAGGGCAGGCTGGTTTCGTCTGAGGCAACTTGTCTAGGAGAAGGAAAAACTCTGTATTCAAACCTGTTAAACTCCGCTTAAAAATTGTGTCATATCCTGCCCAAGCGGAGGGCTTGGTAAATATATATTCGTGAGTGTGTGAAAACATATATATATATATATATATATATTCCCAACATAGCAGTGCTTTAATATATTCCTTTAGATGTACTTGCGGTTTGCAGTATATCGGGAGAACAGGTCAACGATTGGACCCAAGAATTAAACAGCATGTGTCTACGAAGATACCTATAGGAAACTTCTTTGCTGACCATATCAACAACACTTAAGGGTCTGCTATCGCCGAACACCTTATAAATAACCGTGATTGTGCCTCAACATACAGTGCGGATCTGTTTACTATTTTAAGCAGGTCCCACTCAGATTCCCACCTGAAAGTGTTAGAGACCATATATATTTTGAACCCTAAACCGTCCCTCTGTAAGCAGATAGGGTATAAAAATAAACAAAATAGCTCACAAAACTGAATTTAATAAATAAAACAGCAAAACTTCTTGGAAGTTGATAAGTAGGTAGATAAAAAAGAAGATAGATGTCAATAATAATAAAAAAAATGAACTTGAAGAGCCGCCCACAAGGATATTGGAGCTTCTAATTAGTATTTCATATCTATTTTTCTTATATATATATATATAGTCATCCACAGACAGACTGTTTCGTTCTATCAGAACTCTTCAGTGTGGCTAGACACGTAGGACGCTAGAAGCCAGGATCGAAACCTGTCCAACTTTACGTTAGACTGTGTTTCCGACCACTCGTCCACCAAGCAGACCACATTGGATAAGGTAATTTTAAGGTATTTTTATTTTTAGAAACAGCAGCAGCAGCCTTTGTTTACATTTTTTTATAATGTTTATTGGGTCTTAATGTAATTACAATTTAATCGTTGTTCTTGTTTAACTGTAACTAGTTAGGACCGAAACCGGTTAGTTGCTCATTTTCATTTTTTAACATGAATAAATTTGGTCTCCTTTTAAGTTTGATGTATATATATATATATATAACTGTGTGTGTATGTGTGTGCGCGTGTGCGTGTGTGTTGGGCAGCATTTCTTCTTTAATACATATTTGATTAAACAATATTTACATCCTTGGTTTTCTCATTTTTCTATTTAACCTTCCGAGTCACCGCATCAATTTTATAATATCCGGCGGGAATTGGTAAATAAACCTCTCATTATTAATTGGTTCCCGCAGGATATCATAAAATCAATGAGGCGACTTGAAAGGATAAATAGAAAAATGTATCAACAAACGAAGTCTACATTGTTTAATCAAATATATATATATATATATATATATATATATATATATATATATATATACGCTCCTCCATGGGGGTTGAGCACTCTGGCGAAGGAATTGTTGGCCGCCGCTCGCATAGTGCAAAGCTTTTCGAAAGAATTGAGCACTCTGGTAGCCGATAGGTATTAAAAAATGTAAACAAACGAACGCTGCTGCTGTTGCTACATAAATACCTTAAAAATTCCTTTAGCCAACGTGATCCGCTTGTTGGCCGAGTGGTCTGAGACTTAGTCTAACGTAATGTTGGATCGGTTTCGATCCAGGCTTCGAGCGTTCTGCGTGTCTAGCCACACTGAAGACTTCTGATAGAACGAAACAATCTGTCTGTGGATGACAATATATATATATATATATATATATATATATATATATATATTGTTACGGTAGCACCATGAGGCAAAAAATGAGGTTTAAGGCTCGACTGGTAAAGAAGTTGTCTATTCGCAATGGGTTTTCGTTCCTTCTTTAAACCCTTCTTTGACCCTTCTTTCACCGTGAAACTAAAACAAAATAGAAAACAACTTCTGTAATCCCTTTCACACAGATCAATAATTCGGGCAAATAAAGATACAGTGTGATTCTTACCTCTGTTCGCCTCAAAGAATGCCCCCTTCGCAAAGTCTAAAATCGCAGCTGTCAGGCAACACGTGTGTTCTGCTCGGAGAAATGGTAATAAAATGCTCGACCCCTTCTGACCGTGACACGTGTGTGACTGGTCGGTGTACAATGTTAATGTCCCCAACTCTGGCTTGTACCAAACAAGGGGGATAGCTCCCACATTTACATATTTATTGGTGCAATACAACCTTTCTTGTTGATCAAAGTTTTCCATTGTAAATCTCAATATTAGTTTCGTTGGGGTATTTTGTTTAATGGCATATCAAAAGTTAAAGTGAAATAGAAAAATACGATTTTTATATACTTCAAGCGCCGATACGATAAAAGAAAAATACGTGGCTTAGCAATATTATCAAAATTAGGAGTAAAATTTGTACACTGCAGCATACTGTAGACCTCTTACAATAGGTGGTCCTGGAGTCAATTGCGGGTCGCATAGCTTGATCGTTAATTAGAATTCACCATTATGAGCCTAATTGGCAGGCCATTCTGCAGAAGAGGAAGATACATTCTAACGAGTGTCCCGGATATAACATTAAACCATCTGATATCGAGGCTCCAGTCATGTTGTTTTGGTTATTGAGAAGTACCTTTTCATTGCAATTGCTCTTTGGTTCACTCTGACCCGGAGTGGTAACTCTTGATAGGGTCCTATTTATGGTTCAAATAGAACGTATTATGTGTGAAAACACATGACTGGTATTAAATTGTGACTGTTATATAACAATACTTGAAACTATTTAACAGTGTGCAAAGAAAGCACAGGTTCGTTTAAGAATGTTAACTACAAAATGATTTTAAAAATCATATATATATTTGATATATATGTATAAAGAGGGTGTGGCATTAGATATCCTACATAGGTTGATACGCCATAAAAACCAACCATACCAAATGATATTAATCATATAAATTTAATAAATATTTATAAAGAGGATTTGGCATTTAATACCCTACATTGGTTGATATGTCATGAAGCCCAACCAAACGAAATCATATATATTTAATATATATACATAAAGAGGATTTGGCATAAAATAAACTACAATGGTTGATATGCCATCACACCCAATCAAACATAATCATATATATTTAATATATATACATAAAGAGGATTTGGCACAAAATAAACTGCAGTGGTTGATATGCCATAACACCCAACACCTATAACACCCAACTAAACGAAATCATATATATTTAATATATATACATAAAGAGGATTTGGCATAAAATAAACTACAATGGTTGATATGCCACAACACCCAACACCCATAACACCCAACCAAACGAAATCATATATATTAAATATATATACATAAAGAGGATTTGGCATAAAATAAACTACAATGGTTGATATGCCATAAAATCCAACAAAACAAATCATATATATCTAATATATATGTACAAAGAGGATTTGGCATAAAATAAACTACAACCCAACCAAACCAATCACAATGTATGCTTTACTTTAAGCTATTCTACAAAGAAAAAAGTTCAAAGAAATATCTGTTGCGAAGAGAGGGGTGACTCCAGTATACAAATACATACACATGTATATATATATATATATATATATATATATATATATATATATATATATAAATGTATGTATATATATGTGTGGTTAAGATTAGAAAATGTAATTAAGACAACTTAAAATTGTTCGGCAGTGTTTCCCGTAAAAGTGCTCAATATCGAATATTACGTATTATCTTTTGAAATGGAAACATATTAATCACGATTCCGAGTTTCACGTATTCATGATCATCAGGAGACTTTATGTAAGTATATTAAGTCACATAGTATTTTTGTTGGCTGGTGATGATCAACACTCAATACAACCTCAAAACTAATATATCTCCCAATACGATGGTACCATCTGCACAGAGGGAACACCTGTCACAGTCATCAAAATATGTCAATTATTTCTCTACGTCCAGGTCGGAATTCAAATTCTATCTATCTATCTATCTATCTATCTATTTTTTCTTCTATTCTTTTTGAGCAAGGAAAATATTCTGTTAGAGTGGAAGTAGATTTATTCAAGATTTAATCAACAATAAAAGCAAATATGCAGTGCTGGTTGAAACCGATCTAGGCATTTTCTGTAAGAAGTGCTTATTTTTCTTCATCACTGTAATAACATTTTTTCTCCATTGTTTGCTTTTGGAGAGCCATTTGCTCCATACTCTTATTTCTTGTTGCATATTCGTATTTCTCGTTGCATATCCGTATTTCTCGTTGCATACCTGTATTTCCTCTTGCTTCATCAGCTTAGTCATAATCTCAATGACATTAGAACCCAGCTCAAACAGCGACCACTCCCCAAACTCTAATCTTAATTTGAGATCAAGTCCGGATTTACACACGTAAACAATTAAATTCGCTTCACCTTGCACTGTAGATTAGATTAGAACTGAAATCGACTTAAGAGAATTGAGTTGATTGGCTGATTCAAAAATTTCATTACACTTTCTACGCATGAGCAGCTTTTTGCTTAATTTTGTCTTCTTAACTGGAAGCCATTTTGTGACGTTGATTTTAAAATGGCGGTGATTCGAAGTGAAAGGCATTTCAGAAAGACGTCATGTTCTGTTAAATTGAGTTTTGGGAGCGCTGTCTGTAATCTAATTATTAAATGTTCTCTCCTGATGACTGCAGAGAGGTATCTTGGTCATCTTGTGAAGATGCCAACTTAATTCATCTCAATTTAAGAATTTTTTTATCCAACACTGTGAGACTTGAAAACCATGGATGCATACCTTAAACGATTCATTAAAAAAAACATTAATTAAACATTGATATTGGCATGAAAAGAAGATACCGTGAAAATAATAAAAGTTTTTTTAAAATGATTATTTGTCAAAATCATAAATGAAACAGTAGCAATCAACACTTATTCCGGCGAGTTTTCCATTTGTCGAAGCACCCCAAATCTGTCCTTTTAATAAAGTATGAAGTTCCACGATCATATGTCATATCCACAAAACCTATTTTTTAGAATAATTTTTGGTTTACGAATGGAGATATATAAATGTGTGTAAATTGTTTGTGCTTATGGTAGTTACTTGAACCTATAATTGGTTACTCAGGGTTATTATTATTATTATTATTATTATTATTCACTCATTAGAGCTTTTCACATCAGTGCTAGCCGATGGTTTTTCACTGGAGTCTGAGTGACAGCAAGTCTCCTCAAGTCTCTAGGACTTTTCTTAGTATTCTTGCCGTTCTCAACAATGCTGTCGTTTGGATGGTCTTCACTCGGCCGCCAACTTCCAAGTCCTCTAGTCCCTTTAGCAATCCTTTAGTTACTGTTCCAAGCGCACCAATTACAATTGGTATAATTGTCACCTGCATGTTCCGCAGTTTTTTCAATTCCCTAGCAAGGTCGAGGTACTTATCCTTCTTTTCACATTCTTTCAGTTTTATTCTGTAGTCCGCCGGGACAGCAAAGTCGACTATTTTGCAAGTTCTCTCTTTTTTGTTGATTATTATTAAATTCGGTCTTCTGGCCGGGATTAGGTGATCCGTTTGTATGTTAAAGTCCCATAGGAGTTTATGCGTGGCATTTTCTAGGACAGGTGCTGGGTTGTGCATATACCATTTGTTACTATGGTCGAATTTAAGTTTCTTACACATTTCCCAATGAATCACCTTGCCGACCCAGTCGTGTCTCGCCTTATACTCTCTCTGTGCTAATTTGCTGCATTCGCTTATTATATGATTGATGGTTTGTCACCACATAGCCTGCATTTGCTATTTTGTTGCGTCTTATCTATTCTCGCTTTGATATGATTAGTTCTTATGGCGCTGTCTTGTGCTGCTATAAGGAGAGATTCTGTTTCTCTCTAAAAGTTTCCTTTTCTTAGCCATGTCCAAGTTTATTATTATTATTATTAGTTTCTTGAAACTATATAAATGTGTGCAAAATAGCAATTATTGAATAGAAATAATTTCTTGATAGCATATATAATTGTATATGAATTATTTGTTTTAGATAAGAATACTTGATTTTTATCATTAAGGGTTTTCGGACTATTGTCTTCATCTTTATTGTTATTTCCACAACGTTTCGGTCGATAGGTCCTCCGGCCTTCTTCAGGTGTTTGTCGAACTCGGGAACCATCATGGAACTTTGAACTACGTCCTTTATTGAATCCACAGGGGTCGCCTGTTCTGGCTTCGTCACAGAAATTTAGACAGCTAAAGAATATTTGATACCAGATATAATTGTAAATGTTAGTGTTCGATGGGAATACTCGATACAGTGTATAATTGTATGAAAATGTTAGTGTTCGATGGGAATACTTGATACCATGTATAGCTGTATGTAAATGTTAGTGTTCGATGGAAATACTTGATACCATGTATGTAAATATTAGTGTTCGATGGGAATACTTGATACCATGTATAACTGAAAGACTTTTCAAAGCGTAGCGGCAAACATACCGAACTGCAACATCGTAGTAAGCGAATTCAAACTCTAGTTGTGTTATTGCAGTCACTTTCGGACTAATACTCTTGGGGAAGGCATGGCCCCCTTATTCCCTGACCTATCGGTTCAATAGTACGATTATTGTACCTCAAGGATGGTTTTGGCATTGAATAATTCTCGAAGGTTGATTTATTATTAACCAAAGAAACCAAACCGAATCATATAAAATTATGTATAAATTGTTAGTATTAGATAGGAATACTAGATACCATACATAATTGTATATATATATTTGTGTTAGATAAGGATATTTGATACCATTTATAATCATCATGATCATGTGCCAACAGCACAGATATCCCTGACCCTCTCTCGACATTCCTCCCTATCGTCCATCGCTTCTGGCAGGTCCTCAGAGCTATATCCCGTATCTTCACAGAGCTGCTGTATGTAGTTTCGAGCTGGTTGCCCTGATTTTGCTCGGCCATGTGCAGGGGTCCATAGAAGAACATCATTTATGAGCTCGTCCCTGCTTCTCCAGCAGTGTTCTGCTTGTCTGGTTCGTCTAGCTTTGATAGTTTTCGTGAGGGGAGGTAGGTGGCCGTACAGCTGCTGCTTTTTGTGGGGTGTTGACTCCAGGATTTGTTCAAAATTACCCGCAGCATTCTTGTTTAGTTGCCGTCAAGCTTTTTCTCCGTCCGCTTAGTTTGGGTCCATGTATATAGCAGTATCGATACGACTGCTGCTTGGAAGAAACTGCGTTTCATTTTATCGGTTAGGTCTGACTTCCATATGACCGATCGCTTATACCAATTATAAGTGCATACAAATAATAGTATTAGATAGAAAAACTTAATATCATATATAGTTGTATGTAAACATTAGTGTTAGGAGTACTTGATGCCATATATAATTGTATATGATTATTAGTCTTATATAGTAATAAAAGATAGTATACAGGATTGTATGTAAATATTAGTGTTGACTGGAATACTTTTTAACATACATAATAATATATAGAGTTAGATTGGAATATTCGATACTACATATATAAGTAAAATTGGCAACCTTAGTTGAGGTAGGGTGAGTGTCCTCGGGACGTAATGGTTAAAGCGATGGACTGCAGAATCGTAGTAAGCGAGTTCGAACTCCAGTCGGGCTATTACGTTCACTTTCGGGCAAATACCCTTGGGAAAGGCATGAACCCCCTTATCCTCCCAGCTATGGGTTAAATAGTACCACTACTGTTCTTCTCGGAGAATAGTTTTGGCATTAAATAACCTATAAAGGTTGATATGCCATTAAACAAAGAAACTGAAACATAGTCGAGGTGTTATATTTTGACTCTTGACCCGGCCAAAAATGCCATTCCAAGGTGATGCACTGGAAGGAAGTGACATATTCTAATGGCAGTTATGAGAGGAAATCGCGTGGGCGCAAATTGGTTGATGAAATGGGACGAGGGAAAAAATTTCCATGGTACACTCATAGACTGACGCACCGGAAGAGAGTGACCTGTGAATTTCATGACAGTTATTTCCGCTTGATGACGATCAAACATGCGATTTCAAAGATCGAGTGGGCGACTGAGTGAGCGTTGAACTATTATATAACTCAGTCAAGACAGAAGTCAGACAGTTCGAGTTCCAGGGAGATCGGACGGAGTTATAGAGGAAATGTGGTAAGGAAAGCCACGCCCGGCCGAAGGGGCCCTCGGGAACCCCGATGGAGTTTGGGGACCAGAGAGTTGCTGATAAGATGCAGTAAAGAAAGCCATCACCCAGCAGAGTAGACCCAGGGCCTTCGGTTGAGCATCTGGAGAACGAGAAAGACACAACGTTGACGGCCATACGAGTAGGGGTCAAAATATTACAGTTATGTTCGGTTTCCAACTCCCTCTCACACGCAAACCTTGAATAAGCTTTTCAAACCCTCACAATAAAGTGAGAGGTACATATATTTATAAAGAAGTCTTCCTGCGTCTGTTTATTTATTGTGTTGTTATGATTATGAGCATACAACTGAGGGTGACCCGAAGGCTCATTTTTCAATAGCTACTACACCGAAGTGTAGAGGAGGGTGCTACTCTATTCCCTGGACTGCTCCATTTTACCCTTGATCCTTACCTTATAATGCTGAGTGTTGAGCAAGACGACATCAAGTACGATTTTCTGAGTCTTTGGTATGAACTTTGGGATTGAACCCTGGTCTGTCCGGACTATTGGCGAACAATCTACTCATTAGGCCAATAGCCCTCAGTGTTGTATAGTAATACTTGATACAATATATAATTATATACAAATATTTGTGTTAGATAAGAATGTTTAATACCATATATTATTGTCAATAAACATTAGTGTCGGATAGGAAACCTGATAACATCTGTTATATAATTGCGGAAGGATTTTTTTTATATTATCAATTTTCGTTTCGTATATCTTATCTTTCGGTTTAGTTAGGCTGAGAACCTTTCGGCTTAGTGCATGGGTTAGTTAGGTGCACACATTGAGAGCAGGTGTTCACGCGCGAGCGCGGGGAGGATGTGACAATCACAGATGTCACGATAAAATGGGACTGGGGATGTGAATGACATCATGCCCGGAAGCGATGGGTGGGGATTTTGGGATTTGAAAAAAACAGTTAGTTGAGATTTGGACTTAGACGGGGCCAGTTGATTTTCGGAGCTCGCCGAGGCGAGACCAGTTTGGGTCTACGGGATGCCCGCAGGTTGGTTGAGTCAGTGAGCTGAGAGCTGACGATGTACGAACAGTCAGCATAGTAAGAAATTGTGTCCCTCTCTCCTCATGTCGGAAAACCTTAAACCAAGAAAGTCATCAAGTGTTTTGAGTCTTTTCGGATTCCTATATGCGTATGAACATTTTATGAACATAGGTATATTTTACATATGTATATTTTACACATATATAATTGCACATAAGTCATTAGTATTTGCCAGGAATACTAGAAATCATAAATTATTAGTATTAGATGAGAATACTTTATACCATAAATAATTATCTATAGATTATTTCCATTAGTTTGGAATACGTTTGTCATATATAATTGCATATGAATATTAGTGTTATACAGGAATACTTGATACCATATATAAGTTAAAAGTAAAATTGGCAACCGTAGTCGAGGGCGACCAGAAGGCTCCCTTTTCAATAGCTACTACACCGAGGTGTAGGGAAGGTTGCTACTCCTTGCCCTGGATTGCTCAACTTTACCTTTGATACGTACCTTATATTGCTGAGTGTTAAGCAAGGAGGTATCATGTACCATTTTTAAAGTCTTTGCTATGACTCGACCTAGGATTGAACCCAGATCTCTCAGACCACTGTCGAACACTGTACCCACTAGGCCGATGAGCCGGTTCACTACCACATATAATTGTACATGAATATTAGAATTAGATTGGAATACTTGATACCATGTATTTTAGTATAAAAATTATTATTATTGGAAGGTAATATTTGATAGCTCTATTTCGTAGTCGGCTGTGGTTGTAGAATACACAGACTGCATCTTTGCGGAGGGATAAGACCCTCCCCAACGAGTGTCTAGGATATGACACTAAACAATCTTATGGTGAGGTTCCAGTAATGCTGGAGCTTTGGGGAATGCGGAGTACCTCTTCATTGCCATCGCTCCCAGGTCCACTCTGGCTCTTAGTGGTAGCACCTGATAAGTTCCTCTTTATGAGTCAAATAGAACTAAATTGTGCCCCTATGGTAACTTGAATTGCTTGAAATAGGACTCTTTTGAGATTTACACTGCGTACTAATGCTAAATTAAATTGTTTGAAATAGAACTGTTAAAATGAATAAAAATGGATTTGTGCTGGTTGGTTGGTTGGTTGGGTTTTATGGCATATCATCCTTTGTAGGCTATTTAATGCCAAGCCCATTTTTATGAAAATAGTTCTATCTTAAACAATTCAGTTAAGCATGAATACACAGTTTAATTGTCAAAAACAGTTCTATTTCAAAATATTCAGTTTATTCAAGCAGTTCTAATTCAGCTAATTCAGTTTAGTATAAGTACAGATTTTGTTTACACAGAAACATGTCAAAACAGTTCGATATTAAACAATTCAGTTTAGTGTAAGTACAGTTTCAATGTCAAAAACAGTTCCATTTCGAACAATTCAGGTTAGTCAAACAGTTGTAATTCAAACAATTCAGTTTAGCATGAGTATGTAGTTAGGTCTATTTAACCTATCAGGTGCCACCATTCCGGGCCTGAGTGGACCTGGGATCAATGTCAATGAAGAGGTGCTCCGCATCCCACAAAGCTGAAGCATCACTGGAACCTCATCATTAGATTGTTATGTGTCATATCCAGGACACTCGTTGTGGGGAGTAAGCATTCATTGCCATTGCTCCCTGGTCTACTCTGACCCGGTGGGGTCGTGTGATAATGCCCCCTCGGCCACCCCGTACTTATCAACTTCTTAAAACCAATACCATTCATGGCCCGTGATTCATCCAGTGGGTTTCGACAGGGGCATGACACATTTCTTTACGGCCACAAGAAATACAACCGAGGGAGTGGGAGAAAAAAAGAACAAACGAACAATATGGACCTAGGTCAGCTCCAAGTGCAAGAAGGGTAGTTTTGTGACACTTTTTTGCACAGATTTTCGTGCATCTTGTAGACTATCGCTGAAACCACAAGGAATGCCAACTAATCTTTGACCGTCTTCCTCACTGCCTCCTTCTGCTGACCGTTGTCCACTCTGGACCGCTAACTCATCTTGACTGGTCCTTTCTGCTGTCCGTTCTCGACTGCCTCTCTGCGTCTGTCTTCGCCAACTGACCCTCTCTGGGTTCCTTTGCCAACTGCCCCTCTGGCTTCTCTCGGACTTGTCTTTCCTCCCCCACTTCCTCAGCCCAGGCCTTTGTTTGATTTCGTGCCAAAACAGACAAAGAAATCGCCTGCCTGCCCAACTACCTACATCGTGTCACAGTAGCACCTAAAAGGGTCCTATTTATGGGTCATATGGAACAAACTGTGTGTAAACAAATAACTTATGTTCAACTGCTACTATTACATAGCAATACTTGAAACTATATAACTGTGTACAAGAAAGAGCTCAGGTTCGTTTAAGAACGTTTCTACAAAAACTGTTTTACAAATCATATATATTTTATATATATGTATAAAGAGGATTTGGCATTAAATCACCTACAATGGTTGATATGCCATAAAACCCAAACCAAACAAAATCCTATATATTTAATATGTATGTATAAAGAGGATTTGGCATTAAATAACTTACAATGTTTGATATGCCATAAAACCAAACCAAACCAAACCAAACTAAAGTATGTGAAAACGAATATTGAATAGAATAATTAGTGTTAAATAACTGTACCCACTTAACTGTCTGCAAACAAATGATTAATACTAAATTGGTTTATTTGTTTTAGATATCAATAATTGAAACCATTTAACTGCCTCGCAACAATAGCAATACTAGTGTGCAAACAAATTTATTCTAACTCATTTAAAATGAAATTACCAACAATCTATTCACTTACAAATTTTATATTTATATCCATTTAAATAAGTGTAAACAAATGACTGGTGTTAAATTATAACTGTTACATAGTATTGTATAGTCACCATCATGACCAACTATACAAACACATATACAAATAGAATCATAACAACGATACAATAAAGGCACCAAATCGTATTATGTTGCATACTCATATGCAGATGCATGCAGAACACAACGACACAATAAAGACGAGCGACATAGTTCTTTAGAAAAATATACCTCTCACTTTATTTGAAAGGGTTGTGTGTGAGAGGGAGTTGGAGACCGAACAGAACTGCAACATATTGACCTCCCCAGCTCCTCTGGACATACCAGTGTGTCTTTCTCGTTATCCAGGGTTGCTCAACCGGAGGCCCGGGGCCCAGCTCTTTGCTGGGTGCTGTTTTCTCTACAGCATTATTTCTCCAACTCTTCTGATCCCCAAAACTCCTTGAATTTCCTGGGCACTGAGTTATATAATAGTTCAACGTCCACTCAATCTCTTCCCATAAATGGCCAAAGGAATATCCACTTCCGCCGTCTTTGGAATGGCATGTTTTGATCATTATCGAGCGGAAATAACTGTCATGCAGTTCACAGGTCACCCTCTTCCGGTGCATCAGTTTGTTACTGTACCGTGGGATTTTAACCCTGTCCCATATTGTCAGCCAAGCTCGCCTACGCCAATGGAATATGCAACTTCCACCGTCTTTGGAATGGCACATTTGGCCGGGTCGGAGGTCAATATACAACAATAGCTGTTACATATAAATTATAACTGTTACATAACTGTTACATAGCTATACTTGAAACTATTAAGCACTGTTAATAAAATGTGGTTAGGCTCGTTTAAAAGTGTTGTGTACAAACTTTGCGTTTATAGATCATATATTCAATATATATGTATAAATAGGCTTTGGCATTAAATAACCAACAAGGTTGATGTGCCATTAAAACCCAACGAACCAAGTAACTTACAAATTAGTTCTAACTTATTTAAAAATGAAATTACCTACAAACTGTGTGCAAACAAATAACTGATGTTCAATTGTGACTGTTATATTGCAATATTTGACCCATTTAACTGTGTGCACAAAAATGAGCAGAGGCTTTTTAGAAGATGTTATGTACAGAACGTGTTTACAAATCATATGTATTAAATAAGTATGTAAAAACAGTATTTGGTATTAATGAACCCTATTTCTTTCAGGGATGCGCGGATCACGTTTCCTGTCAGAGGCCTCCTGGGTAATTGTTATTTTTGTATTTGATTATTTAATTTTGTGTTCATTTGGTTTAATATGCCATTGCTTTTTTAGATTTCTTATTAATCACTACAAACACTTGATATATATAATTATATTTATGGAGGTGCCCGTGGTGTAATGGTTATCGTCGTAGGAATTGGACACGACGACACGAGTTCAAATCCTGGACGAGACTGATTGCATTTCACATAGCACTTTCCCTTGTTATTCCCAATTATTCTCCCTCCAGCCATGGGTAAATAGTAGGACAGATTAGGTTCTTCAGCCTTGGTGAGGCAACTAGTCTAGGAGAAGGAAAACTCTGAATTAAAACCTGTTAAACTCCGCTTAAAAATTGACCTTGTGTCATATCATGCCCAAGCGGAGGGGTTGGGTAAATATGATATATATAATTATATATAAATCTTAGCATTAGATGATATGGTAATCTTTCGGTGGCTGTGTTATTCTTACCTCATCCGTAGACGCCACCTGTAATGATGAATAGCTGTAATTTCCTGACAGAATTATATGATCCTGGCTATTGATCTGTAGGGTTCGTCCACTCAGCATCAGGTGAAGCGCGCAGTTGACCTGACGCTGGGTTTATCGGCCTTGCTTCACATACACCATGCTGCTTCCCATGACGTCTGAGGTTTAGCTTGCGGGTTAAAAAATCTTACTTTCACGTTGGATAAGTTTTAACTTAGTATAAGTCTCCAGTTAATCCATTTTGAAAGTACACCAGATTATAGTAAGTCCAGGTCTGTTTTTTGGCTTTTCAGGGTCGTTTTATGGACTTGTGCAAATTAATGCATAGGGCCACCAGGAACTACTTATTGCTGATATCTATCCTCTGGAAGAATTAGTGCCTTCTGGTTCCTATTTTCTATCTGGTTCCAGCCACTATGTAACCAATCTTTATTAGCAGATTCTAGCAATCTAGAAGATATTGGTTTTTTACTCTAACTTATCTATTCAAAGACACTGAACAGAATTTGTGACAATTCTTTCAAAAAAAACCAAAAAAAAAAAACAAAAAAAAAACAAGCTTGATGGAAATTGCACAAGAATGCTGCGAGCAACATCCCATAAAGTAGCTGCTATACGGCCACCTCCCTCCTATCTCTAAAACCATCCAAGTCCGTTGAACAAGACATGTTGGACACTGCCGGAGAAGTAAGGACGAACTCATATACAATGTTCTCCTCTGGACCCCTTCACACGGGACGAGCAAGTGTTGGACGACCAGCTAGAACGTATCTACGTACAGCAGCTCGAAGACCTACCGAGAGCGCTAGACAATAGAAACTAGTGGCAAGGGAGAGTCAAGGAAATCCGTGCCTGTGGCACATGATGATGATGATCATTATCATGTCGTGCCGCCAGCACGGATATCACTGACCCTCTCTCGCCACTTCTCCCTATCGTTCATCGCCCCCGGCCGGTCTTCAGTGCTACATCCGGTATCCTCACATAGCTGCTGTATGTATGTTCGATATGGTCGTCCTGCTTTTTCCCGGGCATATGTAGGGGTCAATAGGATTACATCACTTATGAGCTCGTCCCTGCATGTCTGGTTCATCTAACTTGGATAGTTTTCGTGATGAGAGGCAGGTGGCCGTATAGTTGGTTCCTTGTGGGGTGTTCAATATTGCTCGCAGCATTCTTGTGTAATTGCCGTCTAGCTTCTTCTCCAGCCGTTTAGTTAGCGTCCAAGTAGTGCATCCATACAGTAGTATCGATACGACCGCTGCCTGGAAGAAACTGCGTTTCATTTTAGTATCATATTAAAATACTTGATACCATATAATTGTAATTGAATTTAGATAGGTAGCTTTCAGCATTACATTTTAATTTTTTAATTAAGCTTGGCCTAAAATACTATAGCGATAACAGATATTCCACTCTGGGTATCTTAGCTTTTCTAAATTCTATACATCTAAAAATAGCTTCAGTGAAAAGCCCAAGAAATCAGGGGCCGGTCCAAATTAATTTTTAATTTTGTCTCCATAATTCCAACTCCTCCTTAAGGGTTTTGTGTTACTTTCTAGGCGGAGTAGAAGAGGTTGATTGTTTGAAGTGTCCTTTGCATTAAACTTTTAATACCTTCTGTTGAGAGGACGTTCGAGACTACCTACGTGGGCGATTTGGTTTCCTTATCGCTTTTCCGATTCCCACTCGGCCGATGAACGACAAATCAGGTGCGATTCACTAATGGAATTAGAAGAATTCAAGGGGTTGATTTGCGCTGCTACGTACGTCAGGGTTGATAGATTAGCTGTAAATATCAAGAGACATTCTGGCAAGAGAGTCGTCAGCGGAAGAGAGTAGGTCACGAATTAGCCCGGTAGACACAATTTAAAAAAGCGATTTGATGGGATAAATTAACAACAGCAGGTCTCTTTATCTCTCTCTCGCTCTCTCTCTTTCTCACTTTCTCTCTCTTTCTCTCACACACACACAATAAAAAAAAAAAAAAAAAAAAAACAGAAGTAAACTTACACCGGTGTCAGACGAAAAAATGCCTCCCATCTATGGGCCAGTTAGAATTGAATAGAATAGTCTATACTTAAAACAATTTAACTGTGTGCCAACAAATGACTGTTCAATTGATTTATTAGTATTACATAGCAATACTTGCAACCATTTAACTGTGTGTAAACAAATGACAGTTCAATTGATTTATTAGTATTACATAGCAAGATTTGGAACCATTTAACTGTGTGCCAACAAATGACTGTTAAATTGATTTATAAGTATTACATTGCAAAACTTGGAATCATTTAACTGTGTGCCAACAAATGACTGTTAAATTGGATTATTAGTATTACATAGCAAGATTTGGAACCATTTAACAGTGTGCAAACAAATGACTGTTTAATTATTAGTATTACATAGCAATACTTGGAACCATTTAACTGTGTGCAAACAAATGACTGTTAAATTGAATTATTAGTATTACATAGCAAGACTTGGAATCATATAACTGTGTGCCAACAAATGACTGTTAAATTGATTTATAAGTATTACATAGCAAAACTTGGAATTATCTAGCTGTGTGCAAACAAATGACTGTTAAATTCAATTGAATTATTAGTATTACATAGCAATACTTGCAACCATTTAAATGTATGCAAACGAATAACGTTGAATTGAATTATTAGTATTAAATGTCAATACTGGAAACTATTTAACTGTGGACAAATAAAACTATTTTTGCTGGCAATACTTAGAACCATTTATCTGTGCAGAAACAAATGAGTCCCGCTTCATTTAAAAATTGTTACTGTCAAACTATTCGTTTACATATATGTATAAATAGGATTTGGCATTACATAACTGACAAGAGTTGATATGCCATAAAATCAACCAACCAACCAACTAACCAACTGAAGACCAATATTAGCATTGGTATAGACGTGATATACTAATACCATACACAACCGAAGGAATGACAAGATTTACCCAATCACACTTTCTAGAATATAAAACCATTTATATATATAATATGCTCAACAATGGCATTAGCAATATAGAATGCACAAAGTGACAAAGAACTGTAAGAACTACAGACACATTGTTCAATGAACAAGCAGTATATGAAAGGGGCACAAAATGGGAAAAAAGCTTATGGATACTAGAAAGTAAAATAGTTATGTGGCTTTACGATTGTCTGGCTAGGTCTAAGACAACGTATTTTCTCTTAAAAAAACAGTGAAAGAAGAGGTCGATAACAGATTTCTAAGACTACCATTGACCCCCACTACGAGTCCCCTAACGGATGTACCCATTCTCTAAGGGAGATAATTGTCTATTCTCTCCTTACAGTCTCTTATATTTTAGAAACCAAAATTATTGTTTCGAATATAAATTATTCTTTGTTTTTAAAATCCAAGAAAAATATTAAAAGCAAAGAAAAAAATTTTACTGAGAAATATTTGCGATTGATTGATTTTAAGAGCGTGTCATATCGTTCAGGGTTATTTTATGCCTAGAGGTTACAGAATCGCATTCATTGTACATTCATATTTACATTTTCTGTGTAGTTGTTTCTTAAGAGGGTGCATTCGAATAAAAATAATTTTTAGACATCTGTCTGACTTAAAACCGGGATCCTAACAAGTACTCTCATTCGGGGTCCGAATGGACCAGTGAAAAATGTCTACGAAGGGGTACTCCTTACTTCCAAGAACATTTTAACTTGAGGCTCACCATTAGATTCAGCTTAGCGTCAAACCCAAGACCTCCTTTTTTTGGGTGGGTGGGGGAGATCTTACTCCTCTGTAGGGGATACAGTCAACAAATTTTAAGACACCGGCGTAAAGGTTTTTTTTTCGAGTATTTTCGAACTCCAGTGGTCTGAGATTAATTGGTTTGGTTTATCTGTTTAACGGCATAGCAACTCCTGATAGGTGATTTAAAGCCGAAATTTTAATTCCTTTTTGAATTAACAATTATTAGTTATGTAACATATTGACCCCGGCCAAGCTGTCAAAATAGGAAATGCACCAGTGTAAATAACAGGTGCATCCGGATATAACCTTCAGGGTGGACGGGTTGAATTGAGTGCGGTTTGTGACGCCCACAGGAAGAAGGTGAACGGCGAACAATTATATAACCCGGGTGAAGACAGGAAGTCTGGCAGTTGGAGATCGAGAGAGTTGGAGATAAGATGCAGTAGAGAAAACCAGCAACCAGCAGAGGGGGCCTTCAGGCCCCCAATTGAGCAGTTGAAGTTCAGATCAGTTGGAGAGAAGATGCTGGAATGAGGAACATGTCCCAGAGAGGCTGGTTCCCCAGGCCCCCAGTTAAGCAGCCCAGGAGAACGGGAAAGAAACGCTGTTATGGCCATAAGAGTGGGGGTCAATATGTTGCAGTTCTGTTCAGCCTTTTGTAAACACTTTCGAACCCTTTCAAATAAAGTGAGAGGTATATTTTTCTAAAGAACTGTGTCGCTCGTCTTTATTGTGTCGTCGTTATGATTTTGCATGCATATGTATATGTATTATGTGGCTATACAACAGTTAGGTTTATCTGTTTAATGGCATAACAACTCCTGATGGGTCATTTAAAGTCGAAATTTTATTGATATCTAAACCTTTGAATTCAACCATAATAACTAAAGATTCAATTTTCTATTCCTTTTTTTAATTGCCTATTTTTTTATTTGTCTATGATCATGTTTACACACAGATATATGGTCTCTCGTATACCAATCTAATATTTAAAATGCTGTATTATTCTTTTGGTAATAGACAGCTTTCAATTTGATATATATAGCAATTTGGTGTTGCATTATGGGAAAACTATACTATATATTTCCAGTTGATTAGGAGCCTTTTTGTATATGAAAGATTTGTCTTTTGCCTGATTGTGACTGCTCAACATTGAAAATTGACTCGAGACATTGAAGGACCATTTGGGAGTTTACAAAGATTCTTCTATATTTTTCTACTTTAATATGTTAAACTTATTAACAAATTATGGAACCATCAAAAAAGTCAGAACAGATTTTTTTCGGTGGATATAAATATAATTATGAATAATTAATTACCAACCTTAATTATATTACACTATAGTTTCAAATAACTATTCATTATATAAGTTTGTTTGTTTTATGGCATATCAACCTTTGTAGGTTATTTAATGCCAAATCCATTTTTATACAAATAAGCACTTCTATTTCAAACAATTCAGTTTAGCATAAGTACAGAGTTTAATTGTCAAAAACATTACTACTTTAAGCTATTCAGTTTAGTCAAGCAGTTCTATTTCAAATAATTCAGTTTAGCATACAAAAACAGTTCTAGAGTTTCATGTGTGTACTATCAATAAAAGTGTCCATACGAAAAAAGCCTGGAAACTTAGTTAATGATCATCGAATGTACAGATAGATGAAACATGATTTGTAAACGCATATTTTGCTGATAACATTTTGAAACGAACCAGAGCTCACCTTTTTGTGCACAGTTAAATGGTTTCAAGTATTCCTATCTAATACGAAGAATTCTATAATAATAGAATAATTCTATCAAATATTTATCCTTTGTTTTCACTCAGTGATGTAGTTTTGAGTAGTGTTCACAGTAATAATTTTATTTGCACACAGTTTAATGGTATAAAGTATTTCTATTTACCATCAATAATTCAATTTTCGAACACAGTTAAATGGTTTCAAGTATTCTTATCTAACACAAATAATCGTATTCTATTAATCATTTATTTGCATACAGTTGCTATTAATTATTAAACATTTTTGCACACAGTTGAATGGTCTCAAGTATTGCTATCTAACATCAATGATTCTATGCAAAATTAATCATTTGTTGGCATACAGTGAAGTGGTTACAAGTATAGCTATCTAACACTAGTGGCTCTGTTCAAGACGATTCATTCATTTGTACACTGTCAATTAGTCCCAAGTTTTGCTAAGTAATACCAATTGTTCAATTTAGGCACACAATTAAAGGGTTTCTAGTATTGCTACGCAACGTTAACAATTCATTTTAACATCTGTCATTCGTCTGCAAGCTGTTAAATAGTGAAACAGTTATATCTGACCCATCGATAGGACCCTAACAGGTGCTACCTCTTCAGGTCAGAGTGGGTCTGGGAGTAATGACAATGAAAGCGTACTTTACATTCCCCATAGCTCTAGGAGTAGAGCCTCACAATCAGATGTAGTTTAGTGTCATATCCAGGACACTCTTTGACTGTGTGGGAGTTTTAAAGAGTTACAAATATTGCTATGTAATATTAAAAATTCAATTTAACATCAGTCATTTGAAGTTGACACTCAGTGTTAGATATAGCCTAAAAAAGCTATAACTTTTATCCCTATCAGGACTACATAAATAAAATACATATTCATTTTATCATTAATTTTTATTTTTAATGCTAATTCATTAAAAAATCATTAATAATAATCTCGTTATATTATTACAAATATTTTGCCATTTTTAAAAAATAAGGGCTTCAAATTTCATATCGCTTTGGAACTTAGCAGATGACAAAGTCAGTATATTCTAACTTAGCAGAAGATAGAGTCATTATATTCTAACGTAGCAGAAGATACAGTCATTATATTCTAACGTAGCAGAAGATACAGTCATTATATTCTAACGTAGCAGAAGATACAGTCATTATATTCTAACGTAGCAGAAGATAGAGTCATTATATTCTAACTTAGCAGAAGATACAGTCATTATATTCTAACTTAGCAGAAGATACAGTCATTATATTCTAACCCTCACCAACAGTGCCGATAGTGCAATAGATCGCGAATTGGGAAGATAGAAAAGGTTGTGAGATATCAGCTGAAGGCAGTGTCAGTAGAAGACTTTCCGGACATATATCGTAGATGTACCTATGTTTGTCGTGTTTTATCTGTTCCAGCCTTCAAAGCAAATCTGGTTAGCGGGCCTAATTGACCTGATCAGAATTATTGAGCTGCTTGGCCAGTGTAAAATTGCAAATGGTCGTTGTGGTTGATGTGTATGCTATGCGGACGAGAGCTCCAATCAAACGACAGGGATTTACCGCTTCAGTGGTCACGTGATTGTTGGATCTCTTGGCCGGCCGATTTGATTTGCTTCATGATATTCAAGCTTTGAAGTGTTTATAATTTGTTTATGCTAAGCGATACAAAGGCAGATTAATCACGTGAAGAAAAGGTGTGTAGTTGGCAAGGGAAAGTGAAAAAAAACCCAGGTGTGAATAAAGGTATATGCAATGAGAGAGAGAGAGAGAGAGAGAGAGAGAGAGAGAGAGAGGAGATGATATCTGAAAGAGAAAAACATACAGTGGAAGAGAAGATATAGGAGAGAAAAGAAGAGAGATAGGTGGGAGATAGATAGATAGATAGATAGATAGATAGATAGATAGATATGAACAAACAGAAATAGATAGATAGATTGATATGAAAATAGACAGACACATAGATAGACAGATAGATAGATAGATAAAAATAATTTATGAAAGAGAAAAACACACAGAGGAAGAGAGAGAAAAGAAATAGGATGGAAAGGAAGTAGAAGGAAAATATGAGAGAGAGAGAGAGAGAGAGAGAGAGAAGGAGAGAGAGAGAGAGAGAGAATTTCTGAAAGAGAAAAACACACAGAAGAAGAGAGAGAAAAGAAATAGGATGGAAAGGAAGTAGAAGGAAAATATGAGAGAGAGAGAGAGTGAGAGAGAGAGAAGGAGAGAGAGAGAGAGAGAGAATTTCTGAAAGAGAAAAACACACAGAAGAAGAGAGAGAAAAGAAATAGGATGGAAAGGAAGTAGAAGGAAAATATGAGAGAGAGAGAGAGAGAAGGAGAGAGAGAGAGAGAGAGAGAGAGAGAGAATTTCTGAAAGAGAAAAACACACAGAAGAAGAGAGAGAAAAGAAATAGGATGGAAAGGAAGTAGAAGGAAAATATGAGAGAGAGAGAGTGAGAGAGAGAGAAGGAGAGAGAGAGAGAAGGAGAGAGAGAGAGAGAGAGAGAGAGAGAGAGCGCATTTCTGAAAGAGAAAAACACACAGAGGAAGAGATAGAAAAGAAATTGGATGGAAAGGAAGTAGAAGGAAAATATGAGAGAGAGAGAGAGAGAGAGAGAGAGAGAGAGAGAGAGAGAGAGAGAGAGAGAGAGAGAGAGATGATTTCTCAAAGAGAAAAACATACGGTGGAAGAGAAGAAATAGGAGAGAAAAGAAGTGAGATTGGTGGGAGATAGACGGACAGATATATATATATATATATATATATAGAGAGAGAGAGAGAGAGACGGACAGACAGAGACAGAGACAGAGAGTAAATGAAATAAAAAAGAGGTGTGTAGAGAAAGAATTGTGAAAAACATTGATTCTACTGAGGGGGTGGGAAAGAAGATAAAAATTGATAGAAAAGACGAAAAAGCATGAGAGAGGAAGACTCCTCGGAAGACAATAAAACCCGATAAGTACTGATGAAGAAAGGGTATGTTAACAGTAGACGTCTTGTGCATTATATTGAACAAGGAAAGAAGGGAGAGAAATGTTGATTACTGGAGCTAAGTTTCGGACTTTAAACTTTGATCAAACAACTGCTCGCAAGATGTAACAGATTTTCCAATTAACCCATTGCCAGATGTAACCTAATGATTACACTTTCACCCTGCAAACTCCCTACAACTATATCCCAACGCCCAACACGCCCCATGATGAGATATCTACTGAAGCATTTGAACTTAATGAATTAACAGGCGAAAGGCATTTCTTTCAATTTTCTTTTCAGCCCTATTCTCTTCTTTAGTGCCGTCGGTAGCGATTCGAAAAATGGACTTGAGTTACGTAGTTCGATCCCTGGTAGACTGAGTTCATTCGCCTAGATGAATCAGCTGATCTAAATGGAAAAATCTGAAATACGTTTTGCCTTCAATATGTTTCCAGACTCTTTTTGTACAGGTATTTAAAATTGTTGTAGACTCTTGAAAATTCAGTATGTTATGGCTATACATTTTATGAGATGACTGCCCAATTTTTATGATTTCAGGTTCAAATGAACTGCTACAGCAGCAATTGGAACACACCCTACTAAAGTCTGACTGTCACAGCTGGGGAATTTCAAAAAATGCAATCTGGACGTGTGGACACTTTAGAAGAACGATATGCAATAAAATTGTGTTTAAAACTTGGGAAAAATGCCTCAGAAACGTATGGAATGGTTCATACTGCTTTTGGAGCATCTTGCATGAATCGAGCATCAGTTTTTATGAGGCATAAGAGATTCAAGGAAGGCAGGGAGTCTGTGAGGGATGATGAGAGGTGTGGGAGGAGTAAGGAAGTCAATACACCACAGTTGATTGGCCAAAGGGTTAGGGTTAGGGTTACTATGTCGAGGTTTTAAGGGAGTTCAGGAAGAGATTCCAAGGGAAGAGGCCAGCACTCTTCAAATCGGGTCAGTGGCATTTCCACCAGGACAATGCACCAGTCCTCAACTCCATCCTTGTCACAGACTATTTGACCAAGATGGGCATCAAGACAGTTCCTCAGCCTCCCTACAGTCCAGACCTTGCTCTCTGTGACTTTTGCTTATTCACTAAGCTCAGAGGCTGTCGTTATGAGACAATTGAGGAGATGAAAGAGGCAGTGACGAAGGTCATTGACACGCTCACACTAGAGGACTTCCATGGGGCCTTCCTGAAGTTATTGGAACTGTACAACAAGTGGATTGCAGCTGGAGGAGATTACTTCGAAGGAGACTAGAGTTTCATGTGTGTACTATCAATAAAAGTGCCCATACGAAAAAAGTCTGGAAACTTATTTAATGATCCTCGTAAAACTAGGGGCATTGAGGAACAGAGTTCGAGTCCAGCTCGTTGCTGACTATATCCTACCGATTTTCTTCAGACATGAACCTAACATTCCCTCTACACAGCCTTACCAAGGAATGCCTTTTCCCTGTGCATTGTTGCGTTTGGGAAAGGCATGAACTCCCTCTGTTCTCCATACTTCGAGTTATGGATGAATTATAAGTAAAATTTGGCTCTATAGCTTTGATACGGCAACCAGTCTGGGAGAAGGAAAAATGAATTAAAACTAACTTCATCCCTCTTACAAAAATTGAGGGACAAGGTTTGAATACCGCTTGTTGCTGACTCCATGTTGATTTTCTTTAGACGTAAACTTAACATTTCCTGTACCCTTTTTTACTGAGAAATATCTTTTTCCAGAACATTGTTGCGTTTTGGAAAGGCAAGAATTAATCTGTTCCCTCCTTCACGAGTAAATAAGGCAGACAACTTGATATGGCAACTGCTCAGGGAAAAGGAAAACTAAATTAGAACTAGCTGTACCCCACTTACAAAAACAAATTGATTTATTTTAACGGCATATCAACCCCTCTCGGGTCATTTTTGAACAAGAAGTTAGGAAATGGCTTTCACGACGTTTTTATTTAGTTTTTTTTGCGTTAACTTTATCTTTACAATATCATTTACAAAATTACCTTAAGAGACTTGCTGCCACATGATCTAATTCATTAATAATTCGTCTTTTCATAATTCTTCACTTTTACAAACTCCCGACTGAATTAACATAACATATTTTTCAGAGCACTCAAAAACATTTTGGGTTTTATGTAAGCAAAACATCGCTTCTCCTTGTTATATAACGTATGCACTGAAAGAGGCGCTTGGAGCGGAGGTTCTTGAGCCAAACTTGGTACTAAAGCGCCGACCTTGGCACAGAGTAAGTGAGGTCATCGGGTGCAGATTCGAAGTACGGAGATGAAAAGGTCACTGAAGAAAAACTTGACAAGTTATTAAGTATGATCCACGTGGAAGCATAATAATAGTGACACGCACAGAAGAGACACGCCTACGAGATTACTGGAAACGTTTCGAGAGATGGCATAATGGGCCAGTCGAAATTGTGACCCTCTTTCCGGTGCTTATGGCGAATAGACGTATCCATTTCGCTCTTTGGGGTTTTCACGCGAAGTTCACGTTCGGAAGATAAGATATACAGTGAAGTGGTTACAAGTACTCATTAATCTGTACAAGGTGGAACGATGAAATTGTCGTCCTAAAGAAAACAACAAACTCACAAAATCACCAGGTCATCTCTTAGGCTATAATACGACTTTTCCAACAACTGTGTGTGTTCGAATATAACAGCAGACCAAAAAATCACTCTTTAAAATACCATTGGACGCAAGTGGATGAATCTAAATCAACATAAAAATTGTTAAATAAAAGCTTAGCGAAAAGTATCATTTGGTAAGTACTGTTAAATGGTTTAAAACTGTGAAAAAACACAGTGAGTCAAACCAGTTTAATTGATAGTTAATGAACCCAAGGTTAAATAAAATAGATAGTTTCAGTCAGGAGACCAAAAAAGTTTCTGATGTTAGGAATAATTCAGAAAGAATCGCTTGATTTGAGTGGTTTTAAAGTTCCATCTCTGCTCGTCTGGCTTCTTCGTTAGACGATGCATAATGCATTTTAAAACCTGGATGAGACTGATTGCATTTCACATAGCACTAATTATTCTCCCTCCAGCCCTGGGTAAATAGTAGGGCAGACTAGGTTCTTCAGCCTTGGTGAGGCAACTAGTCTAGGAGAAGGAAAACTCTGAATTGAAACCTGTTAAACTCCGCTTAAAAATTGTCGTTGTGTCATATCCTGCCCGAGCGGAGGGGTTGGGTAAATAGGATAATGCATTTCGCCAAGTAATGAAAGTAATACGTTAACGTGAAGATGTATCTGTGTTGATCTTCATTCTAACGGAGTAGAACTGAAAGCAGTTGGGGGTCAGCACAACGAACAAAAACAAAGATGGCGACACAAAAGAAACAGAGCGATAAGAGGTGACGAATAGGATAACCGAAGGACGGCGTGAAGAGATCAGTGCTTGTTGATGGTCTAATAAAAGTTTATGTAATAATGTAACATTTTCACTTGATGGGTATAAAACAACCCCCCCCCAAATAAGTGTAAAGTTGTCACTGAAATGGCGGGCACTGAATTGAAAGGATGTTGGATGTGTGATTGGTGTGGTCATATAGATGAATGTTTATGATGTTGCTAACGGACGCCAAAGGAATGTGTATTGATCTTCATCACAACGTAGAATTGAAAGCAGTTGGCGGTCAGCAAAACAAGCAAGGACAAAGATGGTTTGCTTTGGTTCTATGGCATATCAACTATTGTTGGTAATTTAATGCCAAATCCTGATTTTACATATATATTGAATATATGATTTAGTAAACACATTTTGTTGATAAACACAATTAAATGATCAAACAGTTCCATTTCTAACAATTCAATTTAGCATGTTAAGAATATTAAATGGTTCCATGTATTGCTATGTATAACTAACAATTCAATTAAACATCAGTCATTTGTTTACATACAGTTAAATGATCAAATAGTTCTATTTCTAACAATACAATTTAGCATGTTAAGAAAGTTAAATGGTTCCATCTATTGCTATGTATAACTAACAATTCAATCAAACATCAGTTGTTCATTTACACACAGTTAAATGATCAAACACATTTTGTTGATACACACAATTAAATGATCAAACAGTTCTATTTCTAACAATACAATTTAGCATGTTAAGAAAGTTAAATGGTTCCATCTATTGCTATGTATAACAAGCAATTCAATCAAACATCAGTTGCTCATTTACACACAGTTAAATGGTCAAACAGTTCTATTTCTAACAATTCAATTTAGCATAAGTCATTGATTTGCACACAGTTTAAATGGCAAACAGTTCTATTTGACCCATAGATAAGTTCCTGTCAGGTGCTACCACTTTAGGCCAGGGTGGACCTGGGGGCGATGCCAATGAAGGAGAACTCTGAATTCTCCAAAGCCACAGCATTACTGGATCAGATTGTTTAGTGTCATATCCAGGACACTTATTGGCGAGGTCTTACTCCTTTGCAGAGATGCAGTCGGTGTATTCTACAGCCCAAGCCGACTGGATTAGAACAAAGATGGCGACCCGAATGAGACACAGAGCGATAAGAATGGACCTAAAGGATGACCAAAGGACAACGGCGAAGAGATCGGTGCTGGGTGATGGTCTGATAAAGGCTTAGTAACAATGTAACATATTCGCTTTATGGGTATAAAACAAAAAAGTCTAATGTTGTCACTGATGTAGCGGGTACATCATTGAAAGGATGTTGGTAGTGTAGTTGGTGTGGTCACAAAGATGAATGTTTGGGATGTTGTTAACGGACGCCAAAGGAATGTGTGTTGGATGGTACTATTTACCAACCCCTCCGCTCGGGCAGGATATGACACAAGGTCAATTTTTTAGCGGAGTTTAACAGGTTTCAATTCAGACTTTTCCTTCTCCTAGACTAGTTGCCTAACAAAGGCTGAAGAAGCTAGTCTGTCCTACTATTTATCCATAGCTGGAGGGAGAATAATTGGATTCATACCTTCCCCAAGGGTATTAGTGCTATGTGAAATGAAATCAGTCTCGTCCAGGATTTGAACCCGAGTCGCCGTGTTCATTTCCTACGACGATAACGACTACACCACGGGCACCTCCTTTTTTTTACCCCTCCGCTCGGGCAGGATATGACACAAGGTCAATTTTTAAGCGGAGTTTAACAGGTTTGAATCCAGAGTATTCCTTCTCCTAGACTAGTTGCCTCACCAAGGCTGAAGAACCTTGTCTGCCCTACTATTTACCCATAGCTGGAGGGAGAATATTTTGGATTCATACCTTTCCCAAGGGTATTAGTGTTATGTGAAATGCAATCAGTCAGGTTCAGGATTTGAACTTGTGTCGCCGTGTCCATATCCTGCGACGCTAACCATTACACCACGGGCACCTCCACACACATGTGTGTTGGATGGTCAACGTTGGACTGCTATGGTCAGTGGCAAAATATGTCGAGGAAGGTTGTTATGACACGATAATTTTTGGTGGGTTCGTTTATTGGTTGCGTTTTATCACATGTACAGCCAAGTCGGCAAGGGGTTGAAGAATACGCCGACTGCATCTCTGCAGAGGATTAAGACTCTTTCCAATAGGTGTCTTAGATGTGATGAGGGAATGTTGAGTATCACTTCTTTGCTACGACTCCCAGGCCCACTTTAACCCAGAGTAGTTGTGGTACCTGTTCGGTCGCCATCTATGGGTCAAATAGAACTGTTTGATCATTTAACTGTGAACAAAAAAAATAATTGATGTTAAATTAGATTGAATTATTGCCCAGTCGGCTGTGGCTGTAGAATATACCAACTGCACCTCTGCAGAGGGATAAGACCCCCAAACAAGGAGTGTCCTGTATATGACAATAAACAATCTGATGGTGAAGTTCCAGCGATACTGGAGCTTTCGGGAATGCGGAGCACCATTCACTGGCACTAGTCCCAGGTCCACTCTGGTAGCACCTGATAGGAGCCTATCTATGTGTTAAATAGAACTAAACTGCATACTTATGCTAAACTGAATTGTTTGAAATTAGAACTGTTTGACTAAACTGAATAGCTTGAAATAGAAATGTTTCTGACAATTATACTGTACTTACATTTAAACTGCGTGCTTATGCTAAACTGAATTATTTGGAATAGAACTGTTTTTGACATTGAAACGTTACTTACACTAAACTGATTTGTTTAATATAGAACTTATTTGACATTTAACTGTGTAAACAAAATATTGTACTTATACTAAACTGGATTAGCTGAATTAGAACTGTTTGACTAAACTGAATTGCTTGAAATAGAAATGTTTTTGACAATTGAACTGTGTGCTCATGCTAAACTAAATTGTTTGAATTAGAACTGTTTGACTAAACGGAATAGCTTGAAATAGAAATGTTTTCACATTTAAAGTGTGTACTTACATTCAAACTGTGTGCTTATGCTTGACTGAATTGTTAGAAATGGAACTGTTTTTTGACATTGTAACTGTACTTACACTAAACTGAATTGTTTGATATAGAACTTCTCTACTTATACTAAACTGAATTAGCTGAATTAGAACTGTTTGAATAAATTGAATAGCTTGAAATAGAAATGTTTTTAACAAATAAACTGTGTACTCATGTTAAACTGAATTGTTTGAAATTGAACTATTTGCATAAAAACAGATTTGGCATTAAATAACCTACAAAGGTTGATATGCCATAAAACCAACCAACCAATCAACCAACCAACTTGAATTGAATTGTTAGGATTATATAGAAATACTTAAAACCATTTAACTGTATGCAAAGGAAATGAGTAATGTTGGACAGAACTTCTGTACAAACAAATGATAAATACTAAATGGAATTACAAGTGTTTGATAAGAATATTTGAAACCATTTAACTGTGTGCCGATGAATGAGCTCTGGCTTGTTAAAAAAGTTATCTTCTAACAATTCGTTAACAAATTAGATATATATATAAGTAGTAAGTTGGCTGACTGTGGCCGAGGGGCGACCCAACGGCTTCATTTTCGATAGCAACTACACTGAGGTGTAAACGGACAGCGCAAATCCTTTAATTGGATGCCTCCACTTACTCTTGATCCGTACGTTATAATGTTGAGTGTTAAGCATGGAGGATCAAGTACCATTTTTTTGAGTCTTTAGTGTGACTCGAGCAGAGTTTGAACCAGGATCACCCGGGCCATTTGCAAACATTCGACCTATTCTGCCAATGGACCGGTTTATATATATATATATATAATATATATATATAATATATATATATATATATATATAATATATATATATATATATATATATATTATATATATATATAATATATATATATATATATATATATATATATATATATATATAATATATAATATATATATATATATATATATATATATATATATAATATATATAATATATATATATATATATATATATATATATATATATATAATATATATATATATATTATAATATATATATATATATACTATATATATATTATATATATATATATATATATATATATATATATATATATATATATATATATTATACCTTTGATATTTGATAGTTGTATCTAATTACGTATGTGGAATTTTTTTTCACACTTAATAATGTCCAGGATTTCGTATCCCTCATTATTGTAGGTTGCATCAATGTTTATATATATATATATATATATATCGCATCCTGTTTGTGCGGAGGGGTTGGGTATATATATTCAAATCAACATTTCAAATTCGTCTTAGACTTTTTTTAATAGCCCACTAAAAATAGCCAAACTTCATTCATACTCTTTTTAAAACAAATATATATGTGAGTATATGTTTATATGTGTATGCGCGTGTACGTGTTAGTGTGTATATGAGTATATTTGTGTGAGTGGTTTCATTTGGTAGGTTACTTTACGTCAGCCATCTTTGATTGTCCGAGTTTCTTTTAACCTGGAAATATTTTTCTTTTCGTGTTTTTTTTCTTCTTCTTCCTTTTATCGTCTGGTCATCAACGAAATGTTTGCACGCAGCTTTGAGTATTGCTAAGCATATTCTTATAACTTAACCAGCAACTTTTTTTTTTATATTTTGACAGCTTGAACTTTGACCTTTGCTTGATGAAAGAGAATGTCATTGCCGTGTCTAGGCCGAATCCGAGACAGATGATAAATAATTTAAACTGTTTTCTGTCTTTGTTAGCCTTTTCTTTTATAACCACGGCCTTCTTCGTTTTTTGTTTTTTTTTTCGTGGGGCGCTTCTCTGTTTGAAATGATTAGCGCTGCTAATCTTGCAGACCGTTGACAGAAAGCTCGATTCTCCCTGGGTATCTTGAACTTCAGGCTTTGTTCTACCCCAAACTTTGTTCTAATGATTACTTCTTTCGAAGCGTGCTTAGTAATTTACAAAGCTCTTTGCTTCGAGATGTGGCACAAGGCCGAATGCGGAGCGTGCTTAACGTAACTGTTGTCATCAAAGGAAATGAAATTGGTGATCTGAGTTCAAACCCTGCCGTAACATTTTGGTATCATCTTGAATGTTCATAAAAAAAAAACAAAAAAAACCCTCCAAAACAAAAACAAAACAACTGGTGACTCTGTTAATCAGATACGAAAATATCTTTTATTTCTGACTGTCTCCAATCTAGCAGTTTGACGCAAACACAGAAAGAGGAAGATCTTGTTAGGGTCTACGAACGAATTTTGTTTGCTGCTATACAGAGACACCCACCTCCACCCAGACCCGACCAACGTCTCACCAAAGTTGTCGATTTGGTTTCCAAATCTCAACCTTCCTTATTTTGAATTTAAAATTATCTTTTCTTATATAATCTATTAATTATCTCATTCAGCTAATTTTTTTAAAATCATACAACGTGTGAAAGCACGTGCGATACCCTGTCCTCATCAGCCGCCAACCAGGCGTGATAACACAGTTTCGGTAGGTCAAGGCGGTACTGCCACTCCTGGCCCTACCAAGCAGCTTTTGCCACCGGACAGGGTATTAAGAGAATTTATATATATATATATAAGAGAGAGAGATATATACGCGAGATCAATTAAGAGCAGAGACAACATTGGACGTTAATCTTCATCTTTAGTGTGCTGTATTTATCCTACGTCCCCACCAACGTACGAATATGGCACAAGGCCGTTTTTAAGGTGGGTCCTGTCGCAGGGCCGTAGCCCAACGCGATAGGCAGTTCCAAAAAATGCCTCGGATCCCCGTCGGCATTCCCCTTTTCGGGGCGCCTCAGGCGCCGGGCGATAAACCCAACCCCTCCGAAGAGGGTTAAAGCCTGGAGGGACGGCCCCCTGAGGCCAGAGGT
>OY757939.1:17804975-17839975 GCA_963585895.1 Sepioteuthis lessoniana
GCCTGGCTTCGGCGAGCAAGCGAAAGCAAACGTCTTCTCCCGAGGCAGGTCATAAGATGTATAGCAATAAGATACTGAATTTTCAAGAGTCTACGACAATTTAAATGCCTGTACAAAAAAGTCTGGAAACTTATTGAAGCCACAACGTACATAGCAATACTTGGAATCATTTTACTATGTGCAAACGAATGAGTAATGTTAAATAGAATCATGAGTAGAAAAAATTGAAACTATTTAACTGTGTTCAAACAATAGAAATACTAGCGTTCAAATTAGTTCTAACTCATTTAAAAATGAAGTTACCGACAAACTAATCTCATACAAATCATATATATCTATTTAAATGTGTTTAAACAAATGAGTGAAATTAAATTATTACTTTTACATATGTTACATATGAATATGAGAATTAGACCCATCCATACCGGTAGGTAAAACGTTAATAATGTCCATAACATTAATGGAGGTGCCCCGTGGTGTAATGGTTATCGTCGCAGGACGAGCCTGATTACATTTCACATAGCACTAATACCCTTGGGAAAGGTATGAAAGGAGAAGGAAAACTCTGAATTCGAACCTGTTAAACTCCGCTTAAAAATTCACCTTGTGTCATATCCTGCCCGAGCGGAGGGATTGGACAATGGAGGTGCCCGTGGTGTAATTGTTATCGTCGTAGGAAATGGACACGGCGACTCGAGTTCAAATCCTGGACGAGACTGATTACATTTCACATAGCATTAATACCCTTATATCCAAATATTCTCCCTCCACGTATGGGTAAATAGTAGGGCAGACTAGGTTCTTCAGCCTTGGTGAGGCGACTAGTCTAGGAGAAGGAAAACTTTGAATCAAACCTCCGCTTAAAAATTGACATTGTGTCATATCCTATCCGAGCGGAGGGGTTGGTAAATAGGATGATGTCCATAAGGCACATATATAGATAACATAGTAATCCCGAAACACGAAAAACACTTGACGACTTCTTAGTTCAGGTACGAAACTTTTTATTAGCTTTGAGTTAAAAGGTTTTTCGACATAAGGAAGAGAGAGGCACAGTCTTTCTATGACGACTTTTCCATCTGCCCCCTCCACCACCACGTGCGACAACTGCCGCAAGGCCTCGGTGAGCTCCGAAAGTCAACCGTCTTCTTCGGACGCTAAAACTCGACTCACTGACTTTTTTTCAAATCCCCCAAATCCTCCGCGCACGCTTCCGGTGCATGACTTCATTCACATCACCCGGTCACATTTTTTATCTGGGGTTTCTATTCTGACATCTCTGAATGACACATCCGATCCGCGCGTGCGTGAACACCTGTGCTCATGTTTGGACCAAACTAACCCATGCGCTAAGCGAAAGGTTCTCAGCCTAACTAAACCGAAAGGCAAGATATATAAAAACGAAATCCCTTGGGCCATTATATTACACATAAAAATACTTGAAACCATTTAACTGGGTTCAAAAATGAGCTGAGACTTGTTTAAGGATGTAATCCACAAAAAACAATGTTTACAAACCATGTGTATTTAATAGACCAAAGAAAAAAAAAACTAAACTTCTATATTAACATGTAATATAAGCAATTATATATCTGACTACAGCAACTGTTTCTCTTCAACGTGGTTCTATTCAAAATTATCACCCTTTGCGGCAATGTATTTTGCGTCACCTTTGTAGCCACTTGTCAGATCCACTTTTGGATAAAACTTTTTGCGTATCCTCGATGCTTACTGTCAACAGCTTTGTGCTATGCAGTTTTTCTTCAATACCGGTTTTGCCTTCTTTAAACTCTCCACCCGACCTCTTGTCGCCATCTTTACACATTACTCTCACGATTCTCTCCATGACTGTCACTTTTTCTTTTTTTTCTTTTTTCTTTTCCTTTTCTTTTCTTTTTCTTTTTCTTTTCTTTTTTGTTTTCTTCTTGTTTTCTTTTTTTTTTCTTCATTATACCCGCAGTTATGCAACATCAGAAAATACAGACAAAAATGACAGTGATGCTATAAGAATTACAATATCTGATCATCAAAAGAAAAAAATTGCATCGTTACCCTAACGGCGAGGCTTAGAATATGCAGGCTGAATCCCGTGTCGAGGGGTAAGACCCACTCCCCACCAAAGGAGATATCCTGAGGATGAGAGTAAACAATATCGGAGGGGGGTGTCTTCTTCTTTTGATTCTTTGTCTTTTTATTCCTCATCTTATTCGGTCGGTTGGTTGGTTGGTTTGTATTTTTGGATTATCAACCCTAGTGGGTTATTTAAAGCCAAGCCTATATATATATATATATATATATGCAAATTTCATTAAACATAATAGACATTTTATGTCTACATATTTTATTCTGGATCCGTTCAAATTCCTGTATCACTTTTATCGTATTCGGGGGGAATTGATTTATGTATTGTCCATAGTTGTATGTATCCCTAGTACTTTCTGCCCGACTTTGGTCCATCATCAGGGGAGGATCTATTACAAAAGTGATGTAACTTTTGTTTAAGCATATTACAACGGTGTAAGGGCGTCTTTGCCGTTGAAGATTATGGCGCAGAAAGTACTAGGGATACATACAACTATGGACAATACATAAATCAATTCCCCCCGAATACGATAAAGGTAATACGGGAATTCGAACGGATCCAGAAGAAAATATGTAGGCATAAAATGTCTATTATGTTTAATGAAATTTGCATTAACGAAGAAATGCTGCCTAAATATACATATATATATAATATATATATATATATATATATATATATAAAATATATACGGAAAACTCAATGGACCATCATTTGGCTATTTTGAATTTATTTCAGTTGGCCTCTGATATGAGGCAGACAACCTCTTCAGATAGCCAACACATAGTGGAGAGAGAAAAAATTGTGGAAGTATTCTTACAATGGATTCTTATTCATAAACAAAAATAGAAATATCTAAAAAGAGGGGGGAAACAAAAAGACCTGGGCATGAACTTGACGCCAAAATCAGGTGTGGTACTATTTACCAACCCCTCCGCTCGGGGCAGGATATGACACAAGGTCAATTTTAAGCGGAGTTTAACAGGTTTGAATTCAGAGTTTTCCTTCTCCTAGACTAGTTGCCTAACCAAGGCTGAAGAACCTAGTCTATCCTACTATTTACCCATAGCTGGAGGGAGAATAATTGGATTCATACCTTTCCCAAGGGTATTAGTGCTATGTGAAATGCAATCAGTTTCGTCCAGGATTTGAACTCGTATCGCCGTGTTCATTTCCTACGGCGATAACGACTACACCACGGGCACCTCCACCAAAATCAGGTGTGGTGCCCATATCTGGTGCTCTGTGTATTTATCTATCTGGAAGAATTTTTTTTAAACAGATTCCCTGGACATTCAACCATTTGAATAATTTTTCTAAATTGACCGATTCTATTTTAAGAAAATAAATTGTGTATTTACTTATTCATTCCTTTATTAAGAAAAAACGTGGCGATAAATGCTATTATTAATATCATACTTATCTTTATACTATTTAAAAGAATGTACCGATACCCACTCATAGATCGAACACGGATCTCTAGCTAAGAAGCACAAGTGTTGAAATGGTTTGTGCTACTGGAGCTCACGTGACTTGAAGTGTTGGATATATATATTGTAAAAAGTAAGTAAAGTTGGCGACCCTAATCGAAGGCGACCAGAAGGCTCCCTTTTCAATAGTTACTACACAGAGGTGTAGGGGAGGGCGTTACTCCTTTCCCAGGATTGCTCCACTTTACCCTTGACACGTATCTTATATTGCTGAGTGTTAAGCAAAGAGGTATCAAGTACCATATTTAAAGTCTTTGGTATGACGCGACCAAGTCTCCCGGGCCATTGACGAACACTGTATCCACTAGACCAATAAGAGATCTAACGAGAGTGAAGAGTAGACGTATGCAAAATAGATATGAAATGTAACATTATAAGTGAGTATTGTTTAGTATTCTATTCTCAGTATGTAGATTAGGTGATCGCTTTGTATCTCAAAATCCCAAAGGAGTTTGTGCGTCTCATTCTCCAGGACAGATTCTGGGTTGCATATATACCATTTATTCGTTTAGTCAAATTGAAATTTCTTGCTCGGTTCTCAGTGGATCAGCTTGCCCACCCAGTCGTGTCTCGTCTTTTACTCTTTCTATGCTAATTTGGAGAGTATTGTTGGAGAGTATGAAAATTTCAAGTATCAGGCAAAATTACCCACCTCACGGAATATTACTAAAGTGTGGAGACGGATAATAGTTTTGAACATTATAAAGCTTTAGGTAAACAATTTTTTAGGGTTTTATTTGATTTTTATTTGAGATTGAAATTTAGATTTTATTTAATGCATCACTATCTTTGCATATTTTTAATCTTGAATACTATCATTCTAATTACCGTTAAAATCATTACACATCAAAATAATTGACCATATCAATAATAATAATAAACAATTCTAACAACTATTACAATTATAGTTAATTCATTATTATTAAAAAAAAATTGAGAGTTTTTCACGTCAGTATTGGTCTTTGACTGGAGTTTGAGTGACAAGTTTCCTCAAGTCTCCAGGACTCTTCTCAGTATTCTGGCCGATCCCATCAATACTGTAGCTTGGATTGTCTCCACTTATCCTCTTATTTCCAAGACCACTAATTCTTTTACCAATCTTTGGTGACAGTACCGAATGCACCAATTACAACTGGAATCTCACCTTCTTGTTCCTTAGTTTTTTTTCAGTTCTCTAGCAAGGTTCAGTTACTTATCTTTCTTTTCGCTTTCTTTTAATTTTACCTTGTGGTCAGCCAGGACAGCAAAGTCCACAATTCTGCAAGTTCTATTTTTTTTTTGCTGATTTATATAATACCTAGTCGTTGGCCGAGATTAGGTGATCGCTTTGTATCTCAAAATCCCAAAGGAGTTTGTGCGTCTCATTCTCCAGGATAGATTCTGGGTTGTATATATACCATTTATTCGTTTAGTCAAATTGAAATTTCTTGCTCGGTTCTCAGTGGATCACCTTGCCCACCCAGTCGTGTCTCGTCTTGTACTCTTTCTATGCTAATTTGCTGCATTCACTTATTATGTAATTGAACGTTCGATAAGGTTCCTGCGAATTAATTTTGCCTCAAATAGTTTTCTGGTTCTCCAGAGATACTCTTTTAAAAAATTTTCTTTCATGTCTACCTGTTTGATGGTGTCAGCTTCTACTATTCCCAAGTATCTGTAGTTTTTTTTTTAATCTCTGTGCGTTCTGATCTTTTCTTGATTTGTTAGTTCGATTCCTTCCATCATGTGTCGTTTCTTGCTTTTCATTATTAGCATCTGGCATTTTCTATGCCAAATTCTACTTCTATATCTTGACTGTATATTCTCACGGTCTGTAGTTGGTTTTCCAATTCGCTTTCGTTTATAGCAAACAGTTTGATGTCGTCTACGTACACTAAGTGATTTATCATTTGTGATTTACTGAGTTTGTATCCGGCTGTGCATTTCCTTATAATGTAACTGAGTGGCATTATCGATTTTACAAATAGTGCATCTCTCTTGAATATACATCTCTGGGTATTTACCTCTTCTAAACTTTTCCCTCTTCCTGTCAATCTCACTCTCCAGCATTCCATCGTGTTCTCGAAAACCGTATGACTTCGTCGGGTATTTTATACATTTTGAGACAATGTAATATCAAGCTTTGAGGGACCATATCCTAGTCAATCCAAGCTATAGCCAATTTTTTCCCTCTCGTTTTATTCTCGTTAAAGAAGTGTTGATCTATATATAGTAGTTCTCCTGTGCTCCTAGTTCCCTAGCGGCATCCTTTTTGTTCGTCGGGGAAGAGTCCGCAGCTAATCAGTGAGTAGTAATTTTTGCCGTTGGTATTTTCCATGTCATCGGTAGGAACATTATGGGTCTCTAGTTGTTTGGGGTGATTCCTTTGAGAAGGGGTGTCTTTCTGGGTCATGGTGGTCTTCCCTTTGGTTATCCATTCGGGTATCTCAGTTTTCTGTAGCGTACAAATTCGTTTGGCCTCGCCCAGCTCTGAATCTCGACTCTCTCGTTCGGAGGCAAGAACTCAACTCTGACTTTTTCCAAATCTCAAAATCCTCAGCCCACCCTTCCGTGCATGACGTCATTCCAACTCCTAGTCCCATTTCCTATATGGAATTTTTTTTTTGACATCTGTGAACGACACATCGTCCCCGCACGCGCGTGAACACCTGCGTTAATGTTTGTACCTAACTAACCCATGTACTGAGCCGAAAGGTTCTCGTCCTAACTAAACCGAAAGGTAAGATATACAAAAACGAAGAAAGATAATATAAAAAATCCCTCTGCAATTATATAACATTCGAATTGCCGACTACAGTGAATAATATTTTATCTTAACCTAGGAGTCCATGTCTTCCGTTAGCCTTGGGGGTAGGAAGACGAAGTGGCTTGGTGGGTGTGTGCAACGTGAAATTTGGAAACCCCCTTGCCAGCGGCGGTCAATATAGCCTCAAATTATGAGATGGTTATGAGATAAATACTTATCATATTTACCAACCCCACCGCTCTGGCAGGATATAAGACAAGGTCAATTTTCAAGCGTGCCTCACCAAAGCTTAAGAACTGTCTGTCCTACTATTTACCCATAGCTAGAGGGAGAATAATTGGGGTTCATACCTTTCCCAAGGGTATTAGTGCCATGTGAAATGCAATCAGTCTCGTCCAGGATTTGAACTCGTGTCGCCGTGTCCATTTCCTACGACCATAACCATTATGCACCGTCACAATATTGTTAAATATATTCAAGGATTGAAAGTGATAAAATATTTCTATTTCATTAAGAGATAGGACTAAAATAGATGCTTCCACTCCGTATCACAGTAAACCTAGAAGAACAGCAGTGGTACTATTTAACCCATAGCTGGGAGGATAAGGGGGTTCATACCTTTCGCAAGGGTATTTGCCCGAAAGTGAACGTAATAGAGCGACTGGAGTACGAACTCACGTACTACCATTCCGCAGTCCATTGCTTTAACCATTACACCAGGAGGACACCACCCATGGCAATTGGGGTATTCCATGTTTGTTATACTAATTGACATTGTTTACCTTATACAAAATTGATTTGATCTTAAATATAATCTATTTCTTCTTTTTAGTATGTTTTAGTCTGTGTTTTCTGGTCTTTCTTGTTTTACTGCACTGGTGTTTGTTGGATTTCTTTTTTGTAAGGATGTGACACGACGTGCGATTGAGAACTTAATTAAAATGTAAAAATTAGAGTTCATGAAATGTATTCTAATTGATATATATATATATATATATATATGTATATGTATATGTTATATTGTCATATGCAAACTCATGCAGAATGAATCACAACGACACAACGATAAAGGACGAGCAAAATATGTACCTCTCACTTTATTGTAAGGGTTCGAAAAGGGTTACTCAAGGTTTGCGTGTGAGAGGGAGCTAGAGACCGAACATAACTGCAATATATTGACTCCTACTCTTATGGCCGTCAACGTTGTGTCTTTCTCGTTCTCCTGATTCTCAACCAGAGGCCCAGGGGCCCAGCTCTCTGCTGGATGATGGCTTTCTTTACTGCATCTTATCAGCAACTTCTCTGGACCCCAAATCATCGGGGGCCCCGAGGGCCCCTTCGGCCTGGCGTGGCTTTCCCTACCACATCTCGTCTCTAACTCCAACTCTCTGACTTCTTGTCTTGACTGAGTTATATAATAGTTCAACGCTCAGTCAATCGCCAACTCAGTCTTTGGAATGGCATATTTGATCGTCATCAAGCGGAAATAACTGTCATTCAGTTCACAGGTCACTCTCTTCCGGTGCATCGGTCTATGAGTGTACCATGGGATTTTTTACCTTGTCCCATTTCATCAGAGAAATCCCGCCTACGCGATTTCTTTCGATTACTGGCCATTGGGATGTGTCACTTCCTTCCGGTGCATCACTTTGGAATGGCATATTTGCCTAGGTCGAAGGTCAAAATACAACATATATAAAACAAAACAAAACAAAAAAAGATCCTTAGAATTAGTATCTTTTTGTTCAAGGCTTATATTGACCTAAAAAGCTGGTTGATCGTTCCTAAAAGTCAGTTATGTGAGAGACAATCGTTTTTAATTTTAATGGACAGTTAAGTGCGAGGCAATTGTTTTTATCTTAAAGGTTAGCAAATTTATTTGATTTTTCGGTTGTCAACACTTCATCAATCATAATGATGAAACGGGTCATTTCGTAAAACATATTTTTCGAGTCCTTATCTTGAAGGTCAAAGTCAAAAAGGAAATTTAATTTTGCTCCACCCTAAAAAAAGGCGAGCAGGGCATGGCTCATCCAGTCAGGTGCGGCTGAGAATTTTTTGTTCAACCCCCAATTGCTCTAAACCTGTTCCCGTTGGTCAAAGCATCTCAAAAGGTTTTTCTCTATACATGTAAGATATAATCCTGAACTAGGATTGGCTGACCAATGGGAATATGACTCCTAATTGTCTCTTATTGGACAACCAATCAGAAACCTTTTTGGGTCCAGATATTGCTCTATAAAAATTGGATAATTAAACGAATCCTCAGAAAGGATGAGAAAAAAGGACCAAGAAGAAACTCAAGACAGCCAAAGAAGTGTCTCTTCTAGACCCGAGGCACTCCGAACAACCATCAGCCGTTACAAAAATTCAAAGTCCCAGACTTTAGAGACGTTAGTGTTACTCTAACCGCACCTCATCGTCACTCTTCCTCTCTCGATATTCTTTCTTCTTCTGTTTGCCAGCAAATCAAACCTCGTTTGTTAGTTATTTATTGTCTCACAAATGTGTTTCAATAAAAACGATTTTTTGTTGCTGTTAAACAACGGTTTTTTCTATTCTTTGAATTGCAAGACAGTTTAGCCACTCATATACCTGACCGTCAGAAGAAAATCCGGCTGAATTGTGTCAACCCCTCTCCGTGGATCTTTCAAGCATAACGTGGGCACGGAAGGATTTAACAAAGCAAACAGTCGGAAGCTAATGTGGAAGTCACGAATACAATAGCCACAGCAATACTGTGACTAGTAGTCAGACCACATAGGGCTCCGTGACTAGCATAGGACCACAAGGATACTCTTTCAGTTATCTCATTTTTCCCTAGCTACAATTAACTCCCAGATAAATTAATGTTTTGAATTTGGTTTTGTTGGAATGCATTCAAATGCTGCTTCTACGTGGGCAGTAACAAGATATGTCTTTTAGGTATTTATAGAAGAGTATCAAACTTTTTTGCATACATTACAACTGGATAAGTTGGGACCAGCCATATCGTATAGCTTTTCTTGTTTTTGTTTCTTTGTCGCTTCGTAGATTTAAGCGAATTTTTGCAGAGACGGTTCTGCGATCTGAAGATACTTTTTGAAAGGAGTATGCCTAACAGTTCATTGAACTGTTTATCCATTTATTTATAAATTCACCACCTGCTTATGCTTCTGTGTTATTTGTGTAGATGTAAATCCATTGTTGTCCTTTACTTTTTTGAAATTTACTACTTAACATACAAGCCTGTTCTCGAGAGAAAATTCGGCTAGATATTCACCATTTCTATTTGTAGGGTTGTATAAACAAAATTTATCATTTTTGTCTTCGAATATATGAGCATTCATAAGACATAGTTAAGCTTAGACATATACACTAACAGATCAGTTCCAGTTTCATTGAAAGCAGAGTGGAACTGAGAATACTTTCAATGAAGATGTACTCAACACTCCTCAGCACTCCAAAACGGAGACTCACCACTTTATGCAGCAAAGTATCATGCCCACGTCACGTCTTTTGTTGTAGTCTTACTTCTCTGTTGGGAATAAAAATTTTAAAAAGCTGGCGACCTTAGTAGAGAATGACCCACAAGCTTCCTTTTCAATAGCTAAGACACCGAGGTGTAGGAGAGGGCGCTACTCTATTCCCACGATTGCTTCACTTTACTTTTGATCCTTACCTTATAATGGTGAGTGTTAAGCAAGGCGGCATCAAGTACCATTTTTGAGTATTTGGTATGACTGGATCTGGGATTGAACCCCAGTCTCCCGAAACATTGGTGAACACTTTATTTATTAAGTTGGTGGGTTGTTTGGGTTTTATGGCATATCAACCTTTGTAAGTTATCTAAAGCCAAATCCAATGTTATGCAAGTAGTCAGTTCTATTTCAAACAATTCAGTTTAGCGTGAGTACACAGTTTAATTGTCAAAAACATTTCTATTTCAAGTTATTCAGTTTATTTTAAAAGTTCTATTTCAGCTAATTCAGTTTAGTCTGAGTACAAATTTTGTTTACATTCAGTTAAATGTAAAAACAATTCAGTTTAGTGTAAGTACAGTTTCAATGTCAAAAACAGTTCCATTTCAAACAATTCAGTTTAGCATAAGCACGCAGTTTAAATGTAAGTACACAGTTTTATTGTGAAAAATATTCTATTTCAAGCTATTCAATTAATTCAAACAGTTCTAATTCAAATAGTTCGGTTTAGTATAAGTATGCAGATAGTTCTATTTAACCCATTGATAGGGCCCTGTCCGGTAAAACAATTCCGGGTCAGAGTGGATCTGGGAGTATTGGCAATGAAGGGGTGCTCCGCATTCCCATAAGCTCCAACATCACTGGAACCTCACCATCAAATTGTTCAGTGTCATATCCAGGATACTCGTTTAGGGAGAGTTACCACTCTGCAGAGGTGCAGTCGGTGTATTCTACAGCCCCAGCCGACTGGGTTATACTCATTTGGCCAATGTCAGCAGGGAATACTGTCAGCATATTCTAAGCGCTATAGACTGGGCGAAATCCCCGAAGAAATTTGATATCGGGCTAAGAACCTATTGTATGACAAAGGGATTTTTTGATGAGTTTTTGTCTTCAATCAACCAAGTTTTGAATCGACAAAAATCGATGTAGAGGGAGAATATAAGCCTCCCATACTCCTAGTGATTTGAACTCTCTTCTCCATATACAGTCAAAACGGATCCACTTCTTGCTTGTCGATTATGTTTGAATATTTAAAAGGCCAGATCCTGTTGGCTTTCTCCAGGGAAAACCACTCGATGGGATGGGATAGTGACAGCCCTTTTTAGGTGTTTGTAAATAAATGGCGACTAGAAGCCCGAACGGAATACGGAAACCATAGTGAGAACCAAGTCACTCTTGGTTTGATGGTGGGTAGGAAAACGTGGCCTTCGTCATCGATGGACTGGGTGAGAATAGATCAGACGTACCGGATTAGGCACTTCGATTAGGCTTTGCCAAATTAGATAAGAGGAAGGGAAAGTAGGAGAAAAATTAAAATGAGAATATATCGTGAGGTGAAAAGGAGGAGGGAAAATGAGACAAAAGAATAAGAAGTTGTGAAGAGAGGGTGACTAGAAGAAAGTGTTGAAAAAACGAGAATGAAGAAGAGAAAGGAGATAAAGATGTTGAGGAAAATGAGAGGAAGGAAGCGGAGGGATAAAACGAAGATGGAGAGATAGAAAATAAGGAAAAGTGTTAAAGAAAAGAAGAAACGAAATAGAGAATAAGGAAATGATGATGGAAACATGAAGAGGAAAGAAGAGTGATAAAAAAATGCGCTGAGAAGGAAAGAAGAAAAAATAAAAGAAAGAAAAAAGGAAAAAGACGAGATAAAAATGGAATACGAAAAAAAAAAGAAAAAAAGAGAAAGGTAGGAGAAAATGAAAATCTGAAAAGAATAAAACGCTTCAAAGAAAGAAAGAAAGAAAGAAAGAAAGAAAGAAAGAAAGAAAGAAAGAAAGAAAGAAAGAAAATAGACAACGAAAAACAAAAAAGTGAAAAAAGAAAGGAAAAGACAAGAAATAAAAGAAAGAAAGAAAGAAAGAAAGAAAAGGGAAAGTAAATAGATAACGAAAAGCAAAAAAGTAAAAAAAGAAAGGAAAAGAAAAGAAAGAAAGAAAGAAAGAAAAGGAAAAACAAATAGACAATGAAAAACAAAAAAGTAAAAAAAGAAAGGAAAAGAAAAGAAAGAAAGAAAGAAAGAAGGAAAGAAAAGGAAAAACAAATAGACAACGAAAAACAAAAAAAAGTATAAAAAAGAAAAGAAAAGAAAAGAAATAGAAAAAGAAAGAAAGAAAGAAAGAAAGAAAGAAACAGAAAAACAAGCAAATAAACAAACAGATAAAAAAACAAATAAAAAGAAAAAAGAAAGTAAAAAAAAGAAACAAAAAAAAAACAAAAACAAATAAAGAAAAGGACTGAAAGAAAGAAACAAAAAATTTTAAAGAAATAAAGCGAAATAAAAAAGAAACAGTAAAAATTACGACGATATAGAAAAATAAAAATAAAAAAAGGGAAAAGAAAAACAAAAAGAAATAGAAAAGAAATGCAGCAAAGAGAAACAAATAAAAAAAGAAAAAAAGAAAGAAAAAAGAACCAGACAATAGAAATCAAGAAAACAAGAAAAGAGATAATCCCAAAATCTAAACTAAAATAAAGGAAAGTACTGGAATTATATGACTAATAAAAGTTTCTCTATTTGCATTCATATCAAAGTATTAAAGGACGAGACTAGTAGAACGTGATGATAGTTTATGGCGTCCAAGCAACGTACTCTTACGTGAACTGCGAGGTATTTTAAATACTGGCAATAATAGAGTTTGGCTTAGGGTATAATTAGTGGTAGCCTTCGCTGACTGGGCAAATATTAGCTTATCAAAACCACAAAATAATAATCACTACTGCCTATAAAGGAATTGGGTTAGTTAACATTCTATATATCTGTCTATCTAGCTATTTGTGTGTATATGTGTGTATTTATGATAAAACTGAGGAGGTGATTGCAGCGTAACGGCTATCGCTGAAGGAAATAAAGACGGCAACCCGATTTGATATCCTGTTTGCATTTCATATTGTTTGCCGATCCCTCACCCGCCAAAATCCCTCACGTACTTTTTATATGTTAAACAAATATAAAATTCTAATGTCTTTGGTTATGAAGAAAATTAACTAAAAAAATATGTTTCTAATTTATTGTCAATAGCAGGGGGAAAATAGAGGAGTCCCCGTGGTTGAGTGTCTAAAATTATAGACGTCGAAAATCGTAGTAAGCGTGTTCGAATTTCAAATGCTTGAATAGTAAAAGGCAGAGTTGTATAAAAGGACACTAAAAGGGTGATTCATTGGTGTAATGGTTAACATGTTGGACTTTACAATAGTTATAAACTAGTTGGAACTCTAGTTGTGCGATTAAGTTCACTTTCACTTTGGTTGGGTTTTAATGTATATCAACTATTTTAGGTTATTTAATGCCATATCCTCTTTATACATATATATTAGATATATATGATTTGGTTTAGTTAGGTTTTATGGCATATCAACCATTGTAGGTTATTTAATGGCATATCCTCTTTATACATATATATTAGATATATATGATTTGGTTTGGTTAGTTTTTTTGGCATATCAACCATTGTAGGTTATTTAATGCCAAATCCTCTTTATACATATATATTAAATATATATGATTTGGTTTAATTTGGTCTTATGGCATATCAACCATTGTAGGTACTATTTACCCAACCCCTCCGCTCGGGCAGGATATGACACAAGGTCAATTTTTAAGCGGAGTTTAACAGGTTTGAATTTAGAGTTTTCCTTCTCCTAGACTAGTTGCCAAACCAAGGCTGAAGAACCTAGTCTGTCCTACTATTTACCCATAGCTGGAGGGAGAATAATTGGATTCATACCTTTCCCAAGGGTATTAGTGCTATGTGAAACGCAATCAGTCTCGTCCAGGATTTGAACTCGAGTCGCCGTGTTCATTTCCCTACGACGATAACGACTACACCACGGGCACATTGTAGGTTATTTAAGGCCAAATCCTGTTTATACATATATATTAAATATATATGATTTGGTTTAATTTGGTCTTATGGCATATCAACCATTGTAGGTTATTTAATGCCAAATCCTCTTTATACATATATCGTAAATATATATGATTTGGTTTAATTTTCAAATAAAGTGAGAGGTATATTTTTCTAAAGAACATTGTCCGCTCGTCGTTATTGAGTTGAATATGTTTTTGCATGCATATGTATATGAGTATGCAACACAATTGTATGGTTTGAAGTGACTATTAGATTATTATTTTTTGCACACGATTATATTTTTTCAAATAACTGCTGTATTTGAGAGCGTATAAAGCACACTTCTTTTTTTATAAATATATTCTGAAATTACCCTGCGTCTTACATGCCATATGTCAGTTTAACATTAGCAATAGTCAGCTGAAATAATCTACCTAGTAAATCCTATTAGCTTAAACTTTAAAGTAATTTTTATATACATATGATCATTATTTAAAAGGCTATTATGCAGATTATCATTGATAATATTCATTATATTAATTTCGTCACGTTTAATATTAGTACTTTGTTTCTCTAAAAAATTTTCTTGATTTGCCCTTCTGAAATAGAGGTGCGTCTTATCCTATCCTATTTACCAACCCCTCCTGCTCGGGCAGGATATGACACAAGGTCAATTTTTAAGCAGAGTTTAACATGTTTGAATTCAGAGTTTTCCTTCTCCTAGACTAGTTGCCCCACCAAGGCTGAAGAACTCAGTCTGTCCTACTATTTACCCATAGGTGGAGGGAGAATAATTGGATTCATACCTTTCCCAAGGGCATTAGTGCTATGTGAAATGCAATAAGCCTCGTCCAGGATTTGAACTCGTGTCGCCATGTCCATTTCCTATGACGCTAAGCATTACACCACGAGCACCTCTTAGAGGTGCATCTTATAAGCTTAGAATACATTGACTGCATTCTCTAAAGAGAAATAAGACGTCCATCCTCCAAGAAATTGTTGTTCTGAGTATAACACAAAACTGAATCTTTTATGAAGCTCCAGTTCTTCAGATCTTGGATTGGTTGGTTGGTTCGTTGGTTGGTTTTTATGGCATATCAACCTTTGTATATTGTTTGACGCCAAATCCATTTTTATTTCAAACAATTCAGTTTAGCATGTGTACACAGCTTAATCGTCAAAAACATTTCTATTTCAAGCTATTCAGTTTATTCTAACGGTTCTAATTCAAACAATTCAGTTTAGTATAAGTGCAGATTTTGTTTACACACTGTTAAATGTCAAAACACTTCTATATTAAACAATTCAGTTTAGTGTAAATACAGTTTCAATGTCAAAAACAGTTCCATTTCAAACAATTCAGTTTAGCAAGAATAGTTTAATTGTGAAAGATATTTCTATTTCAAGCGATTTAATTTAGTCAAACTGTTCTGATTCAAACAATTCAGTTTTACATAAGTATGCAGTTAATTCTATTCAACCCGTCGATAGGGCCCTATCAGGTGCTACCATTCCGAGTCAGAGTGGACCTGGGAGCAATGGCAGTGAAGGGGCACACCGCATTTCCCAAAGCTCAAGCATCACTGGAACCTCACCATTAGATTGATTAGTGTCATAACCAGGACACTCATTGGGGTGAGTTACCACTCTGCCGAGGTGCAGTCGGTGTATTCTACAGGGCAAGCCGACTGCACAACTGGTGTGTATGGAAATGTATGTGGTGCTTTTAATACGTTTCCAGACTTTTATGTACAGGCATTTAAAATTGTCGTAGACTCTTGAAAATTGAGTATGTTATTACTATTCATTTTATAAGAAGACTGACCAATTTTTATGATTTCAGGTTCAAATGAACAGCTACTGCAGCAACTGGAATACCCCCTAATAAAGCCTTATTTTCGCAGCTGGTGAATTTACTATGTTGAGGTTTTAAGGGAGTTCAGGAGGCCAGCACTCTTCAAATCGGGTCAGTAGCATTTCCACCTGGAATAATGCAATAGTCCACAACTCCATTCTTGCCACAGACTATTTGACCAAGATGGGCATCAACACGGGTCCTCACCCTCCCTATAGTCGAGACCTTGCTCCCTGTGACTTTTGGTTATTCCGTAAGCCCAGAGCCAGTTGTTATGAGACAATTGAGGAGATGAAAGAGGCTGTGACGAAGAGGACTTCCATGGGGCCTTCCAGAAGTTGTTGGAACGGTACAACAAGTGCATTGCAGTCGGAGAGGATCACTTTGAAGGGGACTTGAGTTTCATGTGTATACTATCAATAAAAGTGCCCATGTTGCGTAGCCATAAACACGAATATGGCCATGTGCGAAATAGACATATAATGTTCATAACGATATAACATATAAAGAACATAGGAATCTCGAAATTCGAAAACACGTAACGACTTCTTGTTCAGGTACGAAACCTTTTTATTAACTTTGAGTAAAAGGTTTCGACGTAAGGAGGAGAGACACAATCTTCTATGCTGTCTTATTCATTTGGCCCCCAACTCGAGCGGCCCCCATAGGGTGCAAGTTCACCTCGCGCCTGCGAGCTCCAAAAGTCGATCCTTCTCGTTTGGCGTCTAATTTTCAACCCGTCACTTTCTTCAGATTCTCACATAAACCTCCGCGCGCTTCCGGTGCGTGACGTCACCCGCACCCTTGTCACCGCGTTTCGTCTCGGACTATTATGACATCTGAGTGACACTTCCCTCTGCCCGCGCGCGCGCTCGCGTTAACACCTGCTTCAATGTTGCACCTAACTAAACCATGTGCTGAGCCGAAAGGTTCTCAGCCTAACTAAACTCAAAGGCATGAACCGAATTCCCTCGGCTATTATATAACACCCATACGAAAAAAGTCTGGAAACTTATTAAATGATCCTCGTACTTTTCTCTTCATTACAATTATCCCAATGTTAGTCTGATCCTATGTGGCAACAGCATCTTTTAGGTGTTAAATAGATCTATTTAAATTTCTTTTTCGTTTCACAGGATATTCTTGATTCCATCTAACTCCATTAATTCGTTTATGAATAATTCCTTGAAGTTATAATTGTTTTCGAAGGATAATTATAATTTGTGATTTAAAACCATATAACTTCTTGTGTAATATAATGGCCGAGGGATTTCGTTTTTATTTATCTTGCCTTTGGGTTTAGTTAGGCTGAGAACCTTTCAGCTCAGTGCTTGGGTTAGTTAGGTGCAAATTTGAGTGCAGGTGTTCACACGCTCGTGCGGGGCAGATATGTCGTTCACGGATGTCAAAATAAAAGTCCCAGATAGAAAGGTTAACTTGGGGATGTGAATGACGTCATGCACCAGAAGCGTGAGCGGAGGATGTTGAAAAAAGTCAGTTAGTTGAGAACAAGACTCCGATCGAGAAAGGTCGACTTTCGGGGCTCTGCTGAGGCCAGACGAATTTGTGTTAAAATCAAACAGACCTATCTCACACATAGGACGCTGACAACACAATAACCAACGGTCAGATACTGTCTATTTTTAAAGATTTTTAGTGTAATAAATCATATGCATTGTCGCAATCTTTAAATTTTGAGCAAACACGCTTTTAAAGTTGTGTTTCAAGCAGTTTTTGCATGGAAAATTTACAGTATTTTGGAGTTAATAGTTTTATCCAAAAATGTATCTTGAAAACTTATGTAAGTGTACCATAGCCCGATAAATGGACATATAATGTTCATATATATATATATATATATATATATATATATAACACAGAACATAGGAATCTCGAAATTCGAAAAACACGTAACGACTTCTCAGTCCAGGTACGAAACCTTTTATTACCTTTGAGTTAAAGGTTTCGACATAAGGAAGAGATAGGCACAATCTTTCTATTCTGGCTTTTTCATCTACCCCCCCCCAACACAAAGGTGTCCGCGAGCAAGCGAAAACCAACCGTCTTCCCCCGAGGCAAGTCTCATCTCCACTCCTCCGGTGTCTAGTCTCAACTAACAGACTTTTTCAAAATCTCCCCAAATCCTCCACGCGCTTCCGGTGCGTGACGTCACTCGCACTGTGTAACCCCGTTTCCCATCTCGAGCTATTATAACATCTCTGAGTGACACGTCCACTCTGCGCGTGCGCACGTGAACACATGTTTTAATGTTGCACCTAACTAACCCATGTGCTGAGCCGAAAGGTTCTCAGCCTAACTAAACCCAAAGTCATCACATTTACTCAACCCCTCCGCTCGGAGTTTAACAGGTTTGAATTCAGAGTTTTCCTTCTCCTAGACTAGTTGCCTAACCAAGGCTGAAGAACCTAGTCTGTCCTACTATTTACCCATACCTGGAGGGAGAATAATTGGATTCATACCTTTCCCAAGGGTATTAGTGCTATGTGAAATGCAATCAGTCCAGGATTTGAACTCGTGTCGCCGTGTCCAATTCCTGCGACGATAACCATTACACCTCGGACACTTCCTAAACCCAAAGGCATAAGACGAAATCCCTCGGCCATTATATTACATAAGGTCTTTTAAATGGCTTTCTCGGTGAGGGTTTTGCTTACTTAAAACAAAATGTCTTTATGTTTTCAAGTAAACTGATGCTACCACTCCGAGCCCGAGTTGACCTTGGAGTCATAGCAGAAGAAAAGGGGATGCTGCACACCTCATAAATCCAGAATTGCAGCTTCACCATCAAGGCAATTCAGTGTCAATGCCCTGGAAACGACACCTCCATGAGATGTATCAAGAACCTTTATACAGAGAACTTAAACAGGCTGAAATCAACGCTACTATTTGTCTAAATTTCTGAGATGAAGCTTGTTGATTTATCATATATGTGGCTTGTTGATTTTTATCATTTTTATCATTAAGGTTTTTCGGACTATTGTCTTCATCTTTATTGTTATTTCCACAACGTTTCGGCCGATATGTCCTCCAGCCTTCTTCAGGTGTTTGTCGAACACGGGAACCTTCACGGAACTTCGAACTACGTCCTTTATTGAATCCACGGGGTCACCTGTTCTGATTCCGTTAGCCATAACTGGGTACAAGTGTTAAGTATTCCTGTATTGTTACTCGCCTGTAGTGAGGATTGAACTTGCGACCTTCAGAAAAATCTGAATATGAGCACAGGTAAAAAATCATACATAATAGTAGTAATACTGGCCAAAGTAAGAACATTAAGTTTATAATATCCAAAAATTCACTCTGAATTGTCTAGCAGGACACATGCCGTAACGGTTATAGGCGTTGGTTTCCTGAGCTTCTAAGGAGACAATCATCTGCAGGTTCAATTTTCATTATGGGTAACGGAATCAGAACAGGCGACCCCCGTGGATTCAATAAAGAACCTTTATATAGAAAACTTAAACTGGCTGAAATCAACGCTACTTTTTGATCCTATTTACCCAACCCCTCCGCCAGGTCAGGATATAACACAAGGTCAATTTTTAAGCGGAGTTTAACAGGTTTTAAATCAGAGTTTTCCATCACCTAGACTAGTTGCCTCACCAAAGCTGAAGAACCTAGTCTGTCCTACTATTTACCCATAGCTGGACGGAGAATAATTGGATTCATACCTTTCCTAAGGGTATTAGTGTAATGTGAAATGCAATCAGCCTCATCCAGGATTTGAACTCGTGTCGCCATGTCCATTTCCTACGACGATAACCATTACACCACGGGCACCTCCACAAACGTTACTTTTTGATAAGAATTTTCACTTGCAAACTCTTGAAACGATGCCATTTCTTTTTACAAATACATCATCAGCTTAAACCTCAGACCTTTCCGTCAGTTAGATGCTTCTTTAGCCACGACCTCGGAGGTGTAGCAAGCTGCATCGTGGATTTAGTTTATACAGCGCTCTACGGTTATAAGATCGAGACTGAAAACGCCTCGGGGCCAAGGCGCACACCATAGACAATTAAAGGCTCGGACAGACGTGCGGATCGATAAGGAAGGATTAGGTTACATTTTGCTTGTGTTTGATATTAAACAAGGGCGTAATTAAGGTGGCTGTTCTAATCTTGCATCGCATAGCCACAAGAAATCTGTTGTCGAATAATAATTTCATCTGAACGTCAGGCAAATATCTCCAACTGCGATGACGTCAAAATGACAAGTATTTCATCTCTCTATGCCCCTCTTTCTTTCTTTCTTTCTTTCTTTCTCTTTTTCTCCCTCAGAATATATATATACACATCTTTGTGTCAGAGACAGATCAAGACATCCCACGCGAAATATAATTATACCTCAGTGAAGACGGCTGGTGGGGGCTATAGAATACGCATCTCTGCAGAGAGATAAAACCTCCCCACAACGTGTGTCCAGTGTGACACTAAACCATCTGTTGGTGAGATTGCTGTCAGGGAGCTTTGGAGAATGTCGACCACCCGTTCATTACCATTACTCTCAGATCCACTCTTACCTGGAGTCGTAATACAAATTTGTGTTCCAGCTAAGGATCAAATAGAACTGTTTTGTCATATTCTAGATTTGAATTCATTTTTGTTGAATAGAATTACTCGTGTTAAAAAGCAATATTTGAAAACGGTGACTTGTTTGCAAATAATTTTATCTACAAAATATTCTTTTACAAACCATGTATATATATATGTGTGTGTGTGTGTGTGTGTGTGTGTGTAAGCAGGATTTGGCATTAAATAACCTACTAATTATAATTTAAAATACGGTCTATTGACCTCATTTTATTGCTTTGGTTTGTTTGAGTTTTATGGCATATCAACCATTGTAGGTTATATAAAGCCATAAACAATTTGTATACCCTGTTCTATTTCAAACAATTCAGTTTAGCATAAGTACGCAGTGACTTGAAAAAATATGTAGACAAAGAATGTCAATAATATTTAATCAAATATGCCTCTACGAAGAAATAAAAAACAAACGTTAAATCGAATTGTTAGAAATAGAACTGTTAGAACATTTAACTGTCAACAAATGACTGATGTTTAATTAAGTTGTTAGCAATGCATACAATGATATCAACAAAATGTTTGTACATATCATATGTTTATTATATATGTATAAAGAGCATTTGGAATTAAATATCCTCTAATGGTTGATATGCCATAAAATAAAGGAGGTGCCCGAGGTGTAATGGTAATCGTCGTAGGAAATGGACACAGCGACACGAGTTCAAATCCTGGACGAGACTGATTGCATTTCACATTGCACTAATACCCTTGGGAAAAGTATGAATCCAATTATTCACCCTCCAGCTATGGGTAAATAGTAGGAAAGACTAGGTTCTTCAGCTTTAGTCTAGGAGAAGGAAAACTCTGAATTCAAACCTGTTAAACTCTGCTTAAAAAAACTGACCTTGTGTCATATCCTGCCTGAGCGGATGGGGTTGGGTAAATATTGATATGCCATAAAATCAAACCAAACCAAAGGAATGCAAAAATTATTTGAATCACAAGAATCAGAGAGAACTTATTAGGCATAAGAATGTTTGTTTAGGTATTATTTTTTTGTTTGTTTCATGGGTTGTTGGTTGTTTGTGGTTATTTATTGGTCTATGGGTTGATGTTGTAGTTTCTGGTATCTGACTCCATTGTTTTTTTTACCCCATTAAGTTGTTGGTTTCTTTGTCTGTGGAAGGCTATAAAAGGATTGTGGACGGAAGGAAGCGAGGAAGGAAAGAAAGAGAGGAAGATACCTTTTAACTAAAAACTTTATTTCAGGGTTTAACGACTATTCTGTTAGCGTGGCAATTCTTCCTCAAAACCAGTTGATACAATTCCAGACACGGTATTAAAATATATTAGAGTCATTTTCGGTGGATGGTCAATTTAATGTCGGCGGTTATGTCCAGAAGGTGTTTTTTAGTGAGATATGTTCGGAAGTGGCTGCTTGCTAGCAGCAGACACAACCTGTTGCCAAGGTAGTAATTTCGCAAACAGGTAACTACCTTGTTAGCAGATGAAAGAACGAGGATCCTTCCAGTGATAGTGGTGAAGTCTATTTCCTGTGTATTTTCTTTTTATTAATCCCCACAAACAGTGTAAAAGTAGCAATTATTGCTGAGCGGCAGATTTTTCAAATACTAAATTCCATACACTGATTTGAAACCCAAAAAAGGGCAACAACTCAGGAATAACAACATTTACAATAAACTCCCCGCTATCGTTCTCCCTTTAGGAGAATGGAGAACTGCCTTCAAAAAATCCAAACTTATGTAATATTATGTAATATTACGGATGGGTGCTGTCGTCAATCAGTGAAGTTGTCACGAGACTAGCGCGTGCGGGCAGAATGACCTGCATAGTTAGACGTGATTTTAAAATAATCACTGATGAATTATCACGTGTTTCAAGACAGTTTCACTGGTTACATCGAACATTCGGTGATCTTCGATTTGTTCCCCAAAATCTCTATATAAGAAAACAAGTCAGGAGATTTTGGCAGAGTTGAAGACAGCTTTCAAAACAGGCGAGTCAAAGGTTCCGAGGCCCCGACCCGTCCTACCCAGGCTGCTATGACAGGCATGTGTCAATAGCCAGCTCTCACCCACACCGCCGTCACCACCAAGTGGAAGGGAGAAGAAGAACGTAACTAAAATGAACTTTTCGAGTTGCAGCGATCATAGCCCTAGGTGAATAATAAACGACTGCTATATTTTCGTCCCTTACCTTCGAGTTTGAGTATTTCTTTTTCTGCGGACTTCTTTCTTTACAGCACAACACGTTTGTCCTATGTTACAGTTATTTGCAGTCACATGATTTCTACGTATATTGAGACACCCTATATAAAATAACCGCAGATTGGTTGACATGCTGTTAAAATCTCGCACATAACCAACCCACAAATTGTACTAGACCTCTTAATGTCTTCAGCCTGTTTTGCACATTATAGAACTTTGATTTCTCTTGTGACGATATATCTTAAATTAAAAAAAAAAATTCCGGTAGATTTCAAGTCAGAAGATGAACGTTAACACTGTAATACCAGTAAATCAAAAATAATACACACGCACAGAAACACACAGTCACACAGACACATGCGCACACACACATGCGCACACAAATATACATATATATATATATATATATATATATATATATATATATATATATATATATAAGTTGAAAAGATACATTGTGGTGAATCTGACAGTATGATAGAAATATGTGGAAGATAAATAAAACACTTATCACGGCTTTAGTAGTATCCACGATATTTTGCTGAAAAAGTTCTTGGAATAAAGAACGAAATATCACAGATACGAGATGCAGTCAATAAGTTTCCATACTTTTTGGATACAGGCATTTAGAATTGTTGTAGACTCTTGAAAATTCAGTACCTTATTGTTATACGTCTTATGAGATGACTGACCAATTTTTATGATTTCACGTTCAAAAGAACAGCTACAATAGGAATTGGAATACACCCAACTAAAGCCTGATTGTCACAGCTGGTGAATTTAAAAAAAAGCTATCTGGACGTGAGGACACGTTAGAAAAAATGCCACAGAAACGTATGGAATGCTTCAGACTGCTTTTCGACCATTTTGCACGAATCGAGTATTAGTTTTTGAGGGGCATGCGAGATTCAACGAAGACAGGGAGTCTTTGAGGGATGATCAGAGGTGTGGGAGGAGTAAGGAAGTCAATAGACTAGAGTTGATTGGCCAAGGGTTAGGCTTAGGGTTAGGGTTACAATGTTGAGGTTTTAAGGGAGTTCAGTAAGAGATTCCTAGGGAAGAGGCCAGCACTCTTCAAATCGGGTCAGTGGCATTTCCAGCAGGACCATACACCATTCCACAACTGCAACCTTGTCACAGATTATTTGACCAAGATGGGCATCAACACAGTTCCTCAGCCTCCCAATAGTCAAGACCTTGTTTCCTGTGACTTTTGGTTATTCCTTAAGTTTAGAGGCTGTCGTTATGAGACAATTGAGGAGATGAAAGAGGCTGTGACGAAGGTCATTGACATGCTCACACAAGACGATTTCCCTGGGGTCTTCCAGAAGTTGTTGGAACGGTACAACAAGTGGATTGCAGCCGGAGGAGATTACTTCGAAGGCGTCTAGAGTTTCATGTGTGTACTATCAATAAAAGTGCCCATACCAAAAAAGTCTGGAAACTTATCGTATGCACCTCGTACTACTAAACCTATGTTAAATGTTTGATTTATCTAACTTTCCACATATTGCTATCATATATATATATATATATATATATATATATATATATATATATATACTATGTTTTTCTCTCCTTCTGACCAGAGAGAGATTGACACAAGGTTTTTTTTATCCAGGGGGTTTTAGGGAAGGGAGAAGTCGGACACGAGTATCTACTCGTACCATGCTCGACTTCATTGGTCAGAGGCTCACTTTTTGCAATATAACCCTAACCCTAACCCTGCAGGGACATGGACTTACAAAGTGCAACGTGAGTCCGAAAAGAATGCCTGCTCATAGCTTAAAAGGGACCAGAAACTCTTGATATATATATATATATATATATATATATATATATATATATATATATATATATACTTACGTTTTTTACGCATACTCTGAGATCAAGTCAATTATTACCTGACGTTTTCTTTTATTCGATCCAAGCAGTTGCAAGTCAGAACAAATCATATTATTGTAATCTGATCACGTGATATAATTAATTTCATTGACGTTTCAATATTGTCCGCCTTCAGTTAATATGACAACCATAGCCAAATGAAATTGCAATTCTGATTTGACATTTGCCTGTTTTCTTGAGGTAATTCTTTGCGCGCGTGTGAAATGTCTTTCTGTGCTATTTGTAGAAAGACATTTAAAGAAACTTAGAAATGTCTACGAGACGCTGTAAATAGCGACTGAAAATTGAAAAAGGAAGTCGTAATATTTGTGGGAAATAAGATCAATGACATCAACATGGAAATATATTTAAAAAAATCCATTATATATTCAGTTAAAGAAATACTGTCTCCCAGTGTACTTTATTTTTTCGAAATAATTTTAAACCTATCTTCATCATGTACATCATCAGCCAATAAAAGTACGAAGAAAAATCATGGGATATATATATATATATATATACCTGGTGCCTGCAATAAGTTTCCAGTTTTTTTGGTACAGGCATTTAACATTGTCGTAGACACTTGATAATTCAGTATGTTATTGCTATACATCTTATGAGATGTCTGACCAATTTTTATGATTTCAGGTTCAAATGAACAGCTACAGCAGGAATTGGAATACACCCTACTAAAGTCTTATTGTCACAGCTGGTGAATTTCAAAAATGCAATCTGGACGTGAGGACATTTTAGAAGAATGATATGCAATAAAATTCTGTTTTAAACTTGGAAAAAATGCCAGAGAAACGTATAGAACGCTTCAGGCTGCTTTTCGACTATCTTGCATGAATCGAGCATCAGTTTTTGAGTGGTATAAGAGATTCAAGGAAGGCAGGGAGTCTGTGATTGATGATGATAGGTGTGGGAGGAGTAAGGAAGTCAATACACCAGAGTTGATTGGCCAAAGGGTTAGGATTAGGGTTACTATGTTGATGTTTTAAGGGAGTTCAGGAAGATATTCCTAGGGAAGAGGCCACCACTCTTCAAATCGGGTCAGGGGCATTTCCAGCAAGACAATGCAATAGTCCACATCTCCATCCTTGTCACAGACTATTTGACCGAGATGGGCATCAAAACAGTTCCTCAGCCTCCCTATAGTCCAGACCTTACTCCCTGTGACTTTTGGTTATTTCCTTAGCTCAGAGGATGTCGTTGTGAGACAATTGAGGAGATGAAAGAAGCTTTGACGAAGGTCATTGACACGCTTACACAAGAGGACTCCCATGGGGCCTTCCAGGAGTTTTTGGAATGGTACAAGTGCCTTGCAGTCGGAGGAGATTACTTCGAGTGGGAGTAGAGTTTCATGTGTGTACTATCAATAAAGGTGCTTAAACGAAAAAAGTCTTGAAACTTATTTAATGATCCTTGTATATGTAGTGCTAAGGATAAATTGCTGTCTAAATTATGAAAAAATTAAAATAACTGGCATTTCACTTTATCGACTATATGTACCAAAATTACGCGAAAATATCTTACATAATTAAATTTATTCAAAGTCATCATCATTAGCTTTATCTACAGTTTACAGACGATTCTGAAACTTCTTCAAGCTTATCTTAAATTTGATAAATGCTACCAGTATCCTTTGCTTTTAGTTCAGCTTTGTGTTGCATGGAGATTTTTGTTAGTTTCTCTCTAAACCGCACCCTGCCCATAATAATAAAAGTGGATTGCAATCAAGGATGATAAGTAGCCAGATGCTAGAATGTTTGTGTGCTTATTTGGGTTTATGGCATATCAACATTTGTTGGTTATTTAAAGCCAAATCCATTTTCATACAAATGAACAGTTCTATTTCAAACAATTTAGTTTAGCATAAGTAAACAGTATAATAGTTTAAAATATTTCTATTTTCAGCTATTTAGTTTAGTCCAAAAGTTTTAATTTTAAAAAATCAGTTTAGTATAAGTATAGTTTTTGTTTATACACAGTTAAATGTCAAAACAGTTCTATTTCAAACAATTCACGATATCATACAAAAATAGATCCATTTCAAACAATTCTGTTGAGCGTAAGTTCGCTGTTTGAATGTCAAATCAGTTCTATTTCAAGCAATTCAGTTTAGCATAAGTACACAATTTAGTTCTATTTGACTGATAGGTAATACCTTATCAGCTGGTACTGCTTCGGGCCCGAGTGGACCTAGGAGCGATGTCAATAAAGAAGTACTCCGTATTTCCCAAAGCTCCAGAATTACTAGAACCTCACACTCAGATCGCTTAGTGTTATATCCAGGACACTCTTTGGGGGAATCTTACCTCTCTGCCCAGTTGTTAGAGGATATGTGGTCGCTGAAATTTTCTGCCAGCTTAGAGTAGATTCTCCCACCTTGTGTGGCATGACGTAAACGTCTAATTGCCCGAAAACGGTTCTTCCGGCAGCCACCTTCTTGATCCAAGATATGTGGGAAGATAAATGGATATGTTACGTCACCATTGCTAGTGACTACTCTAAACAGAACGATGGGGACTGTACGTTTGGTTTAATCAAATAAACCCTAGAAGCCATCAGTATTAAGAATAAACAACCAAACGTAAATTAAATAGCATTCAACACCGGCACCGACATTCTCGAAATCTTCAATAACGAATATGCTAACCAAAGCACCCCCACATAAATAAACATCTTCAACAACTAATATGCTAATCAAAGCACCACCACAAATAATAAACATCTTCAACAACTAATATACTAACCAAAGCACCACTACAAAAATAAACATCTTCAACGACTAATATACTTACCAAAGCACCTCCACAAATAATAAACATCTTCAACAACTAATATACTAACCAAAGCACCACTACAAAAATAAACATCTTCAACAACTAATATGCTAACCAAAGCACCTCCACAAATAATAAACATCTTCAACAACTAATATACTAACCAAAGATCCTCCACAAATAATAAACATCTTCAACAACTAATATACTAACCAAAGCACCTCCACAAATAATTAACATCTTCAACAACTAATATGCTAACCAAAGCACCACTACAAAAATAAACATCTTCAACAACTAATATGCTAACCAAAGCACCACCACAAATAATAAACATCTTCAACAACTAATATGCTAACCAAAGCACCTCCACAAATAATAAACATCTTCAACAACTAATATACTAACCAAAGCACCACCACAAATAATAAACATCTTCAACAACTAAAATGCTAACCAAAGCTCCACCACAAATAATAAACATCTTCAACAACTAATATACTAACCAAAGCACCACCACAAATAATAAACATATTCTACAACTAATATACTCACCAAAGAACCACTACAAATAATAAACATCTTCAACAACTAATATACTAACCAAAGCACCTCCACAAATAATAAACATCTTCAACAACTAATATACTAACCAAAGCACCACCACAAATAATAAACATCTTCAACAACTAATATGCTAACCAAAGCTCCACCACAAATAATAAACATCTTCAACAACTAATATACTAACCAAAGCACCACCACAAATAATAAACATCTTCAACAACTAATATGCTAACCAAAGCTCCACCACAAATAATAAACATCTTCAACAACTAATATACTAACCAAAGCACCACTACAAAAATAAACATATTCTACAACTAATATACTAACCGAAGCACCCCAGAAATAATAAACATCTTCAACAATAAACTTGCGAACAAAATCATCCTCAAAAATGATATAACCTTTCAACAAAATATATTTTGCCCCTGAACAAAAAAAAACAAAACAAAAAAAAAAAAACATTAAAAATAACCATGACGAACTTTATTTCCCAAAAAGTAGTTACTTACAATTTTGGAGGGCACTGCAGAGAGTCAATCGATATAATCCTATGCGCCTGTGAGCAGAATTTAGGGTGATTTCTCTAAAAAGTGAGCACAGATACAAGAAACTAGAAGGAAAGGTGTGATTTTATGGCATTTCAAACATTGTATGTTATTTAATGCGAAATCTTGTTTATTCATATGTATTAGGTATATACGATTTGTAAACATGAGTTAAATAGTTCCAAGTATTGCTTTGTATCACAAACATCAGTGATTTGTTTACACACAGTTCAATACTCAAACAGTTCTATTTCAAAAAATTCAGTTTAGCTTAAGTCAACAAAGTTAAATGGTTCCACGTATTGCTATGTATAACTAACAAATCACTCAAACATCAGTCATTTATTTACACATCGTTGAATAATCAAACAGTTCTTCTTGAAACAATTCATTTTAGCGTGTCATTTATTTGTACTCAGTTTAAATGTCAAACAATTCGATCTGACCCAATTAGGTGCTACCACTTCGGGTCAGAGTGGACCTGGGAGCAATGGCAATGAAGGAGTACTTTGCATTCTTTAAAGCTCAAATATTGGAGCCTCATCATCAGATTTGGAGGTGCCCGTGGTGTAGTCGTTATCGTCGTAGGAAATGGACACGGCGACACGAGTTCAAATCCTGGACGATATTGATTGCATTTCACATAGCACTAATACCCTTGGGGAAGGTATGAATCTAATTATTCTCCCTCCAGCTATGGGTAAATAGTAGGACAGACTAGGTTCCTTTGGTGAGGCAACTAGTCTAGGAGAAGGAAAACTCTGAATTCAAACCTGTTAAACTCTGCTTAAAAAATTGACATTGTGTCATATCCTGTCCGAGCGGAGGGGGTGGTAAATAGTATCATCAGATTGTTTAGCGTCATATACAGGACACACGTAGTGGGGGCTCTTATTCATCAGCAGAGATACAGTCGTTATATTCTACAGCCCCAACCGACTGGGCTAAAAAAGGGTAGAGAAAAAGACACTAAGATCATAAAAAAGGAAATTTCCATGGTCTTAGACCAGACTTGTCTAAACAATATATATATATATATATATATGTGTGTGTGTGTGTGTGTGTGTGTGTGTGTGTGTGTGGTGACTGCCAGTTCATTAAAAAAAAAGGTAATTTCCTTAACCCTGCAAAAAGCTCCTCAAGCCAACTTCATTCACGGGCGTCCTGTCGTATATGTATCAAGCAAAATACCTTTTTTTACATTGATAATCACCCCGTGCACACTCATATAGGTTTTCTGACCATGTATTTTTCACAGAATTTACGCGAATTACGAGTAGGTTGCTGCAGAAGGATCTGTGTATAATTAGTCCGCGATTGTTTGCTATCATAAGATCTTATATGACCCGAAAGTCTAGCCGTTGAAAAATTGACTGTACTGGAGATGTTATAAAAATGGTCAAGCTGAAAAGTCTACAGGACCGAGATCGAGTCCTGTTTTCAAAAAGTTTGTTACAATGGGGTGTGTTCAATTTTTGGTATTTCAAACTCTTTACAACCATGGTATGCCAAACAAAGGCAGGGGTTTCTATCGATCAGTTAACGATCATATGGATGTCTGATCTGATAAGATAATACGGGATTTCTACCAAGCTGTGTCTGTGTCAGTACTACTGTACCACATGCACACTAACAAAACCGCCAGAGAAAAAGAGAGTTGGAAACGATACAAGAATGCTACGAGCTATTTTGAAAAAATCCTGGAAGCAACACCCCAGGAAACAACAGCTGTACGGCCACTTGCCTTCTATCTCACAAAGACGAACAAGACATGCAGGATACTGCTATGGACTCCTACGCATGGATTTGCAAGCACTGGTCCCACCAGTAAAAATTTACAGCCATCAGCTCTGTGTGAAAACAAGATTTAGTTTGGAAGAACTGCCAAGGACGATGGATGAGAGGGACGGATGGAGACAGAGAGAGAGAGACAGAGAGAGAGAGAGAGAGAGAGAGAGAGAGAGAGAGAGAAATCCGTGCTGTCAGCGTGACGTAAAGATCATCATGGCGATAACCATCGCGGATCACTTTTTAAAACTGGTCGATTTTTCATTTTTTGTTTCTGGATCTTCAACATATATGCAAAGTTTTTTTTTTAATTTCAAAAAACGTTTCTTAAGTTTAGCATGTTGTAAAACAACTGCTTATATAACTTAACATGTGGATACAAATTTTGGAACTTAACATCTTTCATCCAAGAATACACACACACACACACACACACACACACACACACATATATATATATATATATATATATATATATATATATATATATTCCTTGACTCTATCAATCCGTACCTATCATCCATCGTTCACAGCAGGTCTTCTAAAGCACATCCTGTGTCCGAGCAGAGCTGTTGTGGGTAAGTTCTTGTTGGTCAGCCAACACTGGAATGATCATGTGTAGGCGCCCATTGCAGAACGTCACATGAGTTTTTCTTTCTCCGGATTCAACGTGTTGATACAAATTTTGAACCTAATATCCTCCATCTTACTATATATATATATATATATATAGTTTACACGTATTGATATAATATTGAATAATGAATAAATTTTGAAGATATTATTCCTATACCAAAACATCAAACCACCTTTTCCAAAATATCTTCATTTTTTTCCTAAATATACAAGGGCCATTCAAAAGTCCTCCAAGAAAGAGAAGCCAGAGCTGAACATTTTTCCTGTGGCATGTTTATCATTTATTATAAAACTAGAAAAAAATCTTCGGATTTTTCTTGTTTTAAAGGAAGTGGTAGTATATAGCTACTATAAAAATGTTCAGCTATGATTCTGCTTTCTGGGTGAGACTAAGAACCTTTTGAAAAATCCTCATATATGTATATATATATATATATATATATATATAAAGATGGTTGTAGGTCCATTGAAAGAATAAGGATATATTTTAAAATAGGAAGGTCTGCGAAGAGATTTGTATTTTTTGAATTTATTTATTTTGTTCTTATAAACGTGTTATATATATATATATGTTTACAGCTTGTTGTTTTCGTCAGAGATTATGTGTGGCACATGGTCTTTTTAATGGGGTACTCAATGAGACTTGAACCCACACTTGTTTCCCGTTGCTAGGTCAAACTTGTTTATATAAGGGGTCGCTGTTCCTGTTTCCTGGACTGTGTTTACTTTGGTCTGCTTTATATATATATATATATATATACACCGACTCATTGGGCAGAGTGTTCGCCAGTGGTCCGGGAGAACTGGGTTCAATCCCAGGTCGAGTCATACCAAAGATTTTAAAAATGGTACTTGATACCTCCTTGCTTAATACTTAGTATTATAAGGTACGGATCAAGGGTAAAGTGGAGCAGTCCAGGGAAAGGGGTAGCGCCCTCCTCTACACCTCGGTGTAGTAGTTGTTGAAAAAGGAGCCTTCTGGTCACCCTTGACTACGGTTGCCAAAATTACTTAACTTATATATATATATATATATATATGGTATAAAAATGTAAACAAACGGCTGCTGCTGTTGCTACATAAATACCTTAACAATTCCCTTAGCCAAACGTGGTACGCTTGTTGGCCGAGCGGTCTGAGACTTAGTCTAACGTAAAGTTGGATGGGTTTCGATCCCGGCTTCGAGTGTCCTACATGTCTAGCCACACTGAAGAGTTCTTATAGAACGAAACAGTCTGTTTGTGGATGACAATATATATATATATATATATATATATATATATATAAAGGTTTGGTTAAATAGAATGGAGTCCTTGTTATTTAGAAGTTTATTTTCCTTTCAAGAATCCTAATGTTCTTTTTGATGTTACGGTCTTGAAATCTGTTAATGATTTCTCCAAAAACACTATTTTTGGTATTCTGAATTCTTTGGCTTCTTATCAGAAACATTAACAAGGTAACGTGTATCTTTATTTCTAAATTTAAACAGTTTAATATTTAAAGTAAATTATTATTTCATTTTGTTTTTATTACCAAAGTGAGGTTTGTTTATATCAGTATGGTGATGCTAAGCAGTAGTAGTATTTTATTTTTTTAGAATTTCTATTACGTGTGTAATACAATGGCCGAGGGATTTTGTTTTATGCCTTTGGGTTTAGTTAGGCTGAGAACCTTTCGGCTCAGCACATGGTTTAGTTAGGTGCAAACTTGAGGGCAGGTGTTAACGCACGTGCGGGGAGGATATGTCGTTCATAGATGTCACAATAGCCCAGATCGAAACGGGACTAGAGAGTGCGAATGACGTCACACACAGGAAGCGCGCAGAGGATTTGGTGGATTTTGAAAAAGTCAGTGAGTTGAGTTGAGACCTGCCTCGGGAAAAGACGGTTGGCTTTCGCTTGCTCGCCGAAGCCAAGCCAGTGGCCTTTGTGGTGGGGGCCACACGTGTTGTGGGGGGGCAGATGGAAAAGCCAGAATAGAAAGAATGTGTATCTCTCTTCTTGTCGAAGAACCTTTAAACTCAAAGTAATAAAAAGTTTCGTACCTGAACTGAGAAGTCGTAAGTGTTTTTCGTGTTTCGAGATTCCTATGTTCTATGTTATATATATATATATATATATATATAAACATTATGTTCATTTCACACATATCCGTATCTGGCTATGGTACACGGGAAGTAGAATAAAATTTATTCGATATATCCTTTGTAATCTATATTGTTCAATCTATTTACAACCTTTAAAAATATCCCCACTTGTTTCAAATATAATTGACAGAAAGAAAGGAACTGACAAAAAAGTATATATATATATATATATATATATAGGTAATATTCGGTCAGGTTAAACCAGAGTTTGGAGTAATTCCCTCAGGACAAGAAAATCATTCAAAAGCTGAACATTAAATTTTTTCCTGGTATATATATATATATATATATATACGTGGTGCATTCAATAAGTTTCCAGACATTTTTTGTACAGGTATTTAAAATTGCCGTAGACTCTTTATAATTCAGTATGTTATTGCTTCAAATGAACAGTTACAGCAGCAATTGAAATACACCCTTAAAGCCTGATTGTCGTAGCTGGTGAATTTCAAAAATGCAATCTGGACGTGAGGAAGAACGATATGCAATAAAATTCTGTTTTAAACTTGGAAAAAATGCCACAGAAACGTATGGAATGCTTCAGACTGCTTTTTGACCATCTTGCATGAATTGAGAGGCATAAGATATTCAAGGAAGGCAGGGAGTCTGTGAGGGATGATGAGAGGTGTGGGAGGAGTAAGGAAGTCAATACACCTGAGTTGATTGGCCAAAGGGTTAGGCTTAGTGTTACTATGCTGATGTTTTAAGGGAGTTCAGCAAGACATTCCTAAGGAAGAGGCCAGCACTCTTCAAATCGGGTCAGTGGCATTTCCATCAGGACAATGCACAAGTCTACAACTCCATCCTTGTCGCAGACTATTTGACCAAGATGGGCATCGAGACAGTTCCCCAGCCTTCCAATAGTCCAGACCTTGCTCCCTGTGACTTTTGGTTATTCCCTAAGCTCAGAGGCTGTCATCGTTATGAGACAATTGAGGAGATGAAAGAGGCTGTGACGAAGGTCATTGACACGCTTACACAAGAGGACTTCCATTGGGCGTTCCAGAAGTTGTTGGAACGGTACAACAAATGGATTGCAGCCGGAGGAGATCACTTCGAAGGTGACTAGAGTTTCATGTGTGTCCATACGAAAAAAGTCTGGAAACTTATTTAATGATCCTCGTATATATATATGGCGGGTGTATATGATAGTAATTTTTCGGCGGTCATTTTTTCTTCCATGCTGTGATGCGCCATATAGACTTTAAGGAAATCATCAGAGAAAAGTTTGGGTGGGATCTATACAAGAATACTACATGTTATTTTGAACACATTCTCGCAGCAACACCCAACAAAACAGCACTTACCTCCCATCTTATAAAACATCCAAATAAGACGAGCTAGATATGTGGAGCACAACAGGATGAACTTATATTTGATGTTCTCTAAAGAACTTCTACACGTGGACATGCCACTGTTGGCCGATCAGCAAAACCACGTACATCACGTGTGTGCGGACAGTGGATACTGTCTGGAAGACCTGCCACTAGTAATGGTTTATAGAGACAGTTGGCGAGAGAGAGAGAGTCTGGAAAACCCGTGCTGTAGTATTTTATGGCATATCCTCATTTGTAGGTTATTTAAGGTGAAACCAGATTATACAAATACCTACACACACACACATATGTATATCATTTATTCGTATGTGTCTTTTGTGTTTGTGTTTGTGTCAGATTTATAAACGAATAATTTGTGGGAAACCTTTCTAGATAAGCCAGATGTTGGTTGGTTGGTTGGTTGGTTGATTTCTTTGTTTAATGGCATATCAACCTTTGTAGGATATTTAATGCCAAAGCTATTCTAGAAGAACAGTAGTGGTATTATTTAACCCTTTGCTGGGAGGATAAGGGGGTTCCTAACTTTCCCAAGGGTATTTGCCCGAAAGTGAACGTAATAGCGCGACTGGAGAACGAACTGGCTTACTACGATTCTGCAGTCCATCGCATTAACCATTAAACCACGAGGACACCCCCTTAAATAAGCCAGAGTCCATTTGTTTGCATTCATTTTTAAGCATTGACATCTAGAACTAATAGTTTTATTTGCACACAGGTAAATGGCTTCGCGTATGGTTGTTAAACTGTAATAATTCTGTTCAACATTATTCATTTGTTGGCACACAGTTAAAGGGTTCAAATTATTAAGAGAGAGAGAGAGACAGA